>CM054149.1:11251724-11306724 GCA_028751875.1 Rapana venosa
TTCCCGTCAAACTGGGACGAAGGCAATCGAAACCCAGAAGCTCACGGTTTACTTGTTAGTCATGTGAATGTCTTAAAGTATTAGAGGGAGAGCGCATCGCTACAAGAGCAGTGCCCACCCATTATTATTTTCCTTTTCTGCCTGCCTGTGTATTTGTTTACCTATCCTTTGCAGGAGAGTTAACATTAAACCACCGCTCCGCAGACAAACACACACACACCACAACACAAACACACATACACACGCGCGCACACGCATACCCACACACGCATGCACACACACAAGCACGCACACACACACACACACACACAAAACATATGCAATGCGTATTCAATATACCACCTGAAAAAAAAGACTCTGACTTTGACTTTTGACTTTCACACACACACAAAACACACACAATACCCCCCCTCCCCCCCCCCCCATCCCACACATACACCCCCACCCCCTGCCACCCTCCACACGTTTATGAGAGACGTATCCTCATATTCTCCACATCTGTGGGCTTGATTGACCTTTCATAGGTCCCTGAAGGTTAGATCGGCGGGGTGGATGGCATTGTATGGGCAGAATGACCGTGTGTCCATTAAAGCCAGGGTACTGACCACAGCCCGTCTGAAGGACACAGCAATAATTCAAACGGCTATCTTTAGTGCTGTAGCTCGGAAAATCCGTTACCAGAGAGAGAGGGGGGAAGGGAGGGGAGAGGAGAGGGAGGGAGGGAGGGAGAGAGAGAGGAGAGAGAGGAGAGAGAGGGAGAGAGAGATAGAGAGGGAGAGAGATAGAGAGGGAGAGAGAGGAGAGAGAGAGGGAGAGAGAGCGAGAGAGAGAGAGTAGCGACAACAGTAAGAATCATGGAAATCTATAAGCGCAAGGAACACACGCACGCGCACGCATGCAGACACACACGCATACTCACAAACACGCACACAAGTGTGCGTGCACATGCGTGCGGGCGCGCGCAAACACATATACACACACAAACACGCACATACGTGTGTGCATGCGTACGCGCGTGCACACACATACATATTGTATACCTCAATGATCAAGGTTATTGTACACCTCAGTAATTAAGGTCACTGTACACATCAGTAATCAAGGTCACTGAACACGTCAGTTATCAAGGTCACTGTACACCTCAATAATCAAGGTCACTGTAAACTTCATTAATCAAGGTCACTATACACGTCAGTTATCAAGGTCATTGTACACTTCATTAATCAAGGTCACTGTACACTTCATTAATCAAGGTTACTGTACACCTCAGTTATCAAGGTCACTGCACACCTCAATAATCAAGGTCACTGTACACCTCAATAATCAAAGCCACTGTACACCTCAGTTATCAAAGTCATTATATACTTCATTAATCACGGTCACTGTACACCTCATTTATAAAAGTCATTGTATACTTCATTAATCACGGTCACTGTACACCTCAGTTATCAAAGTCATTGTATACTTCATTAATCAAGGTCACTGTACACCTCAGTTATCAAAGTCATTGTACACTTCATTAATCAAGGTCACTGTACACCTCAGGGGGGACGGGATAGCCTAGTGGTTAGAACATTGCGCTGGCAATCTGACGACCCGGTTCGATTCCCGTTAAAGGGGATATTTCCCCCTGGAGTTAACATCAGTGCAGACTCCTCTCTCTCCCCCAAAAGTCTTTCGGATGAGACTATAAACCGAGGCCCCGTGTGCGAATGCAGGAAGAACATCTTGCACATACGTTAAATCCTGTTCCGCTTTTCGTAAGAGTAGGCCATTGTGTGCAGGTGGGAACAGATGACAGAATTTACAAAAAAAACGCATACACACGGGGACTGAATGTTTAAAAAAAAGCACATAAGTGCTTATTCCATTATCTCGATATAAAAGAATAAAATAAATAAAATAGAAAAAGAAAAAAAGTTATCAGTCATTATATACTTCATTAATCAAGGTCACTGTACACGTCAGTTATCAAAGTCATTGTATACTTCATTAATCAAGGTCACTGTACACGTCAGTTATCAAGGTCATTCCTTCGTTCAGTGACTGTGGATACACACGAGTTAGAAATGATTGATCATTATTGCGTAATCCCCTCTACTCATCTGATACGGTACAATATTAATAATCACAGAACATTGCTCGGTAAAGTGTTCAATTATCTGTACGTATGCTTGTATGTATACCTACAATTACTTTTTTCTACTTATGTATTTTTTCTTAATTTTGTTTTCTAGTATCCGGTTTGGATGACAATTTTGAAAGGTTTCAGTTTTCTTCCTTTCTTCAGTTTTTACACCTGTCAAAACAATAACACCTATCTTCGTCTTCTTCTTTCTCTCTCTCTCTCTCTCTCTCCTCTCTCTCTCTCTCTCTCTCTCTCTCTCTCTTCTCTCTCTCTCTCTCTCTCTGCCTGTCCAAGGTATCAGGGAAGGTGAAGTAACACCACCACAGCAGAGACCTCTCTGACCATGGCTCATCCAAGAGTGAAAAATTCAGGTGTTCAGGTCAGGCAAATCTAATGAAATTACCGCATGTCAGCATAGATGTGTGTGTGTGTGTGTGTGTTGTGTGTGTGTGTGTGTGTGTGTGTGTGTGTGGTGTGTGTTTGAATAGATAGGGATTTTCTCCAATCTTTAGGAATCAGTCTCGCACTGAAGGAGATGCAGTTTGGTTGCATTAGATTTTCCTCAACATCTCTCTCTCTCTCTCTCTGTACCTCTCTCTGTCTGTCTGCCTGCCTTCTGTCTGTCTGTCTGTCTGTCTGTCTGTCTCTCTCTCTCTCTTTATGTGTGTGTGTGTGTGCGTGCGTGCGTGTGTGTACATGCATGCCTACGAGCCTGCATATGAGCACCCGCAAGCGCGCCCACACGCACGGGCGTGTGTGCGTGCATGTGTGCCCAAGGCTAAAAATATTCAAAATCCAAAAAGAAACTGAAGTAGCAAGTTTTCTTAAAACAGGAGACTATACCAGGCGAGAGGTGGCAAGGACTGGAAGGAAAGGGTTGTTAGGGTGAGCTGTTGTTGTTGTTATTGTTGTTGTTGTGCGTTCCCCAGCTCAACACTCTGGGGGTCACCCACAATGTGCACTACTTGACTCACTCATCATCCCACTACCTGGAAATCACTGTGCGACTGAAACTTGCGCACTGAATGAGAAGGAACGGCAGTTAACATCAGTGCAGACTCCACTCTCCCCAAAAGTCCTTCGGATGAGACTATAAACCGAGGTCCCGTGTGCGAACGCACGCAGAACATCTTGCGCACACGTTAAAATCCTGTTCCGCTTTTCGTAAGAGTAGGCCATTGTGTGCCGGTGGGAACAGATGACAATTTAAAAAACCGCATACACACGGGGACTGGATGTAAAAAAGAACATGAGTGCTTATTCCATTATCCTCGATATAAAAGAATAAAATAAAATACATAATTTTTTTTAAAGTTTGCCTGTAAGACTGTTTTTAAGTTCCTCGCCACACAGACAGCCGTACCCCGACTTCAGAGGATTTCTTTAAAGGAGAGTGCAGGTTGTTAGGTTAGTTAAGAGCTTGCCATGGCTGAAGGCAATCTCAACACAACATTTTACAACGTAACCACATTTTTATTGTAGGCCTTGGTACGTAAGGGTGAGTGATGACCTTAGCGTGCACACAGAAATCAGCGGTACACAGTCAGACTCAGGTTCACGACACGACTGCGGAGACAACAAAACAATCGATCTCTTCTCTTCTCTCCTCTCCTCTTCTCTTGATGCACCAGACTAGGAATCACTAATAACATTAGAGCTTATGAGGTATGTGTGGGTGTGGACGTGAGTGTGTGTGTGTGGAGGTGGGTGTCGGGGTGGGGGTGGGGTGGGTGGGGGTGGGGCAGGTGTGGGTGTATGTGTGGTGGGGGCGGGCCGGGTGGGTGTGAGGTCCGTACGTACGTGCGTGTGCGTGTGTGTATGTGTGTGTATGTGTGTGTATGTGTGTGTCAAAGTCAAAGTCAAAGTCAAAGACAAAGTCCAAACTGTATTTCCAGATGGTACATTGAATAAACAATGCATTTGCTTTTTTTCTTCATCAAGCCATCTATCTAGGAACAAAAACAACTTGATCAATACTACCTAACTACGTTATTACACAGCCCATAATAATAAAATACACTCAATAAAAAAAAGAAGAAGAAACCCCCAATACACTGCAGAACTCGTACACACACACGCACGCAGCGCGCGCGCGCGCACACACACACACACACACACACACACACACACACACACCACACACACACACACACCACACATAACATACACGCACGCGCGCGCGCACACACAGATTAAAATAAATGTGTGTGTGTGCACAGAAATCAGCGATACACAGCCAAGCTCAGGTTCCCGACATTACAAGGGCAAAACAATCGATCTCTTCTCTTCTCTTAATGCATCAGACTAGGAATCACTGAGAACATTACAGCTTGTGAGGTATGTGTGTGTGTGGGTGTGAGGGAAGGGTGGAGGGGTGGAGGGGCAGGGGTGGGTGGCGGGTGCGTGCTTGTGTACGGGGTGGCGGATGGATGTGTGTGTGGTGGAGGTGTGTGTGTGGTGTGAGTGAGATGAGTGAGTGATGGTGTGTGTGTGTGTGTGTGTGAGGAGAGAGAGAGAGAGAGAGAAGAGAGAGAGAGAGAGAGAAAACAGACAGACAGACAATCATACATCATAGGAGAGACAGACAGACAGACATACATAGATATTCTTTTATTCTTTTATTTATTCTTTTATTTCGAGGATAATGGAATAAGCACTCATGTGCTTTTTTTCATCTAGTCCCCGTGGGTATGCAGTTTTGTAAATTTTGCCATCCGTTCCCACCGGCACACAATGGCCTACTCTTTTGAAAAGCGGAACGGGTTTTAACGTATGCGCAAGATGTTCTGCGTGCGTTCGCAGACAGGACCTCTGTTTATAGTCTCATCCGAAGGACTTTTCTCTGCAGAGGAAAAATCCTCTTGAACGGGAATCGAACCCGTGTCAGCAGATCACGAGCGCGTCACGCTAACCTCCACACACTATCAGGGAAGGGAGGGAGGGAGAGTGAAGAGAGAGATGAGAGAGAGAGAGGAGAGAAAAGAGAGACAGAGAGAGAGAAGAAGTGAAGAGTGAGAGAGAGTGAGAGAGAGAAGTGAGAGAGATGAGAGAGAAGTTGGAGAAGTGAGTGAGAACTTAGAGAGAAGACTGAGAGAGAAGTTTGAGAGAGTGGAGAGAGAGAGAGATAAAGACTAGAGACACCGACAACAGAAAAACACAGATCACAAGATACAGAAAGACAGAGAGAGAGAGGACATGCAGAAGTGTGCTTAACTTGCATACAACCTTTCATGACAGTTAGGTGGAACCCAGACATAACATGGCCCCGAACCTAATCATCTCTTCAACAACTGATAAAGGACTATAATTACCACAACGTTGCACATTCCCCCGGCTGAACTGCCTGGGGGCACCCAAGATTTCCGTGGAGCAAGTAATTCGACAAACGCCTAACTGGATGCTTCTGTGCTAGGAATTCCCTCTTTTCTATCCCCTTCTCTTCGTTTCTGCCTCGTTCCTTT
Organism: Rapana venosa; assembly: GCA_028751875.1. Taxonomy (NCBI): domain Eukaryota; kingdom Metazoa; phylum Mollusca; class Gastropoda; order Neogastropoda; family Muricidae; genus Rapana; species Rapana venosa. The sequence continues at coordinate 11,257,314 of CM054149.1, forward strand.
TCTTCCTGTCACCACCTTCTTGTCTAATTTGGACTTGGTGGAACTAATAATTGTTACTGGTTGTGTGACTGTGTAAGAATGAGTTGAGTGCAAGCGCTTTGATTTGTCTCTGCAAGATATAGCACTATATAAATATTATTATTATTACTATTATTAGTGTTCTGCCTTCTTAGTCCTAAATCGGAAATCTTCGCTGGGACGCAATTATAATCAAATGCCTTGGAGTCCCCACCCCCACCCCGTGAGGAAACCAGGGCCGTGTCAATATAAACAAGCATGCCCACATTCTGGAAATCATGTGCTAGGAATTCCCTCTTCTCTATCGTTCTCTTTCTTCCTGCCTCATTTCATTTTTTTTCTTCCTGTCACCTCCTTCTAGTTTATTTCCTGCCTTCTTGATCCATCCATTCTCCTGCCTAACTTTTATATTTTTTCCAGAAAGACTTAAAAGGCTAACACTTTTCTCCCACGCCGAAGTCGAATGTTCTGGGTCTGACTTGTCAGGCGCTTAACGGCAGCGCAACGCATTTTCGCTCATATCACCTGACAACAATAGTTGCTGCCCGAGCTCTCGACGACGACGAAGAAGATAACCAGGTGTAGTTTCAATCCATTAAGATAATTAGGCATGATTTCAACCCACTTTGATGATTAGGCATCATTTTCAATCAGTAAATGGAATCAGGTGGACGCTCCCTGCCGTGACAAGCTACAGTGTAGCTGTACCAAGTGTCACCCCCCTGAATACGCACGAATGCAGAAATCCCAGTAAAGAATGACACTGCGATAAAGACAGTGAAGATGTATTCCATAAAGCGACGGGACGCTATAGCCGAGTGGTTTAATGAAGACCTTTCGACTTTATTGATCCCATGGGTCCATGAAGTAGTGGGATCGATTAGTAGAGAAGGGGGGGGGGGGGGGGGGAGGGGGAGCGGTCGAGGGCAAGCGATTACTTCTCATAGGGAAAAAAGATTGGAACGATTACTTTTGAAAGGAAAAAAGGATTGAAACGATTACTTTTGAAAGGAAAAAAGGATTGAAACGATTACTTTTGAAAGGAAAAAAGGATTGAAACGATTACTTTTCAAAGGATGAAATGGATTGAGACGATTACTTTTCATAGGAAAAAAAGATTGAAATGATTAATTTTCGAAGGAAAAAAGGATTGAAACGATTAATTTTGGAAGGAAAAAAGGATTGAAACGATTACTTTTCAAAGGATGAAATGGATTGAGACGATTACTTTTCATAGGAAAAAAAGATTGAAATGATTAATTTTCGAAGGAAAAAAGGATTGAAACGATTAATTTTGGAAGGAAAAAGGATTGAAACGATTACTTTTCAAAGGAAAAAGGATTGAAACAAGTACTTTCAAAGGAAAAAAAAGGATTGAAACGATTAATTTCCAAAGGAAAAAAGGATTGAAACGATTACTTTCAAAGGAAAAAAGGATTGAAACAATTACTTTTGAAAGGAAAAAAAGGATTGAAACGATCACTTTTGAAAGGAAAAGAAGGATCGAAACGATTACTTTTGAAAGGAAAAAAAGGATTGAAACGATTACTTTTCAAAGGAAAAAAGGATTGAAACGATTAATTCTCAAAGGAAAAAAGGATTGAAACGATTACTTTTGAAAGGAAAAAAGGATTGAAACGATTACTTTTGAAAGGAAAAAAATTGAAACGATTAATTTTCAAAGGAAAAAAGGACGAGTTCATTCCAGTAATGATTAACACGTGAATCCCTGTTAAACGATCCCCAATTCTTTGTTGTCATCTGCACGAGTTACGTCAGATAATGAACAGGGATCTTACCTGAAGCAAACAAACAAAACCCCAACAAAAAAGCAAAAACCAAAAGAAAAAGCTCTTGTGAACTATATCTTCCGCAATATTCAACGACAAAAGTTAATGATGAACTCCTGCTGTTACCATCGCATTTTCACAGCGTGATTTTCTTATCAAGTGATTCACCATTACAAAACAATGGTTCAACTAAAAACAACAACAAAAAACATCAACCAAACAAACAACCAAAAAAAACGCCAAGCAAAAAACAACAACAAACAACAACCCCACAAAACCCAAAACAACAACAAAACCCCACAAAACCCCAACATATCAATATTTTGCAAGGATTTCTATCAGGAGAAATCATTCAACAAATCTCCCACTGCTTGCCTCGGCAGGCCGTTTTCACAGATCCCTGCATGCAATCGTAATTGTGCAGACCTGCAGCTGTTTCGTATTACATAATTATACGATGTGTTTGCTTCCATCAAATCCCGCTCTGCTTTAATTAAGCGCGCCTAGTCGCTCGACTGAAATCTGTTAGAAAAGAACGGGGCGAAGACTTCCTTTTGTGACAACGTTTTGAACATACATCATCATCATCATCATCATCATCATCATCATCATCATCGTCGTCATCATCATCATCATCATCATCATCATCTCATCACATCATATCATCTCTTCTTCTTCTTCTTCTTTTCTTCTTCTTTTTCTTCGTCTGTCGTTCGTCCTCTACTTCTACTATCTACTACTACTACTACTACTACTACTACTACTACTATTAGCACTAGCACTACCACTACTACTACTACTTCTAAAGACTACTAACTACTACTACTGCCAAATACTACTACTACTACTACTACTACTACTACTACTTCTACTACTACTACTACCACTACTACCACTTCTACCACTACCACTACTACTAGCTACTACTACTACTACTACCACCACTTAACTCACTACCACTACTTCCATCTACTCTCTACTACTACTACTCCTCCTCCTATAACTACTACATACTACTACCACTACTGCTACTACTACCACTACTACTACTAATATACTACTACTACTACCCACTACTACTACTACTACTTACTACTACTAGCTACTACTAACTACTACTTACTCTAACTACTACTATATACTATTGCTACTACTTCCACCCCACCACACTACTACTACTACTACTACTACCACTACTTCTACTACTACTACTACTACTCTACTACTACTACTACTACTACTTCTACTTCTACTACTACTACTACTACTACTACTCCTGCTACTACTACTAACTACTACTCTCTCTCCTACTACTATACTACTTCTACATACTACTACTACTACTACTACCACTCCTCCTCCTCCTCCTCCTACTACTTCTACTTCTACTACTACTGCTACTACTACTGCTACTACTACTACTACTGCTACTACTACACTACTACTACTACTACTACTACTACTACTACTAGTACTAGTACTACTACTACTACTACTAGTATACTAGTACTACTTACTACTACTAACTACTACTACTACTACTACTACTACACTACACTCCTCCTCCTCCTCCTCCTTCTCTCCTCCCCCTCCTCACTCTCCTCCTACTACTACTACTTCTACTACTACTACTACTTCTACTACTACTACTACTACTACTACTACTACTACTACTACTACTACTACTACTTCACTACTACTACTACTACTACTATACTCATACTACTACTCTCTCTACCTTCCTACTTACTCCTCACTCCTCCTCCTACTTACTACTACTACTACTACTACTACTACTATACTACTACTACTATACTACTACTACTACTATACTACCTACTACTACTTCTACTACTACTACACTACTCCTCTACTATCTACTCTCTCCTACTACTACTACTACTACTACTACTACTACTACTACTACACTATACTACTACTAACTACTACTACTACTTACTCTCTACTACTACTACTACTCTACTACTACTCCTCTACTACTACTACTACTACTACACTACTACTACTACTCTACTACTACTACTACTACTACTACTACTTAACTACTACTAACTATACTTACTACTACTACTACTACTACTACTACTACTTCTACTACTACTACTACTACTACTACTCCTACTACCTACTACTCTACTACTACTATACTACTACATATCTACTCTACTACACTACTACTACTACTATATACTACTACTACTATACTACCTCCTACTACTACTACTACTACCACTCCTCCTCCTCCTACTCCTACTACTACTTCTTCTTCTTCTTCTTCTTCTTCGTTTTCTTCGCACAACGCTCAGACAGCAACTGTTGCTGTCTGTCATATGAGCGAAAATGCGTTGCGCTGCCGTGAAGCGCCTGACAAGTAAGGCCCAGCGCAGCCGACTTCGGCGTGGGAGAGAATGGTTATCTTAAGTCCTTCTCGGGGCGGGGGATTGTGGGGGAGGGGGGATGGGGGGAGACCAGGAGAATGAACCGAGAAGGCAGAAAACTAGACAAGAAGGAGGTGACAGGAAGAAAAGGAACAAGGCAGAAAAAAGAGAGGGATAGAAAAGAGGGAATTCCTAGCACATAGGTTTTAGAATGTCGGGATGTTATTCAAACTGACAGGCCCACGGCATCCACACAGGGGAGTCTCGGACAATAATTATGATAGTAATCACAATTATAATAATGACAATGATAATTAATCATAATGATAATAATGATAACAAGAACAGTAGTAGTAATGATGATAATAATGACAATGATAATAATCATAATAAAAATAATAATGAAAAGAGGCATAGTAGTAGTAATGATGATAATAATGACAATGATAATCATGATGATGATAATAACACAGAATAAAAAGAATGATGATGATCATGATGATAATAATGACAATGACAATAATAATGACACCACAACCACTACCATAATAATAATAATAATGATAATAATAATAATGATGATAATAATAATAATAACAAAAACAACAACAACAACAAATATGATAACAACGAACTTATGCAATACTGAGCCCATGCTTCCGCACATTTGACAATGACATGAGAAACTAAAACCTACAAATACCAACATAAAAAAGAGTAAAACAACAACCACCTCCAAAACCAACAAAAAATTTTAAAAAGGGGGGGGGGGGGGGGGGCGAGGAAGATGAAGGAGGAGGGGACACGATGATACTTTCCTGTGTGTAAACACACCCCACTTTCTCATGTGTAAAACATACCTAACAGAAAAGAGGAATAAATACAAAACCTAAACAACAACAACATAATATAAACATCAAACAACTCACGAGAGAAAGAAACAGATGACAAAATCGACAAAACTGCATGCACACGGGGACTGGATGTAAAAAAAAGCACATGAGTGCTTATTCCATTATCCTCGATATAAAGAATAAAGAAAGAAAGAAAAACAGAGCAGCAAGACAGTAACACCACCACCCACAAACACACAACACCACAACCACACCACACACACACCACACACACACACAACACACACACACAACACCCACCCCAATCAAAAAAGACAAGAACGACACAGAGACGACACACACGCAACAGCGCCCGCCAACACCACACCTGACAAGGAGACCATGACGGGACGTACTGAATGCAAGTCAGACAAAACAAACCGAGGGACTGACCGTGCCATATTGACCTTGACCCACGACCTGCTGCACATCCAGAAGAAGGTCAAGGATGTAGTTGGGGTCACAGGCTGCTTCCAGCCTCTGCTGCGTTGTGGGCTCCAGGTCAGCTTGACACGGCTGCCAGACAACAAGACGGTCAACATAGATAAAGCTGTCTGTCTGTCTGTTTGCTTGTCTCTGTCTGTATGTTTGTCTGTCTCTGTATGTATGTTTATCTGTATGTTTGTCTCTGTCTGTTTGTCTGTCTGTTTGTCTGTCTTTCTGTCTGTAGTTTTGTCTGTCTCTCTGTATGTATGTTTTATCTCTGTATGTTTGTCTGTCTTTCTGTCTGTATGTTTATCTGTTTGTCTGAATGTCTCTATCTGTATTTTTGTCTCTTTGTCTTTGTCTGTCTGTCTCTCTCTCTGATTGGAAGAATGGGCTTGGTCTTAAATTTTTATCTTTGCATATCAAAGAGCATTCATATTCATTCATCCACTCACTCACTCACTCATTAATTAATTAATTCATTCACTCAAGTGTGTATGCATGTGTTGTGTGTGTGTGTGTGTGTGTGTGTGTTGTGTGTGTGTGTGTGTGTGTGTGTGTGTGAGTGTGTGAGTGAGGAGAGAAGAGAGAGAGAAGAGAGAGAGAAGAGATAGATGATAGCGAGAGAGAGAGAGAGAGAGAGAGAGAGAGGAGAAAGACAGAAAGATAGACAAATAGCAGAGGTAGATTCATTCACTTATTCATTCATTCACTGTGTGTGTGTGTGATATGGAGAGAGAGAGAGACAGAGACAGAAATAGAGAAAGTTCCTGTATATGTATGTGTGTGTGTGTGTGCTTGTGAGCGTGCGTGCGTGCCGTTGTTCGTGTGTATGTGTGTGTGCGTGTGCGTGGAGCAAAATGGGAGGCTCACACCCTCACACCACACAGAGCACTCAGACACATTAGTTACACCTCACTCTAAAATCCATTCTCCAAACCTGACAACATAGATCCTCAATTTCTGTTTTTCTTCTGCTAGGCAGAGTTTTTGCTGCACTTTCCATTTCATCTACTGCGATTCCTTCCTGTCCCCTTAATTTTTTTTTTAGCGTTGCAATCAAAGCAAGGGTAATCGCCCTTTGGCGAAACGCAAACGAGACGGGACTATTGGCCCTGCAAATCAGAGCTAAAAATAGCCCCATTCCTCTATTTCCGGCAGGAGCCAGATGCCCACAGGCGGGTGGTGTGGGTGCGCGTGTGTCCATACAGCACTGTTGATGGAGATAGTTGGGTTTGGGGGCAATGTGTTGTGATTGCAGTCTATGCAAACAATCGAGAACATTGCGGTTTGGGTTTTTGGGGGTTGGTTTTTGGTTGTTGTTTTTTTTTGTGGGTATAAATATTTCTCACTGCAGATTTCATACAGGATACCTCTGTGGCAGTGTTGTTTTTTTTAATTTCCATCTTTGATGTTGTTCTGGAATCGTGCTGGAATATATATATATATATATATATATATATATATATATATATATATATGTGTGTGTGTGTGTGTGTGTGTATGTATGTATGTATGTGTATATATATATATATATATATATATATATATAGATATAGATATATATATATATATATATATATATACCACACAAAGAGAAAGTAGAACAACCAACATATATAGATGTTCCCCAATATTTCGGCTTTCGCCTTCCTCAGGGGTAGGGGGGATATTATAATGACGTGATGGAATATTATAATAATACATAATATATAATATAATATAATATAATATAATATAATATAATATAATATAATATAATATAATATAATATAATATAATATAATATAATATAATATAATATGGGACGGGATAGCTCAGTGGTCGGAGCACTCGCTTTCCCCCAGCCAAGTTAAGCAGCGTCGAGCGTGGTTACCAGTTGGATGGGTGACCGTTTGCGCGCCTTGGCTTCAGTACAGTTCCCCCAGTTCACCCAGCTGTAAATGGGTACCTGCCCTCTTTAGGGTCAGGGAAGGTAAAGCAGCGAGGGAGAGGAGATGGGCGCCACCCTCAATATGCTGGCCCTAGAGAAGTGAGGTCTCTGACGCCTCGCTCCCCTACGACCTTATAGGTTATGGGACTCCTTTACCTTTACCTTTATAATATAATATAATATATATATAATTCATTTTTCGGGGAGGGGGGGGCGGTTGTTGTTTATAACATTTTCATGCATGACATTTAATTCTTTAAAATATCCTGTTCTAGTGCTTTCCATCTTGTGATGTGTGTGTGATAATGTTCAGATCCTGTATTGTGGTAGTTTTCTGTGATTAATGTTTTTCTGTCGACTGTTTTTATGCATGGCTTGTAACCCCCATGAATTTCTCTCCTTGTGAGATAGTTTAAGTGTTTGATTTTTTAACTTAATAGGACTGCCTCCCCCATGGATGGTCATGTTGTGAATGATGCCAGCTCACTTATCTGAGCAACTCTGCAAGTGTCTGAATCTCACAAGCCTGAGACCCAGATACAACACAGAAATAAGTATACAGTGCAGTTCTGTGGCATAATCTCTCAAATAAATTGAATTTCACCGGCATCAACATTTTCATTCCTATTTTGTTCACGCCAAAGTTGGATGTGCTAGGCCTGACTTGTCAGGCGCTTAACGGCAGCGCAACGCATTTTCGCTCATATGACATACAACAATAGTTTTGTCTAAGCGTTAGAAAAAGAAGAAGAAGAAAGAAAAAAAAGAAAAAAGTAGAAAGAAGAAGAAGGCCGAGAAGAAGAAGGAGGAGGAGGAAGAAGAAGAAGAAGAAGATGATGATGAAGAAGATGAAGAAGAAGAAGGAACAACAACAACAACAACAGCAAGAAGAAGAAGAAGAAGAATAACAAGAAGAAAAAGGACAATAACAACAACAAGATTCCTATTTGCCTCAGTTGACAGGAGAGGTCTCTGATTCCTTAACCCTTTCTTGCCCTAGTCTATTCGGGGACCTGGCTTCTATGTCCCCCGGCCCTGTCATAACATGCCTGTACGCAGTTTGTGTCGAAGCCCCCTGATCCCTGGACATTAGCTGGAATGGCATGCTAACAGATTTCTGCACAGAGGCCAACTCACTTGATCTCGTTTCGTTATCTCGCTTCTGTGGGACGGGATAGCCTTGTGGTTAGAACATTGCGCAGTGCACTCCCGATCTGTTGACCCGAGTTCGAGTCCCGTTCAAGTGAATTTTTCCTTGGCGTTAACATCATTGCTAACTCCTACCACCCCCCTCCACTTCCAAAATTAAAGAAAGTCCTGCGGATGAGACTATAAGCCAAGGTCCCGAGTGCAAACGCACGCAAAACATCTTGCTCACAATCATGTTCAAACCTGTTTCGCTTTTCGAAAGAGTAGGCCATTGTGTGCCGGTGGGAACAGTTGACAAAATTTACAATTATGCATGCACACAGGGACTGGGTGTAGAAAAAAAACCCAAAACACATGAGTGTTATTACACTATCTCCACGAAATAAAAGAATAATGACAATTTAAAAAAACAACGCCACGCTGAAATTGTCGACAGCCCTACAAGGGTAAACATGATTTCGGTGATCTATCAACTCTTACACACTGCCTGTAACCGAAAAAACAACAAAACACAACAAAACTAGGAGTAATCAAAACAGCCACTGGCCTGAAATTTGTGAGAAAAGGCTTCAAAAGTAGGATGCAAAGGGAAGTAATATAAGATCCCCCAAAACAGAAACCTACCACAAGAATAGTACCGGAGACAACATTCATATCTTTTTCGTCGTCGTCAACACAAAACTGACTTCACAACGTTACCTCACAGCACTTAACAGGTAGCAAGACATCGCCCGTGTCAGTATAAAGAACTTCCCCACCTTTTGCAAAGTCTATGACAGGATTTTCCTCTTTTCTATCCCTCTCTTTGTTTCTGCCTTGCTTCTTTTCTTCCTGGCATCTTCTTCTCGTCTAGTTCCTGCCTTCTTAGACTGTTCTCCTGCCCCCCCCCCCCCCCCCTCTTAAAAATAATTATCTCCCATACCGAAGTCGGATGCACTGGGCCTGACTTGTCAGGCGCTTAACGGCAGACCAACGCATTTTTGCTCATATGATGGGCGACAAGAGCTGCTGTATGAGCGTTCAACAACGACGACGATTAAGATATAAATGTTGTCTCCAGTGTGAAGTTGAGATCATGGCCAGAAAAATTCGAACTATCATCGAAATAGTCTTACCCGTACAGAGAGCATCCTTTCAGTTTTGCGCTATTTTGTTGTTGACATATCTGTGAATAGCACGAATGCATTGTATTGTATTGTACTGTATTGTATCGTATCGTCTAGTATTGTATTGTACTGTATTGTGTTGTGTTGTATGGTATTGTGTGCAACTTTGACTCATGGCAGATTTCTCTGCGTGAAATTCGGGCTGCTCTTCCCGGAGAGAGGGCGTCGCCACAAGAGCAGCGCCACCCATTTCTTTTTCTTTTCTTTTCCTGTCTGCAACTGTATTTGTTTCCCTATCAGAGTGGCTTTTTTCCACATATTTTTGACAGGGACAACTCTCTTGTTGCCGTGGGTTCTTATACGTGCGCTGAATGATTATGTGCAACACACGTGACCTCGGTTTGTCGTCTCATCGAAAGACAAGCACCCAGACCACCACTCATGGTCTGATGGATGGGAGAAAAGTTTCAGGCCCAAACGGGGATCAAACCACCACACACTTCCAACCCAGACTTTTCGCTATCTAGGCAGGTGCATTACCTCTAGACCACCGATCCACCGAATGTTGGTCTTGGGGTGCTGTATTATCATTTTTCTCTTACATTACTTCCCTCTGCATTCCAATCAACAAGACCAAATCCATCCAAGTCATGATGTAACGAACCTGATCATCCACAGAGAGAAGTTTCGCGGAAGGATGGACCGGTGGTCTAGAGGTAACGCACCTGCCTAGAAAGCGAAAAGGTCCGGCTTTGATGTGTGCGGTGGTTTGATCCCCGATTAGTCCAGAAACTTTTCCCCCATTCACTAGACCGTGAGGAGTGGTCTGGGTTCTAGTCTTTTGGATAAGACGACAAATCGAGGTCCCGTGTGTTACGTATAATCATCTAGTGCGTGCAAAAGAACCCACGGCAGCAAGGGAGTTGTCCCTGGCAACATTCTGTATAAAAAAGCCACTCTGATAGGGAAACAAAAACAGATGCAGACAGGAAAAAAATAATGTGTGGCGCTGCTCTTGTGGCGACGCGTCTCCCCGGGGAGGGCAGCCCGAATTTCATGCAGAGAAATCTGCCATGAGTTAAAATGGTATACAATGCAATACAATACAATAAATACAATACAATATTCACAGAGCAAGCATGAAAGAAAGCCCAACACTATACATTTCCCAAACCAGTTTTTTTTTTATCCACTATAGGACCTTCCAACAATATCAGCATCAATCAAACCGTTCATTATCGATAATAGGTGTGTGCTCATGCGACAGAGAAAAATTATATAATAACACAGAACTGAACTCGCCCTCAAATGAAAGATTTTCCATCTTTCCCCTAAGGATCGCACAAGTTTACTCTCGCTTCGTTTAGCGTTAACGTATCAAATCAGTGGCATCGCAGAGCAAGGCGTATCGATCAGTCAAATTGAAAGACTGCAAGTGGAAGATGAACATGATTCCTGAATGTTTGGTCGACACACAAGATAGCAGCAACCCACTAATGGACGAAGGAATCACAGATAAACTGAAATACGCAGCTTTTATTGATTTCCAAGATACAACGGTAAAGAGTCGACCAGGAACAAGTACATTCAATTTGTCTACTTAGCACAAATGGAAATAGCAGCATATGACGTGAAGTGCACACAGAATCAATATCTGTACGTTCGCTGCTTTATTCTGCTCTGCACAGGGAAAATGCAAGTACGTTTACAGATAATGCTAAATAGTCAACCATGAAAAAAAAAAGATTTGACCAAATAACCATTTATTTATTTAATTATTTATTTATTATTTTATATCGAGGATATTGGAATAAGCACTCATGTGCTTTTTTACATCAGTCCCCATGTGTATGCGGTTTTGTAAATTTTGTCATCTGTTTCCACCGGCACACATTGGCCTAGTCTTCCGAAAAGCGGAACAGGATTTAACATGTGCGCAAGATGTTCTGCGTGCGTTCGAACACGGGGCCTCGGTTCATAGTCTCATCCATCACCGAGCTATAATAACCGAATTTTCAAGAAAACACAATACTACTAAAGTAATGCTTTCTTGAAACAAGAAATTCAGAGACTGTGCTACGCCTTATCGAAACATTACAGGATTAACCAGTTGGATGATCATTTTCAACTTTCTCGTGACTACCCGGTATTGCTCCATGTCCTCAATCCCCCCTCCCACCCCAAAACAACCACACAGTGCATTGTTTCATACTTTAAACAAAATATGTGAAAATCAGCAAAACAATTGTTACCCGGAAGCTAAAAGTGGAGTGTGGCCTACATGACAGCGAGAACCAACTCTATCTACACTGTAAACATGGCACAACACTGCACAATGCAGCAGATTCTTCCACCCTCAATTTAGCCAGTACCTTTAATCTATAGCTGAGTGGTTAAGATCGTATGACTTCAATCCCATGGGTCCATGAAATAGAATCTCGGCGGTCCCTGGTGAATTAAGAGTGGGGATGTTTGGTTTTTTACCATCTCCCAGGTCAAATTCAAGTGCAGACCTGCCAGTGCCGTAATTTCCTTCGTGTATGCTCGCATGCAGAAGATCAAACATGCATGATAAAGATCCCGTCATTCATGTCAGCGCTCGGTGTGGGTTACAGAAACATGAACATACCCAGCATACATCCCCGAAGTCGGAATGTAGGTACCTTCATGATGGGAAAAATCGGTCGCATACGCAAAATCTCACTCTTTGGTGAACCTCGGAGCTCTAGCCGAGGAACCCTCCCCCCCTCTCCCCTTCACCGCCACCACAAAATCAATATTGGAAATCGGTCATGACCGATTTTTTTGGGTAAGAAAACCCAACAAAACACAGGTCGACTGAAAGAGATTATTCACCCTGACTGCTCTTCGTTAATAGACAATGTTACCCAAAGCCGTTGATTCAAACAGTGGCATTTACAGATAACAGAGTCCAAACAAATCTTTTCCGTTCTCTTCCTTTGAAATGTTCTCCTTCTTCTTTTGCCCCCCCCCCCCCTCCACCCGTGGGAGGCCAGGGGCCTGTCAGTTAAAATAGCATCCCCACCTTCTGTGCAAGGAATTCCCTCTTTTCTATCCCTCTCTTTGTTTCTGCCTGCTTCCTTTTCTTCTTGTCACCCTCTTCTCGCCCATTTTCTCCCTTCTTGGTCCGTTCTCTTGCTTCCCCCCCCCCCGCCCCCACCCTTAAGAGACTTAAAAGATAACAATCGTCTCCCATGCCGAAGTCGGATGTGCTGGGCCTGACTTGTCAGGCGCTTAACGGCAGCAGCGTCAGACATTTCTGCTCATATGACAGCCAACAATAGCTGCTGCCTGAGCGTTTGACAAAGAAGAAGGAGAAGAAGAAGAAGGACAGTTCCTAACTCTAACGAGGCACGTGCATACATCTCCATGCGTTTTAGATCTCCACAAATCTGCACCCTCTTATCTCTGTAACCGTCTTCACCTGTACACTCCATCCCGTTCCCTTCGTTCAGCCGCAGATACTTTGTGCTTTCGAACACCCAGATTCAAACAAACCACTGTTGGCCGTCGCTCTTTCTCTATTTCTGGTCCATTCACCTGGAATGACCTCCATCTTTCACTTCGCCAAAAGCCCTCACTTGATACCTTCAAATCCAGCCTCAAAACACTTATTTCCTACGTGAGACTTTCCCCCCACATATCTGTCACTAATTTTCAACAGCATCTTTCACCTCCTAAGTGTGTGTGTGTGTGTGTGTGTGTGTGTGTGTGTGTGTGTGTGTGTGTGTGTGTGTGTGTGTGTGTGTGGTGTGTGAGTGTGTGTTTGTGTGTGTGTGTGTGCGTGCGTGCGTACGTGCGCGCGCATGGATTTGAAATCCGTTGTTCATTATGTTTAAGGAGAGTTGCATGCGTGTAAATGATTTGAGTGTCCTTTCCATTCCGAAAACTGGCGATTTTGACGACATGTTCTTTTGTTTTCAGCAGATTTATGTCTTGTTGTTTCGCGAACCAAATAAACACATTTTCTATCGGTGTTTGATTTGCAAGAGCATTCGAGAACAATATCATTGGACTCACAAATCAAAATTTCTTCTTATTCTGCATGAAATGACGAGTACTGTTTAATCTGGGTTAAAAAAAAACAAACCAACCAACAACCATTCTTTTGCTGTCTCTCAATCTTCTCTGAAGCGATCGTGTCAGTCAGAGGAGAGAGAGAGAGGGAGAGAGAGAGAGAGAGAGAGAGAGAGAGAGAGAGAGAGAGAGAGAAGAGAGAGAGAGAGAGAGGAAGAGAAAAGAGAGAGAGAGAGAGAGAGAGAGAGAGACAGACAGACAGACAGAATAAGGCAGACAGTCAGACAGTCAGAGACAAAACGGACGAAGGAGGAAAAGAGGGAGAGAGAGGAAGAGAGAGGGAGAGAGAGAGAGAGAGAGACAATGACAAATCTTATCGGGATAATGAATAAGCACACATGTGCTTTTACATCCAGTCCCCGCCGTTAGGGATACATCTTAATAATAATAACCCAATACTTATACAGTCTCGCAATAAAAACAAGGGAAATAACCCTTTTCAAAACAGCTCCCCCCCAACAACCCTCCCCCCCCCCCCAAAAGCAAGTAATTAAAAGAAAATCCTAAGAGTACCCCACCCCTACCCCCCCCCCCAAAAAAACCCTAACCAAAACAAACAAACAAACAAAAGAGAAGGAAAAACCAAACCAAACCAACAAAAGATGATAAAAGAGAAAAACAGACAAACAACAACAACAACAAGAGCAACAACAAAGCCAAAAAAGTAACACAACCAAACTTAATAAGTCATAAAGATAAACATCTACACATTGTCAAATGGTACCATACTTGTTACACATATTATAAGATATGAAATAGGTCATCATAAAAGTTAAGTACAAGGCAACCCAATTAAGTATTGATGATATAAATAGAATCTTCTTGATCAGGATCGTTCACTAGATATAAGAGGAGAGAGAAGGTGAAAAGAGAGAGAGACAGAGAAGAGAGAGTGAGAGAGTGTATGAGAGATAATAATAGAAATCAAAAAGAGCGAAGACCACAACAACATATAGATTCATCGTTTCAAATAGATGTCATAAGAACAAATATACCCATGACATCAAAAAGAAGCAAGAAAAGGCAAGAGAAAGGTAAAAAGAACACAAGACGAGACAGAGAAGAGGAGAGACAGAGAGACAGAGACAGACAGACAAAGACAAGACAGAACAGACACAGGCATGCAGGAGAAGTGATAATAGTGTTTGGAAAGGACTGGACGTTTCCGTTCTAGCAGGAAAAGTACACTGATTCTTTTGTCCCCCCCCCCCCCCCCCCCCCCCCGACCCCTCGCTACTAAAATCGATAGGCTTACTTCGGAACCTTTATGCAGACGACAAGGAATTACTCAGTGTTCCCAATCATTAACTTTGCCAGACTCTGCCAATGCTCGTCGCTACTTATTCCGTTCGTTGGTCAGTGAGTTTGGTAGTTTGTTTGCTGTTCGTTCGTTGGGTAGTTAGTTAGCTGGCTAGTTAATTATCACAGTTCTTGATTAAACCATTGACGCTGAGGCAGCATTTAAAGTGAGAGGCTGTATGATCCCATTCATGGGATTCCACTTTACAGCTTAGTCCTTAGTGATCGACTATGACTCTCTGACTAGGAGGCTTGACTTGCACAGTCCATACGTGCTGCAGCCCTGGGGGCTAGTTGGCCTTTGGAGAACATCTCCAACGCTGACTGTCCTTATGCCCACTTGGCCGAGAGAGTGGGGGTGTTCTGTGGGCAAGGAATCCTCACTATAATTAAATTTCTGCCCAATTTCCGAAACAGCAGCTGCCTCCTCTGCTGTTTTTAAGGTCATCGTCAAACACGACGGACAAACATACAATAGTTAGTCAGTCAGTCAGGTAGTTTTTATTTATATTTATACTTATATTTTTTTTTTATTCTTTTATATCGAGGATAATGGAATAAGCACTTATGTGCTTTTTTACATCCAGTCCCCGTGTGTATGCGGTTTTGTAAATTTTGTCATCTGTTCCCACCGCACACAATGGCCTACTCTTACGAAAAGCGGAACAGGATATAACGTGTGCGCAAGATGTTCTGCGTGCGTTCAGTCAGTCAGTAGTTAGTTAGTTAGCCCCTGCAATAATCTTTCGTTTCTCAAAGGATTTCATTAATTTATTTGTTCATTTATCTATCCGTTTATTTATCTATTTAATTAATTTATTTGTTCATTTATCTATCCGTTTATTTATCTATTTAAATATTTGTCTATCATTCGTTCATTTATCTGCTTATACCATTATCTGTTGAGGTAGTCAGCTAGTCAGTTATTGAGTTACTTAGGTAGCTAGTTAATTAGTAGGCTAGTTAGTTCCTTACGGGGTTGTTCAGTCATTTATGGAGTTAATCAGTGAATTAGCTACTGTGTTATCTAGTTGTTAACTGAGTTAATTAGTGAATTGGCTACTGTGTTATCTAGTTGTTCACTGAGTTAATTAGTGAATTGGCTACTGTGTTACTTGGTTATTTACTCAGTTAATTAGTCAGGTACTAAGTTAGTTGGTGAGTTAGTTAGTTACGAAAACACGAACATACCCAGCATACAGTCCCGAAGTCGGCAGAACGGCTACTTTCTGTATGTGTGTGTGTGTGTGTGTTGTGTGTGTGTGTGTTGGTGTGTGTTGTGTGTGTGTGTGTGTGTGGTGTGTGTGTGTGTGTGTGTGTGTGTGTGTATGTGTGTGTGTGTGTGTGTGTATGTGTATGTGTATGTGTGTGTGTGTGGTGTGTGTGTGCGTTGTTGCTGTTGTCTTCAATTTAACGTCTGTTCACTCTTAGTGATATTAGTGTGTGTGTGTGTGTGTGTGGTGTGTGTGTGTGTGTGTGTGTGTGTGTGTGTGTGTGTGTGTGTGTGTGTGTGTGTGTGTGTGTATGTGCGTTGTTGCTGTTGTCTTCAATTTAACGTCTGTTCACTCTTAGTGATATTAGTGTGTGTGTGTGTGTGTGTGTGTGTGTGTGTGTGTGTGTGTGTGTGTGTGTGTGTGTGTGTGTGTGTGTGTGTGTGTGCCAGCGGGAGTAGACGACAAAATTGACAAAACTGCAAACACACGGGGACTGGATGTGAAACCCCCACACATGAGTGTTTATTCCATTATGCTCGAAATAAAAGAAATTAAAAAAGAAAAAACATGCAATCAATCAATCAACCTACCTACCTACCTACCTACCTACCTACCTACCTATCTATCTATCTATCTATCTCTCTATCTATTTACCTATCTATCTATCTATATTTATTGCATATGCATAGTCTAGCAAATGTTTTGTCTCTTTTTCTTTCTTATCCACTAGATTCTAAGATACCAGCCAGCGTTTTGGTACACAACTTACATGGTATTTTATTTATTTATTTATACCACTTTAAGTCACGAGATTTCTCTGCGTGAAATTCGGGCTGCTCTCCCTAGGGAGAGCGCGTCGCCACAAGAGCAGCGTCACCTTTTTTTGGGTCTGCAACTGTATTTATTTCCCTACCAGAGTGGCTTTTTTCTAAGAATTTTGCCAGGGACAACTCTCTTGTTGCCGTGGGTTCTTTTACGTGCGCTGAATAATTTTGTGTAACACACGGGACCTCGGTTTATCGTCTCATCCGAAAGACTAGCGCCCAGACCACCACTCATGGTCCAATGGATGGGGGAAAATTTTCGGGCCCAAACGGGATTCGAACCACCGCACACTTCCGACCCGGACTTTTCGCTTTCTAGACAGGCGCGTTACCTCTAGACCACCGATCCACCTTTGATGGTATGATTTAATGTTCGCCTTGCATGCACTGGAATGAGGGATAGGTGAACCCAAGAGCTCTAGACGAGGAACAAAGCAAACATTAAAAAAGAGAAAGCCACCACCCGCGACTTCATCAAAACCATCAGCAATATCACCCGCCATCTTATCCACTCGGCCACATCGCACTGTACATTGCCGTAGGACGGTGACGGTGGTGAACATTGCAAATACACGTATTGGCACAGTCACCGTGGGATAACAGGACGCTGACCTCATGCATGGGAAGAGAACACACTGGTCCTCTATCTCCCTCCAGGCATTTTTCACTTCGATCAAAAATCGCTGAAGGAATATGCAGTACCATACAGTAAGCTAGGCTAATCGACGTTCTTGTGCTGATTTCGACTTCGCTAGCATTTTCATGCTGCGATATATGACTGTGATATGGCTACATAAATAAGCATACTGGCGAAGCATGAACAGGAGAGATATATCTCGTCGCTTTTGAGTTGCGATCCCTAAATCGGATAGCTCCGCTGGGGCTTAAAACAATTAACCCAAAGACTAAAAAAAATCTGTTTCCATAACCTCGTTGAGGAGCGAGGTGTCAGAGACCTCAGCTTCTCCAGGGGCCAGCATGCATATTGAGGGCGGCGCTCATCTCCTCTCCTTCGCTGCTATACATTCCCCGACCCTAAAGAGAGCAAGGTGCTTATTTACAGCTGGGTGAACTGGGGGACCGCACTGAAGCCAAGGTGCACGAACGGTCACCACACTCAACGCTGCTTAACATAAGCGTGGGGAGAGCGAGTGCTCTGACCACTGAGCTACCCTGTCCCCTTTCCAACCCAAAGACTACATCCCCCAAATAACTTGTCCTTTGTCCTTGAAAGCTTCAAGCGGTGAGAACGTCGAACCCGTCCATTACTCTGGACATGTCATGTAACAGTTCGCGATCGATAACAGACTGAGACAGGACATATCCTCATACTTCAGATAGACACCCTCGATCGGAAATCTCCAGCAGGATTTTGAGGACAACTTAGGGACATGTTGTGACAGTAATAACGGAAACAGAGCTATTGTGCTAAAGTCTAGAGGGCAGTGACCACCATCATCAGTATTGCAGATCTTGCCGCCGCAAGTCATTTCCGATTCCTGTATGCATGGGAAATCGGGTGGCTAGCGACCTTTAGGCTGTTAACCGCCGAACAGTGAGTGGGTGATCCCTAGGTGATAAGACCCCCGCTGTTTTCAAGCTGACTCGTCAAAAACATTACACGGTGCAAATGAAGTCCTAAAATGTCGATAATGGGATTTCCTGTGGTCTATGTGGGGACGGGATAGCTCAGTGGTCAGAGCATTCGCTTTCCCCTAGCTAAGGTTAAGCAGCATCGAGCGTGGTTACCTCTTGGATGGGTGACCGTTTGCCGCCCCTTGGCTTCAGTACAGTCCCCCAGTTCACCCAGCTGTAAATGGGTACCTGTCCTCTTTAGGGTCAGGGAAGGTAAAGCAGCGAAGGAGAGGAAATGGGCGCCGCCCTCAATATGCTGGCCCTAGAGAAGTTCAGGTCTCTGATGCCTCACTCCCCTTCGACTACATAGGTTATGGGACACCCTTACCTTTTACTATGTTCCCATTGTTGTTTTTTATGTCGCTGCTTTCGACCAGCGGAATAATACAGGTTCAGTCCCACGGTTTTTGGTCGTCGCAAAACCCAGCTTTTGCCATAGTTTGCAGGCAGACACCTCAAAAGAGAATTCGTCGTCGTCGTCGAACGCTCAGTCAGCAACTATTGTTGTCTGTCATATGAGAAAAAAGTGCGTTGAGCTGCCGTTAAGCGCCTGACAAGTCATTCCCAGCACATCCGACTTCGGCATGGGAGAGAATGGTTATTTTTTAAAGTCTTTCTGGGAAAAAGGCAGGACAATGGACCAAGAGCGTAGAAAATAGACGAGAAGGAGGTGACAGGAAGAAAAGGAACAAGGCAAAAACAAAGAGAGGGATAGAGAAGAGGAATTCCTAATACAGAATTTCCAGAAGGTGGGGATGCTATTTACACCTACAGGCCCCTGGCATCCCCACGGGGGAAAAAACAGTGAATGAGATGTTACGAAAAATAAAATCAGATAAGATAGCGAGGATATGAGAGGATGTTCGCATCAATTTCCATACATTGTAATGAGAGAGATTGTTGCCGGACTTGTTCATGTTCATGTGTGTTCTAAATTCCAAGAACTTGCATTTTGAAAATATGTCTTCCCCCAAGAAATATAGAGATAATTTTTTTATAAATTACGATTAAATGCATGGAACACAAAATACTCCGACATGGTCATGTTTTCATTCTATTACAGTCCATCATCTACGTTTTGATTGCCCTCTTTTTAGAGACTAACTCTCTCCCACGCCGAAGTCGGTTGTGCCGGGCCTGACTTGTCAGGTGCTAAACGGCAGCGCGATACATTTTCGCTCATAATAGCAGACAACAAATAATTTTTGTCTGCGCATTCTGTGCTGACTGAAATCAAGTTGCTGTGCATAGAATAAATTGAAACTTTCAAGAGGAAACAAACCCAGTAATATATTGCCCTAACATGAACAAGCATGTTTTCATCATTTCAAAAAGTCTTCTGGTGATTTTTTTCTCGTTCCTTGTCTACACCTCCGAAGTTCACCAATGATGAGATTTTTGCGCATGCGCATGCCTAGTGGTTAGAACATTGCACTCGCAATCTGACGACTCAGGTTGATTCCCGTTCTAGGGGATATTTTCCCCTGGAGTTAACATCAGTGCCGAATCCACTCCCCCAAAAGTCCTTCGGATGAGACTATAAACCGAGGCCCCGTGTGTGAACGCACGCAGAACATCTTGCGCACACGTTAAATCCTGTTCCGCTTTTCGGAAGAGTAGGCCATTGTGTGCCGGTAGGAACAGATGACAAAATTGACAAAAAACCGCATGCACACGGGGACTGGATGTAAAAAAGCACATAAGTGCTTATTCCATTATTCTCGATATAAAAGAATAAAAAATAAATAAAACTTAAAATTTTTTTATGTCAACCGTCCTTTCCAGTACAAAATGGTCTACTCTTTTGAAAGGCAGAACGGTATTTTAACAGAGGCAAGACGTTATGCGTTCGTCAGCACACGGGGCCCTCGGTTTATAGTCTCATCCGAAGGAGTATGGGGGGAATGAAGCCAGTGCTGATTAACATTAACTCTAGGGGAAAAACCCATTCCCTCGAAGGGGTACCTGGGTGGCGGTTCGAACCCAGGCCATCAGATTACAAGTAGAAACGCTCTAACCACTAGGCTGTCCCGCCCCTACTGAGGTGGCAGTTCGGTCCTAGCCAGTCACACGGTGGGAAGACGTTGATGAAGACGTGATGGATGGTCCAAAACATATGATTGGAAGATAACTTGCCTGACACAAAACTTGCATGGGTAGGTTTACATGTTATTTCAACTTTTCTATTAAGAGAGAGACAGAGAGAGGGGGGTGTTTTACTTTGTAAGAACACACACACACATACATACATACAAACATACATAGAAACATACATACATGCATGCATACATACACACATACATTCATACTTATTGTTTACAATATCCGTCAAATACCACTTTGAGTGAAGAGACTTAAATTTAAGAACACATACAACACACACACACAACCCCCCCCCCCCCCACACACACACACCACACCACACACACAACACACCCGCCCCCCCCCCCCCATCCCCCACGCACACCACACCACTACACAACATAACACACACAGTTCCCTTACATGGATCCGAGATTCCCAGGTCAGCCAAGGGAAGTCCTCGGCCTGTCCAGGAGAGAAGTACACGGCCGACGGGCGCCTGTCCCGAAAATAGCCCGCGGGAAAATCCCCTTCCTCCTGCCGCGTCCCCTCCCCGGCCTTCCCCTCCCCCTCCCCTGGGGACGCCTTCCCCTCCCCCCGCCACTCCGGGGAGGGGGACAGGCTGGACTTGTCCGAGTCTGGCCGGGGGGATGGGGCGAGGCTGGTGGTGGAGGGGGGGCTCCAGAAATCCCGCAGGTTTTTCAGACTCCGTGGGAGATGGCCTCGTCCGTGGCGGGCTTGTCCACAGGCTGGGTCTGTGTGGAGGAAGCTGGCTTACCGACCGCAGCTGAGCTCCTTCCTGAGATTCTGGGCGGGTCTGGTCTGGAGGTGGCGTGGGAAGCTCGGGTTTTGTCGCAGATCAGCATCAGGCCTGAGGATTGTCTCTTCAGGAAGGACCACTTGCAGCAGCGGCAGCAGCGGCAGCGGTGTGTTTGGTGGTCGTCTGCTCTTTGGTTCCACCCGCGTGAGAGGATGAGACAGCTGCCGCCTTGGTTCCCGTGGCTGCTGCCTGCTTTGTTCCATCAGGGGTTTCTGTCTGAACAGGCCTTCTTTCTCTACGGTCCTACTGTCTGAGATCTCTTTGGGTATGTTATGACTTGCGCGACTGCAGTTTTGGGATCGTGTGTGCTCGGCGTTTTCTCTGCTCATTCCAGACTGCTGTTTGCTGTCCGGGTGGTTCGTGACTTTATGTTCTTTGTGGGGGATCGGGTGGACGTCTGGTTTGCCCTGGGTAGCTTTGCTGTGCCCTTTGGAAATCACTGATTCACTGTGTTGAACGCCTGTTCTGGAATCTTTATCTTCTGTCCTCACTGTCGGCGTGTTGCTCCGACTTTCTAAAGACGGCAGCACAGCATATTTAGAAATACTGTACGACGATGCGGATGTGTTTTGAAGACCCGAGGCAGCGGTTTCCTCGCTGTTATCCCCAGAATGGGCTCTGCACGTTACAGCGTGGCCTGGGGCGGCAGAACCTGCAGAACCGAGTAACCGTGGATCGTTTCTGATTCCTTCCCTGCCGTGTGGAGTGGGGCTTCTTCCAGCATTTCTGGACGACAACGTTTCTTTGAGCTGAACACCGTCAGGTCTCGTTCCATGCTTACCTTTAGTGGTCCGTTCACTCACCGTCTCTTTACACCTGGCATCCACAACAGCGTCGGTGTTGGTACAGCAAGCCGTGGCTCTAACACACACTTTCCTTTTAGAAATGGACGGTGAGCTTTTGCTGTCCGTTTTGGACTTGGAAGCGGCGGAAGGCTTCAGCGCGGACACACTTCTGGGTGTCCCTCTGGCGGCGTCCGGTGATTTGGACTTCGGTTTACCCGTGGCGGCCTTTCCCGAGCAGGACCTGAGGTTGTGAGGGTCCGGGGTCGTGCTGGCGGAACGTGAGGGGCTCGGGAGAGGAGATGCCCGGTGTGAGGCAGGGGCTGTGTGGGAGGTGTGGGAGGTGCTGCTGGCTGCCCCTTTGCCCTTGTCCTGGGAGGCTGCGGCAGGTCCTCTCCTGTCCTTGGGCTGTGGCGCCACTTTCCCGCCCCTGGCTCTGCTGTCCGGCCCCGCTGCAGTTTTTCCTTGTAGCTTCATTTGAGCCCCCGTGGATCTGCTGGGAGGAGTTTTGGCCTCCATGGTGTGTGTGTGTGTGTGTGTGTGTGTGTGTGTGTGTGTGTGTGTGTGTGTGTTGTTTGTGTGTTGTGTGTGTGTGTGTGTGTTTTTTAGTGTGTTGTGTGTAGTGTGTGTGTGTGTGTTGTGTGTGTGTGTAGTGTGTGTGTGTGTGTGTGTGTGTGTGTGTGTGTGTGTGTGTGTGTGTGTGTGTGTTTCTTTGCTCCTTCAGTCCTTCATGTTGTAAGGTTCACAGCTATTTACATAGTTGATTATATCACAGTGTTTTAGGAGTTGTAGGATATTCCATTACTGATTTGTTGGTAAACGTTTTCTGTCAGAAAAACATTAGTTAGTGCTTTAGAGTATTTGTTATAAAATCTCCACAACAAAGTGGACGATGAAAGAAAGGTTTCCAGTATGATCTACTTACAAACTGGATGCCTTTTACAGTCTGTGCATTTCAAACATTTTGATAACTTCCAAGCTGGCGATTGATCGTGTAATTTGAAAAGGTGGAACAAAAGTCAGTTCAAAGCCTTACCGAGAACAAAAGTTTCCAAACTAAGAAGAAGAGGGAGGAATATTCAAAGGCATACTGTTGGCAGAAACACTCACTTAAAATGCGTCTTCAATCTGAAAACGTACGTCAGCCACTCAGGCCCAACAGCCAGTCAGAAATGCTACGTAATGATCCTTTCCTTTTGGCATAGTGTCGACACTTTTTCCCACCATCAGCCAGTTTTCTTTTGTATAATAGATGTAAAGCATCAACACAGTCGGCATGATATGGTATGGAGTACCACAAATATCACACGTCGAAGAATGCTGTAGATAAACGATAGAAGAATGTGCTCCTCGGTTAAAAAAACCAACAGGAATGCTGACATTGTGTATAAGCATCTCAGCTACTTCTCATTGTTCATCAGTATGACATATTGCTAGGAGCTATTTTTGGCTAGGGGTTTTCTTCACTAAAACAAAAATACAGCAAACTAAATCCACATCAACACCCTCTCTTGTCAACAATGTTCTGATTATCAACAGGTGGCACTTGACTTCCAATCTGTGAAATAATCCGAGAACGTTAAATTTTATGTTGCTGTTGAGGTTGAGAATTCCTGGTGCCTATCCACAACATGAACCAGAACAGGCATCAACATGCCTAGCTTTTCAAACGAAAAAAGTCTCCACAAAGTGGTGAATGACCTGAGATGGTACCGCGAGAATATTCACAGATGTTTCACAACCAGAACATTTCCCATCACATCTGAACACCCACTCTTCAGTTGCACCCAAGAAGACGAACCGAGAAAGCCGCTGGGATATTCACAGACGCTTCGAGACAAGGGTCCAGTTCAGCCAGTGGTAATGACGGCAGATCATGGGTTGATTTGCAGTTTCCCTGTGAGGTGAAGCCCTGACTGCCCACGTCAGCCATGAAGCGTTCTGCACATGAACATGTACAGTGATATAAGTCATAGTATAAAAAGCAAAATATATAAATATAGTGCTATTTATTCATGTATTCAAGAAGTTGGGGAACTGACTTTAGAGATGTTAGTGGTGGTCTGTAGTTTACTAATATGACTATGATACTCTTTTTATGATGTTAAAATGTTTGGTTATTGAAATGCTAGTGCTTTTGACGAAAACAGTCTGTTCTGAAATACAGCAAACTACAGGAGAAATATAAAACCCAAAACTTTGATATTGTACAACCAACCTTCAAACCCGTACTCCCAATCCCAGCGCACACGTATGCGCGAACTTACTTAATACTTACACACACACACACACACCACACACACACAAAACACACACACACACACACACACACACACACACACACACAGAGTTCCAGCACTACAACCAAAATAACTAGCATTAAACACTCACACACACAAAAAAAGCCTAAACAACAAAGGCTTTCTTTTCCTTCGCTTTGCGTTCAGCAAAACTGCATCCTCTATCCCCCTACATGCCAACACTGACACTGTTCATCTACATGCCAAGTCTCCTACATGCCAAGTCTCCTACATGCCAACACTGTTCATCTACATGCCAAGTCTCCTACATGCCAACACTGTTCATCTACATGCCAAGTCTCCTACATGCCAAGTCTCCTACATGCCCACTCTCTTACATGCCAAGTCTCCTACATGCCAATTCTCCTACATACCAACACTGTTCATCTACATGCCAAGTCTCCTACATGCCAAGTCTCCTACATGCCAAGTCTCCTACATGCCCACTCTCTTACATGCCAAGTCTCCTACATGCCAAGTCTCCTACATGCCAATTCTCCTACATACCAACACTGTTCATCTACATGCCAAGTCTCCTACATACCAACACTGTTCATCTACATGCCAAGTCTCCTACATGCCCACTCTCTTACATGCCCACTCTCTCACATGCCCACTCTCCTACATGCCAAGTCTCCTACATGCCAACATTGTTCTCCTACATGTCAACCCCCCTACATGCCAAGTCTCCTACATGCCAACACTGGTCTCCTACATGTCAACCCCCCTACATGCCGACACCGTTCTCCTACATGCCGACACCGTTCTCCTATATGCCGACACCGTTCTCCTATATGCCAACTCTCCTACATGCCAACACTGTTCTCCTATGTGTCAACTCTCCTACATGACAATTCGCCTGCATGCCAACACCGTTCTCCTACATGCCGACACCGTTCTCCTACATGCCGACACCGTTCTCTTACATGCCGACACCGTTCGCCTACATATCAACTCTCCTACATGCCGACACCGTTCTCCTACATGCCGACACCGTTCTCCTACATGCAGACACTGTTCTCCTACATGCCGACACAGTTCTCCTACATATCAACTCTCCTACATGCCGACACCGTTCTCCAACATGCCGACACTGTTCTCCTACTTGCCAACACTGTTCTCCTACTTGCCAACACTGTTCTCTTACATGCTGTTCCCCCAATGCCAAAACTTTACTCCTAAACGCCAACTCTCCTACATGCCAACACTATTTTCCTACATGCCAAATCTCCTACATGCCAACTTTTTTCATGCCAAAACTGGTCTACTACATGCTGATTCTCCTAAAATAGTAACACTGTTCTCCTACATGCGAACACTATTCCCCTACATGCCAACTCTCTCCTACATGCCAACTCTCCTACACGCCATCTCTCCTACATGCCAATTCTAAATACCAACACTGTTCTCCTTCATGCCAACTCTCTTACACGCCAAATCTCCTATAATTATGCCAACACTGTTTTGCTACACGCCAAATCTCCTACACACCAACTTTTTTTTACATGTCAACACCGCTCTCCTACGTCCCAATTCTCCTTCGTGCCAAGACTGTTCTCCTTCGTGCCAACACTGTTCGCCTTCATGCTGACACCACTCACTGTCCTTCCTTCCTTCCTTCCAGTAGTAACCAACCAGCCACACAGCACTGGTGTTTCCAAGACACTCTCGTCACTCGCTCTCTCTCTCTCACTCACACACACTCACTCACATTGTGTCTTTCCTTCCCCCAACCGGCTCCAGTAGTAGTAACTGCAAAAGTGGTGACAAGCGGATGAAAGGAAGATGAGCGCACCCACGCACAATACACGCGTAAACACACACACACACACACACACACACACACGCACACACCTGCTGCTGCTGCTGCTGCTGTTGCTGCTGTCGTCTCCGCCACCGACAGACAGCGTGGCGAATCTGGCCTGTTGTGTTTCTGCCTTACACCCACAGACACACGAGTCAGTCAGACCTCAGTCATAACAGCAGAAGCAGCCTGTGTGTGTGTAAGAGTGTGTGTGTGTGTGTGTGTGTGTGTGTGTGTGTGTGTGTGAGTGTGTAAGTGTGTGTGTGTGTATGTGTGTGTGTGTGTGTGTGTGTGTGTGTGTGTGGTGAGAGAGAGAGAGAGAGAGAGAGAGAGTGGTGTGTGTGTGTGTGTGTGTGTGTGTGTGTGTGTGTGTGTCCATGATGGGATGTGATGTGCTGAAAATGGTGACGTTTCCACAAAACTCGTCGATAATGCCGAATGCTGGGCACTCAAGACTTCGTGTTCAGATGAGAAAGATGGGGGGGGGGGGGGGGGGGGGATGGAGAGCGGGGTGGAGAGAGAGGGGGAGGAGGAGAGGGGGGGAGAGAGGGAGGGAGGGAGAGAGAAAGTGAGAGAGAGAGACGACAGACAGACAAACAGGCAGAGGCAGAGACAGGCAGAGAGAGAGAGAGAGAGAGAGAGAGAGAGAGAGAGAGAGAGGAGGAGAGAGAGAGAGAGAGGAGGAAGGAAAAAGAGAGAGGGAGAGAGACCGAGGGGGAGGAGAAAGGGAGAGAGAGAGAGAGAGACAGACAGAAAGACAGAAACACACACACAGGCAAGCAGCCAGCCAGCCAGCCAAAGTGTGTGCATGTGTGTGTGCGCGCGCGCACACGCGCGTTTGTGTGTATATGTGTGTGTGTGTATGAGAGAGAGAGAGAGAGAGAGAGAGAGAGAGATTCATATTCAGTTAAGAAGATTTCAGATTTTTTTTAAAAAAGCAACCTCCCATAAAAGCCACAAAGACATTTGACACTACAAAAGAAAAATCACCTTAAATCATTGACTGACTCAAAAATGACAAATTAATGTACACTAAAACTAACCTGCATTCTACTTCACTGTTCACACTTGTCTCAAACCAATCAATCACATATCCAATAAGATCCGCTAATAGTTACCAACCGTGATCATGTTTCTTTATTAATTTTGTGTATACGGTTTTTATGGGTTTTTTGTCTGTGGTTTTAAGTTTTAGTAACAAATTGTCTCTGAGTTCATCATAATTATATCAAGACACATTCATCCAGTAAACAACACACATTTTCCGTTTTGTTACAGTAGTATCTCCGAGTTCTGTCTTCTCTGGACATACTTTGGTGCCCGCCTTTCTCTATTATCAAATCCCCGAAATCGGAATGCGGTTGCCTTCATGGTAGGCCAAGAAATGGTCGCATACGCAAAATCTCACCACTGGTAAACCTCGGAGCTCTAGCTGAGGAACGAAAGAAAAAATTTAAAATAAAGGAATATAAAAATAGAGAACTAAATAAAGGAATAGAACATTAGAGAATACAATAAAGGAATAGATAAATGAATTTAGATAGGCTAATTACAATGGCTCTAATATCAATAGATAGGTAAATAAATAACCGAGTAGATAAATTCAAGTAGGCCACTTTCAATAGGTCTCTGATGAAGATCAAACCGCGTCTTACAGGTTTACGATTTCGTCACACCAATTGACGCCACGCGTCGACTTTTCAAACAGTCTATTCATCATGGTGTTACCGGATTGATAGATCTCGGTCATATTGACCCATATTGTGTAATGCAAAAGTTTACGAGCTGATCATCACACACTCTCTCTCTCTCTCTCTCTCTCTCTCTCTCTCTTTCTCTCTCTCTCCCTCCCTCTCTCTCCTCTCTCTCCCTCCCTCTCTCTCTCTCTCTCTCTCTCTCTCTCTCTCTCTCCTCGGACGACGTGACGGGACGAGAACTGAACGGGTGTTCTGTTAGTAAGCTGCTGCAAATTTTTGCATTTTAGCTTCAAAATGTCAGTTACTGTGCCTTCCAGCTACTGTAATAACAACTTTAAACGCCCTGCTGATCGACAACGTCGTATCGAGTTGGAAAGTCGCGGGGGAGAGCGGCAGTGTTGTGTTCGTCTTGCGAATGAAGCCAGCTGACAAGCCAGTGTCAACAGAAATGGCGGACCCGGTGCTGAACCGTAACTCCCGTGTTCAGTACTATCGCAAGAAACCCCCTTGTCAAAGACGTCGCGATGTTCAAAGAAGTAGACAACACCAAGAAAGACAGGCAAGTCGCCAATGTGACAATAACAGTGTCTTGGAAGAGCCGGTCTTGTGTAACATTGACTCCCTGCTCGATGTGGAAACAGAAGCAAAACAAACCAGTGTGTACACAGAACTATGTGTCAGCAGTGAATTGAATGCCTCAGCCACACCAGATTCACTTGATCTACTGTGTGATCCAGCAACAGACAGCAAGATCTGTGTGTCTTCTGAGGTGCCTGATGTGCAGGAAGAGCTGACAGTTGGCTGCACAGTGGATGACTCTGATACTGATGCTGGTATTGTGAAACAGTATGTGTCTACTCTAACTGACAAACGTGTACAGCGTCGATTAAGGGACAGCAAGAGAAACACACGGTTTCGAAAGGTGGTGGTACATAGTTCGGTTGATCAAAACATTGTGATGTGTGAATCAGATGACATCATCCTGGAATACTCTTGGAATGGAGATCCTGGCGAGGAATCTA
Organism: Rapana venosa; assembly: GCA_028751875.1. Classification (NCBI taxonomy): domain Eukaryota; kingdom Metazoa; phylum Mollusca; class Gastropoda; order Neogastropoda; family Muricidae; genus Rapana; species Rapana venosa. Next base: position 11,286,605 of record CM054149.1, read on the forward strand.
AGTGTGTGTTCTGGTACATCAAGCAAGAAGAGAAAAACATGTTGCCAGAAGAACGTGTCAGGCTTGCCAGACTTCGTAAAGGGAAACAGTGTACTAACACACAACACACAGAGACAGTGGTGGCGAGTGCTGAGCAGGAGTTACATCATCTTCGGGACCTGATCCGGTCTTACATGGGCTGACTTCGCTGGCTGTAGACTGGAAAAGGAAAGGCTGGTTTGAAAATTGAGACACTTGAGACACAGACAATAATGTATCGAATCTTGATGTACATACCACCACTGCCATGGTTTCCATGTCATTGTAATCGCGTCGCGTTCGATATCGTTGTTACCGCGCCGCAGCGCTATATGGCTTGATTGCTAAATAGCAATAAAATTGTGTCAATTGTCAATTGTGTCTCTCTCTCTCTCACACACACACACACACACGCACGCACACACACAAGGGGACGGGATAGCCTAGTGGTTAGAACATTGCGCTTGCAATCTGACGACCCAGATTCGATTCCCGTTCAAGGGGGATATTTTCCCCTGGGTTAACATCAGTGAAGACTCCACTCTCCCCAATAGTCCTTCGGATGAGACTATAAACTGAGGCCCCGTAAGCGAACGCACGCAGAGCATCTTGCGCACACGTTAAGTCCTGTTCCGCTTTTCGGAAGAGTAGGCCATTGTGTGCCGGTGGGAACAGATGACAGAATTCACAAAACCGCTTACACACGGGGACTGGATGTAAAAAAGCACATAAGTGTTTATTCCCATTATCCTGATATAAAAGAATATAATAAAAATAAAATAAATAAAATAACACACACACACACACAACACACACACACACACACACACACACACACACCGGAGAATATGCGATATCTGGCTTACAACTTCAGTTTCCTTATTTTAAAAAAAAAGCCAGTGTGTGCAGAACACTCCATATGCGTTACACCATGTCTGACAAGACGCCCACTCAGCTGATGGTCTACCAAACCCACTGCCTAATAATTATGCTGTTAAAGACTCGGCTTTGGTCTATGCTGGATAATAATTATCGTCATGTCTCCATCGTCCGCCAAATGCTGATTTCTTCTTCTTCTTCTTCTCCTCCTCTTCCTCCTCCTTCTTCGAACGCTCAGACCGCAGCTACTCTTTTCTGTCATAAGAGCGAAAAGGCGTTGTGCTGCCTGTTTAGCGCAAGACAAGTCAGGCCTTGCACATCCGACATCGGCATTGGAGAGAATTGTTATCTTTTAAGTCTTTCTAGAATATAAAAAGGCATGAGAATGAACCAAGAAGGCAGAAAATAGACAAGAAGGTGGTGACATGAAGAAAAGAAAGATGCCAGAAACAAAGAGAGGGATAGAAAAGAGGGATATCCTAGCACAGAATTTCCAGAAGGTGAGTATGCTATTTATACTGACAGGCCCCCAGCATCCCCACATGGGGAAATATGCTGACGTGAACAACAGAGTCTTTAATAGCTGTACCTTTCTTTCTGCGTGTATGTATATACATGTAGGAGCAGGATGCATGCTGCTGGTCTGCACATGAGGTTGACATGGGAGATACAATCTAAAAGAGATTGCACCTTTCACCCACCAGACGCTACCTTGACTGGGGAAAAAAAAGGTAACGTGTGAGACTGTAACAACAAAATCCCACCCCCTAATCCTCCAGGTGCTACCAAGATTCAGACAAAAACTGCCCCGGAGATTGAAGAGAGAGTGAGAGTGATGGTGAGTGATGAGAGAGAGAGAGGAGAGAGAGAGAGAGAGAGAGAGAGAAGAGAGACAGAGAGAGAGATCAATTCAAATCAAATCAAATCAAATTCTTTTATTTCGATGATAATGAATAAGCACCAATGTGATTTTTTTACATGCAGTCCCCGCCCTGAGGGATACATCATGATACTAAAATAAGTCTGAGAGAGAGAGAGAGAGAGAGAGAGAGAGAGAGAGAGAGAGAGAGAGAGAGAGAGAGAGAGAGAGAAGAGAGAGAGAGAGAGAGAGAGAGAGAGAGAGAGAGAGAGAGAGAGAGAAAAGAAAGAAAAAAGAATAAAGAAAGAGAGAGAGAGAGAGAGAGAGATACAGAGAGAGAAAGAGAGAACACCAAGACAATCTAGAAAATAACCAATCCAACCCAACACTATCTCCATCACTGCTGTTGACAGTAGGAGCTCCACGCAATGCCACCAGGGTTCACCATTTTTCTCTGTCTCTGCTGAGTTCTACAATCTCCTGTAGCAAACCCCCCTATCCCTCCCAGACCACTGATCTCAGTGATGTTGGCAATGTAGGATGTTGGTGGTCCACCTCTTTCCCTTCTGCCCTCAAAATTGTTTTGGGGAACTGTTGTCATCAGATTTGTCTGTGTGTTTCTGTTTGGATAACCTACATAATTATCTTTGTCTGCGACCAACAAAACAAAAATCTCATTTGTAATCTAATAGGAACGACCAAAAACTAACTCTGAGCTGGGAAATTATAAATAATAAAAACAAACAAAATACAAGAAGAAGAAGGAGGAGGAGGTGGTGGTGGAGGAGGAAAAGAAGAAGAAGAAGGAGGAGGAGGAGAAGAGAAGAAGCAGAAGGAGGAGGAGGAAAGAAAGAAATAGAATCATTAATCTATCAGGATCTAATGAAATTCAGCTATAAGCTGGGATAGGAGATTGTTTTCACCAAAACAAAGCAAGCAAAAACCACCCCTAATACACCAGGCCAATCCAATCCAATCCTGTTGTTTACAGCCCCGCCGACCACAGAGGCCATATCGGGGCTGTCACCTCGTCAAATATTAAATCTAAAAAATAACACTGTGCAAACTATATACATATCAAACTAGGGTAATACATCAGACATCACTGAGATTCAGACGTAAGCTGCCAGGGGAAATTCAAACAAAGCAACAACAACAACAAACCTACCTAATTCACCAGGCACTGTTCAGATTGGACAAAGTTGACATGAGAGATTGTAAGAGGGGAAAAACCCACCACTAATCCACCAGGTTCTGTCTAGTTCCAAACATTAGCTGACATGGGAGATTGTAAAACCAACAATATAAACGACAACAACGATAACAACCCCTCCATAATTTCAAACATAAGAAGTCATGGAAAATTGTTACACACACGCGCGCGCGCGCGCGCACGCACGCACACACACACAAACACATACACAGAGTCTAATATCACTTTGAGTGAACAGACGTAAAATCGAAGCAACAACAACAACAAACACACACACCACGCACGCACCGCGCGCACACACACACACACACAACACACACACACACACACACACACACACACACACACACACACACACACACACACACACACACACACACACAACGACAACACACACACACACAAAGAATCTAACATCACTCTGAGTGAACAGACGTAAAATCGAAGCCAACAACAACAACAAAAAACAACAATAACACACACACACACACACACACAACACAACACACACAACACACACACACACACACACACACACACACACACACACAACACACACACACACAACAACACACACAAACAACACAACACACAAACACACAAACACAACACAAACACACACACACACAACACACACACAACACAACACACACCAAACAACGACAAACACAACACACAAACACACACAAACACACACACACACACAACACACACAACACACACCACACCACACACACACACACACACACACACACACACACACCCCCACACAACAAACACACAACACAACACAAGCCTCACAATTACGAGTGACAACTCACGATAATCTCTGTCTTGTGATACCAGGCCAAACACAACAATAGATTGCATTGAACGGAACACTCAATGCCGAGAGCTACCGACGTTTCAACTGCTGATCACGCGATAGGACGTCACCCTGTATAGCTATGACCGTCCCCGCCACTGAATGCTGATGCTGACAAAGCCTGAAGATGCTGTGGTACTTCTTTGCCAAACGCTCAGACAACTACTACTGCTGTCACAGGGGGAACGGGATAACCTGATGGTTAGAGTGATGTTTTCGTAATCTGCTCACCCGGGTTCGATTCTCGTTCAAGAGGATTTTTTTTCCCTCTGGAGTTAACATCAGTGTCGACTCCACTCTCCCCCAAAAGTCCTTCGGATGAGACTATAAACCGAAGTCCCGTGTTCAAACGCATGCAGAACATCTTGTGCACATGATAAAACCCGTTCCACTTTTCGGAATTTTGCCATTGGGAAAGGATGACACTACTGACAAAACTGCATACACACGGGGACTGGATGAAAAAAAGCACATGAGTGCTGATTCCATTATCCTCGAAATAAAAGAATAAAATAAATAAATAAAATATATACGAGCGAAACATAAGTTGCGCTTCCATAAAACGCATGACAAGTCAGGTCCAGCGCATGCAACATCTGCATGGGAGAGAGAATAAGTATTTTTAAAGTCTTTCTGGTAAAAAAAACAAAGGCAGGAGAATAGACCAAGAAGGCGGGAAACAGACAAAGAAGGAAGTGACAGGAAGAAAAGAAGCAAGGCAGAGAGAAAGAAAAGGATAGAAAAGAGGGAACCGAGTCCTTCGGATGAGACTATAAACCGATGCCCCGTGCGCGAACGCATGCAGAACATCTTGCGCACACGTTAAATCCTGTTCCGCTGTTCGAGAGAGTAGGCCACTGTGTGCCGGTGGGAACAGATAACAAAATTTTAAAAACCGCATACACACGCATACATTTTTTTTTTAATCTGAGCGCTTTGATTTGTTGCTTTACGAGATTCAGCGCTATATAAATTCCATACATTAGTAGTAGTAGTAGTAGTAGTAGTAGTAGTAGTTGTAGTAGTTGTTGTAGTAGTATAACTGCCAACACACAATTTCCAGAGAGTGGGGATGTTATTCAATGTACTGACAGGCTGCTGGCATCCAGTGAAGGATTTAAGGTACGTGGCTGACAGAACCACTGAAGGTGGGCACAGGGATGCCTTTCACAACCGGCACATGACGGATTGAAATGACACGTCTGCTTTTTTCTCATCCCTTCCCCCTCCTTCCTTGAATAATATGTTCTATTCCATTACAGTCTTTTTCACATTTTCACTTTGTTTTGCTTGAGACAGATTTGTAGAAAATAATCACTCTCTCTCGCTCTGTCTCTCAGTCACACACAACACACACACACATACACACGCACTGTCTGCCTGCCTGCCTGCCTGCCTGTTTGCCTGTCTTTCTGTCTGTCTCTGTGCCTCCTTTCTCTGTCACTTCTGTCTGTCTGCCTGCCTGCCTGTTTCTGTCTGTCTCTCTCTCTGTGCATCTTGTCTCTCTTTCTCTGTCACTTTCTGTCTGTCTGTCTGTCTGCCTGCCTGCCTGTCTGTCTGTCTGTCTCTTCTCTTGTCTCTCTTGTTGTCATCTTTGTCTCTCTTTCTCTGTCACTTTCCTGCCTGCCTGCCTGCCTGCCTGCCTGTCCTGTCTGTCTTCTCTCTCTGTGCCTCTGTGTCTCTCTTTCTCTGTCACTTTCTCTGCCTGCCTGCCTGCCTGCCTGTCTGTCTGTCCTCTCTCTCTGCTCTGTCTCTCTCTCTCCTCTGCATCTTTGTCTCTCTTTCCTCTGTCACTTTCTGTCTGCCTGCCTGCCTGCCTGCCTGCCTGCCTGCCTGCCCTGCCTGCCTGCTGTCTGTCTGTCTTCTTTTCTGTCTGTCCTGTCTGTCTGTCTCTCTCTCCTCTGCTCTTCTGTCTCTCTTCTCTTCTGTCTCTTTCTCCTGCTCTTTCCTCTTCTCTGTCCTTCTGTCTCTGCCTGCCTGTCCTCTGCTCCTCCCTCCTCTCTCTCTCTCTCTCTCTCTCTCTCTCTCTCCTCTCTCTCTCTCCTCTCTCTCTCTCTCTCTCTCCTCTTCCTTCCACCTCTCACCTTGTCAATAGTTGAAAGCGAACCTGTAAAAAAAACAAACCCAAGTCTTGAACGCCACTAAAAAGGGGAAGAAAAAAAACCCCATGAAGTACCTAGTGCATGTCTTCTCCTCTCTTCCTCCCTTTCCCCCTCCCAAACCACACATTGACAGCAACAGAAGCTAGGAGAACTAAATCACCGCCACACGTGGGGTCTTAGTCGCTTGGTAACCAACTCTTTTACAACGTGGCCAATGCCACAGAGAGCCAGTTGCTCTGTCTGTCTGTCTGTCCGTCCGTCTGTCCGTCTGTCTGACCGTCTGTCTGACCGTCCGTCTGTCTTCCTGTCTGCCTCTCTCTCTCTCTCCCTCTCTCTCTCCCTCCCTCTCTCTTAATGACTCTATTGAATTTGTCCGGTGACCTCGGCTATTCGAACTTCGTGTGGCTTGGGTCACAGCACTTTAGAGTTCTACCAAATGTTTACAAGAGACAGGCTTTACCAAGCTGAGGAAATGTACTGTTTGTTTAGAAAGTAACACACACACACGTGCATGTGTAAGTGCATGAAGGTGTGTGGAAATGCATGCGTGTGCATACACACACAATCTTATATTGTCAAATTCACACATGCACACACATACATACACACACACATCCTTCGGATGAGAATATAAACCGAGGCCCCGTGTTCGAACGCATGCAGAACATCGTGCGCACACGTTAAATCCTGTTCCGCTTTTCGGAAGAGTAGGCCATTGTGTGCCGGTGGAAACAGATGACAAAATTTACAAAACCGCATACACACGGGGACTGGTTGTAAAAAAGCACATGAGTGCTTATTCCATTATCCTCGATATAAAGAATAAATAAAATAAAATAAATAACACACACACGTAACATTCATTCAATGACAAAATTTACAAAACAGGAAGCACACCAGAACTGGATGTAAAAATACAAACGACTGCTTAGTCCATCATCTTCAAAATAAAAGAATTTTTAAAAAGAAAAAGATAAATACATGCACACAATTTAAGCTTGCTTTGCTTTTTTGAAGAGTAGGCCATTGCGTGCCAGTGGGAATGGATGGCAACATTTACAAAGCCACATGCACATAGGGACTGGATGTAAAAAAAAAAACCACAACACATGGGAGCTTTTTCCATTACCCTTGAAATTAAAGAGTAAAATACATAAATGTATAGATAAATGAATAACACCCACACACCCACCATCACCTACTTTCTCCCTCCCTCCCTGCCCCCCCCCCCCCCCCCCCCCCCCCCCACTGCACAGTTACCTGCCAAACCTAACAATCCATTTTCTGAAGACTACTGAAAGACAGAGAAAGAGAATGGGGAGTTGAAGGGGGCGAGAGGAGGGCTGTGAAGTGAAGGGAAGTATTTACGTCTTCACTTGTTCCCACAGTCAGTCAGACATCGACATTCACAGAGGCCAGGTAAGCTAAATCACCGCCACACAAGAATCTTAGTCGCTTGGTAACCAACTCTTTTACGACATGGCCAATGCCAGGGAAAGCGACTCTTCTCCCTCCCTCCCTCCCCCCCCTCTCTCCTCTCTCTCTCTCCCCTCTCTCTCTCTCTTAATGACCCTATTGGATTTCTCCGATGACCTTGGCTACTGAAACTTGTGTGGGGTGGGTCAGGTCACGCACTTTGGAGAACTTAATGACCAATGTAGTTTACTAGTCCCAGGATTTGTCAGGATGAAGAAATGCGCTGTTTGTTTAGAGAGGGAGAAACGCATGAGCATGTGCGAGTGTGCATGCATCCATGTGCGTGCGCACGCGCGCGCGCGCGCACACACACACACACACACATGAACATAATAAACCTGCATCAAACTGGTTTTTTATTTGTTTTTTGTGTTGTTTTTTACAAAATGATCCTTGTCACCTTCCTCCATCACTGTTGCCAGCGGTAAGAGCTCCACGCAATGCCACCAGGGTTCACCATCTTTCTCTGTCTCTGCTGAGTTCTACATCTCCTGTAGCCCTCCCAGACCACTGACCTCAGTGATGTTGGCAATGTAGGATGTTGTTGCGGTCTGCCTCTTTTCCTTCTGCCCTCAACCTTACCTGGAGAACTGCGTCAGCAGATTCGTCTGTGTGTTTCCGTTTGCATGGCCAACATGTCCCTCTCTGTCTGTTCTTATTAATAATTCAAGCCAGCATTTGCGCTTGGAGTTCATCAAGACTGCTTTCATTTGTTCTTCTGTCTGGCCGCTTGCCTCTTACAAGTCGCCTGTAAACCCACAGTCTGGCTGCATTATTTTGTCTCTTTCCAATGTTCGCAGTGTGCAGGCCTCTGACCCATGCAACAATACAGGCCAGGTTAGTGTTTTGACAATCAAAATTTTAGGATATTTAGGTATGCCTCTGTCTTTCCAAATGTTGTTTAACTGAATCGTCTTTTGCTTGGCCTTGCCGATTCTACCCCGTTGTCTTGTAGACCGGAGCCATTTAAGATTGTTCTCTTACAGAACCTACACATTTGAAACTTTGAACATATTCTAAATCTGTTCCATTGATTTTGATATACCGATGGGTATTTGCACTACTAATGCACATCACATTGACCTTTCTGGCATTCAACGTTAAGGCCAGCAGTGTTGCCCTCTGCATGGACTCTGTAGAGAGTTCTTCTCGTGCTTGTGACATCATAAGCGCTGTATCATCAGCATACCTGAGGTTAGTGATGTTTCTGCCTCCTGTATCAATGCCCTTGTCATCTATATCCACCTTTTTATAATCATTTTGTATATAAGCTGAAAAGATGCAGCAATAAAATGCAACCCTGACGGACTCCTTTTCTTTCATATCAAAGAACTCACAGTGCTCGCCATCCCATCGAGTGCTTGGTTACCTTCTAAATTGAATACAAATTTGCTATGAACGAGATCAGACACTCTGAAAATCCCATTTCTGACATCGTGATAAACAGATGGTGATGTTTGGCTCTGTCAAAAGCGGTACAATAGTCTATGAAAGTTAGGAATGCCTCATCTTCGGTGTTTCTTATATTTTTTCTCTGACAGTATCTGAAGCACAGATCACCCTTGAGTCAAACCAAAAAGAGGGGTTTTCTTTTTAAAAAAATTGTTATTATTGTTACTTGTGGATAAATGGGATAATGTTGGATATATGTTGGTCTTGTTACTACTCTTGTTGTTTCGAAATAACATATATGCTGTTGTCACATGCCCGCCCATATGATTCAGCGAGTGAGAATATATACATACATACACAGAATACATTTTGTCCAGCAGGTGGACAAAAAACTCGAACAGTCTTAGGTTCAATTCCACCCCATCACTCTCTCTGTCTCTCTCTGTCTCTGTCTCTGTCTCTCTCTCTCTTCTCTCTCTCTCTCTTCTCTCTCTCTCTCTCTTCTCTCTCTTCTTTCTTTCTTTCTTTCTTTCTTCTTTTTATATCGCTAAGGGCGGGGACTGATGTAAAAACGCACATGGGTGCTTATTCATTATCCTCGAAATAAAAATAATTGTCATATCTTTAAAGTAACTTTAAGGTTGGGGGGCATTATTTTTCATACACTGTATCTTTAGGAACGCTGTTCACTATTGTTGCTGTTGTTGCTGTTGTTTTTGTTATATATGAGTCACAATATCTAACAACACTTGGGCGCACGCACACATGCATACACGCTGGACCTGACTTGTCAGGCGCTTAACGGCAGCGCAGCAGACTTTCGCTCATTTGACAGACGACGACGACGACGAAGAAGAAGAAGAAAGAAGAAGAAGAAGAAAGAAGAAAAGAAGAAGAAAGAAGAAATAATGAAAGAAAGAAATAAAGAAAGAAGAAAAGAAGAAGAAGAAGAAGAAATAATTGTATCCAGAATAAATAAGCTCTCTCTCTCTCTCTCTCTCTCTCTCTCTCTCTCTCTCTCTCTCTCTCTTCTCTCTCCCCTCTCTCTCTCTCCCCTCTCTTTCTCTCTCCCTCTCTCTCTCTAAAATATGTTTATATGTTTGTATCCTTATAACTGTACAATGCAAACCAACAAAAAAAACCTGAATAAAAAATGTTTTTAAACAAAAAGAATAAGTAAGCTGAACATGCCACGAAACCGATGACAGTCTCTCTCTCTCTCTCTCTCTCTCTCTCTCTCTCTCTCTCTCTCTCTCTCTCTCTCTCTCTCTCTTCTCTCTCTCTCTCTCTCTCTCTCTCTCTCTCTCTCTCTCTCTCCCCCTCCCTCTCTCCCTCCCCCTCTCTCTCCCCCTCCCTCTCTCCCTCTCTCCCTCCTCCTCTCTCTCTCCCCTTCTCTCTCCCTCCCCCCCTCTCTCTCTGTATGTTTGTATGTGTGTGTATGTATGTATATATGCGTGCGTACATGCGTCCGTGCGTGCGTGCGCGAGCGTGCTCGTGTGCACGTGCCTCCCGTTCCCTCAATCGATGTGACCCAATTAAGGGCCTGTGTTGCTGATCGGCTGGTCCTGTGATCGGGGACTGTGTCTGGCAGATGACAAGCCAGCCTGGCCTGGTCTGAGTGTAGGTGATGGGAGCAGAGAGGGCGGTCATGTGCTGGCGGGCTGGATTCATCACAGGGACGCACATACACGTGTGTTGGGGTGTGGTGGTGTGGTGTGTTGGGGTTGTAGGGTGTTGTGGTGTGTTGTGGTGTGTGGTGGTGTGTGGTGGTGTGTGTGTGTGTGTGAGGTGTGTTGTGTGTGGTAGTAACATAATAACAATAACACAATAACAATAATTTTAATTAGTGTGTTGTGGTTGTGTGTGTTGTGTTGTGTTGTGTGTGTGGTGTGTGTGTGGTGTGTGGTGTGTGTGGTGGTGTGTTGGGTGTGGTTGTGTGTTGTGTGGTGTGGTGTGGTTGTGTTGTGTGTGGTGGTGGTAGTGATGGTGTGTGTGTGTGTGTGGTGATGTAGAGAGAGAGCGAGGAGGCAGAAATAGTGAAGAGAGAGAGGTCGGAGAGGGAGGGAGGAAAGAGAGAGAGAGTGTGGGATGTGTGTGTGAGGAGAGTGTGTGGTGGTGGGTGTGGTGTATGTGTGTGTGTGAAAGAGAGGGAGGAGGGAGAGAGAGTGAAAGAGAGAGAGAGGAGTGATGAGAGAGAGAGTGAAAGTAGAGGAACGAGAGAGTGAGTGTGTAGGGGTGTGTGTGTGTGTGAGAGAGAGAGAGAGAGAGAAGAGAGAGAGGAGAGAGAGAGATGTGTGTGTGTGTGTCTGTCTGTGTCTGTGTATCTGTGTGTGACTCAAACATCTGGACTGTCCTACAGGGAACAGTACAAGGAGGGAGACGGAAGAGGCAGACAGAGGAAACAACGAGAAGACAACATCAGAGAGTAACCTGGCCTTGTGTGGAACGACATGCAACCGAAAAGCTGAAAAAACGAGGAAGCTGGTTGCAAAATCTTCAGTGATGCTCCAACGGTGTACTAGACTCCAGGATAGGTGATGGTGAAGGTGAAACTGAAAGACGGCTACTAAGCAAAGAGACTGAGTGGACTGATTCGGATAGACGTCTTCTGATTAGCACAGTGTTGATACCGCTAAGGAGAACCAACGCTGCCAGTACAGACCATTATTAGCACCAAAATTAACACAGTCGATGCAGTCGACTGCTAACAAGGACGGACGGACAAACACCCGTGTGTTGCAGAGCTAACTATCAGCCACTGACACCGCACTATGTACACGACTGCTAATAAAGGTTGACACTGTCTAGACAGAATCTAACAAAGATTGACACAGTCGGTGTAAGCATCTCCTGATTTTTAAAAAAACTGCCTCAGTGTAACACGCCAACTAACGAAGTTCGACTGGTCAGAATTTTGCAACATCCACAAACACCCCCCCCCTCCCGCCACCCACCACTTAGAATTTTGCCACATCCACACACACCCCAATCCCCCCCCCCCCTCACACACACACACACACACACAGACACACACACACACACACACACATCACCCCCATCAAATCTGAGCTCAGTTTTAGTTTCCCATACACTTCTGTGCCTGTGGTGAGTTGAAGTCAAAGCTTTTAGGGTTGGAGGTTTTACAGGGGAAGGTGGTTGGAGGGACGTTGTGGTGGTCTCCACCTCGGGTAGGCATCTCACTCAGTCTGGCTCCCTGACTAAGCTATCATTGTCGCCAGTAGGAGGGTGGGCTTAGAGGGTGGCGTTCTGCTTATGTTAGCTCAGAACAGGCAACACTGGACACCACTAAAGTGACCTACCCAAAAGCAGTGCAGGGCGTTTCTGGATGGTGGCTCTGTGGCAGCGTAACATTGATAAACTTTCTGTGGACTTCCAGCCCTGAGGACAGGACATGACAATCCTGGGTTTGGCAGGGGGTGGAGGGATTGGAATGAGCAGAAGCAGCAGGACAGGAAAGGTCACAGCAGCTGAGGCAGTTCAAAGAAAGCAGAAAAAAAGGAACCCGCCAAATCAGTAAAGGCAGCTAGCCCACTTTTCATAACACCAAAGAAGATCATTTTCCTGTTAAAACAGGAGAGGGAGGGAGGGAGAGAGAGAGAGAGAGAGAGAGAGAGAGAGAAGAGAGAGAGAGAGAGAGAGAGAGAGAGAGGAGAGAGAGAGAGAGAGCGACAGAAAGACAGACAGAGAAAAACAGAGAGATATGGAGATAGACAGGGAGAGAGACAGAGTCAGGGAAAGAGACAGAGAGAGAGACAAAGACAAAGAGAGAGAGATAAAGTGACAGAGACAAACAGAGAGACACAGAGAGAGTGACAGACAGATACAGAGAGACATATAGAGAGTGACACACAGGCAGACAGAGACATACAGACATACACAAGAGAGAGACAGACAGACAGAGACAGACAGACAGACAGACAGACTGAAAGGCACAGAGAGAAGAAAGAGAGAGAGAGAGATAATCTATATTCCCAAAGGGTACAGATAAGCACTGACATACTGGCACTGACATTTTTCATCCCGCCCTTAAGAGAGAGAGGGGAGAGGGAGGGAGGGAGGGAGGGAGGGAGGGAGAGAGAAACAGACAGACATGCGTACACACTCACACACACACACACACACACACACACACACACACACACACACACACACACACACACACACACAGGGTCTGGTTGCTGAGGCAACAACGTCTCTCACCATTGGGTTGTTTAACCAAATTGCTGCTAATGGAGCCAGTGGCTAATGGCCAGGTGTGGGGTGGTGGTGGTGGTGATGATGATGATGATGCCACAGTGAAGGGGGGGACTGCTGCTGCTGCTGCTGTTGACACAGTCCTCTGATGACGGATGAACTAAGGCAGGGGGAAGGGGAGGAGGCACACACGGAAATACCTGCTGCCACATCGCCACATCACTGTGGATAACTACTATACGGGTCGGTGGTCTAGAGGTAACGAACCTGCCTAGACAGCCAAAAATCCTGGTTTGAACCGAGTGCAGGTTCCATCCCCGTTTGTGCCCGAAACTCCCCCCTTCCCCCCCATCCGCTAGACCGTGAGTGGTGGTCTGGGTGCTAGTCTTTCAGATGAGATCATAAACCGAGGTCCAGTGTGCACCGCGACATTTAGCGCACGTAAAAGAACCCACGGCAACACAATGAGTTGTCCCTGGCAAAAATCTGTAGCAACCGCTACCGATATGATAGCAAGCAAAGTAACTTTAGACACAGTGCAATACTTTCTAACAAAGACGGGCATAGTCAATGGACATGCTATAATTAACAAAAACACAAACAAAACAAAACCCGAACAGAGTTGTAAAAGGCGGATTCTCCCAAACTATAACGCAGTGTGTGCAGTCACCTACAACGATTGATACTGGCACTGCACAATACTCGTTACAAAGGCTGACACGGGCTAGACAGCTTCAAACAAAGGTTGACACAACAGGTGCAAGTCATTACTAACAAAGACACAACAGGTGCAAGTAATCGCTAATAAAGACACAACAGGTGCAAGTAATCACTAACAAAGACACAACAGGTGCAAGTATTTAATAAAGACACAACAGGTGCAAGTCATTACTAATAAAGGCACAACAGGTGCAAGTCATTACTAATAAAGGCACAACAGGTGCAAGTAATCACTAACAAAGACACAACAGGTGCAAGTAATCACTAACAAAGACAAAACAGGTGCAAGCAATCACTAACAAAGACACAACAGCTGCAAGTAATCGCTAATACAGATTGTCTCATGTAGACCCCAAAAAAGCCATCAAACAAAGCTTACCAGTTCCCTTCATAAACAAACCGAATAAGTTCCTGAAACCGGAATGCGGCTACTCTAATGGTGGGTTCCCCGTGAGGATGCCGGGGGCCTGTCAGAGCAGAAATAGCATCCCCACCTTCTGGAAAGTCTGTGCTAGACATTCCCTCTTTTCTATCCCTCTCGTTGCTTCTGCCTTGTTCCTTTCCTTCTTGTCACCACCTCCTTCTTGTCTATCTGCGCGCACACACACGCACACGCACGCACACACGCACGCACACACACACACACACACACACACACACACACACACACACACACACACACACACACACACACACACACACACACACATCTCTCTCTCTCTCTCTCTCTTTCCCGTCTGATATCACTATTTAGTGGAAGGACGTTAAACTGAAGAACTACTACTTCTTGGTCCATTCTCCTGCCTTTTCTTCCCCCCAAATAACCATTCTCTCCCATGCCGAAGTCGGATGCTCTGGGCCTGACTTGTGTGGCCCTTAACGGCAGCGCAACGAACGTATTTTCGCTCATATGACAGACAACAATAGTTGCTGTCTGAGCGTTCGACGACGACGACGACGAAGGAGAAGAAGAATGGTGGGTTTTACATGCAAAATCTCACCCTGGGTAAACCTCGAAAGTTCTAGCCAAAGATCGAGGAGAGAGGGGAAAAAAAAAGAGAAAGAGATCAATTATCTGTCAAAAACTAGGACTTACACAAAGAGAGGAGGAGGAGGAGGGAGGGAAGGGAGAAAAAGGACATTCTGGTTGCCGAGGCGACCAACGGCTTGCCGCTAATGGGTTGTTGGAGCAAAAATAAGGTTAATGGAAGCTGTGGCTAATGGGCAGATGTTCTCCCTGCACAGCCAAAACAGGGCTTTTTTTTCTGCTCCACAGACCAACCCCAGTGTTCTCAGCCTCGCCAGCCACACAGGCCACATCAGGGCCGTTACCTCGTTGAATGATTGAAGCTCAGATTAAGTATAAGGAACTTTACGGGTTAAAACAAGTTTTGGGGTAGGGTTGGTTGTTTGTGGGTTTTTTTCTTTCCTCGGCGAGGTTCACCAATGGTGAGATTTTGCGTTTTGGTCCACCATGAAGGTAGCCGCATTCTGACTTCAGGGATGTATGCTGGGTATGTTCGTGTTTCCGTAGCCCACCGAACAGGTGACACGAATGACGGGATCTTTTTACCGTTGCATATTTGAATCTTCTGCCGAAGGGAATGGAGGCTCTGGCAGGTTTAAAATTGAAGCTGTTCTGAAAGATCGTAAAAACTTTCAGCCCTTAATTCACCAAACGCCGCCCAGATTCTTACACACGACTTCATGGACCCGTGAGATTGAAGTCGAAGGCGATTTAAATCGAATGCGCGCGCACGTGCACGCACACACACACACACACACACACACACACACACACACACACACACACACACACACACACACACGTGTCTGTCTCTCTCTCCTCTCTCTCGCACTATGATCTCTCTCTCTCTCTCCTTCTCTCTCTCGCACTATGTCTCTCTGTCTCGCTCTCTTTGTTTATCTGTCTGTCTGTCTGTCTGTCTCTCTCTCTCTCTCTCTCTCTCTCTCTCTCTCCTCTTCCCTCCCTCCCTCCCCCAACTCTCTCTCTCTCTCTCTCTCTCTCTCTCTCTCTCTCTCTCTCTCTCTCTCTCTCTCTCTCTGTGGCATTAACTGGCTGCCGAGGTTGCCCCGTGGTTTGCCAGCAACAGATAAGTGGCCAGAAGTTGGGAATGCACTTTGAAGTGATCTTGTCCAAGTTGCAAACTTTATAAGCTCCCTGCAGTTATAGATCTGCCCTGGTTCTTCCACTTCTGCTGAACCTTTCTCCTGTCAAAGGCATAGGGACACGCGCACGCACACACACGCGCGCGCACACACACACACACACACACACACACAAAGTACATGCGCATGCACGCACACACACACACAAACACACACTCACACACGCACACATACACACACCAACACAAAAAAAACCCCAAAAAAAAGGGTGAAAGGGTGGCCCAGCGCTAAGTGGCGACGCGTTCTCCCGCTCTCCCCGGGGAGAGCAGCCCGAATTTTCACGGAGAGAAATCTGCCGTGACTTAAAGTGGTATGAAATAAAATCTGAGCGCTTTGGTTTGTTGCTTTACAGGATTCAGCGCTATATAAATTCCATACATTATTATTATTATCATTATTAACACACACATACACGCACGCACGCATGTACGCACACACACATACACACCCAAGCTCCCTATGGTTATAGATCTGCCCCCTTTCTTCTACTTCTGCTCACTCTTTTTCGTGTCAAAGGTATAAGTACACATGCACACATGCAAATACGTATACATGGGCAAGTTGTATGTAAAAAGCACATGAATGCTTATTCCATTATCCTTGATATAAAAGAATAAAATAAAATAAAATAATAAAAAATAAAAAATAAAATGTGCACACGCACGCATGCACACAAGCACGCATGTACGCACGCACACACAAACACACACACATTGAACCTTTTGATGTCAAAAGCATAGGGACACATAGACACAAAAACACACACTCACTCACTCTAACACACACCCATGCATGGCTCACACCCATTTCCTCCCTCCTCTTCCTCCTTCCCCCATCTCTCAGGCTTTGCTTGCTTTTTGTCTGTTCCTCCCTCCCTCCCTCCCTCTCTCTCTCTCTCTTTCCATCCCCCTCTCTCACTTCCCCCCTCCCTCTCTCTCTCCATCCTCTCCCCCGCCCCTCCCTCTCTCTCTCCGCATCATGCACACTTTGTCCTCTCATTTCCTGACATCACAGACACAGAGAGGGCAACAGATACATTCTCCACAAATAACCCTTCCACACTGACCCCCTTCCAACCCCTTGTTTACCCTACTCCTGCCCCATTCACCCCCACCTTTCCCCTCCCCATCCCCCCCCCTTTAACCTCCACCCTCTCCCTCACCACCATACCAACCTCTTCCCACCCACCCCTTCCACTCCCTCTTCCCCTGCCCTGATATGCCAGTCCACAGAAACTGATATTGCCAAACAGCTTGGGGGATACATCACAGATTTTTGACAACTGCTGTTTAATTCTCGGAAAATCCAATATTTATTCCCAGAAAGAATCGCGCTTTTAATCTCGGACTGTGATGCATTGTGGATATGTTCTGTGTTGTGTTTGAATCTGTTGTTACTTCTGTGTTGTAAGGTGTGTGTGTGTGTGTGTGTGTGTGTGTGTGTGTGTGTGTGTGTGTGTGTGTGTGTGTGTGTGTGTAACAATAACAACGATAACAATAACTTTAATTCAGTTTTTGCAGGCCATATGGCCCATAGGAACAACAGTTAATCATGTACTTTCATATAAGGTAAAGGTTTAAATATCAGAAGTAATGATGATGATGATGATGATGATGATGATGATGAGGATGATGTGTGTGTGTGTGTGTGTGTGTGTGTGTGGTGTGTGTGTGTGTGTGTGTGTGTGTGTGTGTGTGTGTGTGTGTGTGTGTGTGTGTGAATCTTTGATCTGAAATCTTGTATGAAAAAAATAATCTGGCATTGAAAATTAGGGAAAAGACTAATCATAGTGGCATTTTGAAATTCAGGCAAACACAGTGTGTTGGTTAGATCTTTTCCTAAACCAGAGTGATCATTATGATACAAGGCTATTTCTCCGCCTCTTGTTACTTCTGTGGTGTAATGCTGCCCTACTCAGATCCCTTTTGCTCCCCCTGTGGGATGCTGGAGGCTTGGCAGTGTAGATAGCACTCCTTGCCTTCTGGAAACTCTGTGCTAGCAATTCCCTTTTCTGTCCCTGTCTTTGTTTCTGCCTTGTTCCTTTTTCTTCCTGTCACCTCCTTTTCTTTTTGTTCATAGTCTAGAACTGACCATAAAACAATAAGACTCTCTCTTCCTCTCTCTCCTTCCCTCCCTCTCTTTCCCAACCCTCCCTCTCTCTTTTTCTTTCCTGCCCTCTCTCTTTTGCTCTCTCTCTCTCCCCCCCCCCTCTCTCTCTCTCCACATCATGCACTCTTTGTCCACTCATTTCCTGACATCACAGACACAGAGAGGGCACCAAATACATTCTCCACAAATAACCCTTCCACACTGACCCCCTTCCCACCCCTTGTTTACCCTACTCCTGCCCCATTCACCCCCACATCTCCCCTCCCCATCCCCCCTTTAACCTCCACCCTCTCCCCCACCACCATACCAACCTCTTCCACCCGCTCTTCCCCTGCCCTGATATGCCAGTCCACAGAAACTGATATTGCCAAACAGCTTGGGGGATACATCACAGGTTTTTGACAACTGCTGTTTAATTCTGGGAAAATCCCAAATTTATTCCCAGAAAGAAACGCGCCCTTCATCCCGGACTGTGATGCATTGTGGATATGTTCTGTGTTGTGTTTGAATCTGTTGTTACTTCTGTGTTGTAACTTCTGTGTGTGTGTAACAATAACAACTTTAATTCAGTTTTTGCAGGCCATATGGCCCATAGGAACAACAGTTAATCATAATTATACTTTCATATAAGGTGAACGTTTAGATATCAGAAGTGATGTATGAGTGTGTGTGTGTGTGTGTGTGTGTGTGTGTGTGTGTGTGTGTGTGTGTGTGTGTGTGTGTGTGTGTGAATCTTTGATCTGGAATCTTGTATGAAAAAAATAATCTGGCATTGAAAATTAGGAAAGAGACTGCATCATTGTGACATTTTGAAATTCAGGCAAACACAGTGTGTGGGTTAGATCTTCTCCTAAACCAGAGTGATCATTATGACACAAGGCTATTTCTCCGCCTCTTGTTACTTCTGTGGTGTAATGCTGCCCTACTCAGATCCCTTTTTGTTTCCCTGTGGGGATGCCAGGGGCCTGTCAGTGTAGATAGCACTCCTTGCCTTCTGGAAATTCTGTGCTAGCAATTCCCTTTTCTATCCCTCTCTTTGTTTCTGCATCGTACCTCTTTTTCTTCCTGTCATCTATTGGTTTGCTTTTCGTTCATAGTCTAGAATCAACCACAATACAATACACACACACACACTCTCACTCTGTGTGTATGTCTCTCTCTCTCTCTCTCTCTCCTCTCTCTCTCTCTCTCTCTCTCTCTCTCTCTCTCTCTCTCTCTCTCTTCCACATCATGCACACTTTGTCCTCTCATTTCCTGACATCACAGACACAGAGACAGGGCACCAGATACATTCTCCACAAATAACCCTTCCACACTGACCCCCTTCCCACCCCTTGTTTACCCTACCCCTGCCCCATTCACCCCCACATCTCCCCTCCCCATCCCCCCTTTAACCTCCACCCTCTCCCCCACCACCATACCAACCTCTTCCCATTCACACCTTCCACCCGCTCTTCCCCTGCCCTGATATGCCAGTCCTCAGAAACTGATATTGCCAAACAGCTTGGGGGATACATCACAGGTTTTTGACAACTGCTGTTTAATTCTCGGAAAATCCAATATTTATTCCCAGAAAGAAACGTGCTCTTTATCTCAGACTGTGGTGCATTGTTGTTATGTTCTGTGTTGTGTTTGAATCTGTTATAACGTGTGTGTGTGTGTGTGTGTGTGTGTAACAATAACAATAACAATAACTTTAATTCAGTTTTTGCAGGCCATATGGCCCATAGGAACAACAGTTAATCATAATTATAAGGTGAACTTTTAGGCATCAGAAGTAATGATGTGTGTGTGTGTGAATCTTTGATCTGAAATCTTGTATGAAAAAAATAATCTGGCATTGAAAATTAGGGAAAAGACTCATCATTGTGGCATTATGAAATTCAGGCAAACATAGTGTGTGGGTTAGATCTTCTCCTAAACCAGAGTGATCATTATGATACAAGGCTATTTCTCCGCCTCTGTGGTGTAATGCTACCCTACTCAGATCCCTTTTTGTTTCCCTGTGGGGATGCCAGGGGCCTGTCAGTGTAGACAGCATCCTCCACCTTTCTGGAAATTCTGTGCCAGCAATTCCCTCTT
>CM054149.1:11324224-11359224 GCA_028751875.1 Rapana venosa
CTCTCTCTCTCTCTCTCTCTCTCTCTCCCTCCGGCTCCTCCTCTTCCCTCCCTCCCTCTCTCTCTCTCTCCCTCAGAACATCTTGCGCACGCGTTAAATCACGTTCCGCTTTTCGAAAGAGTAGGCCATTGTGTGCCGGTGGGAACAGATGACAAAACTTACAAAACCGCACACACACCTTGACTAGATGTAAAAAACAACAACAAAAAAACACCCACACGAGTGCTTATTCCATTATCCTCGATATAAAAGAATAAATAAAATAACAATAACTCGCTTTCTGTCTCGCTCTCTCTCCCCCTCCCTCCTCCCTTCACCCCAATTCTTTCTCTTTCTCTCTTCCTCCTTCTCTCTCTCTATCCCCCTCCCTCCCCCTTTCTCCCCCCCCCCTCTCTCTCTCTCTCTTTCTATCTCTCTCTCTTTCTCCCCCCTCTCCCCCCACCCTCTCTCTCTCCGTCCATCATCCTGCCTTTGGCTCAAAGCTGCTTTCCATCTGCTCACTGGGCCTTGCACGCCTGCATTAAAGAAATTACTTTCCTGGCTACGAACATACTCATTAGTGAAATAAGTCTCCCTGCCACACCCCCAGGCACACCCAAGCACGAGCACGCGCGCGCGCACACAGACAGATACACACACACACACAAACGCACGCACAAACACACGCATGCATGCAAAAATCCTCACGCGCGCACTCACACACTCACACAACCGCATACAAACTGGGGACTGGATGTGTTTTAAAAAAACAACAACAAGCACATGACTGCTTATTCCGTTATGAAAGAAAAAGAAAGAAAGAAAGAAAAGGTAAAGAAAATAGAATAGATTAAATAATCTCTCTCTCTCCTCTCTCTCTCTCTCTCTCTCTCTCTCTCTCTCTCTCTCTCCACACACACACACACACACACACACACACACACTCTCTCTCTCTCTCTCTCTCTCTCTTTCACACACACATACACACACACACACACACACACACTCTCTCTCTCTCTCTCTCTCTCTCTCTCTCTCTCTCTTCTTTCTATGTTTCTTTCTGTCTGTCTGTCTGTCTTTCTTTCTTCTTAAATGGATGGCTTGACGTCAAAGCAAACAAATGTATTCCTTATTCAATGCAGCATCTAGAGACTTCATATAGAGAATATAATTGACTTTTATACACACACGCGCGCGCGCGCAAACACGCACGCACACACACACACACCTCTATCATCTCCAGTTTTCTTCCGTTTTTTCAAAATAACAAATCTTTGGGAAGCTATTTTCGAAATGACACAAAAATTAACGTTGTTTTACACAGAGAGAGAGAGAGAGAGAGAGAGAGAGAGAGAGAGAGAGAGAGAGAGAGAAGAGAGAGAGAGAGAGAGAGAGAGAGAAAGAGGAGAGGGGGGGGGGGAGCGGGAAGAGGAACAGAGAGAGGGTGAGAGAGGGGGAGGGGGAAGAGGAGGGAGAGAGAGGGGGCAGGTGGAAAAGAGAGAGGGGGTAAAGAGAGAGGGGAAAGAGGGATAGAAAGAGAGGGAGGCGGGAGGAGAAAAGGGGGAAGGGAGAGAGAGAGAGAGAGAGAGAGAGAAGAGAGAGAGAGAGAGGAGAGAGAGAGAGACGGAAAGAGACAGAAACAGAGAGAAAGAAAGGCCTGCCACATATGATAACTATAATTATTGGTCACTTTCAGTGGACTCTACATAATTATGACAATTCTGAAGGAAATGACTATAAAATCATGCGACCTTGATCCCATACCTGCTCCTGTTTTCTCGCAATGCCTTCCACAACTTGTATCTATTATCACTAAAATAGTAAACTCATCTCTTGTGTCAGGAAATTTTCCATCAGCTCTTAAAACAGCAATAGTCACACCTCTACTGAAAAAGCACGACCTCGATCCCAACATTCTGAAGAATTATAGGCCTGTCTCAAACTTACCCTTTGTCTCTAAAGTACTAGAAAAAGTCGTTCTCAAACAGCTCAACAGTCACCTTCATTCCAATGATCTCCTTCCCACTTTTCAATCTGCCTATCGCCCCAACCACAGCACCGAAACCACCCTAGTCCACACTTTAGATACACTTCTACTTGCTTCTGATGCAGGAAAAATCTCCCTCCTCACTCTTCTTGACTTATCTGCAGCCTTTGATACCATAGATCACTCAATTCTTCTTTCTCGCCTCCAAAATACGTTTGGTATTAACGGCACAGCCCTCACCTGGTTTACTTCATACCTCACAGACAGGTTCCAGAAAGTTATTGTAAACTAAATTCAATCAAAACCTGTCAAAATGGAATGTGGAGTCCCGCAGGGATCAGTCCTGGGCCCTGTTCTCTTTACTCTCTACACTGCTCCACTCTCACATATAATAAACAACCACCATATTGATCATCATTTCTATGCCGATGATACTCAGCTTCAGTGCAGTGATACTGTTGAAAACTTGCCTTCCCTCTTGACAAATATGTCCTACTGCCTTCAAGACATTAAAAACTGGATGACTCAGAACAAGTTACAACTTAATGCCGATAAAACCGAAGCCATGCTCATAGGGACCCAACATAAACTTTCCTCTATCGCAAAAACTTCAATAGAATTCGGCAATACGTCAGTTCCTTTGTCCAACTCTGTGAAGTATTTAGGAGTAGTTCTTGACAACACACTCTCTATGAACAAATTCATCACCCAGTCCTGCCAGTCTTGCTACTATCAATTACGACGCATAAGCGCGATTCGCAAGTATCTGTCCACTGATGCAACTTCCAAGCTTGTCACATCTCTCATTCTTTCACGTTTAGACTACTGTAATTCTCTTTTGGCTGACCTACCAGCATCATCTATCCACTCTCTTCAACGCATACAAAACTCTGCAGCTCGACTGGTCCCAAGAAAGAAAAAATCTGAACGCATCACTCCTCTTCTGCGATATCTTCACTGGCTGCCTGTCTCACAAAGACTGGAGTATAAAATCAATACCCTCTGTTTCAAATGTCTCCACAAATCTGCACCCTCTTACCTCTGTAACTGTCTTCATCTGTACACTCCATCCCGTTCCCTTCGTTCAGCCGCAGATACTTTGTGCTTTCGAACACCCAGATTCAAACAAACCACTGTTGGCCGTCGCTCCTTCTCTGTTTCTGGTCCATCCACCTGGAATGACCTCCCTCTTTCACTTCGCTAAAAGCCTTCACTTGATACCTTCAAATCCAGCCTCAAAACACACTTATTTCCTACCTGAGACTTTCCCCCCAAATATCTGTCCCTAATTTTCAACAGCATCTTTCACCTTCTAAGTGTTGTTCCGAGTGTGTGTGTGTGTGTGTGTGTGTGTGTGTGTGTGTGTGTGTGTGTGTGTGTGTGTGTGTGTGTGTGCGCGCGCGTGTGTGTGCGTGCATGCGTGCATACGTGCGCGCGCATGGTTTTGAAATCTGTTGTTCATTATGTTTAAGGAGAGTTGCATGCCTGTAAATGATTGAGTGCAAGCGCTTCGATTTGTTTGTTTTTTACAAGATTCAGCGCTATATAAATTCCATATATTATTATTATTATGTCTAGAGCTGATTTGGATTTGTCAAAAATGCTCAAAGTAAAAATGTGTGGATAAAAGTCCTTCGGATGAGACAATAAACCGAGGTCCCGGGTGCGAACTCACGCACATCTTGCGCACACGTTAAAACCCGTTCCGCTTTTCGTAAGAGTAGGCCATTGTGTGCCGGTGGGAACAGATAGATGACAAAATTGACAAAACTGCATACATACGGGGACTGGATGCAAAAAAGCACATGCGTGCTTATTCCATTATCCTCGAAATAAAAGAATAAAAGAAAAAGAAAGCAGTTTCAAATTGGATAACAGTTAATGCTGTGGATAACAGTTAATGCTGCGGATAACAGTTAACGCTGAATAACGGTTAACGCTGTGGATACTGGTTAACTGTGGATAACAGCTAACGCTATGGGTAACAGTTAAGACTATGGCTAAGAGTTAACCATGTAGATTACAGTTACCTCTGTGGGTACTGGTTAACGCCGTGGATAAATGTTGTTAGCACTGACGAGCATAGCGCTGTGAATAACAGTTAACGCTGCGGATAACAGTTAACGATGTCAACGCTGAGGATAACGGTTAACGCTGTGGATAACAGTTAACGATGTCAACGCTGTGGATAACAGTTAACGATGTCAACGCTGTGGATAACAGTTAACGATGTCAACGCTGAGGATAACGGTTAACGCTGTGGATAACAGTTAACGATGTCAACGCTGTGGATAACAGTTAACGATGTCAACGCTGAGGATAACGGTTAACGCTGTGGATAACAGTTAACGATGTAAACTCTGTGGATAACAGTTAACGATGTAAACGCTGAGGATACTGGTTAACGCTGTGGATAACAGTTAACGATGTAAACGCTGAGGATAACGGTTAACGCTGTGGATAACAGTTAACGATGTCAACGCTGTGGATAACACTTAACGATGTAAACGCTGAGGATAACAGTTAACGATGTCAACGCTGAGGATAACGGTTAACGCTGTGGATAACAGTTAACGATGTCAACGCTGTGGATAACAGTTAACGCTGTTGATAACAGTTAACGATGTCAACGCTGAGGATAACAGTTAACGATGTCAACGCTGTGGATAACAGTTAACGATGTAAACTCTGTGGATAACAGTTAACGATGTAAACGCTGAGGATAACGGTTAACGCTGTGGATAACAGTTAACGATGTCAACGCTGTGGATAACAGTTAACGATGTCAACGCTGCGGATACTGGTTAACGCTGTGGATAACAGTTAAATCTGCGGATAATAACGCTGTAGATAATTGGTAACACTGACGATGGCAGTTAACGCTGTGGATAACAGCTAATACTGTGGATAACAATTAACACTGTGAATATCAGTTACCGCTGTGGATAACGGTTACCGCTGCGGATAACGGTTACCGCTGCGGATAACGGTTAACGCTGCGGATAACGGTTAACGCTGCGGATAACGGTTAACGCTGCGGATAACGGTTACCGCTGCGGATAACGGTTAACGCTGCGGATAACGGTTAACGCTGCGGATAACGGTTACCGCTGCGGATAACGGTTAACGCTGCGGATAACGGTTAACGCTGCGGATAACAGTTAACGCTGTGGCTTCCAAAGTCATCATTCAAGGGACCGAACGAGGGGAATTATGGTGTAAGGGAGACAACTGCAACTTCTTTGGAGGAATGTATTTTCACAAAAATTATTGGTACCCTTTAACGTGAACATTTGTCTGTCTGTCTGTCTGTCTGTCTGTCTGTCTGTCTGTCTATCTATCTATCTATCTATCTATCTATCTGTCTGTCTGTCTGTCTGTCTGTCTGTCTCTCTCTCTGTGTCTCTCTCTGTCTCTCTCTCTCTCTCTGTTTCAGCATTTCACGTACAACGCAAGGCATGTACAGGCACACGTGTACACACACACACACACACAAATATGCGCGTGCTCTCAAGTGTGCATCAAATATTTTAAATAGTACACCAGACAAAGATAATATTTAGATAAACACAAATGTTCGCAGAGACAACTGTAGTGTACAATGTGAGCCAGAGCCGGTCCCTTGATGCAATAACACTATAGCACTACTAGTAGCCTGGCGCGCGCACAGGCACGTGCGCCCACACACCACACTCACACACACACACACACACACACACACACACATACACTGACACAGCCGTCCATATCCATACCAACAAAGGAAATGAAGTAATCAATAATATGAAACAAATTCAGCTAGTCAGTGGGGTTTTTTCCCCTCTTTTCTTTCAGACACTGTACAACTGTGATAAGCAAAGATTTCCTCTCGGAACTAAACAATTCATGGAACTTGAAAACGTTTTAATTCTTATGATTGTATCCACATCCAAATAGGCAGAACAAGAAATTAATGTCCCCAGAGCAAAGAGAGTCTGTGATAAATGTGGTCAAAGCGAGCTAGGAGATATCTTCAAAGCAGAGACACTTTTTGAACAGTCTATAATTAAGGAAGATGATGTTATCTGCGTGAGAAAACCATTGCTGCGAATACTTATCTTGCAAACTATGTGTAACCTTAGGTTTAAACCACTCAGGTGAAACATAGAGATCAAAATGATTCTGCCATGCGCCATTTCACCCAGTTTTATTTAATGTACGTTCTACAGTAATTAAGTTAAAGAGATTTGTGGGCATTAGTTATATACATTACATGTAGCAGCTTATGAACAACTTTTGCAACATGCAAAATTTTTAAGTTGTAAGTTACAATTTTTAAAAAGTTATGCTGGAAAATCTAAAGATAATAATAATAATAATGTATGGAATTTATATAAACACAAAATGTCGATTTTTCGGAGAAAAGCACAGCGCAAAAAATAAATGATTATGGATCAAAACATCACTTACCTGTTGCAGCTAACCACGGCATGGCAGTGTAAGGGAAACCAACCCTCTTTCTCTGCATCTTCTTCCTCTCTGCCTATTCCTCTAACACTTCTTTTCTTCTCCTCCTTTCCTATCAGGATGCACCACAACTTTCTTTCACAATATATATATAAATTTTGCAGTACTATTACCTCAGTACCTATGGCCGAGGCACTGGGGATTTTCCAATAAACACGATTCAGAAACAGAATGAGCAAGAGTCCACGCACCAGTCAGTCCAATCTGTGTGGTCTGCTTATGCTCTTGAATACTGCGTGATATTGACGTCGTTTTTTTGGCTCGTTTTAACCATCTTTTCCCACGAAATGTTCATTTTCCAGTCCTCTTTCCTGGTCGTCTAGGGTCACAAGACATCACATGAAATGAATATTGTAAACAATGACAAAAGAAATCGAAACAAACCAACCACGCTTGTAAACACACACGCTGAGGAGTTCAGAAAGGAAGGACAACTCTTTGGCTCTTTTGAGTAATCATTATTTCATTTTGGCGCGAGGGGGGTGCTCCGTGCGAAGGTCGTAACTGGCAAAATATTAAACACTGATAAAGATAATTATTTTGGACAGGAAGCTGGGCAGCCTGCAGGGCATAAGCACACTCTTGGCATGTAATAACTCGCGATTATGTTAACTTAGAACAACAACAAAAATGAAGAGCACAGTGAAACAGAAGGATTTTGTTTAATTAACTGAAAAGACTAATCGTGTACTGCATGAAAATAAAACCCGATTTTTTACCCCCCCCCCCCCCCCCCCCTCTTCCCCCCAAAAAAAACACCCCTAGGTGGTACTGGCGCAGGGTTGAGTGTGGTTGCCCAGAGTGCAGGTGACGTTTGTGCGCCTTGACTTCAGTACACTCAGTCCCCCAGTTCTATCTATCTATCTATCTGTCCCGTAGTCTGACGACCGTGGGGGCACCCTCAAAGACTCAACAACCAGTTCCCTCCATTCCTCTCTCTGTTCTGCCTTTCTCAGGGTTTTGTTGAGTTCTAGGCCTGTCCATTCGCTGATGTTATCCTCCCAGCTCTTCCTTGGTCTGCCTCTTCTTCTTCCTCCTTGGACAGTGCCTTGTAAAACTGTCTTTGCAAGTCCTTTGGATCCTGTGACATGCCCATACCATTTAAGTTTACGCTTTTCACGATCGTTAGAAGGTTCTCTTCCCCAGTTCACCCAGCTATAAAAAGGTACCTGTCCTCTTTAGAATAGGGAAGGTATAGCAGGGAGGGAGAGGAGATGGGCACCGCCCTCAATAATGCTGGCCCCTGGAGAAGTGAGGTCTGTGACGCCTCGCTCTTCAGCGACCGCATAGGTTTATGGGAATACTTTAACGTTTACAAGCTTTACTTGGGGGTAACCTCCACCCCTTTGTTGTTCTATTTTTTGTTACATTTTTGTGGCTTAGTGATTGTGGGGACGGGGTAGCCTAGTGGTTAGAACATTGCGCTCACAGTCTAACGACCCGGGTTCGATTCCCGTTCAAGGGGATATTTTCCCCTGGAGTTAACATCAGTACAGACTCCACTCTCCCCAAAAGTCCTTCGAATGAGACTATATACCGAGGTCCTGTGTGCGAACGCACGCAGAACATCTTGCGCACACGTTAAAATCCTGTTCCGCTTTTCGTAAGAGTAGGCCATTGTGTGCTGGTGGGAACAAATGACAAAACTGACAAAACCTCATGCACATGGGGTCCGGATGTAAAAAAGCACACAAGTGCTTATTCCATTATCCTCGATATAAAAGAATAAAATTAAAATAAATAAAAATGATTGTTTCCCCCTACTCGTTCCTTCAATCTGAGTGAATATATTGTTCAACTATAATTTGCAGCTTTCAGGAATTTATTTAAGTATTATTTATTTATTCTTTTATTTCAAGGATAATGGAATAAGCACTCGTGTGTTTGTTTGTTTTTACATCGAGTCCCCGTGTGTATGTAGTTTTGTCAATTTTGTCATCCGTTCCCACCCGCACACAATGGCCGACTTTTCAGAAAAGTGGAACGGGTTTTAACGAGTGCGCAAGATGTTTTGCGTGCGTTCGCAAACAGAACCTCGTATAGTCTCATCCGAAGGACTTTTATGGGGAGAGGAGGCGGCACTGATGTTAACTCCAGAGGAAAAATCCTCTTGAACGAGAATCAAACCGGGGTCAGCAGATTTTTGCAGGCTCTCTCCGTCCAGACGTTCCCATTCGGGAATGTTGGTCACAAAACATCAGTTTGGTATGAGCATTCCCAATCGGGAATCCACTCCCACTTCCACCCCCCCCCCCCCACCCCCCTTTTCCACCCTTCCCTTCAATTTCTATTTGAGAGGGGGAAAATTCAGTTTCCTTCCGGTGCTCGTTCTTTCTTAAGTTTGAAAAATCACCAAGTTATTGGGTGTTATAGATTATGCGTATATATATATATATATATATATATATATATATATATATATATATATATATATATATATATATATATATATGGGAGTATACGCACACACGCGCTCTCTCTCTCTCTCTCTCTCTCTCTCTCTCTCTCTCTCTCTCTCTCTCTCTCTCTGAGAACGTGAAAGGTATAGCATTCATAGGTCTTTTAAAGCAATTTTTCAAAAGGAGAAGTACATTTATGATATGGAGATGTATTGTTTTTTGTGGCTACTACGCAGTTAAGATTTAATGTGCTTCCTATCAATAATAATGTCAACAGATATAGCGAATCTATAAGAGACAAAAGTTGTCCTTTCTGTGTGAACAAAATAGAAAATGAATGTCACTTTATATTTGATTGCAGTTTGTAAACAGATTTAAGAGAGAAATTTCTTAAAGAATCAAAATGCATGACACTATCCAGATTGCTGAAAGGAACAAATGAAAATCACCGACATAATCTCTCCAGGTATGTTTTTCATGCTATTAACAGACAAAAGAAAAGCATTTTGTAACTGTGCTGTTGTTTGTACTCCTTGTTTCCATTATGTCATTGTGGCTGTTTGATGTGCCGTTCTTTTGATTATCTTATATGCATTGACTTCGTGTTTTGCTTTCAAGGTTTATCGTCTTATTGTTTTGTTTATTTGGATAATGTATTTGGTGTGATGCCACCAGGAGAGCTGGCTTAGATGGAAATTGTGACGATATTTTTTGCATTTCGTTTCCTTCACTTGCCTTTTTGCCTTGCCCACTGTCTGTATTGTGGCCAAATGCCAATGTACATTAAACCTGTTCAGAGTTCAGAGTTCTGTCTCATTGATTTAGTTATGTTTGTTTCCCTTTTTTTTTTTACCCACGAGGGTCTAATGTAAACAAGCCTCTGGCTTATTCACTTACCCTCAATAAGACATTCGAGTTTCACCTCTCTCTCTCTCTCTCTCTCTCTCTCTCTCTCTCTCTATGTTTCTGCTTATGACAGTGATGACGATGGTGGTGGTGGCGTTGGCGGAGAGGATAATTATGGTGGTGATGGTTAAGGTGGGGGCAGGGGGGTGGGGGTTGGCAGTGGTGGCGGGTGCGATGGTAGTGATGCAGTGATTGTGGCCAGCCCTCGTTGCCAAGACGTTAGATGAGGGGACCACCACCGCGCGCAGACAGTTTCATAGGCGCCCGAGTAGGTGTTTATTCAGAAACAAAACAAAAAATCTAACCATGATCGTTGATCGGAGCAACACCTAGCAAAAATAGCTATTAATAGCCGCATTCCAACTTCGATGATTGATGTCTAAACAGTCATCTTTTTATTTGTATTCTTTTATTGCGAGGATAATGGAATAAGCACTCATGTGCTTTTTTTTAAACATCCAGTCCCTGTGTGTATGCAGTTTTGTCAATTTTGTCATCATTCCCACCGGCACACAATGGCCTACTCTGCCGAAAATCGGGACGGGTTTTAACGTGTGCGCAAGATGTGCGGTACGTTCGCACACGGGACCTCGGTTTATAGTATCATGCGAAGGATGTATGCATTTTTTTAATTAAAAAAAGAGGGGGCGGGCATCTGTTCTTACCGGCAAGAATGGCCTACTCCTTAAAAACGCGGAACGGGTTTTAACGTGTGTTGCACCATCCCCGAAGTCGTAATACGACTACCTAAATGATGGCAAAAAAATACTTGCATGCGCAAAAATCTCACCATTGGTGAACCTCGGAGCTCTAACCGAGAAACGTTAAAAAAAAAAAAACCCACCCAAACCCACCAAAAATAAAACTATGTGTACAAGATGTTCTGTATGTGTTTGCACAAGGGGGCTTCGGTTTATAGTCTCCTCTGAAGGACTTTCGGAAAGGGGAGTAAAACCGATGCTGATGTTAACTCCAGGGAAAAACCTCCTCGAACAGAGACCTCGGTGGTGGCTCAAACCCGGGCCGTGGTATCAGGACCTCAATGCTCTAACCACTTATTAGGCCATCCCTCCCCACAACTATGGTACGAAACAGTGATTTTTCTCAGATTTTGCATTCTTCTTCTCCTTCTTCTTCTTCTTCTTACTGGTGTGGGTGTGCGTGGGTGTATTCGCACACGCACGTTCGTGCGTGTGTACATGTTGCGTATGTGCGTGTGTAAATAATAAGTTTTTATGTCATCTAGTCAATGGTGGTGTTTTTTTGGGTTGGGTTTTTTTTTTTTTTTTGGGGGGGGGGGTGTGTTTTAACATTGTGTTCACATTTGGTATGTGTGTGTATGTGTGTGCGCATGCGCGCGTGTGTGTGTTTGTGCGTGTGTTTGTGACATTTTTATTTGAAGTCATTTTGGAATGTTTTAACCAATATGAAATATAGCTTTTTTCGGTCTTTTGAGATTTTTGATGCGTATCAATCTGCCTGTCAGTATTGTAATTGCCCTTCATGGGATGATTAAGTGTTTTTGAACTGACTTGACTTGACTTACTACTACTACTACTACTACTGCTGCTGCTGCTGCTGCTGCTGCTGCTACTACTACTACTACTGCTGCTATTGTTTTCATCATCATTATCATCAATGTATCATCATCATCATCATCATCATCATCATCATCATTTTCATCATCATTATCGTCGTCGTCGTCGTCGTCGTCGTTGTTGTAGTTGATATCATTATTCTATGATAGGATCCAGAATGTATAAAGAAAGCGCAGAAATATTATTTCCATCAAGCAGATGTGAATGCCATGATGTCACACTCCCACCTAGCTTCCTCATTCCCTTGAAAAGGGAACATTAATTTTACGTGCAAAATATTGCCATCCACTGGTAAATTCTGATTTGAAAAGTGTGCGTGTGCCCGTGTTTGCTTGTGTGCACGCGCTCGTGTGTGTGTGTGTGTGGTGTTGTGTGTGTGCGTGTGTGTGTGTGTGTGTGTGTGTGGTGTGTGTGTGTGTGGCGCGCGCGTGTTCGTGTTCGTGTGTGTGTGTGTGCGCGCGCGCGTTCGTGTGTGTGTGCGCGCGCGCGTTCGTGTGTGTGTGCGCACGTGCACACGCGCGCGAGCATGTGCGTGTGTGTGCATGCGTCCACGTGCATGTGCATGTGGATTATGTGCGTGCGTGTGAGCGCGCCTGTGTGTGTGTATATATCCATACTTGCTGTGTGCCTGTTCGGGCTTGTGTAGTATGTATGTATGTGTGTGTAAGCGATAGTGAACGTTGGATAAAACCACGCATAACATGCTTTATGCGTGCAGAAATTCAACCTGCTGACAGGTCATAACTATGTTGCTGACGCCAGGTGCGGCTGTGGTTCCCCCCCCCTATCCCCCCCCCCCCCCCCCCCCCCCCCCCCCCCCCCCCCCATGAGATCACAGCTGTTAACAGCCACACATGTCGCCATACGAGGCTAGCATCACAAAAACTGTTTAACAGTTGTGTGTTGAACCCTTTATTCCCCTGATCCCCTTTCCCTCCTCCTCACTCCTCCCCCCCTCCCTCCTCTGCCCTTCCATCCTTCACTCCCATCCTCTCCCTATGGCTCCAGGAGAGGTTTTTTGTTTTTGCTTTTTTATGGGTTTTTAAAACAGATTTCTGTTGGCATTCCATGGG
Source organism: Rapana venosa (assembly GCA_028751875.1). Lineage (NCBI taxonomy): Eukaryota > Metazoa > Mollusca > Gastropoda > Neogastropoda > Muricidae > Rapana > Rapana venosa. Next base: position 11,336,673 of record CM054149.1, read on the forward strand.
CTTGCCATACCACAAGCGCCTCATTTTCTTCAGAAACTGTAAGAACAATGCTGATAGTGGTCTTTCCTAAACGCATTTGTATGTCTTTTGTTAAAGAAGACCCTAAAGAGGACAGGTACCCATTTACAGCTGGGTGAACTGGGGGACTGTACTTGGAAGCCAAGGCGCGCAAACAGTCACCCATCCATTTGGTAACCAGCCATGCTCAGTGCTGTTTAACTTTAGCGTGAGGAAAGGGGGTGTTCTGACCACTGAGCTATACAGTTGAGAATAAGAGGCACACAACGCAGTAAGCGTTACCAATCAAAGCGACTAAGTAAGCCAGCTAATAATTATCAGCTTCAACATAGCTTAAGCGATCGGCTGGTAACAAAATGTAATGAAATAAGCCATTTACACGCACACATGTATGCAGACACACAAGCACGCGTACGCGTACGCACATGCACGCACACACACACACACACACACACACACACTCAGGGACAGCGAATTAGATACACAAGCATGTAGATGAAGTCGTGGGCAAAAACAGCTGCATACCCAAAATCTCACCATTGGTGAACCTCTCTCTCTCTCTCTCCTCTTCTCTCTCTCTCTCTCTCTCTCTCTCTCTTCTCTCTCCCTCTCTCTCTCTCCTCCCCTCTCCTCCTCTCTCCCCCCCCCCCCCTCTCTCTCTCTCTCTCTAGCCGAAGAACGAAACAAAAACCAAAAAATGGATGCATTCAGTAAACATAATCCCCCCCAAAAAGTTTCAGATTCTACTTTTGATAGCAATCAAACCAGCTTTCGACCGATGCTATAAAAACATCAAACCTGCCCAGGCTGACTGACACCCAAGGTCATATCACGGCTGTGGTATCGACTGTAGTCAGCTTCAGCAGGTGGAAGAGCACTAAAATGCAGGTTAACATGGGCATGCTGTCATTTCAGCATCAAGTTCAAGAGCTTTGGGGTGCTATACCAAAAATGATGAATGACGCGGACTTTGTGAGACCTGATGAAAGGGAGTTGTTTTGACAGTTCTGTATAATTATATATATATATATATATATATATATATATAATATATATATATATATATATATATATATATATATATATATAACTGAGACGAAAGAGTGAGGAAAAACAAGTGCAGGTAACCAATTACAACTTCATTCTCATCATAAACTAATTTTTGTCCAAGATTCGAGGGGAAAGAAAATCACCACAAGATAAAACTTTGAAGGCAGCATTAGGGAAATATTTGAGTAAGGACCATGCCTTTGGCCTGACCTGACTGAGTTTCGGCTATATATATACTGGATGCAGAGTTACTGCCAGTTTGCACCCCCCCCCCCACTCCCCCTGCTTTTGCCCACAGACCAGCCCATTTGTAAGGTTTAGGAAAATAATCACAAAAAATACCAAACTTAATGTAAGACAATGAAACTTTCATAACTGCTTACGCACATGCTGGGTTAGTATATGCCAAAATTTCGAAGTCCTAACTAAAATTTTGGTAGCTTTTTGAACAATGTAGAAAAATTCCAAATTTTGGGTCACAGTCACTATACACTCACAGGGTGGGGTAGGGGGGGAGCGTCATTCAATAACACACTACTCACGAAATGACCCCAGCAAACTTTCCATTCAGCTTTGGACATTCTGAAAAGGATAAATTATTTAGCATGAGTAGTCAGCCGAACCACGTGGTCGCCACATGTTACATTTTTCAAATACCAGAACTGCTATAGCAGTCCATCGACCAAACCCGTGGAACATGGGTGGACTTCTAGAGCAGTAGGTCGTCCCGAAAGAGCTAACCATCAGGTGACAGTTCATCATCATCATCATCATCAGTCCCGTGACCTTGGCGGTCGTGGAGGAGACACGAAAGACGATGCCGTGGTAAGCCTCCTCCATCCATCTCGGTCCTCGGCTCTGCGCAGTAGTGCCGAGTCATTCATCCTGGTCCATTCTCTGATGTTGTCCATCCATGACTTGTTCTGTCTTCCCTCTTTCTTGGTGACAGTTCACTGGGCTAGAAAACACATTACAAGACCCTGGGTTTGGTGTAGTGGCTAGGCGTAATGCAGGCGTCTTGCCGGCTAGCTGTTCGTCTGTCTGTCTGTTCTTGCTGTCTGTCGCGTCGCCACAAGATCACCGCCACCCATTCTTTTGGGTTTTTTTTCCCTGGTTGCATGTATATTTGTTTCTACTATCAGTGTGGCCATATTTCTACAGATTTTTCCCCCCAGGGACAACTCTCTTTTTAACACGGGTTATTCTACGCGCGCTAAATGTGTGTTGCACATGGAACCTCGGTTTATCGTTTCATCCGGAAGACTAGCACGCAAGACCACAACTCACGGTCTTAGTGGATGGGAGAATAGCTTCCAGAACAAAGGAGATCCAACCCGAACCTGAATCGAACCCAGAATTTGTTGCTTTTTAGGCAGGTGCGTAACCTCTAGACCACTGATTAATAATAATAATAATATATGGAATTTATATAGCGCTGAATCTTGTAAAAAACAAACAAATCGATTCACAGTAGCTGTAGTAATAGTGGCAGCTACAATTACAGTACTTGGCTGAAGGAGAAATAGGCGACACAGCCATGGCAGCAGCAGCAGCAGCAGCAGCAGCAGCAGCAGCAGCAGCAGCAGCAGCAGCAGCAACAGTAGCAACAGTAGCAGTAGAACCACAGCAGCGGCGGTGGCGGCGGCGGAGTTAAAGTAGCTGCTGAAGTATAGGGTGGTGGTGGCAGAAGATGGATCGAGGAAGAAGCACCAGCTGCCAAGGGAATAATAGTTATGATAACTTCGTCTGCTGCTGCTGCTGCCCGTGCTTCCCCCCCCCCCCCCCCCCACCATCCCCACTCTACCACACCCTCACCTTTTTCTCCCTTTTCATGGACCCACCCACCCATCTTCTTTCTCTGCAGTGTGTGTGTGAGTATGTGTGTGTGTGTGCTTGTGTGTGTGTGTACTCTGTGTGTGCGTACGTGTGTATGTGTGAGTGAGTGAGTGTGTGTGTGCGCGCGTGATGTGTGTGTGCGTGCGCGCGTGAGTGTGTGTGTGTACGTACGTGCGTGCGTGCGTTTGTGTGTGTGTGAGTGAGTGGTGTGTGTGGTGTGTGTGTGTGCGTGCGCGCGCGCGTGCGTGCGTGTAAGTGTGTTTTATTTATTTTTTAAATTTTATTCTTTTATATCGAGGATAATGGAATAAGCACTTTTGTGCTTTTTTACATCTAGTCCCCGAGCGTATGCGATTTTGCCAATTTTGTCATCTGTTCCTACCGGCACACAATAGCCTACTCTTACGAAAAGCGTAACAGGATTTAACGTGTGCGCAAGATGTTCTGCGTGCATTCGCCCACGGGACCTCGGTTTATAGTCTCATCCGAGGGACTTTTTGTGGAGAGTGGAGTCGGCACTGATGTTAACTCCGGGGTAAAATATCCCCTTGAACGGGAATCGAACCCGGGTCGTCAGATTGTGCAAGTGTGTGCATCAGTCAAAATGAAAAAAAAAATACAACTGGCAAAGCAAAAACCACAGACACACATTCTCAAAAAAACACCACCTCCAAAACACAAATGTTTGACATTTTATATGGTTTTTATTTTTTAGCTATACCTATATTTTTCCCCATTCATTTGGCAATCACCACTGAACAGTGACAAAGCTAAAAACAAAACAAACTGATTTCAGAGACACGGGGGGTAAAGAGGGCAAGAGTTAAGACAACACAGACAAAACACGTAAAATCATAGCAACGTCCAACAAGGGTAAGAGCAGAGATGAATCACATTTTTTTTCCTTCACAATCACAGTTATTTTTTCTCCAAACATATTTGGCAGATGTACGTACACACACACGTTAGCACTGTACTAGCAACACACTGATATGATGATGATGGTTATTATTATCATTAATATTATTCACATCATGGCAGAAGACATTGGCAGTGTTGCAGTTTAAGACAAGAAGGAAAATGACCTGAGGACAAATCAAGGTGGGATAAGATCTTGTGGTGGTGGCGGTGGTTTTGTTTTGTTTTTGTTTAAATTTATTTCCTTCAGGTTGTGACGTTTCTTATTATAATAAAGACGAGTAACCATCTGCAGTTCCACTTTTGAAGTAGAACATATTTACTTCCAAGATTGATAAATGATAAATTTCAAACGCATTTGTATCATGTTATGCACCCTAGTCAGAGAGGTATCCAGTTTTTAACAGTTTCCCGAATCTTTTCTTGCTTAAAGTGTGCATTGATATGATACAGAAGGAGCTGTTTCAGATCATTTCTCAAATACAGTTCCATTTTTGCATCATTTTAAATGCACAATTTTCAGACACTGGCAAGTTCACAGTCTCCACTTTTTTCTCTGTATAGTTGCTAATAGACTTATAAAAAAAATTTAATACTGAAGTTTATAAAAAAAAAAGATATGTACAGAAGTAATACATACCTCTGAACTACAAAACTAACGATTAAAAAAAATCTCATAATGAAATTTGGTAAAGAACATACTATTCCTCTTTTTCATTACTTTATTCATGATCGAACGTAGGGTGTTATGAAATGCCAAGAGAACAATTGTACATCCTAACCTAGACGACCCACTGTATATACCTGTTTTGACCTAGCTACGAAATTTTAAAATCTCTAATCTGTCATTGTTCCATCACGGTTTATGTCTTCTCCCTGTTGTTTCCTCACGACTTCTCTTCATCAAGTAAATCTTACCATTACTTAAAAGTGTGCTAGATTTCATAGCAGATTTGTGGCCAGTTTTTTAGCTATAAGAACAAACCACTCTACAAACTAGCACAGTCAGTGTCCTCTCCTTTCTCTCTCTTCCTTTCTCGTCAAAAAACTGCACAAGGCCATCACATCATCCACATCAAAACACAAAACAGTCAAATATTTGTTAAAATGTCATTATGTATCAGCCAGCTAAGGTAAATTTGACTGGTACAGACGTGGAAGAGCTCTATAGCTATTCTAGTCAACTAGGCCGTAATGCACTCAACCATCCAGGGTTACACGTGTCTATTACACCTTATAGCTGGGGTGACGGAATCGTGGGGTACGTACATAGACAACAGTCTAGCTGAACAACACTGGTCTGAAAACAACAGACTACTGTAGGTGGGAGGGTTACACTGAATACTCCAAGGTATCATTAATCTCAACACCAAACACCAAGAAAATTATCACACATAATATTTGTATACATATACATATATATAATTATATATATTACCATCTCTGTACAAGTCAGCATCACGGCATAATCTGAACTGTGTCTGAAGATGTAGATTTTAAAAAATCCGTTATTGAAGTCAAAAGACCAGGGAATAGATAGACACAGAGTTAATTGCGAAGAAAAAACCTGACAAAAACAAAAACGAAAAATCCCTCAGAAAAAATCCACCCTTTGAAAGCACTGCATACTCCTCCTGCTTTGTACACTGCACCTGTAATTCTATATCATATCAGGAATGCCTGTTAGTTTCCGAAACCACTTGGCAATAAAACCCAAATGTTATAACAAATCTAGAAAAGAAAAGAAAAACGAAATGGAAATATATGTCAACATCCTAGTTTTCAGAGTCCAGGTATTTTGATAGTGTGATGGTTTGATTTTTGTACATGGTTATATTTTCAGCAAGGTTCAGATTGAAAAGTAGAGTAGCAGGTTTGTGGCTTACCTGAAAAAGCTTCAGTGGTGCTCCAACGGTCTACTAGACTACGGGACAGGTGAAAGTCAAGGTACCCCAAACTTATGTTGTGCCTGTAAACTTGTCCCACCCTCAGATGGGACTAAGAAGGAAGGTGGCAGGATGGTTAAGACGTCCATCTGCCAAACAAGCAAACCGTGAGGTTCTTGGACATAACAGAGGTTCCATAAATCCTCTGATATACCATCCTTTTGACTTTTGATGGCTTTAACAGGCATACTGTCGTCAACTGGTTAAGAAGTTCGTGAGCATCCTTAAATCATAGCACACAACAAAAATTGTTACCGAAAGTGAGCTAGTTATGCAGACAGTAATTCCCCCCCCCCTTCCCCCTATAATTGCTTGAAAACAAACCAAGACAATGTGGTCCAAACCCGCTAACCAGTTTTATCTTTAGTTTTCAAACTGAAGGACATCTGCCTTCTTGATATTTCGGGATAATTTCAACTTCTACAGTTCACACAGTAATTGCAAATTGATGTACACATTTCCAGAGAATTCACCCGCCGCACAAAGAGATTGTGAAGTCATGGCAACAATCTAGATTGCTTTCACTACATTTTTAGGTAGTACTTGCACCACACAACTGACCAGATTTGGACATGCTTCCTATCTCTTAACAAACAATAGACCGCATTTATTTAAAAAAGTATCACATTGTTCAATTTCCAAACCGGATATGCAGTGTTGTAAAAGTTGGCTATCTAAAAAAATGAGATAACAAAACATGGTTGTTCTTGTTTACATAGCTTTCAAATTTTACACTAGCGTGTAATTTCTTTCTTTTGACATGGCAATACAAACCACCACAACCTTTGTATCATCATCATCACAGCAACCACCCAACTGTTTTCGGGCTTTTTACAAATAATTAAAAGTCATCAATAACTGTTATAAAACGACCAACAAACCCAACAATAGCTTTTTTAAAATATCACATTTGCCGAAGCTAACTTGTTTGTTTTGTTATTTACAACTGAAAGAGCTTGAGAAGAGGTCCTAGAAGGTTTTGTTTTTAATTTTGAGATTTTTCTTCTTTTTGTTTGGCCTTAGAAAAGATTCTGAAAGGTTATTTCACATGTTTTAAAACTGGTCAAGATTTTCTAAACCCAGGGGTTACATATAAAACAGGGAAGGGGGGGGGGGAGGAGTAGAAATGATTCTGGTGAAATTATGCTTTGATGCTGACAGCAACAACAAGTGGCAGCATTTTCGCCTCTCAGTAGTACTCCTTCCTAACCTAAAGTGATTATGGAATTTTCAGCTCCAAAAGAAAAGCGAGCACTGTCAAGGATTTTGGTTAGAAGGGTACTGATTTCATGACAAAATGTATGGAACTGTACACATAAGTCTTCTGAATCCATAGGAATCCCATGTGAAAGGTACTGACCGTTTATGACAGCCCAGAAAGCAGACATAATTCTAAGTCATCATCAGCATCTGTATCCACTCTCTTTTACAGTGATAAAGATGGAACAGTTTAATTGTAGTACACTGTCATCTGTCTTTTGAGCAGTGTCGTTCACCATAACGATGGCTGCTACTGCTGGATTACCGTTCTTGGCTGTACGAAACGGAAAACTTCCTGCAGTTTCTCAAATAAAAAGTCAGAGAACAAGTCTTTTATTCATTTGGAATGATGTGCCATATTTGTGCTAGAATTCCACTTGAAATAAAAGAAACCCCAAACTTAAACTATAAAAATTGATAGGGGAAAATGTGTTCACAATTTTTTGTGTTGAAAAGAAAGTAAGAAATGAAAAGGGAAAGCAAAATAGTTGAGTAGCAATCTAAAAGTACCTGTACACTTTTTCTCGCTTTCTTACTTTTTAAATTTTTTTTAGTCATTTTAATCTCTGTGCCTTTTTTTAAACCAACCAATGATGCTTCAGCACCATTAAGCTAAGCATGCCTACTTCATCAAGACAAAAAGACTCGTCAAGGGTTACTGGTCAATTCACAAACAAAACTACATTTCTCCCTTGTTAGATGAAGCCTGTTCATAGTCCATATCATTCTGAAAGGTTTCAATTCACAGTCCAGAAGCATTGGAAAAGAAAAGTCTGTTTTTACTTCCATAAATTTACTTTGATTTAACATGTCTGCTGATTCTTGGTGGAAAGCATATGCGCGACCATCATGCCTGAATGTGCACGTTAGGTTTTTGTTGTGCGTAGTATGGACTGTGTTATTTCGGATGCAATGCAAGAAAGTTCCTGCTGTTGTTGTCGTCACATGTTTGGGAAGCCAACTAATCATTCATCAAGCTGGAATAGTTTGTAAGCAGTCACAACAATGAAAGAGCTAGGAACGGCAGAAAAGGAAGAAGAAGAAAAAGAAAATGATGGACTATAGTATATAGATAGATAGATAGATATAATTAGATGTATAATTATTATCTCCTAGGGCTGATAGGGCGTCTCCTCCGCGGCTGGCCTCACTGATGGAGCTGCTCCCTCCTCCTCCTCCTCTTTCCTCCTCCTCCTTTTTCCCACAGTCTGCCTCTTTGCGCTAGGAGACATGCTTGCGGCCAAGTGACGATGAAACAGCAGCACGAGAGAGTCTGAAAGGACCAGAAATATTCATTCATTTATTCGTTCATTCATCTCTTTATTCTTTTTTTCATTTCAAGGATAACGGGAAAATCACTTATATGTTTTTTTACATTCAGTCCCCGTGTGTATACAGTTTTGTAAATGTTCTCATCCATTCCCACACAATGGTCTTCTCTTCCGAAAAGCCGGACAGGTTTTAACGTGTGCGCATGATGTTCTGCGTGCGAACGTTCGCACACGGGACCTCGGTTTTGTGTCTCATCCGAATGACACACATTCCACATTCTGCACCACAAAATGTTCCACACACGCATTTCAACCACATGAAACAGCAACTCATCCCATGTCATTCCTTTCACATTTTCAAACAAACCCCCAATCACGTCATTTGCAACAACACACGACTCAATTCAAACACATAATCCCCGAAGTCAGAATGCGGCTACCTCTGTGGTGGTCCCCCCCCCCCCCCCCCCCCACGAAAAAAAAACAACCGGTCACATATCTACTCGAAAATCTCACCATTGGTGAACTGCCTCTGAGCTCCAGCTAAGGAACCAACGAACGGGGAAAAAATTCAAAAACATTGGGAACAAAATTCAAACACACACATGGGAAAAAAATTCAAACACACACTGGGGGAAAATTTCGAACACACACATTGGCGGAAAAAAATTCAAACACATTGGGGAAAAAATTCAAACACACACATCGGGAAAAAAATTCAAACACATTGGGAAAAATTTCAAAACACATTGGGAAAAATTCAAACACACACATCGGGAAAAAAATTAAAACACATTGGAAAAAAAATTCAAACACACGGCGCAAAAAAAACAACCAACAAACAAACGGTCATCTAGTTAGGCCCAAATCTCACCATTGCTAAACAACCTCAAGAACTCTCGTCAAGAACGAACGAAGGAAGGAACGAAAACCACCAACAACAAAAATGTCAAACACACACATACACACACACACGCACACACACACACACACACACACACACACACAACACACACACGCACGCACGCACGCACGCACACACCACACACACCACACAACACACACAGAAAAAGGAGGGGTTAGCCAGCCAGCCAGCCATGTACCCACCCACCTTTTCACTGCGGATCCTGCTACTGCTCTCCGTTGACAGTGGCGTCAGGCTTGTCTCCTCCAGCGTTCTCCGCGCTCTCTGCCTGCTGTTCCGCTGCTCCCTTCGTCTGCCAGAGGGAGAAAACGGGAGCCGGTGACTGAATTGACAAAACTGCGTACACACTGAGGACTGGACGTAAAAATGAACACCAGCGCTTATTCCATTATCCTCGGGGGAAAAAAATTAAAATAAAACAAAAGGAGGTAGTTTCTGTCACAATGACATACAAGTTTCAGGGAATCTTCAAACTCGATTTACTAATCATGATGTTCGAGTACTCAAATAAGCATTGCTTGTTGTACTCATTTCATGTATTAGCGCTATGTTGTTTCTAAACTAATAAAATGTTGTTTAAACCATTTACTAATCAGTTCTCCTGCCAAGTTTCATTCATTTTAACCAGCCGCCGTGGCGCAGTGGTTAGCGCCTTGGATTTCGGACTGGAAGGTCGCGGGTTCGATTCCCATAAGAGTCATAGGGATTTTTCGGACTCCGGCCGGCTCCCACCCAGAGTGAGCGTGCTGTGGGAGCTCATTGGGAAGACTGGGACCACACAGTCGAGCTTCGTCCACTTTACGGATGCGAGTTTGATAGTGTTGCTCAAATTACCAAGTCACCACTGTAGAGCAGGTGTGAAAAAGCACAAAGGTCTCCTGACACCTCGCTCCCCAACCACCCCATAGGTTATGGGAACACCTTTACTTTTGGGCAGTTCAGGCTTGCACTGAAGCCTATGTCTATCTGAAGGCAGAGTCAAGGGCAGTTAGAACCCTGACAGACACATTGATACGAATCATAATCTAAAAAAAAAAAGACACAAGAAAGCTACATTTCATAGTGGTTTAAGCATTCCAAGATAACTTCAAATATACAATTACACACACACACACAAATGTGCAACTATATATATATGTATATATATTAAAACAGGGTATAAAACCAACAAACAAACAAAGAATCTGTTTGTCAACAGAAAATAAGTCCAGCTTCCACAACAAATACACATGTGCTGTCCCTTTTTGACAAAAGCGTCATGTCAGTGACCCAGTTGAACTGTCAGTGTCAAGGCTTAGTTATATCTTGTCCTTTTTTGAAACAGCGTCAGTGTTAGCGTCATAGTTTAACTGTCAGTGTCAGGGGTTAAAGATACACGTTGTTGTCTCCTTTTTGACAATAACATCACGTCAGTGATGACGTCCCAGTTGAACTGTCAATGCCAGGGGTTATTACATATTGATGTCCCTTTTTGACAATAGCCTCAGTTAGCATCCCAGGGGTTGGTTACCTTAGGGGCTGGCTCCTTGCTGGGGTCCAGAAGAATCTTGCCAATGTTCTTCCTGTCGTGCAGCTTCTGCATGCCCTCTCCCACCTGCCCACATGCAGAGTGTAATAGATATTGTCCAATATCACTTTGAGTAAATACACAAATTACACACACACCATAGCTAATTCAGTATTTGGAGAGCTCTCTCTCTCTCCCTCCCTCCCTCCCTCTGTGGGGAATAAAGAAACCGGGGGACCGAAGATTTAAAACATCACATCATAAAAAACACAAACACCAACACAAAAATACAAAAAAACACACACACACACACATCCCCCCCCCACCACACACACAAACACACCCACCCACTCACCCCTCACCCCCTGTCCCATCCCCCACCTCCACCCATCCCCCCACTCCACCCCATCCCACCACCCACCACCCCCCATCCCCACACCACACCCCCATACCCAACCCACCACCCATCCCCACCAAAAGGCAAACACACATAAACAACACACATTCACAAACAAACAACAAACACCACCCCAACCACCACAAAAACCCCCCCCACTACTACCAACACACACACCACCATCACCACCCCCCCCCACACCCCCCCCCCACCACCCCTCACCCCACCCCCCCCCACCAACACCCCCCCCCCTCCCAACCCACCCCCCCCCCCCACCAACCACACTACCCCACCAAACCCCCAAAACCTTCCACTCACGTCTTCAAAGGCCCAGACGGAGTCGATGACGGGCTTGATCTTGCCCTGCCTGTGCAGGTCCATCAGCTTGTCCACCACGCTGTGCACGTAGGCGTGTTGCCCCTGGCGGAACAGGAACCGCCGGAGCTGAAAGCCGCCCACGCAGCGGTTGTCGTCGAACAGCTTGATGGGGTTCACCTTGTCCACTTGCCACCACTGCCAAGGCCAGGACACAGTTACGAGATGAACACGGGGTTTGAGGGCAGGGGTTTGGGTTTGTGTGTTTGTTTTTTTTTGGTGGTGGGTGGGTGGGTGGGTGGATGGGGTGGCGTTTTAGTGTTGTTGTTTTTTTTTTTTTTTTTTTTTTTTTAATGTGTTGGGTTTGTTTGTTTGTTAGAAATGGGTTTGTATGGGTTTTGTTAGTGTTGGGTTCGTTGGTGGGTGGTTTTTTTTTTGTAATGTTGGGTTTTTTTGGAGGTGGGTTGGGTTTTTTTTATTGTTGAGGGGTGGTGATGTATTTTTTTTGTAGTGTTGGGCTTTTTTTGGTTTTTGTTTAGTGTGGGTTTGTGTTTTTAGTGTTCGGGTTGTTTTGGGTTTGTTTGTGGCGTGTTTTGTTGTTGGTTTTTTTTTTGGGGGGGATTGTTTTAGTGTTGGGTTTGTTGGGTTTTTTAGCGTTTACTTTTTTTTAGGTGTTTTTTTTTAGTGTTAGGTTTTTTGGTGGGCTTATTTAGTGTTGGGTTTGCTTTTTTGTGTTGGGTTTGTTTGGGTTTTTTAGTGCTGGGTTTGTTTGGGTTATTTTCTTTTTTTTAGTGTTAAATTATGTGAAATGAAGTAGTCTGTCTCTGTGTGTGTAGTGTAGTGTGCAGTGCGTGTGTGTGTGTGAGGGTTTGAGTGTGTTTTTTGGAGGGGAGAGAAGAGGGTGTGATGGGAATAGTAGTGCACAGTTCTCTATCTCACACACACACATTCTCTCTCACTCACTCACTCACACATACACAGATTCTCTCTCCTTCCTTCCTCTCTCACTTCTCTCTCTCTCTCTCTCTCTCTCTCAATCTCTCTCTCTCTCACACGCGCTGTCTCTCACTCCTCTCTCTCTCTCTTCTCACACACACATACACACACTGCTTTTACACACACACACACACACACACACACACACACACACACACACACACACACACACACACACACACACGCGCGCGCGCGCACTTTCAGGGAGACTGTCATTTCATTTACACTATCACCAAAGCATGAAGAGTTTGCAAAAACAAGGAGGAAACGAAAACACAGCGCGGAAGCAAATTTAAAACCTGTAAAAATACAGCAGCAGCAGCAGGTTGCCAGTGAATATATATATATATATATATATATATATATATATATATATATATATATATATATATATATATATATTATATATATATATATATACCCACCATCCACATTGAGATGCTTTCTAAACACATCCCAACCTTTCTATTCAGGTTTTACACACACACGCACGCACGCACGCACGCACGCACGCACGCACGCACGCGCGACAAGCAGCAAACTCATAATTATGAGAAAGAAACACTGATGACTTTCAAAATGTCTTAATTCTGATCATAAGCTTTGAGCTCTAGCTCAGCGTCTCACAGTATGTGCTGCTACTCTGCTTATCTTCTTCTTTTTCTTCACCTATCCAACAGTCTTGTGGACCATTGAGGCACCACTAAAGATATTACAATCAGCTTCCTCTAACTCCTCTGCCAATCATCAACGCGCAAAACGGAGGTCTTTTAGAAGAGTCCTCTGTCACCTTTTTCATTCTAGTTTTTTTTTAAAATTCTATGCTGTGTTTATTTTAATCTTCTTCTTTTCAAAGATTATTCACTCCTTTTCATTTAAAAACAATCTTTTTAGCGTAACTTAATCAAATTTTATGCCAAATGAAACTAAGCCAAATTTCACAAACATCTTGGTCTCTCATATAGAGATCACATCACTAATGAGGAAATGAAAACCGGAATTAAAAACGCCATCGGACTATATGAAGAGCCCCTAACTTCAGTGGGGAAAAAAGCAAACTAAAGTGGTACGGACACGTCACACGAACATCTGGACTGGCCAAGACTGTCCTACAGGGAACAGTACAAGGAGGGAGACGAAGAGGCAGACAGAGAACACGATGGGAAGACAACATCAGAGAGTGGACTGGCTTTGAGTGGAACGACTTGCTACGGAAAGCTGAAAACTGTGAGGAGTGGAGGAAGCTGGTTGCAAAATCTTCAGTGGTGCCCCCAAAATCTACAAGACTACGGGATAGCTGAAGGGGGAAAGGGATGCTGGGGGCCTGTCTGTATAAAAATAACATCCCTACCTTCAGGAACTTCTGCTTGGAATTCCATCTTTTCTAACCCTCTCTCTGTTTCTGCCTTGTTCTTTTTCTGCCTTCTTGGACCATTCTCCTGCCTCTTTTCCAGATTTCGTTTTGATAAAGATAACTATTCTCTTCCATGCCAAAGTCGGAAGCACTTGGGCGGACGATATGTGCTGTTGTGATACATTTGTTATGTACATGATTTGAAAAGATATGCGACAACATCGGATGGGGGGAGAGGAGTTAGGAAAGATAGAAACTGTTATCTCTTAAGAGAAAATAAAAATGCAAACCTGATAAAAAGAATACATCATACTGACTAATATTTGAGAACACGCCCGTTATTTCTTTCTGAGTGAAAAAAAACAACAACAACAATAACAAACAACAACAAACAACTGAGCGTCATACTGGCCAGTGAAACGCAAGCAAACACGGAACAACGTGAAAACAGTTAGCCCAGAATTAAAATAGACAGACACTAGTTTCCTTGACACTAGCATGGCAGAAAGAAAGGTGATAGTGGCAGAAAAAGAAACTAGTTCAAGCCAAAAGCCGTGTGTGTGACTTATCCACGCCTCGTCTTTTTACCACAGAGTCTGGAACTGCATGCGCATGACACATGCTGCATGACGTATAGTAGTACACTGTTAGCTTCAGTTGACAACAAGAACTGGCTACGTAATATGCACAACAGGGAAAAAAAAGAATGAATATACACGAATGATGTAAAATTACGCAGCGTTAATTAATGTCTAAAAAAAAGTCTTTGTGAGGTTTGGAAAAGTAATAACAAATAAAATCATGACCAAGTGGGTATCCCACAAAAAGTTAAAGAATATAAAACACAATATGTACAAGCATGATATAGCTAGAAGTAAAATTAATAAAAAAGACGACAGACTAAAAGTATAATGAGCATACACAAGATTATGGCACACTGGAGATGAAGAGTAGCATGCTCTGTGCTTAGCTTCAGCACTGGAGACGGGGTAGCCTAGTGGTTAGAGTGATGCGCTCATGAACTGCTGACCCGGGTTCGAATCTCGTTCAAGAGGATTTTTCCTCTGGAGTTAGCAGCAGTGCAGACTCCACTCTCGCAAAAAGTCCTTCGGATCAGACTAAAAACCGAGGTCCCGTGTGCGAACAAACGCAGAACATCTTGCGCACACGTCAAAACCCGTTCCGCTTTTCGGAAGAGTAGGCCATTGTGTGCCGGTGAGAACGGATGACAAAAGTTACAAAACTGCATACACACGGGGACTGGATATAAAAAAGCACATGAGTGCTTATTCCATTGTCCTCGAAATAAAAGAACGATAAAACAAACAAAAACAAAAATGTGGTCACTGTAGTTCGTCATCTCCATGATGATTTCACATTTTTTGTTGATATTATACAACATCTTTTGGAGGGGGGAGAATGAAAGAGTGGTTCGAGTACAGGACTCATGATCCCAGATCATGGTTTGTATTCTCTGCTAAGCTGTCCATTTAAGGGGGTGGGGGTGGAGGGGAGTTAACTATGGTTCTGACTCCACTCCTTCAAATGAGACTATGCCCTGGAATCCAGCGTAGC
This sequence comes from Rapana venosa, assembly GCA_028751875.1. Taxonomy (NCBI): domain Eukaryota; kingdom Metazoa; phylum Mollusca; class Gastropoda; order Neogastropoda; family Muricidae; genus Rapana; species Rapana venosa. The sequence continues at coordinate 11,352,041 of CM054149.1, forward strand.
ACTGCATGCAGAATATCTTGCACACACACACACATTCAAAACCTATCCACCTTGACAGCTTCCATGTTATGTCCCCAGGTCTTTTTTTAAAGGATTTTTTCTTTTGTTTTGTTTCGGCTGCCTCGTCTTCTGTGGCCAAAAGACAATTTTCTATTATTGTATGATGATCAATTACGGTGATGATAATGTAACAATGCTGCTATGGAAGTGCATATGCCCCATGACAGGGCTATACTCTACGCTTCCTTATCATAATATATCCCGGCGTCAACCGGGCCCGAGAGATACAGACACCTGTTGCAGTGTTGGTCAGGTAATTTGAGCAACACTCTCAAACTCGCATCCGTTAAGTGGATGAAGCTCGACTGTGTGGTCCCAGTCTTCCCACTGAGCCCACAGCACACTCACTCTGGGTAGGAGCGGCCGGAGTCCGAAAAATCCCTATGACTCTTACGGGTTACGAACCCGCGACCTTCCAGTCCGTACCCAAGGCGCTAACCACTGCGCCATGGCGGCTGGTTAGTCATGTTTCAAGTACTGAAGGTGGAATCCAGAAGATCAAGTCACCTTGCCTTTGCAGAACAAAACAACAGCTACCACATACCATGCAAGTTTCCACTCGGACATGACAACCTTCTCTCTGCTTGTCACATCAATCAACACCAACAGTCAACAGAAACAGCTGCCTCTCTTCATCTAGATACAGGATAGAAGACTAGTCTGACTCCAATCCCAAGCGGGGTGAGGGGGATGGGAAGGGGGGGAGAAGGTAGAAAGGGAAGCAAAGACAATCCTTTCACTTGCTTCATCCAAAAATCCAAAACGGAGTAAAAAAAAGAAAAAAAATTTAACCCACCATCTACAGATTGCTCTAAAAATCATAATGAAAAAATGGTATCCAGGAATTAAAAAAAAATAATGAAAGCTTTTCTGAAAGCATAAGCTGATGACCGACACCTTAGGGTGGGAGGTGGGGGAGGGGAGGGGTTGTGATGGGTAGCTTAAGCATAGGCTGGTGTTGAAGTTATCTACCCAAGGAGAGGGGGAGAGGGGATGGTTAAGGCACAGTGAAAATCTTGTTAACTATGGCATCTCTTAGGCTTTGATTGCTGCAAAAAGCCTTCCACTTTTGATACATACATATATGTGAACAGACTTTGTATGCTTGAAAAGCATATCTTTGAAAAAAAAGAAGGGAAAAAACCTGATGTAAGCGACAATATTATGAGAAAACAAAACATGTCTACAGATATCTACGTGCTGCATGCATGATGTTATCATAAAATGTTTTCTTCAATTGACAAGCACGTCATATTTATTTGTTCTTGGTTATTTTTGTTTAAAATATATACCCAGTAGGAAACATTGAAAAACCAGCTATCAACTCAAAATTAATGAGTTTGTTATTGTTCAACTTACTGCACACACTCACTGTTCCTATCTCTGATTTTAAATAAAAAAAATACCCCTTGTGTGTCAGTTTGAAATGATCAAATTTTCTCCGAACTTAGACTAAAAAAACCAAACCAGTGGGTAACTCATCAGCATTATTGCTCGGTTTCAGCAAATATTTTCTTGAACTAAAACAACATGAATTCAAGGTTATTATTAACGAGATTTTAACTGAGATTATAACACAAAATACACTGACTGAAAAGAGAAAAGCAAAAAAAAAAAGCAACACACCAAAAAAAAAATTCACTTACACTTTCAGTCTTTTCCTGTCATGTTTATTCAGGAAGAGTGTATAGTCACTCACTCACCCTTGCCTGGTGTGGTCCCTGCAACTGTGAGGACTACCAACCACTAGACTACTGGACTAGGGGCGTTTGTTTTCACTGTGCCTTCTGGTGTCACATACTCACCACAATGTTGTCAGGCATATGCAGCTTTTGACAGTAAAATAAGCCAACCTAGAGTTACTCTCATTGCTCTCAAAGCGCCGTCTCAAAAACTTACACAGTCTCCACCCATTTAAAGTATAAAAAAAGAGAAGATTAAAGAAGAAAACCTCTGAAAAAAAAGAAAAAAAACCCTATAGCCCATAGTCATAATCTACTGTAAACGAAAACAGATTGCACAAAACTGATTTGTTTGTTTAAAACTACTTTTCTGTGTTAGACAAAAAGGACAGAGATTGTAGTCTGTCAGAGGACATGTTAATAATAATAATAATAAGAAGAAGAAGAATACAGAACCCAAAAAGAAACATCCCTCCTTCCACAAAAAACGACATAATGAAAAAGGGAGGTGGGGAGGGAAGGAAGAAGAATTATTTTTTTGTTTGTTTTCATGTCAACTTGGTAGGCTGATAAAGAAAAAAACAAAATCAGAGGAGTAAAACGATGTCATGAAAAAGAAAATTCATTAGTTTTGGGGGATTTGGAATGAACTGCAGGGAAATGTGTACAGAAATAACCTGAAATAAGGAAAAGAGACAAAACCAAACGTAAAAACGAAACAAAACAAAAACCACAGAGAGGAACGTGAAACGTGGAAGCACCAAGAATTCACTATCATCACACAATTATGCAATTCATATGCCAGCACGGCTATGTTAGAACAAAAAGACATTTAAGTCTGCATTCACATAATTGTGTCATTTTTCATAGATAACTGTGATTAAGAATGCTCTCCAAAAGTGAAATCATTTGTTTGGCTATATCCATCTCCCCCTTCCCCCCCAAAAACACACACCATAAAACAAGGATATACTATATATTGACACTTCTGACTTCATCAAGAGTAAGGCAATATCACATTTTTATTTTGGTCAACAAAGGCAAGAGAGAGTTACAGTGTTACATACCGACTTAGCGAAGCTGAAGAAGCTTTTGGTTTCCCCGGTGACAATGTTAGATGATCCTGCAACAGAACAATCACACACCTCCATGTACTTTCTATTCTATTCTATTCTGTTGTTACATTACATTACACTACACTACATTACATATATTTATAAATATATATATATATAAATTATATCATATCATACATGATACCATATTATCAAAGTGTGTGATATGATATGCTGTCATAGTATCTACATCATCAGAATGAACAGAAATACAGACAACAGACCCACAATACATACATAACCATACAAATATATATATATATATATATATATATATATATATATATATATATATTATATATATATATATATATATATATGTGTGTGTGTGTGTGTGTGTGTGTGTGTGTGTGTGTGGCTGGGTGGGTGGGTGTTTGTGTGTGTGCGCGTGCATGCGTGTGTGGCTGGGTGGGTGGGTGTTTGTGTGTGTGCGCGTGCATGCATGCTTGCGTGCGTGCGTGGGCTCCTGCAAGCGCCAGTGGGCAAGGGAAGCTTGGGAGGGTGAGACGTTTTCATATGGGAGGCTTGTAAATGATGACGGGTAGCCAGTGAGAAGAATAGGTTAGGGTGAAAGTGTGTATGTGGCTCCCCATAATAATTATGCGTTTGCCTTTTTGTACGGTAGTCTGTAGAATTCTTATGTATCTGCCTGTAAGCGCTCAGAGCTTTTATAAGAAAAAATGAGGTGCACAAAATATCCTTACCTACTCACTCACTCACTCATTCACTTACTCACTCACTCACTCGCTTTCTCAATCACTAACTCACTCACTCAAACTCACTCACCAGGCACAATAGTTATCGTCTGCATTGTCAGACAGCCAATGTCTACCACAGTAATCCTATTGTATAATCATGAGCTCGCATGACCAAATCTTTTATTTTCCTGTCATAAATCACCATGTCAGCTGGTGCTGTCCATAAAACCAGCTCATGAGATGAACCAACCCATTTTTTAAAAACATTTTTTGTGTAGAATAATAGCAATGCTGAAAAATAAAAACCGCAACACACAAGCCGTACCACATTGCTAAAGAGGAAAACAATTTCCCAGATATTCCTGGAATGTTTTAAGTTTATCACATCCCAGCTCTATCTATGATGTTGATAAAAAGAGATGTAACAACGCCGCGCACATGTCCTTTCATGAAGACTAATAAGGACAGTAATGTAAACATCCCAACGCGTGTGTGATGGTGACACACTTGGGAACAGATGGTCCCTATGCTATGAACATAACAGGTACTATTCATTTTGGCTCGTGTCAAGCACACAAGAGAGAGAGAGAGAGAGAGAGAGAGAGAGAGAGAGTGAGTGTGTGTGTGTTGTGTGTGTGTTGTGTGTGTATGTGTGTGTGTGTGTGTGTGTGTGTGTGTGTGTGTGTGTGTGTGTGTGAGTGAGTATGCGTTTGTGTGTGAGAGAGAGGGAGTGAGGGAGACAGAGACACAGAGAGAGATAGAGAGCGAGCAAGCGAGTGAGTGAATGAGTGAGTGTGTGTGCGTGCGCGCGCGTGCGTGTGTGTGTGGGGGGAGGGGAGGGGGTTGGGGGGTGGCGGTGTGTTGTGATGTGGTGTGGTGTTGGGTTGTGTGTGTGAGGGGGAGAGAGAGACAGACAGGCAGATAGATAGAGTGTATGTGTATGTGTGTTTGTGTGTGTGATGTGTTTTTCTTAAAACATTTTATTTTGTAAATAGGCAAAGAGAGAGAGAGCGGGAGAGAGACAGAGTCAGAGAGACACAGAAAGAGAGACAGAGAAAGAGAGACACAGAAAATGAAAACGTGAGCGCACAGTCCCTTGTGTCCATTCTGTCTAGCATTTTCTTCTTCAGGAGAGGGGTGGGGGTGGGGAGAGACTATTTGATTTGCTTTCTTTGTACTGAATTTTGCTGCCCCGTTTCTAGTGTGACATCTTAGTGCGACTAAAGGATATTCCTGTAGAGTTTTGCAACAACAAAAAACCAGTTGAATTTTCATCACGATGATCTTTTTTCATTTTTTTACAGGAAACGTGCACACAGGCTTACAGGCTCTAGTTTAGCATCTCAATTTCAAGACTATAACCTAAGCATTACTTTTTAGGCTGTCACGAAAGGAGAGAAAAAACCCCCACCCCAAACAAACACCCACATTGCTCTAAACTGCTCTAAACTTGTTTCGAATCAAAGACATCTCACATCCTTAGTGAGCTCATGACATCTAAACCAAAGTCCTTTGGATGAGACTATAAACCGAGGCCCCGTGTGCGAACGCATGCAGAACATCTTGCGCACACGTTAAATCCTCTTCCGCTTTTCGAAAAAGTAGGCCATTGTGTTCCTGTGGGAACAGATGACAAAATTTACAAAACTGCATAAACCGGGACTGGATGTAACAAAAAGAATTTTATTCCATTACCCGAATAAAATAAATAAATAAATAAAAATATATAAACAAAAACATCCATGAATACCACAAAAACTAATGTATCCCCGAAGTCAGAATGTGGCTACTTGTCTGTGGCCAGGGCGAGTCGGCTGGGGGCGGGGGGGGGGGGGGAGACGCGAAAACGGTCACATATGTCCCCCCAAAAAAAATCTCACCATTGGTGAACTTCGGAGCTTTAGCCGAGGAATTAGGTGGTAAACAAAACTTTGGATGTGGGTATGTAAACTGGAATTGTCCAAGTACGTGAAAAAAGAACTATGGTATCATGTAAGAAAAATGCAAAATAAATAAATAAATAAATGAAATAAAAGGCCAATCAAGTTTTGACAAGAGCGGCTCACCATAGAGGAGGTATTTGCCCATGGGTTTGAGGATACTGATGCCTCTGTTGGTGTCCTCCCCACACAGGCAGTCCAGCACAATGTCCACGCCATCCGAGGACACCCTGCACAGTATGGAGACACCGTGTAGCCAAACTGCAGACTTCAAGCATGTGAGGAAGAATTTGAAACAGAAGAAGAAGAAGAAGAAGAAGAAGAAGAAGACTTTGAAGAAGAAGACTTTGAAGAAGAAGAATTTGAAGAATCTGAAGAAGAATTTGAAGAAGAATTTGAAGAATTGAAGAATTTGAAGAAAGAAGAAGAAGAAGAAAAGAAAGGAAGAAGAAGAAGAAGAAGAAGAAGAAGAAGAAGAAGAAGAAGAAAGGATGAGAGGAGCAGAGGAGGAGAAGAAGAAGAAGAAGAAGAAGAAGAAGAAGAAGAAGAAGAAGAAGAGAGAAGAAAAAGACATTTTTTTCAGGAAGATAGCAAGCAACCTTTCTCATTCCCGAAATGACTGCTGTGACTGAAGAATCCTTACTTTGTGAGTAATCATTCTGACTCTATTCAGTGGATGACATGACTGGTGTGTACACTTTGTCTAGATAAGCATGTGTGTGTGTGTGGGGGGGGAAGGGGGTGTGAGCTACAGGAGCAAATTCATATAGATATTTCTAGTACACAAAATAAATTAAGGTTTACATAAATATGTCGTGTCTAGTTTCTTTTTATCAAACATTTGTTTTTTATGTGTATTATAGAATAGCGCTTTACAAAATACGTACAGTGTAGACTTGAGAAAGACTCTAATGAGTTTAGCAAAGAGGCATTAAACCTAAGTAACATTTTTTAAACTCCCCAAAATAAGAGACAACTCGGTTTCAAAAGAGAGACAAAACTCACCATCAAAACTGAAAAAAAAATCTTTCCAAAGAGAGACAACTAACTTTCAAAAGAGTGAGACAATTCACAATCCTAAAGGAGACAACTCATTTTCAAAAGAGAGGGAGAAAATTTGCAATCAACAGAGAGACAATTCACTTTCCAAAGAGCGACAATTCACTTTCCAAATAGAGAGAGAGACAATTCACTTTCCAAAGTGAGACAATTCACTTTCCACCCAAAGAGAGAGAGAGACAATTCACTTTCCAAAGTGAGACAATTCACTTTCCAAAGAGAGAGAGAGACAATTCACTTTCCAAAGTGAGACAATTCACTTTCCAAAGAGAGAGAGAGAGACAATTCACTTTCCAAAGTGAGACAATTCACTTTCAAAAGAGAGAGAGAGACAATTCACTTTCCAAACTGAAACAATTCACTTTCAAAAGAGAGAGAGAGAGAGACAATTCACTTTCCAAAGTGAGACAATTCACTTTCCAAAAGAGAGAGAGAGAGAGACAATTCACTTTCCAAAGTGAGACAATTCACTTTCCAAAGAGAGAGAGAGACAATTCACTTTCCAAAGAGAGAGAGAGACAATTCCCTTTCCAAAGTGAGACAATTCACTTTCCAAAGAGAGAGAGAGACAATTCACTTTCCAAAGTGAGACAATTCACTTTCAAAAGAGAGAGAGAGACAATTCACTTT
>CM054149.1:11364224-11366724 GCA_028751875.1 Rapana venosa
ATTATTAAGGCATTAAATTTTCCTCTATGACAGTTTCATGCATCTCCGCCTGGCCTTTTTTTTTTTTTTTTTTACAGAAGACTGGCACAAGGAACAATATATGTGTATATATATATATATAATATATATAATTATATATATATATATATATATATATATATATATATATATAATTATATATTATACGATTGATTGATTGATTGATTGATAATGTACACCTGCCTTTATTGTAAATATAAAACCATTTTTCAAAAATTCTTCAGTGTCCACAATACGTGCACCATGCTGTCTGTACATGCTTGAGCCACAAGTTAGCATCATCAATATCAACCATCCTGTAAACGCAGAACCTGCACCACGAACACCAACTGCACACTACAACACCTAAAACACCCTAACACTCTTTCATCAACTGCTCACCACACCACCGGCCGCGGAGTGCACCAAGAGTGACTGCCCCTGACGCAGGTTGGCCAAGTCGAAGAGGAGGATGTAGGCGGTGACGTAGTTCATCAGGAGACTGGCGCCATCTTCAAAGCTGATGTTTTCCGGCAGCTTGAAGACAGCAGTGGCCGGCACAGCCACCAGCTCTGCCCACGCCTTGTAGTCCGACAGAGCCATCACCCGGTCACCCACCTGGAACAGAATAGTCCTGAATTACCATCGTGTACAGCTTCTCGGGGGGCGACTGGATAGCTCTGTGGTCACAGCACTCGCTTTACCCCTAAGCTAAGGTTAAGCAGCAACTGAGCGTGGTTACTGAGTGTATGGGGTGACAGTGTATGTTCTGAATATGTATGTGTCATATGTGTATATGTCATATGAATATGTATGTGTCATATGAACGCATGCAGAACATCTTGCGCACACGTTAAATCCTGTTCCGCTTTTCGAAAGAGTAGGCCATTGTGTGCCGGTGGGAACAGATGACAAAATTTACAAAACCGCATACACACGGGGACTAGATGTAAAAAAGCACATGAAGTGCTTATTCCATTATCCTCGATATAAAAAAAAACGTCATCTGAGCGCTTTGATTTGTTGCTTTACAAGATTCAGCGTTATAAAAATTCCATACATTATTATTATTATTATCATTATTATTATACATATTATTATTATTACTATATATCATTACAGTCATGTACAGCTTCTCGGGGGAAGGGGGGGGGACGTGCTCGGTGACAGATGCTTACCAGCTAAGGTTACAGCATTGCTGTTTACCAGTGGATGGTACCGTAATGCTGCAATTGTGGTGTTTAATCTATTGATGTGTGACCGTAATGCATTTAATATGTATGTAGCTATAATTTCTCAATATTATATTTCCTATATCATAATGACATATATATATATATTATATAATATATATATATATATATATATATATATTTATATATATATATATATATTATATATATATGTATATATATATATATATATAATATATATATATCACTTAAGACCAGTCACCCCGTTCAGTTTGCTTATTGCACTTACAATTTGGCCTGATTCGTCAGAGCACCCGCTTTCCCAAGCTAAGTTTAAGCAGCGTTGAGCGTGGTTACCACTTGGATGGGTGACCTTTTGCGCGCCTTGGCTTCAGTACAGTTCCCCCAGCTGGAAATGGGTACCTGCCTCTTTAGGGTCAGGGAAGGTAAAGCAGCGAGGGAGAGGTGATAGGCGCCACCCTCAATATGCTGGCCCCTGGAGAAGCTGAGGTCTCTGATGCCTCGCTTTCCTACGACCACATAGGTTATGGTGCATCTTTACCCTTTTACTTTTCACAGGTTCTAACTTTGTGGTTTGGTCATTAGAGTGTTGTCCCTAACCCGGTAACCATGAGCAAAACTGAACAGCACTGAACCCCCCCCCCCCTCCCTCCCCTCTTCTTCCTGGGGGTTCTCTCAGTATAAATAGCATCCTCCATCCTCTGGAAATTCTGTGCTAGCAATTTCCTCTTTTCTCTCTTTCTTCCTGCCTGGTTTCTTCTTGTTACCTCCTTCTTGTCAATGTTCTGCTTTCTTGGGTCCATCTTTTGTTTTGTTTTGTTTGCAGAAAGACTTCAAAGATAATCCTCTCCCACGCCGAAATTTGGATGCGCTGGGCCTGACTTGTTAGTCGTTTAACGGCAGCGCGACGCAATTTCGGTCTTAGGATGACAGACAACAAATAGTTGCTGTCTGAGAGTTCGACGACGACGACGACGAAGAAGAAGAAGATGATGAAGATGATGATGATGATGAAGAAGAAGAAGATGATGATGATGATGATGATGATGATGAGAAGAGAGAGAAGAAGAAGAAGAAGAAGAAGAAGAAGAGATGAAGAAGAAAGAAAGAAAGCAAGCAAGAAAGAAAGAAAGAAAAAGAACAAGAACAAGAACAAGAATACAAAAACAAGGAGAAGGAGAACAAGAAGAAGAAGAACAGGAAGGGGGAAAAATCCCCTAAAACGGGCGTCTCCGTGGTGGCTCAATCCCAGGGGCTATCAGATCACG
>CM054149.1:11371724-11426724 GCA_028751875.1 Rapana venosa
CCTGCCCCTTGACTTATCTCACGAATGATTAAAAACAAAACCAGACGTTAGATTGAACACACACACACACACACACACACACACACAGAGTTAAACACACACCAAACACCATATTCACTATTGTTACCATCGCTACTGTCATCAGAATTTAGTAATGTCACAACAGAGAAACCAGAGCAGCAGCAGCAGCAGCAAGCAGCACAGCACAGCAGCAGCAGCAGCAGCAGCAGCAGCAGCAGCAGCAGCAGCACAACAACAACAACAACAACAACAACAACAACGTTGAAAAGCATCGAGGTACACCAAATCCGAATCAAAATGCAAATACTAAAAATCTCAAAATTTGTTTTAACCTAAGACAAACGAACAAACATAGAGAAACAAGACAAACAACAAAAACGAAAAAAACTTAAACAACAAAAACAGAAAAACCTTAAACAAACAAGCAAAAATACCCCCAAAAAACTAGGAGACGCAAAAAAATAGACAGGAAAAAAATCTTCCACGAAAAGAAAGGCAGAAGAAAGAAAGGGGAAAAAATCAAAACATTTTTTTTTTTGCAAACAGAATCAATATCAGCCGTATCATACTCTAGAAGAAATACCTGGAACTCAGGCAAGAAATACAAATGATAATGATGCTGTCATTTTTTTTATACATTTTTTTTACATCTGAAAATAACCTGACAACAAAAGGAAGTGTTGGAATCGATAGCTTAAAATAAAACTGAATGGGACAAAATTGTTTATTTTTGCCAAAACACATGTGACAGCTGATCCAATCTCTAGTAGCCATATAACCAGGCAACAAGCCATCCAACCAACCAGTCAACCATCGAGCCAGCCAGCCAAGCCATTCCACCGTCTAGCCAACCAGCGACACAACCAAATAACCAAGCATCCATCCAGCTAGCCGACAGCCAGCCAAACAACCAGCCAGCCAACCAACCCAACAGACAGCCAACCAATTAGCCAACCAGCCAACCATCTAGCCAACAAACCAGTAAGACAACCAACCAGCCTGCCTGCCAACCAGTAAGCCAACCAACCAGCCAACCAGCTAGCCAACCGATCGACCCATAAGCAATTGCAACAACCAGCCACACAACCACCCAATCAAGCAACCGGTCGGTCATACGCTCTACCAATCCATCACCAACCAACGAACCAAAAGACTGACCAGCCACATAAGCAAGCAACAAAGCAAGCGAACAAGCCATATAAACTCATCTATCTACCTACCTACCTACCCATTATCCACCCAACACATTTTTCTTCGAACAAACCAGCCCACTGATGATCATATGAGCAACCAGCTTTCTAACCATCCAACCAACCAACCAATCAGCCAGCCAACCAAGCTACCAACAAACCAACCAACCAGCCAACCAACCAACCAGCTAGCCAACCGACCAACTAGCCAACCAACCAGCCAGCTAACCAACCAACCAGCCAGCCAACCAAGCAACCAACTAGCCAACCAAGCAAATAACCAGCCAAACCAGCCAACAAACCAACCATTATATTTTAGTCGACCAACAATCTGCCACCAAACCAAGTAGCTATCGAAACTAACAAACCACAGCCATCATAAAAAAAGCAATAAATTATGGCAATAAAAGAGCCCACAAAGAAACCAGATACCCAAAAATGATACCTCAGCCAGCAGCAAAAAGGACAAAAGGCAATACGAACTACAAGAACCCATTACAGCCGAGCCATCGATGAAGCTACAAAAGAAGAAAACTACAAGGCACTGACACCGAACACGCCCAATTAAACACACACACACACACACACACACACACACACACCACACAACACACACACACACACACACACACACACACCGCACCACCACACACACACACACACAAATCGAGCGCCGATCTTTTACTGCCAACACAAACCAGTAACACGATACCACCCAGGAAAATATATATATATATAATATATATATAATATATATATATATATATATTATATAATATTGCAAGCATTAAAATAATGCTGGATATTATAGTTTAGTACACCTGGGGACAAAGGGCAAGTGCGTGAACTCATGAACACAAGCAGCATATTATATGGTTGTACAAATGTCAACACAATCCAATCTTCTTGTTTATACCTCTAACCACATTGTCATATTTATATTGAAATTTTAGACGAAAACTGTGCACACACACACACATACCACTCAAAACAAATAGATTTTATTAATTTTTTTTTAAAAGAACAGCGTCAGCAACGAGAAGACATTTGAGAGACAGACAGACAGACTGTGTGTGGTGTGAGGTGTGGTGTGGTGTGTTGTGTGTGTGTGTGTGTGTGTGTGTGTGTGTGTGTGTGTGTGTGTGTGTGTGTGTGCGTGTGTGATCTTTGATACGCAAGGATGAAGACGTTACGTCTAACAATCTATCCTTGTCAACATACATAAAAACAATCAATAAAATATGAAAATCATTAAACATCTGGCACACTACGAAATACAACACACAGAAATCATCAAAACCTACGCACTACCACCAATCTACTCATTTTAGAGAGAAAGACAGAGAGACACAGAGAGAGACACAGAGAGAGAGAGAGAGAGACAGACAGAGACAGAGAGACGACAGAAGAGACAGACAGAAAACGACAGAGAGAGACAGAGAGAAAGACACAGAGAGAGATAGAGACAGAGACAGACAGACCGAGAGAGAAAAGAAAAGACAAAGAGAGAGAGAGACACACGCGCGCGCACACACACACACACACAGAGCGAGCGCGCGCGCGCGAAAGAGAGAGAGAGAAAGAGAGAGAGAGAGAAGAGAGAGAGAGAGAGAGAGAGAGAGAGAGAGAGAGAGAGAGAGAGAGAGAATTTCAGGGTCCAGTCATACATAGGTATGTTGGACCTGTTGCCATGTAAAACACCTGGTAATTGCTTTGCATGTAAACGCGTCAGTTTATGGCCATCTGTTCTGCTGTAGTAGCTGCTATGAAAAAAATCTTGCCATTAAAAGCAAAACTGTAACCTTGTCATTATTTTTATTAGCCACTGTTGCTATATATTCAGTTTTAAAAAACAAAACAGTTGTATCCTTACAGTGCAGCCCCCCCCCCCCCCTCCTCTCTCTCTCTCTCTCTATCTCTCTATCTCTGTTGTCTGTCTGTCTTCTGTCTGTCTGTCTGTCTCTCTTCTCTCTCTCTCTCTTTCTCTCTCCTCTCTCTCTCCTCTCTCTCTCCTCTCTCTCTCTCTCTCTCCTCCTCTCTTTGTCGTTGTAAGATTCTTACCTTTGTTTTGTTGACATTCCCTAATCAGGGCAAGGGCCGGATGAAAAAAAAGTATTCCATCATAATATAATTTTGGTTTCAGTGTGCCACGCAAATGTTTCTGTTTCTAAGTTTGGATTGTTGTATGTTTGAAATTTAGCAACACGTTCCTGTAGTACTATACCCATTTCCCCAGCTGGTTATATTGTAGACTAAGGTCGAAGTACCATCAAATCGCCTCAAAGTTCTCTCTCTCAAGGATGATGCAGATATTACCGGGTGGTCTGACGATGATACGGATATTGATGATGATGTCAATGATGTTGAGGATGATTGGGTAGAGGTTGAATATAATGATGATGATATGGATGTTCAGGGTGGTGAAGTAGAGGTTAAGGGCTATGATGGTGACAATTATGCAAGTGTTGATGGGGTTTATGTTGATGTAGTTGATGAAAATGGTGATGATGTTACAGATGGGGAAGACGAGAGTGTGTGTGTGTGTGTGTGTGTGTGTGTGTGTGTGTGTGTGTGTGTGTGTGTGTGTGTGTGGCGCGCGCGCGCGCGTGTGTGTGTGTGTTTTGAAAAATGGAAAAGAAAAACCTTTTTTTTTTTAATCTATTTATTTTTAAAAAGACAATGATGATGTGGATGTTTAGGAAGATGATGGCGAGGATGATGGAAATGCTGAAGGTGATGTTGATGTAGATGCTGAGGGTGACGATGGTGGTGATGGTAACTTTGGAGTGGTTGTTGAAGGTGATAGTGGTGGCGGTGACTATGATGGAGAAGTCAAAGATGAAGATGATGACAATGATGTATATATTGAAGATGACGATGGAACGATGATGAAGATGATGATTATGACCATGATGCAGAGATTGAAGATGATAATCGTGACGAAAATGGCTATACAGTTGTAGAAGATGGTGATAGCGTAGGTGATAAAGATGAGGGTGTTGATAATGATGTAGAGGATGAAAGTAATGATGATTATGTTGATATACTTGCTGCAGCTGCTGTTATAAGCAATGAAGATGCTCATGGTGATGATTATGTAAATGCTGAAGATGATGATGGGGATGGGGACAACTAGAAGGTATTGGGAGTAATTCTTTTTGCTTACAGAATTGAAAATGTGAAATGGATATAAATGGGTTTTTTGCTATGCCTTCCTCCCCCCTCCCCCAACATGTTTTGTATAGTGGCCCAAGGCCGAAGTACAATAAAACTTTTCAGTGTTCAGTGTTCAGTGTTCTCTCTCTCTCTCTCGCCAATGTACAATAAAAGTCTGAAGTCTCTCTCCTTCCCTCCCCCCCCCCTCTCTCTCTCTCTCCCTCCCTCCAGATTACGTGAAGTTATATTTCATTTCCTTCATAATTTTTTTTCCCTTTGAATTGTATTGTGGTCAACGGCCGAAATACAATAAATCATTTCAGAATTGAGAGTCTCTCTCTCTCCTCCCTCCTCCCCCCCTCTCTCTCTCTCTCTCTCTCCCTCCCTCTCTCACTCCCTCCCTCCACCCCCTCTCTATCTCTCTTCCTCCCTGGATGGGGGTGGAAATGAGAAGCGATGACCAGTGGACGTGTTTACCTGCTCTCTCTGACCTTACTCTGCGTCAAAAGGACCATCATGCTCTCGCTACACTGGAGCCACACCAGGCAATCTCCTTCTTTGGGGCCCCACTGGAGATGAACCTGGTTTGGCACTTAAGTAGCGCATGATGGATCTTTTCCCCACATGGAACAGGGCAAAATTGCCTACATCCGCAAGTGGGGAGGGAAGCTTGCACGTCAGGGACAAAACGTTAAACTGAAGAAGAAGAAGGACAAAGCGGCAATCCGCTTCCTTCAGGGTCAGACAGCGACACTTGAAGGTCATCAAGTCTTCCCACCTACCTCTGGTGAAATGAGGAACGCAGGAAAGGGATCTACTTCTTCTTTATTTTTCCAACGCTCAGTCAGCAACTATTATCATACGAGCGAAAATGCGTTGCACTGCCGTTAAGCGCCTGACAAGTCAGGCCCAGCACATCCGACTTCGGCATGGGAGAGGAAATCTTTTGAGTCTTTTTTGGGGGGGGGGGGGGGGGGGTGGGGGGGGGGGGTGGGGGGGGGGGGGGGGCAGGCTAGAGAATGGATCAAGAAGGCAAAAAATAGACGAGAAGGAGGTGACCAGAAGAAAAAGGAACAATGCAGAAACAAAGACAGAGATAGAAAAGAGGGAATTCCTAGCACGAATTTCCAGGAGGTAGAGGTGCTATTTATACTGACAGGCCCCCCGGCATCCCCACGGGGAGAGGAAAGGGACAAAGGCTGACACACTGGTAGCCAGAAACACAAGCTGGGATGGAAGACAGCAGATCTATGCCCCAGTGTAACCTTTCAGCCAGGAAGACGCCGCCACTTCATTTTCATTATCATTTCCATACCACTTTAAGTCACGGCAGATTTCTCTGTGCGAAATTCGGGCTGCTCTCCCCTAGGGGAGAGCGCGTCGCCACAAGAGCAGCGCCACCCATTATTATTTTTTCCCCTGTCTGCATCTGTAATTGTTTCCCTCTTAGAGCGGCTTTTCTCTACAGAATTTCGCCAGGGACAACTTTCTTGTTGCCATGGGTTCTTGTACGTGCGCTAAAAAAAATTCTGTCACACAGGGACCTCAGTTTATCGTCTCAGCGCCCAGACCATCTATTCATCGTCTAATGGATGGGGTGAAAAGGTTTGGGGTCCAAACGGGGATCGAACTAACGCACACCTCCGACCCGGACTTTTTGCTTTCTAGGCAGGCGCGTTACCTCTAGACCACCGATCCAGCTCTTCACTCCAGAGGTGCCAGGGGCAAGTGGCGACTTTGGCAGCATTTATGATGACTGAAAGGAGGACCTTGAAGCGAGAGCCTCCCTACATGAAGTACTACTACCGCCACCACCAGACAACCTCCACACCCAGGAAATCCAGTGTGCGCGAACCGCACGCAGAATATCTTGCGCACAGGTTTTTTGGGTGGTTTGTTTTTACATTCTTTTATATCGAGGATAATGGAATAAGCACTTATGCGCTTTTTTACATCTAGTCCCCGTGTGTATGCGATTTTGTAAATTTTGTCATCTGTTCCCACCGGCACACAATGGCCTACTCTTACAAAAAGCGGAACAGGATTTAACGTGTGCGCAAGATGTTCTGCCGTGCGTTCGCACACGGGGCCTCGGTTTATAGTCTCATCCGAAGGACTTTTGGGGAGAGTGGAGTCTGCACTGATGTGAACTCCAGGGGAAAATATCCCCTTGAACGGGAATCGAACTCGGGTTGTCAGATTGCGAACGTAAAAACCCTGTGCCACTTTTTGGGAACGAGTAGGCCATTCCGAGCCGGTAGGAAGGGATAACAACGTTTACAAATACGCATGCACACTAGTGTGGTGTTTATACACCATCCTTGAAGTCGGAATGCAGCTACCTTCATGGTGAGTATACGGTTCTTTACGCAAAATCCCACCATTCATGAACCTCAGAGCTCTCGCCGAGGAACAAAATCAAAGCACCCCCCCCCCCCTCCCCCAACAAAAAAAGCAAACAACTAAAACAAACAAAATAAACCAACAACAACCAACCCCGACGAACATTCACAGAAGGCAGACGATTGTCAACATATGTTGCCGGACATGAAATGTGGAGGTTAAACAGAATCACAGCTGTGCAAGAGAAAAAGGAAACCTTTAAATCGGAGGTGCTATAACCGCTTTGAAATGTGATGGATCCCTGGTGTGATATGAAACTAAATATATGGTGAACCGCCTGCTCTGTGTGTGTGTGTTTGTGTGGTGTGTGTGTGTGTGTGTGTGTGTGTGTGTGTGTGTGTGTGTGTGTTGTGTGTGTGTGTGAGAGAGAGAGAGAGTGTGTGAAAGAGAGAGAAAGAGAGAGAGAGAGTATGTGTGTGTGTATGTGTGTGCTTGCTGGCTTTTTGTGTGCCAGTCTCTGTCTCTCTACCTGCATGCCAACCTGCCTGTCTTTCAGTCACTTTATTTTCTCGCAAGCTTGCAGGCACATCAAACCTAGCTGCCCTGTCAAAGACAAGAATGGCAATACCATTCCAGGTGAGGAGGACCAGAGAGCAAGAGGGCAGAGCACTTCAAAGAAACACTCAACAGACCTGCACCACCCATGCCGCCTGACATCCCCCCACCTACTGAAATCCTTGGCATCAACACCGGCCCCCCTACCAAGAATGAGATCACCAAAGCCATCAAGTCACTCAAATCAGGCAAAGCAGTAGGCCCAGACGGTATACCACCTGAAGCACTGAAGGCAGACATCCAAACTTCCACTGAGATGTTATACCCACTCCTATACAAGATCTGGGAGCAAGAGAGTGTACCAGAAGACTGGAAGAAAGGCCATCTCGTAAAGCTGCCAAAGAAAGGGGACCTGTCCTCCTGCAACAACTGGAGAGGAATCATGCTACTGTCCATCCCAGGGAAAGTACTGACAGGGATCATGCAAGACAGACTGAAGACAGCACTGGACAAGACACTTCGGGATGAACAGGCAGGCTTTAGGCAAGACAGATCATGCACAGATCAAATCGCCACAATGCGCATCATCATTGAGCAGTCCCTGGAGTGGCAGACCCCCCTATATTCAGTCTTTGTCGACTTCCAGAAGGCATTTGACAGCGTCGACAGAGATGTCATTTGGAAACTGGTGCATCACTATGGCTTTCCACCAAAGTTCATCACCATCATCCAGCAGCTATATGAAGATGCCACCTGTCAAGTCATCCATGAAGGGAAACTGAGGAAGCCTTCTCTGTACAGACCGGTGGTCGTCAGGGCTGTCTGTTGTCGCCAACCATCTTCCTGTTGGTGGTTGACTGGATAATGCGGCAAGCCACAGCAGGCAGGAGAACCGGCATACAGTGGACCCTCATGAAGCAGCTGGAAGACCTAGACTTCGCAGACGACATCAGCCTTCTCTCCCACAGGCAACAAGACGCACAAGAGAAGCTCTGTCGTGTTGCTGAAGAAGCTGAAAAGACTGGCCTCCAAATCAACATCGGGAAGACGGAGATCATGAGGGTGGACAACAAAACACATGACCCAGTGCGACTGCAGCAAGAAACCATCAAAGAAGTCAGCAAGTTTATTTACCTGGGCAGTGTCGTCAGTAAAGATGGGGGAACAGATGAAGACATCAAGTGCCGAATCAACAAAGCCCGTCACGCCTTCAACACCCTTCGGCCAATTTGGAGGTCAACAGCCCTCTCATTCCAAAATAAGCTTCGGATCTACAACACCAATGTCAAATCGGTCCTACTTTATGGCTCAGAAACCTGGCGGGTAACAAAAACCAACACCCACAAACTCCAGTCTTTTACCAACAAATGCCTCAGGTACATCCTCAACATCAGGTGGCCGGAAGTCATATCCAACAAACAACTGTGGGACAGGACCAGACAAACCCCAATCGAGTCCATCATTAAACAAAGGAAGTGGGGATGGATCGGCCATACACTCTGCAAGCCTGCGTCAAATGTCACCAGACAGGCCCTTGACTGGAATCCACAAGGGAAGCGGAAAGTTGGTCGACCAAAGCAGACCTGGCGCAGAAGTGTTGACGAAGAAACGAAGGCAGCCAGAATGACATGGGTCGAGCTGAAGAGGATCTCCCAAAACCGAGTTCGTTGGAGGGGTGTTGTTGCAGCCCTATGTTCCCCAAGGAACCAAGAGGCATAAGTCAAGTAAGTCAAGCTTGCAGGCACCGACCACCTTCTATTCACACACCTTCTCTCGTGGGGATGCCGTGGGACGGACCTTTAAGTATAAATACCATCCCCACCTTCTGGAAATTATGTGCTAGGAATTCCCTCTTTTCTATCCCTCTCTTTCTTTCTGCCTTGTTCCTTTTCTCCCTGTCACATTTTTTTAAACCTATTTTCTGCCTTCTTGGTCCATTCTCCCGCCTTTTTTTTCTCTCTCTCTCCAGAAAAGCTGCAAAGTTAATAATTCTGTCGCGTGACGAAGTCGGCTGCGCTGGGCCTGACTTGTCAGGCGCTTAACGGCAGCACAACGCCTTTTCGCTCATATGACAGATAAACAATAGTTGATGTCTGAGCCTTTATTTTATTATTCTTGTACATCGAGGATAATGGAATAAGCACTTGTGTGCTTTTTCACATCTAGTCCCCGTGTGTATGCGGTTTTGTAAATGTTGTCATCTGTTCCCACCGGCACACAATGGCCTACTCTTACGAAAAGCGGAACAGGATTTAACGTGTGCGCAAGATGTTCTGCGTGCGTTCGCACACGGGGCCTTCGAAGAAGAAGAAGAAAGTCACACGGTGTTGACTCGACAGATGGCCCCGTCTTGTACTCAGAGCAGAGGACAAACTCTGGTCACAGGATCATAACTATTTTGCCCTCTTCTCAAACGCCAGCCCCCCACCACTGCCAAAGTGTTTGTGGTCCCCTCGCTCCTCATGTTTTGTCTGTGACAGGTCTGTCTCTGTGTCTGTCTCCCTCTGTGTGTGTGTGTGTGTGTGTGTGTGTGTGTGTGTGTGTGTGTGTGTGTGTGTGTGTGTGTGTGTGATTCAGATTCAGTTTCAGATTCAGAATATTTTATTGGTACATTGGCAACACTTATTTGTGTGTGTGTGATTGTGTGTATGTGCGCGCGTGCGTGTCTGTCTGTCTGTCTGTCTGTCCTGATGAGACTATAAACCAGCGTCCTTGCTTGTTGTTGCTATGCTGATTACGTTCATCACGTCATGCTCGTTCCATGCTCATCAATGAATAAAACCTTATCTAAACCAAACCGACGTCCCATGTCCGAACATACGCAGCACCTCTTGCGCGCACATGAAAACCCGTTCCGTCCCACCTTTCGGAAGAGTAGGCCATTGATGTGTGGCGGTGGGAACGGATGACAACATCGACAAAACTGCCAACACGCGGGAACTAGATGTAACCAAAGAAAAAAAAGCACATGAGAGCTTATTCCATTTTCCTCGAAATATAACGGTCTACCTGTCCTCCCCCCCCCCCCACACACACACACGCACACACAACACACACACACACACACACACACACACACACACACACACACACACACACACACACTACAAAAGAAGTATCCGAACGGAAACTGTAACGACGGGACGAAAGAGATATTTATTTTATTTATTTTATTCTTTTATATCGAGGATAATGGATTAAGCACTCGTGTTCTTTTTCACATCTAGTCCCCGTGTGTATGCGGTTTTGTAAATTCTGTCATCTTTCCTACTCTTACGAAAAGCGGAACAGGATTTAACGTGTGGGCAAGACGTTCTGCGTGCGTTCGCACACGGGGCCTCGGTTTACAGTCTCATCCGAAGGCCTTTTACGGAGAGTGGAGTCTGCACTGATGTCAACTCCAGGGGGAAAATATCCCCCCTTGAACGGGAATCGAACCCGGGGTCGTCAGATTGCGAGCGCAATGTTCTAACCACTAGGCTATCCTGTCCCGTTTTTTTTTATTCATATAGGGAGCAGGGGGGGGGGTGGAAGGGGTAGTAGGGGGAGGGGGAGGGAGAGGGAGAACAACAGGGTGGAGAGTAGGCAGAAAAGAGGAAAAGGGAGGGAAGGGTGGACAGGGGGCGAGAGCGGTGGTAATATTTTTTTTAGGAGCAGACTGTCAAAACCTAACTAAACCTGCACAGCTGTTGCGTGCGTGCGTGCGTGCGTGCGTGCGTGTGTGTGTGTGTGTGTGTGTGTGAGTGTGTGTGTTGTGTGGGTGTGTGTGTTGTGTGTGTGTGAGTGTGTGTGTGTGTGTGTGTGAGTGTGTGTGTGTGTGAGTGTGTGTGACCCGATGATGATTCACCGCTTTGTCATGGATGCAGGACTGCTGCACACCGCTTGTAGTTAGCAAAACGTTTAGCATCTGTGGGAAGGGAAATGCCTGACCTCACTCACTGTCCGCTTATTTTGTTGTTGTTGTTTGATGTTTTGTTTATGGAGACGTGACATCATTATTGTCTAACAATCTCTGTCACATTTTTTTGACGGACACATAATAATATTGCCTAACAATCCCCCCCCCCTTCTCTCTCTCTCTCTCTCTCTAGATCTCGCTGTGACGGAGACATGACATTGCCTAGCAATTTCTCTATCTGTGTCTGTCTGTCTGTCTGTCTGTCTGTCTGTCTGTCTCTCTCTCTCTCTCTCTTTTGACGGAGACCTGATATTGCCTAGCAATCTCTGTCTGTCTGTCTGTCTCTCACACACACACGCACGCACGCACGCACGCACGCACACACACACATGCACACACACACACACACGCACGCACGCACGCATACACACACAGAACAATAAAATTGCCATTAAAATCTTAAGCACAAGTGAGGAAGCTGATGATGATGATGACGGCATGCACTCAGTCAGGTCAGATACATAGATCACTGACCCTACCTGCACTACGTTACACATACACGGGCACAAAGCAAGAACAACAACTTGTCTAGATTAGCGACCTTTTCCCCTTCCCTACATTTCGACCTCCCTCAAGCCTTTGATGCAGATCTGGGCATAGACCGACATATGTTCAGACTTTTGTCATGTACGGGATTCCAAAACAAAAAGAAGCGGAAAACATTCTTGATACACGTTTGATTCCATGACACCGTGCGAGCAGGATTTCAGGAGAGCTGCGAGACCGCCGTTACAAAAATATTTAAAGGTGTGAAGCAGGGCTACTCCTCAACACCTACGCTATTCAGCATGAAGTTTTCTTGCTGATGTATTGGGACACCACCACGCTGAAAGGGACAACGGTTTATAATGATAATGCGATCTATAGTGTCAGGGAATTTAAAGGTAAAAAAGCAAAGTATAACAGGAATTTTACAGGCACTTTTTCTTTCTTTTTTTCCGTTCATGTTTTTGTCTCGAGCATCAGGGAATTTCAAATAAAATCAAAGTTTAACAGGTATTTTACAGAAATTTTGTCTTTCTTTTTTCTGTTCATTTTTTTATGTTCTTTTCTTTCATTCCTTTTTCCTTCTTTCTTGTGATGTGCATTCGACCCAACTCATTCTGAAGTTTACATGGAACACGCTGCTGACAAGTTCTGTGACGAAAAAAATCGAACTGAATCGATAAGTCCTTCAGAGGAGGCTATAAACCGAGGCACGCAGGATTTCTTGCAAACTCCTTAAAAACCCGTTCCGTCTTTCGAAAGAGTAGACCATTTCATGCCGGTTAGAACAGATGACAATTATTTTTTTTAAAACGCATGCACACAGGTCTAGTGTTTAGACAACTCCCCTGAAGTCGTAATGCGGCTACCTGAATGGTGGTGGTAGTGGATGGGAGGGGGGGGGGGGACCCGGTCGCATATGCAAAAATATCACTGTTAGTTGAACCTCAGTTCCAGCTGAGGAACGAAATAAAAAGACAAAAGAAAAACCACCCTCACCACAACACACACACACACACACACACACACACACACACACACACACACACACACACACACACACACACACACCAATCAGCCTGATGTGAGCTATGAAATGAACCCCCAAACACTGTAGTCTTCAGCCAAAGAGCGCCAATCGTATTGTGATATCTTTTGGTAGTTTCTCAGAAAATTATGTACAATAGTAAACATAAGTTTTCAGGGGAAGGTCACTGCTACATTCAACAGACAACGCAACAAAAACTTCACCCGCCCAACAAATAATGTGTAGGTGTCTATTGGTTTGCTGCGCGCGCGTGCGGTGTGTGTTGTGCGTATCGCCCGTGTGTGCGTGCGTATGCGTGCAGCAAATGCAGGTCCCCAGCACTTTGTTGAACGCTCCTGAAACTTACCACCTGGCAAGAAACAACCTTTATACTGTCATAATTACACCCGCGCACGATAAACACACCTCATACCGAGTGTACGTGCAAGCGGCTTGCAAAAAACGATGCGATCATGGTAGCGTTATGCGACGATTATCGATTGGGGGGTCAGCGGAAAGGCCACCTGCCACCCCCTGCGACCCACACCACAGACGGTCAACTGCTTTTTTCTAGCCTGCAGCACTGTGTTGTGTGGTGTGGGGTGTGTGTGTGTGTGGGTGTGTGTGTGTGTGGTGTTGTTGTGTGTGTGCGTTGTGTGGTGGGTGGTGGGGGTGGTGTGGTGGGGTTGGGGTGTGTTGTGTGTTTTGGGGTGTGGGTGTTGGTGTGTGAGGATGGGGGTGTGTGTGAGGATGGGGGGTGAGTGAGTGTGTGGGGTGGGGTGGGTGTGGGGGGGGGGGTGTGTTTTGTGTGTGGAGGGGGGTGCGCCACACACACCACACATACACACGCACCACGCACACACACAACCACCGGACACACACACGGACAAAAAACCACACACACACACTTACACACACCACACACTACACAGGGACACCCACACACCACACACAGGGACACACACAGCAACCCCCACAAGTCAAGATACCAGACACCAACGCCAACACCACTTTACCTTTTCCACCCCCCCCCCAAACCCCCCCTACCTGCTCCCCCCCCTTCCCCCCCTCCGCCCTTTTTCCCCCCCCCCCCCCCCTTCCCTCCCTCTTCCCCTCTCCCCTCTCTCTCTCTCTCACTTTTCCCAACATCACCCACCCCTCTACATTACTCTCTACTTCCCCCCTCCTCCCATTGCGCACCCACCTCTCACAACCCCCCCCCCCCCCCCTCTTCTCTCTTCCCTTCCCCTGTCCCACACCCCCCCTCCCCCTCTCCTCTGGCCTCCTCCTCCCTTCCCTTTCCCCCCCCCCCCCGCAACCACCCCAAACACCTCTTTTTTCGACATGATTTTTTGGGGGGGGGGGGGGGTGGGGGTATAAGGGTCAACTCGCCCCCCCCCCCCCCCCCCCCCCCCCTGTGTTGTAAGGACTGTTTAACAGTCAGGGGGAAAAAAAGCTCTGGTGGGAAAAAAGAGACAGGAAAAAGAGACAGACAGACAGACAGAGAAGAGAGAAGAACCCCAAAAGAGGACAGAACAGAGAGAGGGGGGTATTGAGTGAAGAGAGACAGACGCAGAAACAGACAGCGAGAGGGGGGACAGGAAAGAAGGGGAAGAGAGACAAGAGAGACAGACAGACAGAAGAGACAGACAGACAGGGGAAGACAGAAACAACAACAACAAAGAGAACAGAAAAGGGGGACAAGAAAGAGAAGAGAAGGCAAGAAAGAAAAGACAGAAGACAGACTCCACAGACAGACAGACGGACAGACACAGATACAAAAAGGAAGGGTAAATATATACTGTAGGACACTTTTTTGAATCACGCCCTAACTTGGATTTGAAGACAAAACACAGACTAAGTCATAAAGACAAAAGGTATCAAACACCCCCACCGACCAAAAGGTGGGGTTTTCGCCAACCAACCACCAAACCCAAACCCGGCAACCAATCATCATTCAACCATCCATCCTCCACCACCACCTATCTACCGAAAAACCATCCCTCCACCCTCCATCTAACCCCTAAAATTTTCTCTAACTGTATTCCATCATCTAACCATCCATCCATCCCACACTTTTACAAAACCGAAAACCACGGGGCTAGTGTAAAAAAGGACCTTTAAACGCTTATTCATTCTCGTCAAAATACAAGAACATTTTTAAAAAATTAAATGTCCCAAATTTAAAAAATTAACAGTACATCCACCCTCTAACCATAAAACCATCCATCCACCTTTCCCCTAATCGTATACCATCACTAACATCCATCCATCCACCCAAACCCCCCACCCATCTATCATCCAATTTACCACCCCACCCATCTAACCCTTTTTAACAAAACCCTTCATTCACCACCACCTTCTATCCACCCATCCATCTATCCACCCATCCCCTCCAAACATACACCCAGACACAATCCCTCCCTCCACCCATTCCTCCATCCATCCGCCCACCTATCAATCCACCAACCCACCCATCCATACACCCATCCATCCACCCACCCAACTTCCCACTCACCCACCCAACTTCCCACTCACCCACCCATCTATCCACCCACCCACCCACTCAGGCAGAGAGCCAGACAGATAAAGTAATAACATGCTGATAACAGCAGCAGTAACAAGGGGAGGGATGAAGGGAGGGAGGGACGAAGGGAGGGATGGAGGGATGGAGGGAGGGAGGGCTGTGACAGGGGTGTACTACAGAGCTACAGCCGAGGTGTGAGGACAACAGGACGCCCAGCTGACAGATGGGCTCTTTCTGTCCTCCATACTTCCCATTGTCCGACCCACGTACACCGCAACTGCAAGTGTGCAGACAACAGACAGTGAGGCAAGCAGGCAGACACATAGACAGGCAGGCAGACACACAAACTACACTGTCTCTCTCTCCCGCTCCCTCTCTCTCTCTCTAGGCAGACAGACAGACAGGCAGACAGGCAGGCAGGCAAGCAAGCAGGCAGGCAGGCAGGCAGGCAGGCAGGCAGGCAGGCAGGCACACACTACACTGTCTATCTCTCCCGCTCCCTCTCTCTCTCTCTCTCTCTCTCTCGGCAGACAGACAGACAGGCAGACAGACAGACAGACAGGCTGGCAGGCAAGCAGGCAGGCAGGCACAAACACATATAAACTACACATTCTCTCTCTCTCTCTCTCTCTCTCTCTCCTCTCTCTCTCTCTCTCCTCTCTCTCTCTCTCTCTCTCTCTCTCTCTCGGCAGACAGGCAGGCAGGCAGACAGGCAGGCATATACACACAAACTACACATTCTCTCTCTCCCTCCTTCCCTCTCTCTCTCACACACACAAACATACACACACACACTCCACATTCTGTCTCTCTCCCCCTCTCTCTCTTTGTCATACACACACGCACGCCCCACACACACACACACACACACACACACACACACACACACACATACACACAACACACACCACACGCACCTACGTAGACAACACAGGTACCCATGCATACCATATACTGGAAAACGCATGTGGTGGACACACAATCATGCTTCCGCTTCCCGGATACTGTCACATTTTCCTACAGACTTGCAAACAAGCAAAACGTGTGACTATAATATAATTATCGGAATCTACCAATAACAACACCCAACTTCACATCACGATTTCATTTCACTGATTGTTCCAGTTTTTGTTACCGTGTCCGATGCAGAAATAATTATAAGCAAACAGAGAGAAGAGAGAGAGAGAGAGAGACAGAGACTGAGACAGAGAGAGAAAAACACACAGAGACAGAGATAGGGAGCGAAAGAGACAGAGAGAGAGAGAGAGACAGAGCGAGAGAGAGAGAGAGAGGAGAGAGAGACAGAAGGGGAGGGAGGGAGGGAGGGAGAGACAGACAGACAGATAGCTAGCCAGCCAGCCAGACAGCCAGGGCAGACAGGCAGATATGGAGAGGAAGGGGAACGAGAGGAGGAGGAGAGAGTGAGGGAGAGAAAGAGGAGAGACAGGGGAGCGGAAGGAGGAGGAGGAGGGGGGGGGGGGGGGGGGGGGGGAGAGTGAGAGACAGAGACAGTGAGACACAGAGAGTTCAACTGCAAGGCTGACACAGCGGAACATATCTACTGATGACTAATTAACACAATCAACCACCACACCACACACACACACACACACAACACACACACACACACACACACACCAAAACCACCACCACCACAGCTACCACCAAACAACACATACACACACATACCACCCCATCACAGCACAACCCAACCAACACACTACAACAACAACACACACACACACAGAAATTCACACACACACAAACCACCACACTACAACCCCCCCTTCCCCCTCCCCTCCCCACACACACCCCTCCACACACCCACACTACAACCCCACCCCTCCTCACCACACACACACCACCCTACAACCCCCCCCCCCCCCACCCCCCCACACACACACAAACACACAAACACGCGCGCGCGCGACAGCTACGCGGCCTCCCCACTAAGCGCTAATTAACGAAGTCTCTATACCTCAGCAGTACACTAAATTTCTGGCTAATTAATTTGGACTGTAAATCCCTCGTGCTGTCATTGCATAAAGCTGGCCACATACAGATGTTTGGGTCCAGGAAAGGGGTCGTGGGGAGGGAGGTGGAGGGGGAGGGAGGTGGAGGGGGGAGGGAGGTGGAAGGGGGAGGGAGGGGAGAGGGAGGGGAGGGGGAAGGGAAGAGCGAAAAAGAGACGAGACAAATACTCACGATAACTATAGAGATGTTGAGCGCGCGTGCAGCTTATGATTATATATTTGTTTTGTGTGTCTGCTTGCGTTACTGTTTTGTGAGTTTAGGTATCTTATTGTTGTATTTTTTGGTTGTATTTCTTCTTCTATTTCAAATCCTTCAAATTCTCCTCCTCCTCTTCCTTCTCCTCCTCCTTTTCCTCCTTCATCGTCTTGTATTTCTTTCTTTATTCTTCCTGTTATTGTTGTTGTTCTTCTCATTCTTGTTCTTTTCAACATGTATTAACATTGTCTTTTGATTGCTTTTATATGTCAGTGTGTGTGTGTGTGTGTGTGTGTGTGTGTGTGTGTGTGTGTGTGTGGTGTGTGTGTGTGTGTGTTGTGTGTGTGTTTTGTGTGAGGGCAGCGTGAAAAGAAGTGTTAACTTAAATCTTTTACCCTCAATAAAGATCATTTTGACTTGACTTCTTCTTCTTACAACTCTCCTCCTCCTCCTCCTTTTATTTCTTCTTCTTCTTCTTTGTCGTCTTCTTCTTCTTCTTTGTCGTCGTCTTCTTCTTCTTCTTTGTCGTCTTCTTCTTCTTCTTTGTCGTCTTCTTCTTCTTTTCCTTGTATTTCTTCTTCTTGTTATGTTTTCTTCTCCTTCTCCTCCTTCTCCTCCATATCACATATCACAGTTGATATGTATCAAGCAGATATCATCAGATATGTGTATGAGTGTTTTGAAAAAAGAGAAAAAGAGAAGTAGAATGCAACATGGGTTGTTGTTTTTTTAGTGTAAATCACTTTAAGCCAAAATAGATAATAATTATAATTGATGTTTTTGTTGTGTCAAATAAGTCTACATGACTTAAATGGCAATAAAATATTCTGAATCTGAATTCTTCTTTCGCAGATGATAGGTCACGTTGACCACGACCACAGGACGCCAGCTACGAAGCTCTCAACTGACGACAGTAACGACTCCATCGTGGAGCCAGACTAAAAGAGAAGCCCACCGGGGTGGCGACCACCTCAACGTCCCTCCGACGACCTTCCCCTGTGAAGATCCAACCCCGAAAGCTAGGACTCAGACTCACCACAGTGTATGGGGAAACCGAAACTGGGGTCACCATGAGACGACCACAGCAACCAAATCAGAGACTTTTTTTTTAATTGCATGATGATCAGTGATGATAAGGATGACGTAATTATGCTTCTGCCACGGAAATGCGTGTGCTTTGAGACTACCTGACAGGGCTGTACTCTACGCTTGCTATCATACTATATTCCAACATCAACCGGGCCCGAGAGATACAGACACCTGCAGTGTTGGTCAGGTAATTTGAACAACACTCTCAACTTCGCATCCGTGAAGTGGATGAAGCTCGACTGTGTGGTCCCAGTCTTCCTTCCCACTGAGCCCACAGCACACTCATTCTGGGTAGGAGCCGGCCGGAGTCTGAAAAAAAAAATCCCCATGACTCTCACAGGATTCGAACCTGCGACCTCCTAGTTTGTAAGCCAAGGCGCTAACCACTGCACCATGGTCTCTATCAGTTATTCTGTGTCACCTCTCACTGATGTAAGAACGCTCATAGCAATGAGTGAAAATGGGAGATGATTCATCCAGCACAAAGAGAGAGAGAGAGAGAGAGAGAGAGAGAGAGAGAGAGAGAGAGAGAGAGAGAGAGAGAGAGAGAGGGGAGAGAGAGAGAGAGAGAGAGAGCGCTTAATTACGAAAGCTCATTATCAAACAGAGACAGCATAATTAACAAAGACCTATTTCTACGGTCAAAGTTCTAGTTCTATGCAACCAGAAAAGACAAACAAAACAACAAACAACACGCGCGCGCGCGCGCGCGCGCACGCACACACACAAAACACACTCATACTTACACACACGCACACTTACACACACATATACTTACACACACACACCACACACACACACACACCACACACACACACACACACACACACACACGGCTGTTCTCCATTGCCCTGGGCAGTGACTCATGTAAAGATGATAGGTGACGTTTACCACCATCACAGATGGGACTGTAGTATAACGGACACCATAGCCGAGTGGTTAAGACCGCTCGACTTCAATCCCACGGATCCATGAAGTCGTGGGTTCCAATCTCGGCAGTGGCGTCTGCCAAAATGAAGTGTAGGGGATTTTTACCATCTCCCAGGTCAACTTCAAGTGCAGACCTGCCAGTGCCTTCATTCCCTTCGTGTATATACACTTGCAGAAGATCAAACATGCACGTTAAAGATCCCGGCGTTCGGTGGGATACGGAAACACGAACATACCCAGCATATATCCTTTGAAGTCGGAATGTGGCTACCTTCGTGGTGGGTAAAAATGGCAGCATTCGCAAAATCTCATCATTGGTGAACCTCGGACCTCCCCGCCCCTCCCCCCCCCCCAAAAAAAAAAAAGAAATATTCTAACCATGACTACTTAGGGAATCGTTCATATTTCTAAAGAGAAAATTAAAAAAAAAAAGGTTATCATTGCTATTAATTACATTACCCTTTATCTCTCTTAACAAGTCGTGCATCACACTCCTCCCCCCCCCCCTCCTTACACACGCACGACACACAAACAGACAGACAGAACACCACACACACACACACACACACACAGAGGGAGAGAGAGAGAGAGAGGGGGGAGAGAGAGAGAGACAGAGACAGAGACAGAGAGAAAGAGACAACAGACACACAGACAGAGACGGAGAGAGACACAGACAGACACACGGACAGAGAGAGGGAGAGAGAGAGACAGAGAGAGAGACAGACAGAGACAAAAAAGACAGGCAGACAGAGATAGAGAGAGAGAGCGAGAGAGAGAGAGAAGGAGACAGACAGACACAGAGACAGACAGACAGACAGACAGATAGACACACAGTCAGACAGAGTCAGAGAGAATCAAACATCTGATGTAAGGAGTCGTCTTTTTTCGATGACGCCTCCATCGACCCAGTCTGCAGTGTGTACAGCTGTTGGCCCTTTGGCTTTCCAAACATGAAAGCAAATCCTTCCTACATCCTGGCAGCACCAGAGAAGAGAGGAAGAGCAGAGAAGACAGGAAGAAAGAGAAGACAGGAAGAGAAGAGAAGAGAAAGAGGCAGAAGGAAGATGGACTCTGGGAAAGAAAGAAAGAAGAAAAAAAAAAAAAAAAGGAATAGCACAGTAAGAGAAAAAATCTGAACGAGAGAAAAAAAAAAAGGAGGGGATAGAGAGAGTGAGGAGAGAGAGGAGAGACGGAGAGATAGAAGTGAGAGAGTGATTGAGAGAGAGAAAGAAAGAAAGAAAGAAGAACAAGAAGCAGCAGCAGCAGCAGAAGAAGAAGAAAAGAAGAAGAAGAAGAAGAAGAAGAAGAAGAAGAAGAAGAAGAAGAAAAAGGGGAGGAGGAGGAGGAGGAGGAGGAGGCGGAGCGGAGAAGAGGAAGAAGAAAAAGAAGAACAACAACAACAACAACAACAAACAACAACAACAAAGAAAAACCAAAAAAAGGAGACACAAGAGTCTGCGGAAAAGGTAAGGAAGCAATGTTTTTATATAAAAAGACAGCGACTTCGAAGATGTTGAAGAAGTAGCATTAATCATAAATCAAAGGTCCGTCAGCCATTTGGAAAAAAAAATCGTCTTAACTAAGCTCAATATCAAAACTTTCAACCGCTTATTATCGCGACAATCTTATTTTCAAAAATAATGGATTTTGTTTCAGCTGATAAACCTGCTCAAAACCACCACCACCACCACCACCACACCACCAAAATAAACAAACCACCCCCACGAAGGAGCGGCGAAAGATGCAGGAAAAAAGGGGGAAAAAATTGCGCTTACCCTAGCAAATCTGAATTCAGCCCTCAGGTAATAAGAAAAGAAAGAAAAGAAGCATCCGTTTCTGTCAAGAAGGCCTGACACGCGACCCCCCCAAAAAAAAGCCGGCACAGAGAGACAGAGACAGAGAGACAGAGACAGAGAGAGAGACAGACAGAGAGAGAGAGACAGACGAGTAAGAGGGAGACAGACAGAGAGAGAGGGGGGAGAGAAAGGGGAGAGAGACACAGAGAGAGAGACAGAGAGAGAATCGATACTGTGGCGAGCCGAGAATTAGCCTGGAAGTGACACCAGCAGTAATAGCCCTAGGGGGCTGAAATGAGGTGGGGGCCCCAAAATTGCATAATGGAACGTGGCACCGTCTCTGTTCTTCTTCAACCGCCCATCTCTTTGACTTACCTCCTCCTCCTCTCCCTCCTGCGTCGGTGACCAAGCGCAAAGAGCATTCCCATGTTAGATCTGCCCGCGGATTAAATTTTTTTAGAAAGCTATTGGGTCGTGCTATTTGCTGCTGCTGTTACTTTCTCTGTTACTGTTACTTTCGTTGTTACTGCTGCTGTTACTGTACTTTTGTTGTTGCTTGCTGTTGCTGTTACTTTCGCTGTTGCTGTTTCCGTTGCTGTTTCTTTCACTGTTACTTTCGCTGTTACTGTTGCTGTTACTGTTACTTTCGCTGTTACTGTTGCTGTTCCTGTTACTTTCGCTGTTACTGTTGCTGTTACTTTCGCTGTTGCTGCTGCTGTTATTTTTGCTGTTACTTTCGCTAATACTGTTGCTATTACTTTTGCTGTTACTGTTACCTTCGCTGTTACTGCTGCTGTTACTGTCACTGTTGCTGTTACTTTAACTGTTGCTGTTACTTTCGCTGTTATTTTCACTGTTACTGTTGCTGTTACTTTCTCTGTTACTGTTACTTTCGCGTTACTGCTGCTGTTACTTTCACTGTTACTGCTGCTGTTACTTTGTTACTTTTACTTTCACTGTTACTTTCGCTGTTACTGCTGCTGTTACTGTTACTTTCGCTGTTACTGCTGCTGTTACTTTCCCTGTTGCTGTTACGCTGTTACTACTGCTGTTACTGTTGCTGTTACTTTCACTGTTACTTTCGCTGTTACTGCTGCTGTTACTTTTACTGTTACTTTCGCTGTTATTGCTGCTGTTACTTTCCCTGTTGCTGTTACTTTCACTGTTACTGTTGCTGTTACTTTCGCTGTTACTTTCGCTGTTACTTTCACTGTTGCTTTTGCTGTTACTACTGCTGTTACTGTTACTTTCACTGTTGCTTTTGCTGTTACTACTGCTGTTACTGTTACTTTCACTGTTGCTTTTGCTGTTACTACTGCTGTTACTGTTACTTTCCCTGTTGTTGCTGCTGTTACTTTTACTGTTACTGCTGCTGTTACTTTCGCTGTTACTGCTGCTGTTATTTTTGCTGTTACAGCTGCTGTTACTTCCGCAGCAATATCACTGCTATGTTATTATTTGGAGCATCAGCTGATACGACCATTTCACAGGTTACTGCTATTTTACATCTGTTGCTACCACCGCTATCATAATTGCTGCTGCTGCTACAGTTCGACTGGGGCTTCCACTGTTGCTTTGATAACCACGACGACTGCTTTTATTGCTGCTGCTGCTGCTGCTGCTGCTGCTGCTACTACTACTATCACCACTACTACTACTGCTTCTGCTGCTGCTGCTGCTGCTGATGCTGCTGCTGCTGCTGCCGCTACTACTACTACTACTACTACTGCTGCTGCTGCTGCTGCTGCTGCTGCTGCTGCTGCTGCTGCTGCTGCTTTTACTGCTGCTGCTGCTGCTGCTACTACTACTACTGCTTCTGCTGCTGCTGTTACTGCTGCTACTACTACTGCTGCTGCTGCTACTGCTGCTGTTACTATTTTTACACATCAATTGTTACTGCTGTTCGGTGCTACTTAGTACCACTGCTACTATCACGACTAGCACAGCTGATATTTGTTGGGTTTTTTCCCCCAGTCTTTTCGTAGTAGTAGAATAAGTAGTAGTAGTAGCAGCAGTAGATGTAGTAGGAGGAGGAGGGGGAGGAGGAGGAGGAGGAGGAGGGGGAGGAGGAGGAGGGGGAGGAGGAGGAGCAGCAGCAGCAGCAGCAGTAATAGTAGCAGCAATAACAGCAATAGTGGTGGTGCGTGCTGTATTGAAAGCAGTTTCTTCTCTTGATCCTCATTGTATTGAGATTTGTCATCACCTCTACCACCACCACCATTATCACCACCCTCAACACCCCCACCACCACCCCACAACCCTCAACACCACCACCACCACCCTCAACAACAACACCATGATAAGGCTGCCGTTGCTGGATTTGGTAACGATATATCCTTCCTTATTCGTGTTGTGTTGTGTTGTGTTGTGTTGTGTTGTGTTGTGTTGTGTTGTGTTGTGTTGTGTTGTGTTGTGTTGTGTGTGTGTGGTTGTGTTTTGTGTGTGTGTTGTGTTGTGTGTGTGTGTGTGTGTGTGTGTGTGTGTGTTGTGTGTGTGTGTGTGTGTGTTTTGTCGTGCGTGCGTGCGTGCGTGCGTGTGTGTTTCTCTGTGAATCTAGCATCATCACCTATTAACACGCTCATCTGTTCATCTTCTTCTTCGTCGTCGTCGTCGAATGCTCAGACAGGAACTTAGTGTAATCTGTCATCTGAGCGAAAATGCGTTGCGCGCTGCCGTTCAGCGCCTGACAAGTCAGGCCCAGCGCGTCCGACTTCAGCCTGGGACAGAACTGTTATAGTTATTGTCATCTAAACAACCGGCCACAATATTGAGGAGTGGGAGGGGGTTGGGGTTACGCTCGCTCTCTCTCTCTCTCTCTCTCTCTCTCTCTCTCTCTCTCTCTCTCTCTCTCTCTCTCCTCTCTCTCTCTGGCGCGCGCGCGCGCGCACGCACGTACACACACACGCACGCGTGCACACACATACACACGTCCAGGTCAAAAGTATTACGCCAAGTTAAAATACACACAGGAAGTAATGCACATCAAGGCAACCCCCACCCCCCAAAAAACCCCAAACAAACAAAAACAACAACAAAAAAACCAGCCCAAAACACTCGCAAGAAGAAAACAAAACCAGTAATAATGCCTGGAAGCTATTTTGTTGTTTTTTTAAAACCAAAACAAACCGAACACACAAGCAAACAAACAAAAACTCCACTCTTTTCTTTCTGCCTTGTTCCTTTTCTTCCTGTCACCTCTTCCTTCTTGTCTTATTTTCTGCCTTCTTGGTCCATTCTCCTGCCCTTGTTTCCAGAAAGACTTCAAAGATAACAATTTCTTTCCCACGCCAAAGTCAGATGCGCTAGAAGAAGAAGAAAAAGAAGAAGAAGAAGAAGGAAGAAGAAGAAGAAGAAGAAGAAGAAGAAGAAGAAGAAGACGACGACGAAGAAGAAGAAGACGAAGAAGAAGAAGAAGGAGGAGGAGGAAAGAGGAGGAGGAAGAAGAACAAGAACAAGAATAAAAAGAACAACAACAACAACAGCAACAACAACAACTGTGCCCCAAAGCCCGGAAGAAATAAAATAAGAATGACCCAGGTGAGAGGTATCCAGGGGATCAATTACCGCTTTACATCGAAATATCGATTTCTCCCCCCCCCCCCCCCCCTCCTCTCCTCTCTCTCTCTCTCCTCTCCTCTCTCTCTCCTCTTCTTCTCTCTTCTCTCTCCTTGCTCCCAAAAAAAACAGAATGGCTACACAAATATTGCGCAACATTAGCGACACGGAACCGAATTCCGGTTCGGAAATAGGCGTCCACACTGACACACTCATGCAGAGATCTCTCGCACACGCTCGCAGACAAACAGATAGACAAACGCTGACACACAAGACACAAAGACAAACGCGCAGAGAGCGCACGCACGCGCACGAACACACAGACAAACACACACACACACCACCACCACCACACCACACCACACCACATGTAAAGTGTCAACAGAAGTGATGATAGGCCCAGTAGTTCTGAGCAAAAAGGAAATTGGTTCCCCAACGGTCAGGCAGACCTGGTATAGCCAGCCAGCCAGCCAGCCAGCCAGCCAGCCAGCCAGCCAGCCAGCCAGCCAGCCAGTAAACGAAGAGAGGATCGATCGATTGATTGTCCGCTCGATGCCCGATTTCTCTGTACCTACCTGACTGCCAGGCGGGCCAAGGAGAGCGGCACCGTCACCTGAACACTACTGCCACAGTCCTGCTACACTCATTGGTGTTTAGTGGTGTCGGAGTTTCTGTCTGTCTAAATGTCAGAGTTCGTTTGTCTCAGTCTGTCCCGATGTGTCTATCTGTCTGTCTGTCTGAGTGTCCGTCTGAGTGTCTGTCTCTGTCTCTCTGTCTCAGTCTGTCCCTGTCTGTCTGCCTGTCTGTGTCATAGTGTCAGTGTCATCAGTGTCTGTCTCAGTCTATCAGAGTGTCTGTCTCAGTCTATCAGAGTGTCTGTCTCTGTCTGTCTGACTGACCCAGTGTTTCTCTCAGTCTTTCCCTCTCTGTCTGTCTCAGTCTGTTCCTGTCTGTCTCAGTCTGTTCCTGCCTGCCTGTCTGTCTGTCTCAGCCTGTCAGAGTGTGTGTCTGACTGACCCTGTCTGTCTCTCTCAGTCTGTGCGTGTCCCAGTCAGTACCTGTCGGTCTTACAGAATGTCTGTCTCAGTCTGTTCCTGTCTGCCTGTCTGTGTGTCAGAGTGTCTGTTCCTGTCTGTCTGCCTGTCTGTCAGAGTGTCTGCCTCGTTCTGTTTTTCCCTTCTTTCTTTATGACTGGTTAATGTGATATATCACTTGATTATGTTTTCCCTGAGGGCAGGGATGGGGAAAAAAGCTATCGCTTTTGCTTATTCAGTTTTCCGCAATAAAAAATCATTTTCGTTTGTTCTGTTATGTTCTGTCTGTCTGTCTCTATCTGTTCCGCTTTTCGTAAGAGTAGACCATTGTGTGCCGGTGGGAACAGATGACAAATTACAAAACCACATACACACGGGCACTGGATGTAAAAAAAAAAGCACATAAGTGCTTATTCCATTATCCTCGATATAAAAGAATTAAATTTTAAAAAATCTATCTATCTGCATCTGTATCTGTGCCTGCCTGTCTCTCTCTCTCTCTCTCTCTCTCTCTCTCTCTCTCTCTCTCTCTCTCTCTCTCTCTCTCTCTCTCTCTCTCTCTCTCTCTCTCTCTTCCCGCCCCCCCCCCCCCCTTATAGACCCATTTACAGGGACTAGATGTTAAAGCTGCACACGAATGCTTACTCATTATCATCGAAATAAATGAATTTGATTTGATCAATTTGATTTCATCTCCTTGTCTCGGACAGACAGATAGATAGTCCGTCTTTCTGTCTGATACACACACACACACACACACACACACACACACACACACACACACACACACACACACACACACAGGGCAGGATAGAAAAAAAGTTGTGTAAACTTAATCTTTTATCCTCAATAAAGATCATTTTACTTCACACACACACACACACACACCACACACACACACACACACACACACACACACACACACACCACGCACACCTTGTGCCTTGTCTGCCCATCTTTCGCGTCTTTCTGAATAACCAAGGTAGGAGAAAAAATCACGAAACTACAAAAACACAGCTAGGATTATTTAATATTTCAAAAGTTTATCAACTAACTTTTTTTTTAAATTACGGGGACTGGTTGTAACCCCCCCCCCCCCCCCCCCCCCCCCCACCCCCACATTATTGCTTACTCATTATCCCCACGACACAGAGACAAACGAAAATGGCACACGAGCAACAAAGATAATATAAAAAAAGAAGAAAAAAGAAAACCACAAGCACAATCAGACTGACACACTTATTCACTGTTGAACGTCTTACCCCCCACTCCCCTCTTTCACTCTCTTTCTACCCCTCCTCCACATCACCTCCCCCTAACCCCCACCCACCCCCCGACTACGTGCACTCAGTCAAGGGACATAATTTTGCTGGACTGTCTTGTCCTCCCTCTCCCCCCCCCCCCCACATCCCCCCCCCCCCCCCACACACACACATGCACTCGGTCAAGAGACATAATTTTGCTGAACAATATCTAAAAAAGGCGAAGCTGGCTTTGAACAACAACAACCCCCACCCCCAATAATAACAACAACACAACAACCCAACAACCCCCACCCCCCAAAAAAACAACAACACCGTCAACAATAACTGCAAATTCTGGAGTATCTCCAGTGGAGGGATTTGATTGAGGGGTGTGGGGGGGGGATGGGGTGGACGAGAAGGAGGAAGGGGGGATGTGCTGTGGAAAACATGCCCTAGAATGCTGTTTTTCAACTCCAGCCACAAAATCTCACGGGATGGGACGGGGGAGAGGAGGGGAGGGAAGGGGAGAAAACTCATGTGAGGCTTACGACACCGGAAGGAAGCTGATTCTGGCTGGAGTTGGGGAAGAAAATGATAGGCTGTCCTGGTTTTAGTGGCTTGCTTCTATTATTCCTTTATAAATGATTTTTATTTTTACATTTTTGATAGACCTCTCCCCTTCCCCCAATTGCAACAGACTACCAAACAGGCGCAACTTAGGTATAACTATGTTCCTGGTATCTCATACAGAGATCACATAACCAATGAGGACGTCTTCGTCTTCTCTCGTTCGATTTTACACTGTCAGATGTCTCTGGGAAAACTAATGGCAAGTCCTTTCCAGCTCCCCTCGTGGGACGTACAGCTTGGTTTGCAGGGTTATCTCCGTCGGCCACACAATAAAAACCAGAGCTGAAAACGCCATCGGACCTTATGAAGACCTCCTGACTTCAGTGAACAAAACGCAAACTGAAATGGTACGGGCATGTCACGTCACACGAACCTCTGGACTGGCCAAGACTGACTGTCCTACTACAGGGAACAGTACAAGGAGGGAGACAAAGAGGCAGACAGAGAAAACGATGGGAAGACAACATCAAAAAGTGGACTGGCTTTGACTTGCTACGAAAAGCTTTATTCATTTATTTATTTATTCTTTTATATCGAGGATAATGGAATAAGTACTCATGTGCTTTTTTACATACAGTCCCCGTGTGTATGCGGTTTTGTCAATTTTGTCATCTGTTTCCACTGGGAAATCGAGCGGAGTGGAGGAGGAAGCTGGTTGCAAAATCTTCAGTGGTGGCTCAACGGTATACTTGACTACGGGGTAGATGAAGGTGAAGGTGGAGGTTGAAGGTGACACAGACTAGGGGAAT
This sequence comes from Rapana venosa, assembly GCA_028751875.1. Lineage (NCBI taxonomy): Eukaryota > Metazoa > Mollusca > Gastropoda > Neogastropoda > Muricidae > Rapana > Rapana venosa. The sequence goes on from CM054149.1 coordinate 11,400,244, forward strand.
CCGGCACTGCCACAGGGCTATTGTGCACTGATATGTTATAATTATGTTATCAGAGATATTTTTTCTCAGAAGAGCTAGCTTAGATGGAATTTGTGACAATCTCTTTTTTATATTCCATTTTTTTCACTTGCCTTTGCGCTCTGCTCACTATGTGTATAGCGGCCAAGGGCCAATGTACATTACACCTATTCAGAGTTCTCTCTCTCTCTCTCTCTCTCTCTCTCTCTCTCTCTCTCTGGCTTTTGTTATGTTTGGGGTTTTGTTTGTTTTCTTGATAGATCACACATACCAAACACAAGACCCCCCCTTTCCTGAATACAGCTGCTCCAGTATTGATTTCAAGCTCCTATCCTCTCTCCTAACCCTCCCCCTCTCTGTCTCTGTCTGTCTGTCTGTCTCTCTCTCTCTCTCTCCCAACCAAAGTACATACCCAGTTTTCAAAGTGTGCAGAACATCAGAGAATGAATGTGTGTGGACCAGGCAGTCTACAGGAACGTGATGGTGCACACGCGCGAAAGTGGGCGCGTCGGCGTGGCGTGCTGTGGTGTGTGTGTGTGTTGTATATGTGTGTGGTGTGTGTGTGCATGCGTGCACGCGCGTTAGATGTGGCGTTTCATGAAATCGAAGGGAGAGGGTAAGGGGGTGGGGAATGAACACACGCAGGAAAAGAGGTGGGTCGTAGAAAATGCTAATCATTATACTGGCGGCAATCCTCTGTTGTGTCTGTCTTTGTCAGACATCATTGTGTATGCCGAGTTGCACTTGCAATGAAACCGAGTTATATCTTCTCATTACAGCGTAACGCAACATATGCAGTATTCTTTTTTCCCCTCCCCAGCAATGTAATTGTAACGTGTTACATTGTCACATATTGCGACGGGGTTTTTGTTGTTGGTTGTTTTGGGGGTGGTGATGTTTTGTTTTGTTGGGGGGGGGGGGAAGGGGGGTTGGTTTTTTTTTTTTTGTGGGGGGAGGGGGGAAGGGGTGGGCGTTCCTCGGCTAGAGCTCCGAAGCTCAGCATATGGTGAGATTTTTTACGTTCGCGACCGTTGGTTTTTTGTTGGTTTTTTTTGCTTTTTTGCCTACCATGAAGGTAAACGCTTTCCTACTTCAGGAATTGCCAAAGTTTTTATAATGTACCGAGTCAAATCCTCCTCATCCAAAACGATTTTCCGTACGCGGAGCGTTTAAGCGAAAACGATACGTTAAACCGATAATACGTCTGGGACATAGAGAGAAATCCCGGACCAAGAGGGCGTTGGTATTTGTTTTCACTCAGTTATGATAGTGTTGAGAATCCTAGTTCTTGTGAATGTCATTAAAGCGAACGCGTGTGAATTTTTTTTTCCAGAATAGCAGTAGGAGCTCTCTTCTTAGAAAAAAAATCATATTGCCACAATGCAGCGCCACTCATCCCCCCCCCCCCCCAGCCCCTTTCTTCATCTGCTTGTGTGTTTACTTATGAATGGGATTGAAATTAATGTTTCTGTAGATTATTTCACTGGGACGCGACTGCTCTCTTGCTGCTGTGGGTTCTTTTACCTGTGGTTTGTCGTCTGATTTGAAATACTAGGTCTCAGATCATTATCATCCATGGTCAGTTCATTTTCTGTACCTTTTATTCGATTTCATTTCATTTTCATATTCATTTCATTTCATTTTCTGTTTGTCTTCTGTTCAATTTCTTTTGATTTTATTTCATTTTATTTCATTTCAATTTCATTCCTCATTTTCATTTTATTTCGTTTTCATTTCATTTCAATTTCATTTCTCATTTTCATTTCATTTCAATTTCATTTCATTTCATTTACTGTTCGTTTTCTGTTCATTTTCTTTTGATTTCATTTCATTTTAATTTCATTTCAATTTCATTTCTCATTTTCCCTTGTTCTAAAAAGCCCATCTCTGTGGTCAAATATTTTTGGCTCCTGTACCCCCCCCCCCCCCCCCCCCCCCCCCCCCCCCACATCATTTTCTTCATTCTTTCTCTCTTCTCCCGTTTTCTTCCTCTTTGTATTCATATTCAAATTCATTCAACGAAATCTGTGTACCCTGCAGAGCACGCACGCACAGCAAAAGGCAAGTTGTCCACTTCAAACCCACGCAGCAGAAGGTGAACGATGATGATGGGCGAAAGATAGGAAAGAGGATGTCATTGTGGAGCAGGGCAACACGACCACAGTGAACATGTGGTGTGGTGTGGTGTGGTGTGGTGTGGTGTGGTGTGGTGTGGTGTAGTGTAGTGGTGTGGTGTGGTGTGGTGTGGTGTGGTGTGGTATGGTGTGTGTAGTGTGTGGTGTGGTGTGGTGTGGTGTATTGTGTGTGGTGTGGTGTGGTGTGTGTGGGTGGTGTAATGTGGTGTAATGTGGTGTGTGTGGTGTGGTGTGGTGTGGTGTAGTGTGGTGTGGTGTGTATGTGGTGTGGTGTGGTGTGGTGTGGTGTGGTGTGAAGTAGTGTAGCGTAGTGTAGTGTAGTGTAGTGTAGTGTAGTGTAGTGTAGTGTAGTGTAGTGTAGTGTAGTGTAGTGTAGCGTAGCGTAGCGTAGTGTAGTGTAGTGCCACACCAAGCCACACAAACCTCTTCTCTCCACTGACACACAGAGCCGTTAAAAAAAAAGACATTCCTTGTCATACTGTTTTTGTTAGCAGCCGTACGGTATTTCCAGTGACTTGAAAAAGAGCTGCTCCATAGTCATGCGTCCAGCTCGTGTCTGTCTCTCTTGCCAGCCTCAACCCCTCCTCCACCCCACCCCCTACCCACCCACCCATCCACCACCCCACCCTCACCCCTTACCCTTACTTCTATCTTACTGGTATTGGGGGGGAAAGATGTCTTTGCTTTCCTGGCACCGGCATACTGTTCCTCTTTTCCCTTCTCACAAGTTCGGATGATCGGATGACTATTTTATCCCCCCTCCTCCCCCCCACCCCCGGGAGGGGATAGATGCCGAGGGGTCCTGTCAGTATAAACAGCAAACCTCCACCTTCTGCAAAAAGTATGTGCTAGCAATTCCCTCTTTTCTATCCCTCTCTTAGTTCCTGCCTTCTTCTTCTTCTTCTTCCTTTTCTTCCGAACACCTTCGTTTTTGTCGATGTTCTGTCTTCTTTGGTCCATTCTCCTGCCTTTTTTTTTTCTCCCAGAAAAAAAACTTCAAAAGATGAAAATCCCCCCTCCCCCCTCTCCCCCCTCACGCCGAAGTCGCGAATGCGCTCGGCCCGACTTGTCTGTCAGGCGTTTAAACGGTGACGTTACGCATTTTCGCTCATATGACGGGCAATACTTGCTGTCTGAGCGTTCGACGACGATGACGACAACGACAAAGATGAAAAAGAAGAACCGATTTGCAAAGGGGCTTAAACAGCAGCGCAATACGTTTTTCGCTCATATGACAAGACAACAATAGTTGCTGTCTGAGCGTTCGACGACGACGACGACGAAGAAGAAGATGAGAAAGAAGAACTGATTTGCAAATTTCAACCACCATCTTCCTTATCCTCGGTTTTTCGCAAGAAGAGTTAAAGCCATGAGAAAATTGCTTTGCCAGCCCCGAGTGATATAAATTGTGTCCCTTGGATAGCTCTTGTGCGTGGGTGACTGTGAAAGGCATGGCGTAAAGGAGGGGGGGGGGGGGGGGGGGGGGGAGACTAGGAAGATGAGTGCACTGATGGCACGACAGCGTCTGATTAGTCTGTCACGGCTAACGAAAACAAAATGTCTGGACTTCAGTAAACTGGATGATGCAATCCCGTGTTGAACAGTCGTGGGGAAGCACGTCAATCAATCCATCAATCAATCCATCAATCAATCCATCAATGAATCCATAAATCATTCAATCCGTCAATCAATCAATCACCACGGTTAAGAGTCCAGCCGACTGCAGAGACCACAGACGAGAATATCAAATGCTTCGACAAAAGTCTTCAGACACATCTGGATCTGTTCTTATATATACACAAAAAAAACTTCTCTCTTTCTCTCATTCTTTATTGTTTACCCCTCACCCCCACCCCCACATACCACACTCACCCCACCCCCCTCCCCCTCCCCCATTCTAATTCATTATTTTCCCTAATCCCTTTTCCAGCCCAATAGAGTGCAACCCAATAATCAGAATCAAACGCAACGCAGCACAGCGCATCGCTGCAACACACAATACGACGCGTCACGCTCTCTCCCACGCCGCTGTCGGATGCTCTAGGCCTGACTTGTCTGCAGCTTGTCTGACAATAATCTGCTGTCTCAGCCAGCCTTCAAACACATCTGGATCTGTTCTTATGAAAACTCCTGGTGTATTTTTTTCCTTTATAACTTAATTGCTCTCTGTCTCTCTCTCTCTCTCTCTCTCTCTCTCTCTCTCTCTCTCTCTCTCTCTCTCTCTCTCTCTCTCTCTCGCTCTCTCCCCCCCCCTCTCTTTGTTATTGTTGTAGTCAGATTTTTACCTTTGTTTTGTTGATAGTCCCTAATCAGGGCAAGGACCGGATGAAAAAAAAGTATGCGCATGCTTATTCTGTTACCCTTGAAAAATAAAAATTCATTCATTCACTAATTCTACATTCTCTCTCTCTCTCTCTCTCTCTCTCTCTCTCTCTCTCTCTCTCTCTCTCTCTCTCTCTCTCACACACACACACACACACACACATTCATTATTGCTTACCCCCCCCCCCCCCCCCCATTTTAGTTCCCTCTTTTTCCCCCCAATTTTTTGTTCAGTTAAAAATACATTATTACGACAATGTAAAACACGACTTTTTTTTGGCAATGCACGATTATACAATACAAAACTATACAAGACAAGAGATTTCAAAGTAACAAACGACATGTTCTTCAAGACTTCATTTCTTTTCTTTGGAAAGGAAGCAGACGTTCAAGATGGCGCCGGTATCTCGCTAGTGTCAATACCGCAGTAAATGGAAAATGTCAGCGCCTTCTTCTTCCTCTTTAAGACCAGTTCACGGCCATTTGCCATTTTCGAGAGATAAACTCCAGACGCCATTAATTTCTAACACTCTGGAACAGTGCCGTGCAATGAAACACAAAGGATAACGAGATTCCATTTACTTATTTATTCATTCTTTTGTTTATTCTTTTATCTCGAGGATAATGGAATAAGTACTCGTGTGCTTGTTTTTTTTTTTACATCTAGTCCCTGTGTGTATGCAGTTGGTGAATTTTGTCATCCGTTCCCATGGCCTACTCCTCCGAAAAGCGGAACGGGTTTCAACGTGTGCACAAGATGTTCTGAGTGCGTTCGTACGCGGAACCTCGGTTTATAGTCTCATCCAAAGGACTTTAGGGGGGAGTGGAGTCGGCTTTTATGTTAGATCCAGAGGAAAAATCCTCTTGAACGAAATTCGAACCCGGGTCAGCAGATCACGCGCGCATCACTCTAACTATAGGTATCCCCCCACCCCCACCCCCTTTCGTTGAGGTGAGTGACATTTCTGTAGAAGAGGGCTGAATAGATTCAAGGATGGACTGTTGACACAAGGTACCATAATACATAATCATATCATCATGAGGTAATCATCACACGCCTTTGTAGAACATCTCCAACGCTGACTGTCCATATGCCCTCTTGGCCGAGACAGTGGGGATGTGCTGTGGGCAACAAGGCATCTCCACTATAATCAAATTTCTGCCCAAGATGCCTCCTCTGCTGTTTTGGAGGTCATCGTCGAACACGACGGACAAACATAAAACAGTGTCGTCCATTTTTTTACGTGATATCAACTCTTGATATGGTTCTTGTGGTTGGCTAACAATGAGGAGGAATGAATGATTGAGGGAAAAAAATGTTAAAAACCCATTCACGAATATGTCCATGAATTCGGTTTTCAAATACAACGCAGTTCTTGGTAGTAGTAGTAGTAGTTCTTCAGTTTAACGTCCTTCCACTAAACAGTGATATCAGACGGGAAAGTGTGTGTGTGTGTGTGTGTGTGTGTGTGTGTGTGTGATGAGAGAGAGAGAGAGAGAGAGAGAGAGAGAGAGAGAGAGAGAGAGTGAGAGTGTGCGTAAGGGGATGCATATAGCTAATCATTAACAATTAACAAATATTAATAATATAAAGCGTAAAAAAGAACTTTGAAAAGATAGAAATAACAGCTCGAACACTAACTTTGCAATTTCTACAACTAAATAAAATACAATGTACTATAGGTATCTGATAATAGGACAATGAGTTAATGACAATACAATATCTTTCATTAAAGGGGTGTCTTTAAGTATTTGCTCTAAGCAACGGACTGGGAAGAAGGGTAAAAAGGTTTTTAGATCTGGACATTGTAAGAGAACGTGAGCGTTGGTAATAGTTTCGCCACAGATACAAGTTGCGGATTTGAAAATTTAGATCAAAAAGCAGTTCTTGGTGATTTCTTTTTCGTTGTGACTCCTCAGCTAGAGCTCTGAGGTTCACCAATGGTGATATGCGACCACATCCCCCCTCTGTTAAAGTAGCCGCATTCCGACTTTGGGGAGGTGATTTTTTTAATTTAATTCCAGCACTTTTCCGAGGCGCATGATACTAAGTCTCGTGGGCACATAAATTGAAACATTTATATGCCATATAGAAGAAGAGGCAGACCAAGGAAGAGCTGGGAGGATAACATCAGCGAATGGACAGGCCTAGAACTCAACAAAACCCTGAGAAAGGCAGAACAGAGAGAGGAATGGAGGGAACTGGTTGTTGAGTCTTTGAGGGTGCCCCCACGGTCGTCAGACTACGGGACAGATAGATAGATACGCCTTATCAGCTAGACACAACTGTACAAGTACTGCCATACCTATTTCGGAAAAGTTTAAATTTGGCTTTTTTATGGTTGTTCAGGGGCTATATTTGGCTACTTTTCATAAAACAGACCGGTTATCCGCATGGCGGGATTGAATGTAGTATTTCGTGGTTGTTATGATAGGACCGCTTGCCCCTTGCTTCCAAACAGTGTTCCCAACTCACCATCTTTTAAATGGGTACCATGTCCACTCCTTTGGGTCAGGAAGGTTAAAGCAGCAAGGAAGAGGAGATGGGCGCCACCGCCCTCAATATGCTGGCCCCTGGAGAAGCTGAGCTCTCTGACATCTCACTCCACAACGACCGCATAGGTTATGGGAACACCTTTACCTTTTAAACTGTCCGTTTGTTTCTGAGCATCCATTCCAGCTTTTAATACTCCCAGTCTGTGGTCCATTTACGTTCACGTATATATGCAAATAGATCCTGAAGGCCATCATTAAAGGATGATTTTTCACAACACTAGCAGTTTGTCTGTGCATGATGCGTACGTTAGCTATGGAGCCAGGGATGTTGCGCATTAGGATGAGCTTAAAACAGAAAGACAAACACAGCAAAGACAGGAGACTGGGGGGTTTACCTGCAGCAGTAACAGCTGCATACACGTCTGGCCTGCAGCAAGTTTCCTGCAGTTTGTGCCTGTCCTCGTTTACTTCTGCCAGTAGCTGTTACAAAAAACTGATGCAAGGACGTTTGAGCTTTGTCAGTATTGTAATTGCCCTTCATGGGATGATTAATGTTTGACTTGACTTGGTTTGGGGTCATTTCTTTCTGAGAGAGAAGAGAAGAGAGAGAGAGATGAGGAGGAGAGGAGGAGGGAGAGGAGGAGAGGAGAGGAGAGAGAGAGAAGAGAGAGAGAGAGAGGATAGATAACATAGCAAGTACGCAACATTCCGTATATAATCCCATCCCTACAAGGGGTGGAGACTGAAAACAATAACTTCTGCCCTTGAGTAAGGGCACTGTTCATTTTTTCAAAATCTGTACCCGTTGCCAATGCATATAGAACTTTATTTGTCCGTTTATTTTGTTGATTTCTTTTTCGTTCCTTGGCATGCCGGAGGCCTGTTAGAATAAAGAGCATCCCCACCTTCTCCAGATTCTGTGTAAACAAGTGCCTCTTCTCTATTCTTCTCTTTGTTTCTGCTTTATTCCTTTCCTACCAATCACCTCCTCCTCGTCTATTTTCTGCCCTTTTTGGTTTATTCTCCTGTCTCTCTCCCCCCCCCCCTCAGAAAGACTTATTTAATAATAATAATAATAATAATAATGTATGGAATTTATATAGCGCTGAATCTTGTAAAGCAACAAATCAAAGCGCTCAGATTTTATTTCATACCACTTTAAGTCACGGCAGATTTCTCTCCGTGAAATTCGGGCTGCTCTCCCCATTCTCTCTCACGCCGAAGTCGGATGCGCTGGGCCTAACTTGTCAGACGCTTGACGGCAGCGCAATGCATTTTCGCTCATAATAATATGACAGACGATAGTTGCTGTCTGAGCGTTCGACAAAGAGAAAACGGGAAAAATCTGAAATTTAAAAAAAGACAGACACACAGGGAAGAAAAGAAGAATGAAAGAAAAAGAAGAACAAAGAGAATCAAGAGAGAAATGTGGGGGTGGGGATGGGGGTGGGTCGAAGAAACGAACTAACCAAAACAAAAAGAAAGGCGATATGTGGAAAGGCAAAATAAAGTCAAAAAAGAGGGCAACAGGGAAAGGATAAAACGGAGAGAGGGGGGGGGGGGGAGAGGTGGGAGGAGGGAGAGGGAGAGACAGGGGGGAGGAGAGAGAGGGGGGAGAGGGACAGAAGGAGGAAGAGGAGAGAGAGGGGGGAGAAGGACAGAGAAGGGAGGGGAGGGAGAGGGGGGAGGGAGAAAGAGAGAGACTGGAGGGAGGAGAGAGAGGGGGGGGGGAGAAGGAGGGAGGAGAGGAGAGAAAGAGAGAGAGAGGAGAGAGAGAGAGAGAAAAGAGAGAGACAGACGACAGACAGACAGACAGACAGACAGACAGACAGACAGACAGACAGAGGGCGGTAACACAAAGAGGAGATTGGCAAACAAACAAACAAATGCAAGAAGTTTGTTTTTGAGCGAAACATTCAGAGACTTAAGTCTTTCTTTCAACAATATGGCTTCTGGATTTTTTATAATTTTATCTTTTCTTTTTTTTTCTTTTTTCCTCGATCAGACTTAATGGCCTGTCCATGTTTTTTTCTCCAATGCCACTGGCAACTTTTAGTTCGTCACAAAACAAAGCCAGACCCTCTCTCTCTCTCCCTCCCTCCCTCCCCCTGTCTCTCTCTGTCTTCCCGTCTCTGTCTCTCCCTCTACCCTGTGAATTGTATTGTGGCCAAAGGCCGAAGTACAATAAATCATTTCAGAGTATCTCTCCGTCTCTCCCCCTCTCTCTCTCTCTGTCTCTCTCTCTCTGTCTCTCTGTTCCCTTTGAATTGTATTGTGGCCAAAGGCCAAAGTACAATAAATCATTTCAGAGTCTCTCTCTGTCTGTGTCTCTGTCTCTCCCTCTTTCTCTCTCTCTCTCCGCTCTCTCTCTCTCTCACTGTCTCTCTCTCTCTCTCTCTCTCTCTCTCTCTCTCTCTCTCTCTCTCTCTCTCTCTCTCTCTCTCTCTCTGTTCCCTTTGAATTGTATTGTGGCCACAAGCCGAAGTACATTAAACCATTTCAGAGTTTCTCTCTCTTTTATCTCCCCCTCCCCCCCTCTCTCCCCTCCCCTCCCCTCCTCTCCTCACCTCTCTCTGCTTTTCTTCTCTCCTCAATACACCCCCAACCACCGCACCCCCAGTTTTCTGGCATCTCTATCCTTATGTCTCTCAGCAACGTCACAAGAGACATACAATTTGTGGGATTTCTATACAGCCACTGTCAGATCCGAACACCCACTCGCTCCATCAACTCCTCTCTCTCCCTTTCTCTGTCTGTCTGTCTCTGTCTGTCTGTCTTTCTGTCTGTCGCTCTCTCTCTCTCTCTCTCTCTCTCTCTCTCTCTCTCTCTCTCTCTCTCTCTCTCTCTCTCTCTCTCTCTCTCACTATCTCTCCCGTACAGTCTCTGCCTCTGCCTCTCTTCTGCGGCCCCTCTCTCTCCCCATTCCTCTCCTCCTCTCTCCTTCCATCTCCATCCCCCCTCCCTCTCTCTCAACCCTCCACCTCTCTCTCGCACACACGCACACACACACACACACACACACACACACACACACACACACACACACACACACACCACACACACTGCATCAATCTATTGAGAACGTTGTCACGCAAGTTTAGTTCAGATCTCCGTCATTCATTCTACATTCTGCCTTTTTTTTCTATAGGCTACGTCCCGTTTTCCTCCCTTTTTCGTCCGGTTTTGCATCCTTGTTCTTTCCTTTTCATTCACACATTCATTTCTTCCTTCCTTCCTTCCTTCCTTCCTTCCTTCCTTACTTCCTTCCTTTCTTTCTTTCTTTCTTTCTTCTTTCTTCCTTCCTTCCTTCATTCATTCATTCACTGACTTTGCTTGCTAATTCTTTTTCTCTGCTTTGTTATAATAATAACCCTTTGAGTGTTCTGCCATAAATGACGACCAGTTCCAATAACCGTTATTGAAGACTGTACAGTAGTTATATTGAAATAATCTCCCTCAGAATGCAGTTACCTACCTTAATGTGGTGGGGAAAAAAACAACACAAAAAACCCGGTCGATTACACCAAAGAACTCACCATTGGTGAACCTCGGAGATCTCATACAAAGACAATTCACGTGGGTTATAAATTAAACATTAAAAAAGGATTAAAAAAAAATAAAACCAAAGAGTCTGTTGATCAATAACTTTTATCACAGAAGATTGCACACAACAGTATTGATACCTCCATTATTTTTGTTTTTTACTTCATGACTTTCTCTCTTGATAATCTTGTGTTGGTTATTACTGTCAAAATATGATCTTGCGATTTTTCCAGGGACAGGAAACGAATGTGACAACAACATTGATGGGAAGAAGAAAAAAAAACCCCAATCTTCTCTACATTTAAAAAAATTATATTTACAACGTTACAGCTTGTTCATTTTGGAGAGACTGCATCTAATCAAAAAAGTTTGCTCTCTTTTTGAAAAGCTGGGGATGGGAGGGAGGGCGGGGTGGGGGGGGGGGGGGGCAGATAGCCTAGTGGTTAGAGCGCCGAACTCGTGATCTCGTGGGGGACGGGATAGCCTAGTGGTCAGAACATTGCGCTCGCAATCTGACGACCCGGGTTCGATTCCCGTTCAAGGGGATATTTACCCCCGGAGTTAACATCAGTGCAGACTCCACTCTCCCCAAAAGTGCTTCGGATGAAACTATAAACCGAAACCCGGTGTGCAGGCAGAACATCTTGCACACACAAGTTATAACGCGTTCCGCGTTTCGGAAGAGTAGGCCAAACCGTGCTGGTCATTTTTTAAATTTGTTTTCTGTTATTCTTTTATATCGAGGATAATGGAATAAGCACTTATGTGCTTTTTGACATCCAGTCCCCGTGTGTATGCGGTTTTGTCAATTCTGTCATCTGTTTCCACCGGCACACAATGGCCTACTCTTACGAAAAGCGGAACAGGATTTAACGTGTCCGAAAGATGTTCTGCGTGCGTTTCCACACGGGGCCTCGGTTTATAGTCTCATCCGAAGGACTTTTGGAGAGAGTGGAGTCTGCAGTGATGTTAACTCCAGGGGAAAATATCCCCTTGAACGGGAATCGAACCCGGGATGTCAGATTGCGAGCGCAATGTTCTAACCACTAGGCTATCCCGTCTCCCTAGCCTCCGGATGGCCCCTTCTGGTTAGGGACGGACAGCAGAGTGTTAAGAAACGCGTGCACACTGGTGATGTGTTTAGACATTAACCTCCAAGATGGAATGCGGCTATCTTAAAGGCGGGCAACAAAGCGGTCGAAGTCGCAACATCTGACCATTGCATTGCACTTCTTAAATAATAATAATAATGTATGGAATTTATATAGCGCTGAATCTTGTAAAGCAACAAATCAAAGCGCTCAGATGACTTTTTCTTTTTATATCGAGGATAATGGGATAAGCACTCATGTGCTTTTATACATCCAGTCCCAGTGTGTATTCGGTTTTGTAAATTTTGTCATCTGTTCCCACCAGCACACAATGGCCTACTCTTTCGAAAAGCGGAACAGGATTTAACGTGTGCGCAAGATGTTCTGCATGCGTTCGCACACGGGGCCTCGGTTTATAGTCTCATCCGAGGGACTTCTTCTTCTCCTGCTTCTTCTTTCTAGGAGAAAATAAACTGGAGTGTTGTTTTATTTCCTTCCTTGCTTCTTCACAGAACCAGGCTGGGTCCATGAACAGAAACAGTTGCTCTCTTTGAAGAGACTAGAAGAAGGAAAATCGAAAAACGAAAATTTTCTGAAAGACTAAAGTAACAACCCCCCAAGTAACAGTCCCCAATATCCCCCCCCCCCCCACCTCCTTCCCACCCCCACCCCCCAAGAGAAACACATACATACACGCGCGCGCAGTAAAGGGTAAAGGGGTAAAAGTGTCCCATAACTTATGCAGCAGTTGGGGAGCGAGATCTCAGAGACCTCAGCTTCTCTAGAGGGGTCAGCATAATTGAGAGCGGCGCCCATCTCCTCTCCCTCGCTGCTTTACCTTCCCTGACCCTAATGAGGGCAGGTACCCATTGACAGCTGGGTGAACTGGGGGGACTGTACTGAAGCCAAGGCGCACAAACGGTCACCCATCCACTTGGTAACCACGCTCAGTGCTGCTTAATAAATTATTAACCTTAGCCTTGGGGAAAGCGAGTGCTCTGACCACTGAGCTATCCCGTCCCCAACACACACACATTCACACACACACACACAACATACACACACACACCACACACACACACACACACACACACACACACACACACACACACACAAAGAAAAGTTTGTTTCTGCAGCTTTTTTTGGGGGGGAGAGACAGGACAGGAGCTAAGCAGAAAGAAACTCTACAGAGAAACAAAAGCTGTCCCATGCAATATTGATTTCACACCCTCGCCCCAACCCCCACTCACGCCCTCCACCCCCAATCCAATCCCCCTTCCATGTCCCACATCTCCCCCTCCCATCCCATTCCATTCCTGGCATCTTACCCCAAAGGGGAGGCAAGCCAGGAGGAGATTTGGCTGACTCTGCGATTTGTGTGCACGTAATGGCCCACATGCGTGAGCTGGGTTTTTGTGTGTGGTGGAATTGGGTAGAAAGAGATTAGGAGGTGGAATCCCAAACGTTTAAAAAAAGAAGAAGACATTCCGGTGATAAGACTAGCACAGGAAAAAAATGATGTGCGAGTGTGAGCACCAGTGAATTTCATGATAATTATGTAATATGCGTTCCAATCCAATCCAATCCTGTTGTTTATAGCCCCGCCGACCACAGAGGCCATATCAGGGCTGTCACCTCGTAAAGTTGTAAATCTCAGATTTAAACTGTGCAGCTATATACACATTAAAACAGGGTATAAAACCAACTCTACTGTCCTTCCTTGTATCAAGCCAGGCTCAACCCAGGACGGGCACCGCGTTATGGGAAAAAAACCACATCAACCACAAAACGAACTATAACAAAGAACCCCCCCCCCAAAAAAAAAAAAAAAAAAAAAAAAGAGCAAGCAGAAAGTAACAAACCAACGCACAAAAAGAATAAGAAAAAAATGATGATAGCTATAAACCCCAACGTTTTCCGTTTCTTCTGTACTATTTTCTTGGTCGTCCATTCCGAAATCATTATTCAGGAAAACGACTCAAAAACCGGGAAAAAAATAAAAGAGGAGGAGGAGGAAAAATAATACAGTTTGCAAAAATTCCATTCGTTCAGGCAGAGATGCGGTGCAGTTGAAAGGAGTTCGTCAGTTTTCTTTGTGTGGAAGGTGTGTGTGTGTGTTTGTTTGTTCTTGCAGTTTATTGCTTCATCTCAGCATCGCTGCAAACTTCCTGCAGACAAAACCATTCTCTGTGTGTGGGTCTGTTTCTTTCGTCTGGTGAGCTGGCTCAGAGTGAGTGAGTGACCTACTTTGAGTCAAGTATCTAAGAAACACAAAAAATATACCAAAAAACCCAAAAGCTATGTTTTAAATTGTTGGGGGTGGGGAGGGGGGCAGAGAGAGTGAGAGAGTGAGAGAGAGAGAGATTGATTATCTGAGAGAGGAGGAAGAAGTTGACGAAGAATTGAAGCATTCGAAGAAGAATAGGAGGAAGAAGAAGAAGAAGAGAGAGGAGGAGGAGAAGAAGGAGGAGAACGTGGGTGAAGAGGACGAGGAGAAGAGGAAGAAAAAGAAGGAAAAAGAGGGAAAAGGAGGAGAAGAAGAAGAGCAGACTCGCCCTCTTCACGGCTGTTAAGATGTGAAATAAACCAGACAGCACACAAAGAAAAAAATAATAATGGTGCAGGACTTCTCACCACTCTCTCCCTCCCTCCAACGGTGTCGGTGATGTTCCTAATTTCCCTACAACAAATTCCTTGGCCTGCTCACACATTCTGTAAAACTACCATGAACAAAACGCTCAAAGTGGCCATAGTATTTCAGAAACACAATCTTAGCTCATTCTGCATTTCACAGTCACACAAACAAAGTTACGTGGGGGGATGCTGGATGCCGTTCAGTATAGACGGCATCCCCACCTTCTGGAAATTCTGTGCTAACAATTCCCCTTTTTAATCCCTCTCTCTGTTACAGCCTTGTTCCTTTTTTTCTGTCACTTTCTTGTCTATTCTCTGACCTCTTAGTTCATTCTCCTGCCTTTTTTCCTTTCCCCGAGAGACTTACAAAGTTAACTCTCTCGCAGGCCAAAGTGATGTGCTGGGCCTGACTTGTCAGGCGCTTCACAGCAACGCAAGGCAATTTCGCTCATGTGGCAGACAATAATCGTTGCTGTCTGAGCGTCTGACGAAGAAGAAATTAGCTTGACAAAAGCAATGAAACAGATTGATTACAACTGAAAACGTAAATGGATTGAAGCCACCAGCACAGCACAACTGTTGTCAGTTTTAGTCTGTTTCGGTGTACGCAGTGGTAGTGAAGATGCCCTAGACCAAATTCGCTCATCCCCAGACATAAAAGGGAATGAAGAGTTTTCAGAGGTGAACCGTCTCACCTGTCTCACCTGTCGGAGTTACCGGGTACGGTGTTAGCTGCCGCACCCAATGACACCGACATGATCCTCCTTTTCCATTTGCTCCGTCTTCTCTGGCCCTGCTGACTTCATGGATTCTCATGCCACAGGATTTGGTGATATTGCCAATGAGAGAAGCTGGCGGTCTGCCTTCTTTTTGCTTCGGTCTGGCCTTAAGATATAGTAGGTTCGTACCTTGGTTTGGTAGTGCATGGCCTGCATATCTTAATGTCCTTTCATTTATGAATGGTAGAAGTTTTCTTGTTGTTCCCAGTTCGTGTAGTATGCTTTCATTTGTTCTGATATCTGTCCAGCTGATTCTGAGCAGCCTTTTAACTCTCACCCTCCCTCACATCTCAGATACTTTGCTTCTTTTGTAATCCTCTTTTCTCTGTGTCCAAGATAAACAAAGCTAAGACGGGCCATACAAAAACATTTCATTATTTTCATTTTTAGCTGGTAAACAATGACGTGATCTTTCCGTAGGCTGTTTAATTGGAGCATTTACTTTCAGCCATGCCTATTCTTGGTTTTATATCTTTTGATACATAACCCGTCAGATTTACGAACGGCATTTACAGGAAATAATATAGCCGGCAGGGAGGGTGACTAATGGGTGGCCATGTCATTTCCCAACTTTCCTTATGTTCAAGGCTGACCAGTTCAGTCAGCGATCTCCATAATTATGCAATACACTTTTTGAGGTCTGCGTGTGTGCGGCATATGGCAGCGTATCGATCTGGTATGTCGTAGATTTACGTGAAGAATGATAAGGAAGAGTAGGCCATTGTGTGCCGATGGGAACGGATGACAAAATTGACAAAAATGAAATACACACTGGGAAATGATGTAAAAAAAGCACATGAAAACTTGTTCCATTATCCTCGAAATAAAAGAATAAATAAAATATTTTTTAAAACAACTAAATAGGGCGTTCTGCGTAGCGGAAGTTGCAATGTGTCGACGAAGAATATCGCCTTCCGGTGAACAGAGTCATCGTTCTTCTTTCCATATACACAAATAGGTGGGTTTCTCTGGAATAAACCATTTTGACTGACTTGACTTTGAAGTGAATCTTTCAGAATGTTGTATCTCTATAACCGAGGTTAGAACAGTGGAAAGAAAAAAGGTGGAATATTTGACGTGAAGAATGTACTTATTGTGCCTTTGAAAACTCTTTGTTTAAAACCTGATTTTCGCTTTTTTTCGTTTGATTCTGTCTGCCTATTTTTCTATTTCCTTTTTTTCCTTTTTTCATCTTTTTCTTTCTTTCTTTCTCGCTTTCTTTCTTTCTTCATTCCCCCTTTTCTCTTTCGCTGGATTTTCATATAGTCAGTTTGTACCCAAAGACACGCATACAGGAGTGTAACAACAACCGCCCCCCTCCCAATGTTTAACAACTAGAAATATACGTTTATTCATTCTATCTCTCTCTCTCTCTCTCACTCTCTTTCTCTCTCTCTCTCTCTCTCTCTCTCTCTCTCTCTCTCTCTCTCTCTCTCTCTCTCTCTCGCAACATAATCTTCGAATGCAATACATTTGATAATATTTGCTTATGGATGGACGCCTGTAAAAATGCTGTGTGATGCTTATACAAATTCATATTCAACTTTATTATTTGTGTCGATATCATGTTGATCCCCTTCGGAAAGGGGAGCTAGGCCTAAAAACTGAACAAACATTTCACGTTCGCATTCCCCCATTCTCTCTCTCTCCCTCCTTCCCCCTCTCTCCTTCCCCCTCTCTCTCTCTCTTTCCCTCCTTCCCCATCTCTCCCACCCTTCCACCCCCCTTTCTCTCATTCATCACACCAGAAAACCACTGGGGGAGACCATAAGTACATTACAATTTTCCATTGTTATTGAAATCAGGGTTGTCCTTTCAACAGAATTAGCGAGATTAACAGAGGGGGAGAGAGAGAGAGAGAGCGGGGAAGGAGGGACGGAGAGAGAGGGGAAAGGAGGAGGAGAGAGGGGAAAGGAGGGAGGGAGAGAGAGAGAAAAGGGTAGAGATGGAAAGACAGAAAGAGAGACAGACAGCCGGACAGAGACAGACAGCCAGACAGAGACAGACAGCCAGACAGAGAGAGCGAGCGAGCGAGCAGCGAGAGGGAGGGAAAGAGAGAGAAGAGTGCGAAAGGAGAGAGAGAGACAGACAGACAGACAAACACAGGCAGACACAGACAGAGCAAGCGAGTGAGAGAGAGGGAGAGAAAGAGAGATGGAAAGGAGAGACAGACAGACAGACAGACAAACAGCCAGACAGACAGAGAGACAGACAGACAGACAGACATAGCGAGCGAGTGAGAGAGAAAGAGAGATGGAAAGGAGAGAGAAAGAGAGAGAGGTGGAAAGGAGAGAGACAGACACACAGACAGTAGGAAGGGAGAGAGAGTGACAGACAGACAGAGACAGACAGAGAGAGGGGAGGGAGGGAGAGATAGAGGGGGGAGGGAGGGAGAGAGAGAGGGTAACAGACAAACAAAGACAGACAGAGTGGGAGGGAGGGAGAGACAGAGGGGGAGGGAGGAGAGACAGAGGGTGACAGACAGACAAACAGACATAGACAGACAGACAGAGGGAAGGAGGAAGAGAGAGAGAGAGTGACAGACAGACAAACAGACAGAGGGAGAGGGAGGGAGAGAGAGAGAGAGAGAGGGTGGGGGAGCTACTCCATGCCGTATTGATCCCCAGTGTCCCTCATCCCTCGAAGCCCCTCTTCTCCTCATCCGTTCCCCGGAGAACACAGCCAATCAGTTCCTGGCCTCCGTCATTCTGTCTGGGCGTGAGGATGCATGTAGGGTGTGTGTGTGTGTGAGTGTGTGTGGTGTGTGTGTGTGTGTGTGTGTGTGTGTGTGTGTGTGTGTGTGTGTGTGTGTGTGTGTGTTTTGTTGTGTGGTGTGTGTTGTGAGGATGCATGTAGGGTGTGTGTGTGTGTGTTGTGTGTGTGTGTTGTGAGGATGCATGTAGGGTGTGTGTGTGTGTGTGTGAGTGTTGTGTGTAGGTGTGTTGTGTGTGTGGGTTGTGTGTGTGTTGTGAGGATGCATGGATGTGTGTGTGTTGTGAGGATGCATGGATGTGTGTGTGTGTGTTGTGAGGATGCATGGATGTAATTGTGTGTGTGTGTGTGTGAGAGAGAGAGAGGGATGCACGATGTAAGTGTGTGGTGTGTGTGTGTGGTGTGTGTGAGGATGCATTGTGTGTGTGTGTGTTGTGTGTGTGAAGATGCGTGGATGTGTGTGTGTGTTGTGTGTGTGAAGATGCGTGGATGTGCGTGTGTGTTGTGTGTGTGAGAATGCATGGATGTGTGTGTGTGTGTGTGTGTGTGTGTGTGTGCGTGTGTGTGTGTGTGTGTGTGTGTGTGTGTGTGTGTGTGTGTGTGTGTGGGGCGAGTAAGAGGACTGCACTGCGCAGAATGAAATCGGGAAGGGAGTTGCTAATGCTCTTACTGCTGCTGCTGTGAATATGTATGTGCTTTTTTCTTTTAATGGAATATGCATTGAGCTGTGTGCTTTGAATGTGTGTGTGCTGTATGTTCTGAATATGTACTTTATGTTCTGAATATGCACTTTTATGTCAATGTGTATGTACTGTATGTCCTGCATATGTATGTTTTGAATATGTATGTAGTGTGTGTTTGAATAGTATGTAGTGTGTGTTCTGGATATGTATGTAGTGTGTGTTCTGAATTGTATGTGATGTATGTTTTGAATATGTATGTAATGTGTGTTCTGGATATGTATGTAGTGTGTGTTCTGAATATGTATGTAGTGTGTGTTCTGGATATGTATGTACTTTGTGTCTGAATATGTATGTTTTGAATATGTACGTGTGTGTGTTTTGATATGTATGTAGTGTGTGTTCTGAATATGTATGTATTGTTGTTCTGGATATGTACGTGTGTATGTTTTGAATATGTATGTAGTGTGTGTTCTGGATATGTATGTAGTGTGTGTTCTGAATATGTATGTGTGTGTGTTCTGAATATGTATGTACTTTGTGTTCTGAATATGTATGTGTTGTATGTTCTGAATATGTATGTAGTGTGCGTTTTGAATATGTATGTGTGTATGTATGTGTGTAGTATATGTTCTGAATATGTGTGGTGTATGTTCTGCATGTATATGTGTTGTATGTTCTGGATATGTATGATTTGTATGTTCTGAATATGTATGATTTGTATGTTTTGAATATGTATGATTTGTATGTTCTGAATATGTATGATTTGTATGTTCCGAATATTTATGATTTGTATGTTTTGAATATGTATGATTTGTATGTTCTGAATATGTATGATTTGTATGTTCTGAATATGTATGATTTTATGTTCTGAATATGTATGATTTGTATGTTCTGAATATGTATGTAGTATGTCGAGCCAATTTTTTTAAATAAGAAAAACTTTCTTCGGGTGTATCATTATTTTTGTTTTCCTGCGAAACAAGACAAGACTGCAGAGAAGACCGTCCTTCTCCTTCTGGCCATTTCTAGGGAGGAGAGTAATGGTCCCAGCAGTCATTTTCCCCCAAAACTACTTTCAAAGTTTTCAAGTCTCCCTCTCCACAAATGGTGGTGATTTTTTTCTTCTTTCTATGCAAACAGGATAGAGTGTGGCGCATTAAGTTGAACCCAGAGATGGGTCACCTTTCACAATGTTACTTAAACGAGAGACAGACAGACAGAGAGACAGAGAAGAGAGACACAAGTGTTGTGGTGTGTAGTGTGGTGTGTGTGTGTGGTGTTGTGGTGGTGTGTGTGTGTGTTGTGTGTGTGTGTGTTGGTGCTTCGTGCGTGCTTCCGCTGCTTCCGTGCGTGCATGTGTGTGTGTGTTTGTGTGTGTGTGTGTGTGTGTGCAACCAGATCTTCCACTTCTTGCAGTTCGCAGCTTTCTGCAGTGTGTCGTTCCACTCGAGGCCAGTCCACTCTCTAATGTTGTCTTCCCATCGTTTTCTCTGTCTGCCTCTTCGTCTCCCTCCTTGTACTGTTCCCTGTAGGACAGTCTTGGCCAGTCCAGGTGTTCGTGTGACGTACCTGTACCACTTCAATTTGCTTTTTTCACTGAAGTCAGGAGCTCTTCATATGGCCCCGGTGGCGTTTTTAATTCTGGTTTTTACTTCCTCATTAATGATGTGATCTCTGTCTGAGATACCAAGGAGTTTGAAAAAGCATCTCATCTTCATTGCCTGTATCCTTCTTTTAATGTCTGCTGTCACGGTCCACGTTTCACATGCATACAAAAATGTGGACATGACCAGGAAACGCCTCAGTCTGATCTTGAAGCCGATGGCGATGTTCTTGTCGTTCCAGAGGTCATTGCAGCTGTAGTCTGGACTATCCTGGAGAGAATTTCAGGTTTTGATCCTTCATCAGATACTATAGCTCCCAGATACTTAAAACTATGGACGGTCTCGAGTTTCTTGTTGTCTGTGGTAATGTCAGTGCTGATGCCACTAGTGTTATTTGTCATCAAACAAGCCAACAAACAAGCATCCATCCACCGTCTATCCAGCCAGCCAGCCAGCCAACCTGCCAGCCAGCCATTCATCCCCTGATGGATAGAGGGCACCAATGCAGTAAAAGACCAGAAGCCCAAGAATCAAATCATCTGCCTCACATAATCATCCCTTCTCGCGGATTTTCCGGCCTCGTGAGGATGGCGGGTTAGAGATGTGCTCAGCCACACACATTTCTGCTCCATCTTCAGCCTCCTCAATTGAATCGTCTGCTCGCCTCATCTCACGGGTACATCCCCCCCCCCCCCCCGCCCCTCCCTTTTCCTTTCCTTCCTGTCCCCTTCCGCTTCTTTCGGTCTGTAGTTATGTATATATTCTACAATATTTCTGACCATGTAAAAATGCAAGAAGGTAGGATGAGTGCAGGCGCTTTGATTTGTTTACTGTACATGTTTTGCGCTATACAGATTCCATTTACTCTTATTTTCTTATTCATTTTTTTTTATCACTATTCATATCAAAGTATATTTTTACCAATTATTATTTTTTTTATCAATTATATATTATTATAGTATTATTGACCTATTATTATTATATATTATTATTATTATTACCACCATTATCATCACCATCATCATTTCATCATATTTCGTCTCATTATTTAATATGATGATGAGTTTATATCATTATATATTATTCATTACATTATTATATCATTATTATCCATATACATGTCATTATTATTATTCTGTCATCCCCGTTTCCTACTCCGTCTTCTCGTGTAGAATAACATGGCCGCTCCCTTACAGTTCTAACGCTTTTTTTCCCCCAAAAACATAGCTTTTCTGTACTTTTTCTTTTGTTAGTTTGTGTTTTGCCTGCCTGCTTTTTTCCCCTTCTGTTTCCCTTCCTCTACCTGTTTTGCTCCGTGCCTTGGCTCGTTTGTCTTCAATCAAAAGTAGATCAGAGGGCTCATATAAAGAAGCGGTTTTTCTGTCCTTTTGTTCTCAGCTGAACTAGTTTGCGTTCCAGATTTCCATCTGTTTGTTCTATGTCTGTGTGAATCTGCCTGACTGACTCTGTGTTGGCGCGTGCCGGGTGTGGTGTGTGTGTGTGTGTGTGTGTGTGTGTTGTGTGTGGTGTGTGTGGTGTGTGTGTGGTGTGTGTTGTGTATGTTTGTGTGTGTGTGTGTATGTTTGTGTGTATGTGAGTGTGTGCGTGCGTGTGTGTGTGTGTATAAGTGTGTTTTGTGTGTAAGTGTGTGCGTGCGTGTGTTCTCTCTCTCTATGTCTCTCTCTCTCTCTCTCTCCCCCTCTCTCTCTCATACATAGTATGTATGCACATCAGTGTGTGTATCTCTCTCTCTATATATATATATATCTCTCTCTCTCTCTTCTTTCTCTCTCTCACCCATCTCTAACTCTCTCTCTTAGTATGAATGAACACCAATGTGTGTGTGTGTGCGCGCGCGCGTGCACGCGCGCGTGCGTGTGTGCGTGCATGCATGTGTATGTTATCGTGCGCGAGTGCGTGCCCACATTTGTGTGTATGTAGGTGTTTGCATGCTCGTGCGCTCACACAATCACACACACATACACACACACTCGCACACATGCACACGCACGCACACGCACGCACGCACGCACGCACACACACACACACACACACACACACACACACACACACACACCGCGCGCGCTAAACAGTTTACCATCTGGATGTAAACTGTCAAATTCCAACACTTAAGTACTCTACCATTCTGTTCAGACTCCAAGTTTCATGGGAAAAACCCAGATTTTCCTTCCTTCCTCCTTTCTTCTTTTTCTTCTTTATTTTCGAAATCTCAAACAAGTACTACTGTTTTCTGTCATATCAGCAAAAATGCGTTGCGCTGCCGTTAAGCGCCTGACACGTCAGGCCCAGCACATCCGACATCGGCGTGGGAGAGAACTGTTATCTTATAAGTCTTTCTGGAAGAAAAAAAAAAAAGGAAGAATCATGGACCAAGCAGGCAGAGAATAGACAAGAAGGAGGCGACAAGAAGAAAAGGAACAAGGCAGAAACAAAGAGAGGGATAGAAAAACGAGAATTCCTAGCACAGAATTTCCAAAAGGTGGGGATGCTATTTATACTGACAGCCCCCCCCCCCCCCCCCCTCCCCAGGAGTCCTCACAGGGGGATTCTGTTTCTCATGTCCTCTGCTCTTTGCGCATCCTCCACCCCCCCCCCCCATCCCCCCCCCCCCCCCCCACACACACACCCTCTTTTCAACTCACGGCTAGGTGGTGGTGGTGATGATGTGATGATGATGATGATGATGATGATGATGATGATGATGATGACGACGACGACGACGACGACGACGACATCATGATGATGGAGAAGAATAATGCGAAGAAGAATACGAAGAAGAAGAATGCGAAGAAGAAGAATGCGAAGAAGAGAAGAAGAAGAAGAATGCGAAGAAGAATGCGAAGAAGAAGAAGAAGGAAGAAGAAATCAGGAGAACCAGAAGAATCAGAATCAGAAGAATCAGAAGAATGCGAACAAGAAGAAACAGGAGGAGGAGAAGATGAAGGAGGGGAAGAAGAAGAAGAAGAAGAAGGAGGGGAAGAAGAAGAAGAAGATGATGATGATGATGATGATGATGATGATGGATAAGAAGGAGAAGGAGAGGAGGAGGAAGAGGAGAAGGAGAACCAGCAAGTTTTGTTCAAACTCATTCGCTGTTGCAGTGCGCCTTTTCCCGAGATATTCAAGGCAAGCATTCACGCATCCCCCACCACCACCACCACCACCCACTCCCACCCCCTTTGCATGCCAGACATTATATGGACATGAGCAGATCTTCCAGTTGACAACGTGCATGTCATCCTGAGGCGTGAGAGCGGAAAGATGTCGTCTGCTTTTTCTGAGAGTGTTTCAAAGAGAGCTTGTTGACAGACTGCTGAGGTCTGGGAGAGGAATCCTCTTTTTATTTCAGTACCACAGCCTGATAACCAGATATTGATTCCGCCTCTACATCAGTCAGCTCCGCTCTCTCTTCTGTGTGCCTCTTTTTCCCTCTGTGAGGTTTGTTTCTCTGTCTGCCTGTCTGTCTGCTGTTTGTCTCTCTCTCTCTCTATGCCTTTCTCTCTCTCTCTCTCTCTCTCTCTCTCTCTCTCTCTCTCTCTCTCTCTCTCTCTCTTCTCTCTCTCTCCTCTCCTCTTTTCGTAAGTGTAGGCCATTGTGTGCCGGTGGGAACAGATGACAAATTTACTAAACCGCATACACACGGGGACTGGGTGTAAAAAAAGCACAAAGTAATTATTCCATTATCCTCGATATTAAAGAATTAAAAAATTTTAAATAATATCTCTCTCTCTCTCTCTCTTCTCTCTCTCTCTCTCTCTCTCTCTCTCTTTATTTCTCTAGTCTCAGTCTCTCTGATTCTGTCTGTCTGCTCTGTCTTCCTGTTCTTGGTGTGTGTGTTTATCGACCTCTGTCTGTCTGTCTGCCTGCATGTTTGTCCTTTGTGTGTGTGTATCGACTTTCTTTTTTTTCTCCTTTTTTTCTTTATTTCCAGGATAATGGAATAAGCACTCATGTGCCTTTTTTTTGTTTTTAACATCCAGTCCCCGTGTACACGTGGTTTAAAAAAAATTGCCATCCGGTCTCACCAGCACGAATGGCCTACTTTTCCGATAGGTGAAACAGGTTTTAACATATGTACGGGATACACTGCGTGCGTTTGCATTCGAGACTTCGGTTTATGTTCTCATCCGAAGGACTTTCGAGGGCGTGGAGTCAGTACTGATGCTAACTCCAGGAGGAAAAACTCCCCGGGTCTCGGTGGAGGCTCAAACCCGGGCCATCAAAGCACAAGTGCAACGCTTCTAGCCACTAGGCTATCCCGGCCCCTGTTACACACATTGGATCGGTGGTCTAGAGGTAACGCGCCTGTCTAGAAAGCGAAAAGTCCGGGTCGGAAGTGTGCGGTGGTTCGAATCCCGTTTGGGCCCGAAACTTTTTCCCCCATCCATTAGACCATGAGTGGTGGTCTGGGCGCTAGTCTTTCGGATGAGACGATAAACCGAGGTCCCGTGTGTTACACAAAATTATTTAGCGCACGTAAAAGAACCCACGGCAACGAGAGACTGGCAAAATTCTGTAGATAAAAGCCACTCTAATAGGGAAACAAAAACAGTTGCAGGCCAAAAAAAAAAAAAAAAGGTGGCGCTGCTCTTGTGGCGACGCACTCTCCCCGGGGAGAGCAGCCCGAATTTCACGCAGAGAAATCTCGTGACTTATAAAAATATAGAATATACAAGAACAACGCTCTAACCACTAGGCTATCCCGCCCCCTATTACACACATTTCCTATACAAGAAAACGCTTCGATTTTTCCCCCAGCAGATATACCTGGTTCATTATCCCTTGGCTTCCACCCCCTCCCCCCAGCCCTTTTCCTGCAGCCATCTCCATTAACGAAAGCGATGACCCGGCAGCGTTTAGCACCAGGTCACTCTGTCAGTGTGGACTGGCCATTTAGGCCACACTCCTGCTATAAACTTTCTTACTCTTCCTTCTATTTTCCTATATCTACTCTCTCGCATTCACACGCACGTACTAAGGCATCCATAGAAATACAAATTAAAAACTCAATACTTTATTCGAAAGGCTGGCTTCTAACTCAAAAACGTACGTGCCTTTCCACAAATTTGGTAGGTTTGATTTCGTTAATTTCTTCAGCAAAACACTGTAACCCTTCAGTCCTGAATCGTCGGCTAGCTTCCTAACCACACTGTACATGCGCGGGGTCAACCCTGTAGAGAGACAACACAAGCAATCTTTATAATAATAAGAAGAATAGGAAGAAGAATAATAGTAATAATAATATAATATATGGAATTTATTTAGCGTTGAATCTTGTAAAAAAAAAAAAAAAGAGAACTGATGATCATTTACAACTTTCTCGTGACTACCTGGTATTGTTCTCTGTCCTCAATAACCCCCCCCCCCCCAACCCCCCCCCCCCAAAAAAAAAACAACAAACAAACAAAACTGAGTACACAGTGCATTTTTCATACTTTAAAAAAATAGGTGAAAATCAACAACCATTTTTTACAGACTAGCACTCTATAGAAGATACTACATGGCCCGCAAGCTAAAGGTGGAGTGTAGCCCGTATAATGTTCCCAGTCAGCCGCCATCTTGAGACATTAAAGACTGCCGTGGGGGAAATAATGGTCTGAGCAATTTGGTTTTTTGTTTTGTTTTGTTGTTGGTCAGGTTATGATCTATATGATGTAGTTTGGCTACACCATAATATTTTCTCCGTCAGTGTATCTTGGTGTCAGTCTCTCTTTCTGTCTGTCTCTCTTTCTGTCTGTCTCTTCTTCTGTCTGTCTCTCTTTCTATCTGTCTCTCTTTCTGTCTATCTGTCTCTCTTTCTGTCTGTCTGTCTCTTTCTGTCTCTCTCTATTTAATAATAATAATAATAATAATGTATGGTATTTATACAGCGCTGAATCTTGTAAAGCAAACAAATCGAAGCGCTTAATATTTCTGTCTGTCTGTGTGTCTGCCTGTCTGAATGAACGAATTGGCTTAATTTTTACATTTGGGTATTAAAATTCCTTCCTTTCTTCCTTCTTTCTTTCCTCCATTCTCTCTCCCTCTCACTCTCACTCTCTCTCACTCTCTCTCTCTCTCATCTCTCTCTCTCTACTCTCTCTCTCTTCTCTCTCTCTCTGTGCATGGTAAGATGAAAAAAAAATGTCAATACTTATCTGCAACCCTTGGGAATAAAGATTATCAATCAATCAGTGTGTGTGTGTGTGTGGTGTGTGTGTGTGTGTGTGTGTGTTGTGTGTGTGTGTGTGTGTGTGCACGCGCGCGCATGCAACGGTACGCATGTGTGTGTGTGTGCGTGAGTGTGCGTGCGTGCGCGCACGTGTATGTGTTTGTGCGCTTGTGTGTGTGCGTGTGTGTGTGAGAGAGAGAGAGAGTTTGTGTGAGTGAGAGTTTATGTGTATGTGTGTTTGTGTGTGTGTGTGTGTACATGCGTGTGGTAGACATGCACGCACACAAATATG
>CM054149.1:11439224-11441724 GCA_028751875.1 Rapana venosa
CTCATATGACAAGACAACGATAACTACTGTCTCAGCGTTCGACGAAGAAGAGGAAGCCAGTCACGAACTGTCGTGTGTATTCTATTGATGTTTTTCCCCTGCGTGTTCATTCTGCCGGAGCCAATAAGACACGAGTAGAATGGAAGTGATCACCCTGAGAGAGACATTGCCTTTCCAGAGAGACAAGCACTCCGTTTTGTCAGTGAGTGGGCGTACCATATTACTGCAGTGGTTTGTTATTGTTCTTTGCTTGCATGGTGTGGAGGGAGGGTGGTTGGGTGGAGGGGGGCGCGGGGGGGGGGGGGGTAGGTGTGCGTCGTGTGTGTGTTTTGTGTTTATGTGATTGTGTGTGGTGTGTTGTGGTGTTTTAGTGGTGGTGTGGTGGTGGGTGTTGTGGGTTGTGGTGGGTAGTGTGTGTGTGTGTGGATAGTCGTGAGTGTGGTGTGTGTTGTTTGATGGATGTGTGAGCGCCGCGCGTGGTTATGCTTTGTGTGTTGTGGTATGTTGTGAATTGTGGTGTATCGTAAGTGTGTGTGTCTGTGTCTTTGTGTCTGAGTGAGTTTTATCGAGTGTGTATGTTTGTTGTACGTGGTGGGTGTAGTTGTGTGGTGTGGTGTGGTGTGGTTGTGTGTTGTGTGTGTGTTGTGTGTTGTGGTGAGTGTGTGTGTATCTGTGAGGGGTGTGTGTCTGTGTCTTTGGCTGTAGTGTTTTGTGAGTGTGTTGTTATGTGTTTTGTGTGTGTTTTGTGAGTTGTGTGTGTGTGTGTGTGTGTGTGGTGTGCTGGCGCGTGTGTATGTCGTGTGTGTGCGTGTTATGCGTATGTATGTGCATGTGGTGTCTGTATCTGTAAGTGTGTGTGTGTCTGTGTCTTAGTGTCATATATGTGTTTTGCGATGTGTGTGTTGTATGTGTTTGTTGTACGTGGTGTGTTGTGTATGTGTAGGGTGGGTGTGTGTGTGTGTGGTTGCGCGCCCGTGCGCACGTGTGTGCGTTCGAGCGCGCACGCAAGGCAGGCGAGAGACAGGTCATAGAAAACAACAACAGGACAACAAGACAAAATATAATGAATCTGTCGTCTTGTGTAGATTAACCCCTTTTCTCCTCTTTCCATTGACCTTTCGTTGCTTGCCTACTCAATGCTCTCTGTGTGTGTGTGTGTGTGTGTGTGTGTGTGTGTGTGTGTGTGTGTGTGTGTGTGTGTGTGTGTGTGTGTGTGTGTGTTGTGTGTGTGTGTGAGTGTGTGTGTGTGTTGTGTGTGAGCGTGTGTGTTTGTGTATGAGTGAGTGTGTTTGTGTTGTGAGCGTGTGTGTTTGTGTGTGTTTGTGTATGGTGAGTGTGTGTGTTTGTGTGTGTGTTGTGTGTGTGTGTGTGTGGTGTGTGTGTGGTGTGTGGTGTGTGTGTGTGTGTGTGTGTGTGTGTGTTGTGTGTGTGGGTGGGTGTGTGGGTGGTGTGGGTGTGGTAGTGGTGTTGGTCTTCGATTTTAACGTCTGTCACTCTCAGTGATATAAGACGAGAAAAAATATAAGGGGTGTGTGAGAGTTGAGGTGGTGGTTGAGGTCCTACTGAAAAATGCGAGGGGGTTGGGGGTTGGAAAGTAGTCTATTATGAAAAGAATCTGTGCAAGGCAAAAGGTACAATAAAAAAAAAACCGAAACAAAAACATAAAAGTCATTAACGTTAATAAAACTATAATAAATGTCCTATAGGACAATACCAGAGACCTTATGCAATATCAAATGCCAAATTCAAATTGTTGAATATGCTTCTAAGGGAGTTTTCAGAAAATTGGGGTAAAAAAGCTTTTGTATTCTTTACAATCATGTGTGTGTGTTGTTAGTGTTGTGGTGCATGTGTGTGCGTGTGGTGTGCGTGTTTGTGTTGTTGTGTGTTGTGTGTGTGTGTTGTGTGTTGTGTGTGTGTGTGTTGTTGTAGTGTGTGTGTTGTGTGTTGTGTGTTGTGTTTTGTTGTGTGTGTGTTGTGTTGTTGTTGTTGTTGTTGTTGCTGTGTGTTGTTGTTGTTGTTGTGGTTTGTGTGTGTTGTGTGTGTGTGTGTGTGTGTGTGTGTGTGTGTGTGTGGTGTGTGTGTGTGAACAAGCGACCTTGGCCTATGGCTGATAAATGATGCTTGTTCTTGCCTCATTACTTGAAGCCCTTTGTTTTTTACCCTCCCCATTCATCTTCTACTCTTGCCAACTGAAAGTGAATGTGTATGTGTAATGTGTAATGTGTGTGTGTGTGTGTGTGTGTGTGTGTTATGTGTGTGTGTGTGTGTGAGTGAGAGAAAGACAGACAGACACAGAGACAGATAAGAAAATAGTGTGTGTATGTGAGTGAGAGAGACAGAGACAGACACAGAGACAGACAAAGAAATCGTGTGTGTGTGTATGTATGTATATGTATATATATATATATAATATATATAATAATATATATATATATATATATATATATATATATATGTATGTATGTGTGTGTGTGTGTGTGTGTGTGTGTGTGTGTGT
>CM054149.1:11451724-11459224 GCA_028751875.1 Rapana venosa
TAATAATTATGTTAAACTAAGCTTTCAAAACATGCAACTGAAAAAAATATCCAAATACCTTGATTTCCAGAACAGGTCAGCCGAGAACAACAATATGTCCAGTGAAATCAATGTTTCTCGAATAAATAGGCGTGGAACAATTTGCATACACCACAACACTGCCAGATAGCTGCAAAGCAGACGACAATGCCAAAGAATGTAGCAGGTGGAAAAACTAACACCTCCCTCACTCCA
This sequence comes from Rapana venosa, assembly GCA_028751875.1. Taxonomy (NCBI): domain Eukaryota; kingdom Metazoa; phylum Mollusca; class Gastropoda; order Neogastropoda; family Muricidae; genus Rapana; species Rapana venosa. The sequence goes on from CM054149.1 coordinate 11,451,959, forward strand.
AAAAAAACAACTTCAAACTCCGAAAAAAAACCTGAAACAGATGGCGTCCTTTCCAAGACAAACGGCTTCGCTTTCCACGGCAAGCTTTTCACCTACAACCCGTATCGTTTGAAGACAAACTGCTCACTGAATTGCGAAGATTCCGACTCAGTCCGATTCACGCCAGGTTGCGCTTGGCTGCACACGTAAATCCCACAAAACACAGGGAGGCAGCAGCGATGCACAAAATACACTACACTTGCACACACAAACGGCTCCTAAGACACTGCAGTGATAGACAAACCGACCGACCCTTCAAGCGCGCGGAGCTTCCCGCAACCAAGCTGGCTCAGCCTGTCACGCCGGGTAGGGTAGGGAACAATATGGTCAGTGATTGCGGCAGGAAACAGCGCAGCCAGACGTGTCAATGCGGCACCATATGTCAGACGAGAGACTGCAGGGAGGAGAACCCAACAGGTATTTGTAGGCGGCGGCGAATTGTCGGCGTGGTGCACAAAACGCTGGTGGCACTGCAACATCTATGATGAAACATTACAGGACACAAACACAAACACGAACCCGGCGGTGTGCGTGTGCGCGCGCGCGTGTGCGTGCGTGTGCCGAGCAGACGACGCGGTGTAGTGCGCGGCGACGTTGGCTGCTGTTGCTGCTGCTGTTGATGGTGGTGGTGGTGGTGATGGTGAGGTAGGGGTGGTGGTGGGGGAAGGGGTGGGGGAGGGTCGTAGGTGGACAAGGGGACTGCAGCGTCCTTCTTAAGAACTATAGGCGCCTGGTGTTAGGAGTTTTATTTGGGGGGAGGGGGGGCATGTGCTGTGACTACATTTTGTTTTACAACACAACGGACGCTATAGCGCAGTGATTAGTTATCAAGACCGTTCGACTTCAGCCCCTTGGGTCCCACGAAAGTCGTGGGTTCGAATCTCTGCGACGTCTGGCGAATTAATTAAGGGCGGGGATCTTTGTTTACCATCTCCCAAGTCAGCTTCAAGTGCAGATCTGCCAGTGCCTTAATTTCCTTCCAGTATGTATCCACATGCAAAAGATCAAATATGCACGTTAAAGATCCCGTAATATTAACTCTATTCCTCCTCCTCCCCCTTCTCATCTCCATTCATTCTTCCTTGACGGTTGCTGCTGGCCGCTTCGCTGCTGATGATAATATTTATTTTCCATCCTCCTCCTTCTCAATCCTCATTCTTCTTCACATCCTCCCTCCTTATTTGGTCCTCTGTCTCTTCTTCTGTCCACCGTTAAAGCAAGGAATTGGTCAAACCTGCAAATGAGAGTGACAGCATGGTGTCTTTGGCAAACACAAACTTTGACCCTCCTCTACCATACTGGTATGGGAAAACGCTATAATGGCCATCTGTTTCCCACTTAATTTGAACTTAAAGATATACGGCCTACTTATCATAGACCATACAAATGTAAAACCTTTCCACCTAACCTACCCTCTCCTAACTCCCCTATCTTTTCCACCTCTTCCCTCCCCAAAACCTACCCACTACCCCCCCCCCCTTATCCCCAATTGCACTCACAATTAGCTGACACCGGTTCGCATCCTGTTCAAGGGGATTTTTCCCTCTGGAATTAACAACAGTGCAGACTCCACTCCCCCCAAAAGTCCTTCGAATGAGTACTATAAACCGAGGTCCCATGCGCGAACGACCAGAACATCTGCGCACCACGATAATCCTGTTTCCACTTTTTGAAAGAGTATGACCATTGTGTGCATGTGGGAACAGATAACAATATATTACCAAAGCCGCATACAAACACGGGACTGGAACTACCTCCTCTCTCTATTCTCTTCCACCCTAAATTACACTTAACCCCCTCCGACCCCTAATCTATCTTCTTCTCCCCCCTCCCCCTAATTTAAACACCTATAAAATCAAATCAAATCTGTATCATGCACACATAGCTGTTTGAAAGTCTAAACACACGAACATTCACAGCTTGAAGAAAGTTGTAGAAAATGCCACTATTATAAGAAAACAACGACACAGACAGGCACAAAGATAATGAGAACTGGTTTTCCCTGGAAGAGATGAATCAGCTCTGTAATTGCTAGTGGCTGCTGCACCTTCCTCACTCCTTCCACCCACCCACCCCTATCCTGTTCTTATCTCCTATTCCTCCCCCAGCTGCCACTATCCCCTTCTAAACTACATCCCCACCCACCCCTTACCTCCCCTTCCTATTCTACACCCCCCCCCCCTTCTATTCTACAACCCACCCCCACCCCCCCCCTCCCCTACTATTCTACAACCCCACCCCACCTATCCCCTTCTAACACACACCACCCAAAACCCGATTTCTATTCTACACCCCCCCCCTATCCCCTTCTATACTACACCCCCCCCCCTTCTATTCTACACCCCCCCCCTTCAATTCTACACCTTCCCCCTTCTCTTCTACACCCCGCCTTACTATTCTACAACACCCCCCCCCCTTATCCCCTTCTAATCTAACAAACCCCCCCCTACCCCTTCTATTCCTACACCCCCCCCCCCCCTCAGGTGCCACTACCCCTTCTATTCTACACCCCACCCTCCCCTTCTATCTATTCTACACCATCCCCCCTCTATTCTACCCCCCCTCCCCTTCTATTCTACACCCCCCCCCCCCATCCCCTTCTATTCTAACACCCCCCCCCCTATCCCCTTCTATCCTACACCCCACCCCCCAGTCCCCTTCTATTCTACAAAAAACCCCCCCCATCCCTTCTATTCTACACCCCCCCCCCATCCCTTCTATTCTACACCCCCCTATCCCCTTCTATTCTACACCCCCCCCCCCCCTCAGGGTGCAACATCCCCTTCTAGTCTACACCCCCCTCCCATCCCCCTTCTATTCTACACCCCCCCCCTCCCTAATCCCCTTCTAGTTTCTATACACCCCCCCTCCCCAATCCCCTTCTATTTCTACACCCCCGCCCCCTATCCCCTGTCTATCTTAACACCCCCCCCCCTATCCCCCTTCTATTCTACACCCCCGCGCCTACCCTTCTATTCTAACACCCCCCCCTAATCCCCTTCTATTCTAACAAACAAACCCTCCCCCCCTCCCTATCCCCTTCTAATAAAAAAATTATCTACAACACCCCTTCCCCCTATCCCCTTCTATTCTACAACCCTCCCCTCTATCCCCTCTATTCTACACCCCCCCCTAACCCCTCTATTCTACAACCCCCCCCATCCCTCTATTCTACGACCCCCCCCTATCCGCCTTCTATTCTACACACCCCCCCCCTCCCTATCCCCTTCTATTCTACACCCCCCCCCCTATCCCTTCTATTCTACATCCCACCCCCCTATCCCCTTCTATTCTAACACCCCCCCCCCCCAATCCCTTCTATTCTACACCCCCCCCCATCCCCTTCTATTCTAACAACCCCCCCCCTATCCCCTTCTATCTACACCCACCCCCCTATCCCCTTCTAGTTCTACACCCCCCCCCCCATCCCCTTCTAATTCTACACCCCCACCCCCCTACTCACCCTTCCTTTCTATACACCCCCCCCCTATTCCTACACACCCCCCCTATCCCTTCTATTCTATCACCACCCCCCCTATCCCCTTCTTTCTACACCCCCCCCCCTTCCCCTTCTATTCTACAACAGCCCCCCCCCCCTATCCGCACTTCTATTCCTACCCCCCCCCCCTATACCCCTTCTATCTAACACCCACCCCCCTACCCCTTGCTATTCATCACCCCCCCACCCCCTATGCCCCTTCTTATTCTACACCCCCTCAACCTCCCCCTATCCCCTTCTATTCTACACACCCCCCCCCTCCCTTCTATTCTACACCCCCCCCTCCTATCCCCTTCTATCTAGATACGCGAACCCAACCCCCCCCCCCCCATACCCCTTCTATTCTACACCCCTCCCCTATCCCCTTCATGCTACACCCCCCCCCCCTATCCCCTTCTATTCTAACACCCACCCCCCGTATCCCCTTCTATTCTAACACACCCTCCCCCCTATCCCCTTCTTATCTACACCCACCCCCACCACCCCCCTCCCCTCTAACTTCTACACCCCCCCCTTTACCTATCCCCTTCTATTCTAATTCTACACCCCCCCCCCCCCCTATCCCTTCTATTCTACACCCACCACCCCCCTATCCCCTTCTATTCAACTACACCACCCCCCCCCTATTCCCCTTCTATTCGACACCCACCCCCCCCCTAATCCCCCTTTCTATTCTACCCCACACCCCCCCCCTACCCTTCTATTCTACACCCCCCCTATCCCTTCTATTCTACGGACCCTCCCCTGTCCCCTCTATTCTACAACCCCCCCCCCTATCCCCTTCTATTCTACTCCCCCTTCCTACTATTCTAACACACCCCCCCCTATCCCCTTCTATTCACACCCCCCCCCTCCCCCCTTCAATTCTACACCCCCCTATCCCTTCTATTCTACACCCCCCCCATCCTATCCCTTCTATTCTACACACACCTCACCCCCCCTATCCCCTTCTATCTACACAACCCCCCCTATCCCCATCTATTCTAATTTCTAACACCCACCCCCACCCTATCCCCTTCATTCTTACACCCCCCCCCCCCCTATCCACTTCAATTCTACACACCCCCCCACTATTCTACACACCCCCACCCCTATCCCCTTCAATTCTACACCCCCCCCCCCTACGATGCTACACACACACCCCCCCCTATCCCTTCTATTCTACACCCCCTATCCCCTTCTATTCTACACCCCCCCCTACCCCCTTCCCCATCCCCTTCTATTCCACACCCCCCCCCCTTCAAATTCTACACCCCCCCCCTTCTATTCTACACCCCCCCCCCCCTATCCCCTTCTATTCTACACCCCCCCCCCCTATCCCCCTTCTATTCTACACCCCCCCCCCCCTATCCCCTTCTATTCTACACCCCCCCCCCCCCCTATCCCCTTCTATTACAACCCCCCCCCCCCCTATCCCCTTCTATTCTACACCCCCCCCCCCTATCCCCCTCTATTCTACACCCCCCCCCCTATCCCATCCCCTTCTTCTACCACCCCTGCCCTTTCCATTCTTCTTCCCCCCCCCCCCCCCCCCCCCCCTCCCAGAAAACCCCCTTCTCTTCCTCTCTCTCCCCCAGCTACCTCTCCCTTATTAAGAATCGAATAAAAAAGCAAACCTGCACAAACATGGGAAGATAGACAACACATCTCCTCCAAACTTCAGAGGTTTAGAAGTTAGGGGTAATCCCCGTGGAGATCGCAAAATCCTAACTCACAATTTAAGTTGTGGCATTTAATTTTTATGATATATTATCAAAGTTACAACTCCAAACTTTGAAGGTGTCTTTATATATCATTTTACAATCTTTTTAAAAAAAAGTCATGTCTACGATAATTTAACTTCACCCATCACTTGTGTCAGACAGGTAAACAGCAATTTGTACAATGTCATAAAAATATTGTTGCTTCATTTCCATCAGATGGGAGCTTTGATCTGGACTATGAAGCAACTTCAAACAAAAAAAAGGGATGTAATTGTTTAAAAAGATTCCCGTGAAGGAGACGTAATACTGACTTGAAATGGCACACACAGCCTGTTTGTCAATCTAAACACAAGTAAACAAGGTTCATATGCAATAAAATATAATTCACAGCTTTAAGACAGTGGTCACTTGCAAAGTTTCTGTAGAAACTGTCACCCTTACAGCAAAACAGTTACACATGCAGGTGCAAGCTAAATAAATGAAAATATAATGAAACGAACAATTTGGTCGCACTGCCTTTGTGGTGGCCTGCTAATTTCATTTCATGTTTGTTTGTTAACATTTATTATTATAGGGGTGGGGGTGGACTTGTTTCCTAAAATGTCGCAAAAGTGACAGCCTAAATAAAATACTCTGGACACAATTACCTTTTTTGAGACACTGAAAATGAACGTCTTCAAGAGTCTTTATCAGAAACACATTTTATGTTTTTGTTTTTATTTTGGGGATTTGTTTTTGGGTGGGTTTTTCAGGTTTCATCTCATTTCTACGTGTCACTAATGGGGGGTTTCCTACAACGCAGTTACCATCTGTGTTTGACCCTTATAGTTGGCTGGGGCGTTGATATCAGGAACGACAGAAGAGCTGGTTTTAACCTTGTCTTAATCGTAAATAATTGCGTGGCTTTTCTTCTGCTAGAGCTCCTAGGTTCACCAATGGAGAGATTTTCTGTATGCAGCCTAAAGGTTGTAGGAACATTCAGACTTAGGGGATGGATTTAGTATGACATTTTAACATTTATAAGGTGATATGTCTAATTCGACTTCTGTGATTGCTGAGGCTTAAAACCTTGGGATTTATGGGGGGGGGGGGGGGGGGGGGGGGGAGGGGAGGGGAGGGGGGGGGGGGCTGTCATTGTAAATAGCATTTCCACCTTCTGGAAATTCTGTGCTAGGAATTCCCTCTTTCCTATCCCTCTCTTTTTTTCTGCCTTGTTCCTTTTCTTGTCACCTCCTTCTTGTCTTATTTTCTGCCTTCTTGGTCCATTCTCCTGCTTTTTTCCAGAAAGACTTATACAATAACAAATCTCTCCCATGCCAAAGACGGATGCACCAGGCCTGATTTGTCGCATTTTCGCTCATGTGACAAACAACAGTAGTTGCTGTCTGAGCGTTGGATGACGAAGAAGAAGAAAACCTTGAGATTTGATTGAAAAAAAGAGGATTTTTGAGCAGCGAACTGGTGCCATATGACCTAGACAATAAAGTGAAAGGTGGAGGGCTGCTTAGATTCAAACAATCCATGCATTTTGTATTATTGAACAGGGAAAAAAATATTCTAACTCCTTTATATCTGTCAATACGTATATCTGTGTTTCTCTCTCTGTGTCTGTCTGTCTGTCTGCCTGTCTGTTTCTCTCTCTCCTCTCTCTCCTCTCTCTCTCTCTCTCTCTCTCTCTCTCTCTCTCTCTCTCTCTCTCTCTTCTCTCTCTCTCTCTCTCTCTCTCTCTCTCTCACACACACACACACACACACACCCCACACAAACACACACACACACACACACACACACAGTATCTGCATTAAACATAAGTGTCTAAATATCATATCATGTACTCATACGCTCTAATAAGTTCTTTGTGTGAATGGCCGTGCGTTTGCATGTATGTGTAAAAAAGTGTGTGTGGTGTGTGTGTGTGTGTGTGTGTGTGTGTGTGTGTGTGTGTGTGTGTGTGTGTGTGTGTGTGTTTATCTTTCTCTATTTCTGGTCCATTGATCTGGATTGACCTTCTTCTATCTCTTCACT
>CM054149.1:11464224-11609224 GCA_028751875.1 Rapana venosa
TACAAGTAGTAGTAGTAGTAGTAGTAGTAGTAGTAGTGTAGTAGGAATAGTAGCAGCAGCAGCAGCAGTAGTAGTAGTAGCAGCAGCAGTAGCAGCAGTAGTAGAAGTAGCAGCAGTAGTACAAGTCGTGAAAGTAGAAGTAGTAATAGTTATAGCAGTAGTAATAGTAGTAAAAGCAGCAGCAGCAGCAGTAGATTTGTTCTTTTACAAGATTCAGCGCTATATAAATTCCATACATTATTATTATTAGTAGTAGTAATAGTAGTAGTAGAAGCAGCAGCAGCAGCAGCAGCACTAGTAGTAGTAGTAGCGGTAGCAGCAGAAGCAAAAGCAGTAGCAGTAATAGTAGTAGTGGTAGTAGTAGTAGTAATAGTAGAAGTAGCCGCAGTGGTGGGGGTAGTAGTAGTAGCAGTTATAAATGAATACCTTTGATTTTTGTGTGAGGGCAGGATTTAAAAAAATTGTGCAAACCTTTTACCTCCGAATAAAGTTGGGTTTTTAAAACTTGATTTGACTTCATCACACACACACACACACACACACACACACACACACACACACACACACGAGTAAATGACAATCCTGGCGGGAAGATTTAGCACGTGCCATTGGTCATTAGTAACAGCACAATGACTGTAATCATCACACAGGCGTCGAGTCAATCAGCACAATGAGCATCTAACGAACCACGAGACACACAGATGCTCTCTCTCTCTGAAGGAAGGAGCCATGAGAGACTGATGCTCTCCCCCTCTCTCTGTCTCTCGATATTACCCTTATAATTATATGAAAATTGGTACGGACGGTGTATCAATGTTAGAAAAGTGTTCGATAATATACTTAACCAGAATGATCTGTCTCTGTAATATCTGATGATTTGAATAGCAGGACATCAAATGTACCTCACTTCGTGACTTCAGAGCCATTTGTCAGCGCCACAAATTGTTGCAATCTGATTTGATTTTCTTTCTTTTTTTTCTTTTTTTTTAATGTTATACCACTTTCAAGTCACGGCAGATTTCTCTGCGTGAAATTCGGGCTGCTCTCCCCGGGGAGAGCGCGTTGCCACAAGAGCAGCGCCACCCATTTGATGATGAGGGGAGACGTTCCGCGTTGTTGGATATGTGCCCTGCATTGAATCTGTGTATAATGCGCGGAGTGTGTTACGGTTTTCGTGAAGGATGCTACACATTGGGCCTACCTTGGCGACCCAGGTAGCAGTGTTCTTGATTATTTTTTGTTATCATCAGATCTCTTACTATTATATTATTTGACAGCTGTAAGTTGTGGAACGTATTGATACAAGTCACTTGCCCATGGTCTTGCCTGTATCTTTTCCAAACTATAATCCTGGTGGTCTTAATGATGTCGAAGAAAATGTAGTGAAAAAATACGTTTCGAATTTAGCTCAAAGTGAAAATGTTGGAGATTGCTTTAAATTCAGATGAAACTTATAAACAGAGTAAATGAAGCCATCCAAGTGATTGACAGGGACATTGGTTTCGCATTAAATGTGTTTAATAACTGTATTGCAGCAGTTTTAATTTTTTAGAACTGTTTTCGCTAAATAGGCGTAATGATAAAAAAAGAAAAGAAAAGAAGATTGATAGGATGAAGAATGTAGATTAAAGAATCATCATCATCATCAGACCCGTGACCTTGGCGGTCGTGGGGGAGACACGAAAGACGATGCCGTGGTAAGCCTCCTCCATCCATCTCGGTCCTCGGCTCTGCGCAGTAGTGCCGAGTCGTTCATCCTGGTCCATTCTCTGATGTTGTCCATCCATGACTTGTTCTGTCTTCCCCTCTTTCTGCCACCTTCGAGTGTTCCCTGCAGTACTGTTTTTGGCAGAGTGTTGTGGCGGGTGACGTGGCCGAACCATGTCAGCTTTTTCTTCTTGACTATGGTGAGAAGGTGTTCCTGTGGACCTGCCAGCCGTGTTATTTGACTCTTGACAAATTCATTGGTCTTGCGTTCTCTCCAGGATATGCCCAGCAGTTTTCTATGGCATTTTGTTTCAAATGACTGGATTCGCTTTGCTGTTTCAGCAGTCAATGTCCAGGTTTCACTTCCGTACAGCAGGATAGTCTGAATTAGGGCTTTGTAGAGCTTTAGTTTGATTGGGAAACTGATCTCTTTACTTTTCCATATGATGGTGAGTTTTGTCATGGAAGATGTTGCCATGACTATTCTGACTTTGATTTCTGTCGTCGATCGCCCGTCCTTTGTGAGTGTAGCGCCAAGGTATTTAAAAGCGTCTACCTCCTCCAGTTGCTGGCCGTTCATGTAAATTTTAGCAGTGGCGTTGCTCGTGCTGTTCACAAGTACTTTACTTTTCTCGGAGCTCACCTCCATCCCATATGCTCCAGCTCTGTTCTCAAGTCTGGTCGTAAGATCCGGAAACCTCCTCACAGAAAGCTCAGCTGCATTGAACAGGTGGTCTGAGTATTGTCAAGAACTGTACAACTACCCAATCCAACCTGACAAGAGCATAATAGAAGAGAAAGCAGCAACATCAAGAGCACCCTCGCCATTACCTATACTGAGGGAAGAAGTGGAAGAAGCCATCCGCAGCTTACCAGTAGGAAAGTCCCCAGGAGCAGACAACATACCAGCAGAGCTGCTCAAGCATGGTGGCGAAACAGTCATCACACATGTTACAGCTATCTGTCAGAAGATTTGGGAGACAAAACAGTGGCCAACAGAATGGACACAATCACTCATCATACCCCTGCCCAAGAAGGGGAATTTACGCCAATGCCAAAACTATAGAACAATCAGCCTCATCAGCCACGCCAGCAAGATCATGCTCAAAGTTATTTTGAATCGACTCAAGAAGGAGGCAGAAGAACACCTTGCAGAGGAACAAGCTGGGTTCAGGGCAGGCAGGAGCACAATCGAACAGATTTTTAACTGCCACATCCTGATGGAAAAACATCTTCAACATCAGAGAGACCTGTTCCACAACTTCATCGACTTCAAGAAGGCTTTCGACAGAGTACGGCACGAAGGCCTGTGGCAGGTCCTCAGAATGTTTGGCATTGAAGAAGGACTAGTGCAAACCATTCAAGCACTATACAACACCGCAAGCAGTGCAGTCCTTCTGAACAATCAGGTCGGAGACTACTTCAAAACCACAGTTGGCGTCCGACAAGGATGCCTGTTATCTTCAGTCCTGTTTAATCTGTTCTTGGAAAACATTATGAGAGAGACCCTCCATGACTTCCACTCTACCATCTCCATTGGGGGCAGACCCCTCAACAACTTGCGGTTTGCCGATGACATTGACCTCATGGGCGGAAGTAACACAGAGCTGCAAGATCTTACGATTAAAGAATAGAAGGGCGCTTAGAAAATACCGGCATTCCATAAAAAAACAACAACAAAACCACACAGAAGTCCATACTGTACACAGAGAATAATATAAGAATATTTTAATACACAACAAAAGCATAATGCTCTGGTAATAGTTAACGACTTCTACTGATTCTAAACAAATATTTTGGGAAACAATACACAGCACTATGCCAAAAAAATAAAATAAAATTAGAAATAAAATCTCTACAGAGTAGTGGTTTGATCTTTTAAAAATTTTTTTTTTTTTTTTTTTTAGTAATATTCTTGACAAAAGAAAGGAAGGTAAATGCAGATTACAAGTCAGGGGAGTGGAATACTGATGTTAACTTCAGGGGAAGAAAAAAAAATCCTCTTGAACGTTAAATCCTGTTCCGCTTTTCGTAAGAGTAGGCCATTGTGTGCCGGTGGGAACAGATGACAGAATTGACAAAACCGCACACACGGGGACTGGATGTTAAAAAAAGCACGTAAGTGCTTAATCCATTATCCTCGATATAAAAGAATAAAAAATATCTCGATGGTGGTTCCAACCCAGGCCATTAAATCGCGAGCACAACGCTCTAACCACTAGGCTGTCCCGCACCGCACTCCCAATTAAGATTGTAATGACTGCAGAGGAAAAGACACGAGGTAGGCAGGAGGAAGGGGAAGAGGAAGGGGAAGACAGATACATTTATTTATTTGGATTTTTTCCCTACACAAAGATTGGTAAAAGGTAAAGGAGTCCCATAACCTATAAGGTCGTAGGGGAGCGAGGCGTCAGAGACCTCACTTCTCTAGGGCCAGCATATTGAGGGCGGCGCCCATCTCCTCTCCCTCGCTGCTTTACCTTCCCTGACCCTAAAGAGGGCAGGTACCCATTTACAGCTGGGTGAACTGGGGGAACTGTACTGAAGTCAAGGCGCGCAAACGGTCACCCATCCAAGTGGTAACCACGCTCGACGCTGCTTAACTTGGCTGGGGGAAAGCGAGTGCTCCGACCACTGAGCTATCCTGTCCCCTTAATGCCACAAAGATTGACTGGCAGTAAAACACCCAAACCAAACCACCACCACCTCCCCAAAAAATAAACAACAACAAACCCAACAACAACAAAAAAACAACCAACAACACCCCCACAACAAAACAAAAAGACGATCACCATAGCAACAACAAGTCTCAAAATAACTAAAAAATACCATAAAAAAAAGCAGAAACATCCCATTCCCCACCACCCTCCTTGAAAAAAAAAAGTACAGAGCAAAGTAAAACTAAAATCATGGACGCTATAGCCGAGTGGTTAAGACCGTTCGACTTTGATCCCACGGGTCCATGAAGTCGTGGGTTCGAATCACGGTAACGGCGTCTGGTGAATTAAGGGTGGGGATTTGTACGATCTCTCAGATCAACTTCCAAGTGCAGACCTGCCAGTGCCTTCATTCCTTTTGTGTATATACACATGCAGAAGATCAAATGTGTACGTTCAAGATCCCCTCATATTATTCATGTCAGCGTTCGGTGCGTTACGGAAAAACACGAGCATACCCAGCAGATATCCCCCAAGTCGGAATGCGGCTACCTTCATGGTGGGCAAAAACGGTCGCATAGGAAAAATCTCACCATTGGTGAACCTTGGAGCTCAAGCCGAGGAATGAAAAAGCAATCCCCCCCAAAAAAACAACAACAAAAAACAACAACAAAACCCCACAACAACAACAAAAAACCTTGCCATCCTAACTACCAAATATAAAACGAACAAAAAACCAAAAATGATCCCACCCTCTTTTTACTGTAGCACACACACCCACGACTACGTACACATACACATAAAACGAACAAAAAACCAAAAATGATCCCACCCTCTTTTTACTGTAGCACACACACCCACGACTACGTACACATACACACACAGAGAATCCCCCTCCCTACACACACACACACACACGCACACACACACACACACACAGTCCACCATCAAATCACACTAAAACAACAGCCAAAGCGCACCAGACAAAATAATTAATCTCCACACAGCTGTCGCAGCGCAGGATTAGTCGGACCTGATGACTGTGCTTGGGGAGGACGAGGAATTTCATCCCTAGGGGTGGCGCTGATCTTGTGGCGACGCGCTCTCTCCCCGGGGAGAGGAGCCCGAGTTTCACGCAGACACCTCTGCTACGACTCTTTAAAAGTGGTATACTTGTCTCTGGGTGGCGCTGCTCTTGTGGCGACGCGCTGTCCCCGGGAAAGAGCAGCCCAAATTTCAAGCAGAGACCTCTTTAAAAGTGGTATACTTGTCTCTCAGTGGCGCTGATCTTGTGGCGCTGGGCTCTCCCCAGGGAGAGCAGCCCGAATTTCACGCAGAGAACTCCGCTGTGACTAAATGGTCAACTTGTCTGTGGCGCTGCTCTTGTGGCGACTCGCTCTCCTCGGGGAGAGCAGCCCTACTTTCACGAAGAGAAATCTGCTTTGACTCTAAGTTGTGTCCTATACTTGTCTCTCGGTGGCGCTGATCTTGTGGCGACGCGCTCTCTCCCCAGGGAGAGCAGCCCGAATTTGACGCAGAGTCTGGGTGCTAGTCTTTCTGCTGTGACTTTCAGTGGTATACTTGTATAGTCTCCACTCACGTTTTGTACTTGGTTCATGAATAGAACACGAACATTTCCAGCATGATGTTTTTAGATTTTATTTTATTTATTCTTTTATATCGAGGATAATGGAATAAGCACTCATGTGCTTTTTACATCCAGTCCCCAGGATCGGTGGTCTAGAGGTACCGCACCTGCCCAGAAAGCGTCAAGTCCGGGTTCGTAGTGTTGAGGTGGTTTGATCCCCGTTTATGCCCGAAACTACCCCCCCCCCCCCCCCCCCCCACCCCTTCCACTAAATGCGGGCGTGAGTGGTGGTCTGGGTGCTAGTCTTTCTGGTGAGACGCATTTGTGTATTCCACTATTCTCAAAATGAAAGAATAAATAGATAAAGAAAGAAATAGACGCGTGTATATGTAATATACACAAGCAGAAGATCAAGTATTTGCATTAGTCGCTTAGATGCTATAGCCGAGTGGTTAAGACCGAACGACTTCATCCCATGGGTCCATGAAGTCGTGGGTTCAAGTCTTGGCGGCGCCTGGTGAATTAAGGGTGGGATATTTTTGTTTTGTTTTGGATCTCCCAGGTATACTTTACGTGTAGACCTGCCAGTGCCTTCATTTCCTTCGTGCATATACACATGCAGAAGATCAAAATATGCACGTTAAAAATCCCGTCATTCATGTTGGCATTCAGTGGGTTACGAAAACACGTACGGAAGATATCCAGCATTCATCCCTGAAGTCGGAATGTGGCTACCCTCATGGTGGTCAAAAAGTCACATCACAAAAATCTCACCATTGGTGAACCTTGGAGCTCTAGCCAAAGAATGGGGGAAAAAAACCCAAGAAACAAATAACCCCAAACATACTGAGAATGAACTCGGCATACACATTTTCCATTGTTTTTGGCACCCAAGTGAAGAACAGTACAAAAACAAAACCCAAAAAAAAAGGGAGGGGGGGTGAGGGGGGTGCCAACGGTTGTTATCAGAGTGACAAAAAGATCAAACCATTATCAGGACATTAAATTAATGGAGGTAAATCTCATAAACTTAGCAGGTGTCATTAGGCTGGGTCATAAAATTTAAAAAAAAGGACGGCAGTTTTATTCATAATAACCTGCGTTCCACGCATGCCTTTCTCACACAACACGGTAATGGGTGTGAAATGACTCACTTCTCTGTTACACTTTTTATGCGGTAGGAGATTCGTGGAGTTTTGCATACATGTTCATGGCCTACTTTTCCAAAAGGCAGAATGGGTTTTTAGACGTGTGCGCATGATGTTCTGCACGCATGGGGCCTTGGTGTATAGTCTCATCCGAAAGACTTTGCTGTTAAATTCAATTTTTTGTCAAACTAGGAAGAAAGGGTAAGGCTGGGAATCGATCCCAGAACCTCAAGGTTTACTTGTTAGACAGGTGAACGTCTTAACCATCCTGCCACCTTCACTCTTTTTCTGCACTGGAACCCAGAAACAATACTGTCTTTCCCGATTTTTCGTGATTTACAAACTTGTAGTTTTATCCACAGTCCCAAACCACATCGTGCAAATGTGGACCAGTTTCTGTTTGTTTAAGTCATCGCTTCTTAAAATGATATCATGTGTTTCACAACTGCCTTGGCACTTCCATTCAATTTCACCACGATAATCCATGGATCGGTGGTCTAGAGGTAATGCACCTGTCTAGAAAGCGAAAACCTGGGGTTGGAAGTGTGCAGTGGTTCGAATCCTGTTTGGACCCGAACTTTTTCCCCATCCATTGTGGTCTGGGCGCTAGTCTTTCGGATGAGACGATAAACCGAGGTCCCGTGTGTTACACATAATTATTTAGCGCACGTAAAAGAACCCACGGCAACAAGTGAGTTGTCCCTGGCAAAATAATGTAGAAAAAAGCTGATAGGGAAGCAAATACAGTTGCAGACAGGAAAAAGAAAAAAAGAATGGGTGGTGCTGCTCTTGTGGCGATGCGCTTTCCCCGGGGAGAGCAGCCCGAAATCCATGCAGAGAAATCTGCGTGACTTAAAGTGGTATAAATAAAATAAATAAAAGAGGATACCGCATGTTCACACAGCCTAAGCTGTCTGCACTGCACACCTTATTTTCATGTGTCCACATGCACGCACACACACACACACACACACATGCTCGCTCACAGATACACACACACACAATCTTCAAATGCACATCATTTTTATGTCGACATTGCAGTTCACCTTAATACAGCCCAAAGTATACAATCACTGTGATCATGTACACATCCAAATTCACTGCTCAACATCTTTGGGAATTTTGGTTTGGCATTACCTAGTATTAAGCCTCTCCAGATTACACAATTACAACAACAAATCAACTTTGTCAACTAATTTTTCACCCAAATTACAAAGTTATAAGTTTATAAAAAAATAAAAAAAGCCAACTAATTTTTCATCCAAATGATTAAGTGTTAACAAAACAAAATACACACAGCACTTAGTGAACATATAGAGGAACTCACAGCCTTATATATTTTTTTAAAACTCAGATCTTGGAGGAAGAACCAAAATACATTGCCAGAACCATACAGTGCACATCTTAAGAGCAGAGCTTTGCTGGTCCGTGTTCATTACTGCAATTACAAGCCCTCCTTCTGCAAAATACACACTACTCAATGCAAAACACTGCAAGGCAAAAACACACAAATGAATCAGAAAAAAATCAATGGCAACAACTTGACATATAATGTTGCATTTTCAGATGAAAATGCCTACAAAAAAGACACACACTTCAAACAAAACTGAACAAACTTGAATACTATGATGAATACTTATTTATGTCAGATTCGTTCACAACTATCTTCCAACTTTCTTCAGGTCACCAACTTTCTGATACAAACACGTACTTCTAAGATAACAGGGTACTACTGTACAGTGAGGTAGCTATTGAGTTTGTAGTCATGATTTTCCGAAGATGTCAATCTTTTATAACTGAGCACCTTGGCTATGACTTTTTCTTCTTATATATTGAGTATACCTGCTATGTTAATGTGTTAAAATATTCCATTTGATGTAGTCAACAATTATCAGAAAAGAACACTTCTAACAGCATTACACATTTTGTATTGTCTCCTTGAATCGGTCATCATGCACATTTTCAGAGAATATAAACATGAAATCATACTACCTCTACATAATTTGCACATTTTTACTTAGCAACTACTTTCAGGCTTGTAGCACCAGGGATTCCTCCAGTGTATAATTGAGAGTATCCCCACTCTGGAAAATGTGAGCAAAAAAAGTGTTTCTTTTCATGCTGTTTTTTGTCTCTTTTTACTGTTCTTTTCCGTCTTTGGAGGGGACGGGATAGCTCAGTGGTCAGAGCACTCCATTTCCCCCAGCTAAGGTTACGCAGCACTGAGTGTGGTTACCAAGTGGACGGGTGACTGTTAGTGCGCCTTAGCTTCAGTACAGTCCCCCAGCTGTAAATGGGTACCTGCCCTCTTTAGGGTCAGGGATGGTAAAGTAGCGAGGGAGAGGAGATGGGCACCTCTACATGCTGGCCCCTAGAGAAGTGAGGTCTCACTATCTGACACCTGGGTCCCTAATGACCAAATAGGTTATAGGAAAACCTTGACTGAACTGTCTCTTTTCATATGGTCATAAGCTGAACATGCTGGGTCTGACTTGTCAGGCACTCCACGGCAGCAAAACGCATTTTGGCTCATATGACAACAGTAGTTGCTGTCTGAGCGTTCGATGACGACGAAGAAGTCAACTTATCTACAGGTGTAAGAGCAGAGTAGGTCAAGAAGCCATGGGTTCGTGTAGGGAGAAAACTATCCACTATCTAGATTCTTCTACAACTTCACTTTTCTTTAAAAAAAAAAAAAAAATTCCCTAGATGTTTAATGATGGGGTGCTAACCTTTTTCTTTTTCTCTTTTAGACAAGGTGATGAAGTTAGATGCGCTGGGCCTGACTTGTCAGGCGCTTAATGGCAGCGCGATGCATTTCCACTCATATGACAAGACAACAATAGTTGCTGTCTGAGCGTTTGATGAAGAAGACAAAAGTGATAAATTTAGGCCCTGTCCATTGTTTAAGAGTCTCTGGCAACAAGCATTGTCCACAGCTAGCTTCTACTGAGAAAAATAAGAAAACCACGATGGCACACACACACATTAACATAGATAAATACTAACAAAAGAAGAACACAAAGAAAAACAAGTGGAGCTATAGGGTTGGTATTATGGCTATAAGCTTGACCCCTTGAACAGTAGCCCCACATTTCATACAAAGAAACCTCTTAACAGTAATGTGATTCTACAACACACTCACACTTCAATGAATCAGAATTCTTTTCATTTATCTATCATATTATGGCCAGTAATTAAAAAGAAATAAACAACAAATCCTTACAAGGTAAACAGCACGAAGCACCATCACAATCTTGAAACTTTTCTTAATAATTAATTTTAAAAAATCATACATATCAACCTTTCTGCAACAAGCACTGGTGGTTAATTTGTCCACTTAGGTGTTGAAACATTGATTGGTGATCACAAATTGCCACAACAGGTTTTTTTTACCCTGACTGATGCAAACTGGAAATACTACCATCAAATATGTGACTCAAACCAAGTTGAAGACAGACGTAAATTGTGTAAGAACATAGAATACAGAACATAAATAAATCAGCAAGACACACTTTATTCATTCTGAATATTCAGAGATGAAAAAATGAAACAGCAGCCAATTATACAATAAGAAAGAATGATAATACAACACTCTCATTATTTGAATGTTCCGTGTTCGCTATTTCATGACCTTTTCATTACAGATATGTTGATGAGAATGAACAGTGAATGACACCATTTACATACCAAAGTTGCATGCGCTGGGCCAGACTTGTGAGGCGCTTAACAGCAGTGCAACGAATTTTCATTCATGTGACAAACAACAATATTTGCTGTCAGAGCGTTTGACAGTGAAGAAGAACACCAATTACACAGATATCAACAGCTGGAGTTTCCAAATGTGAATTTTATCCAGAATCGCCACGTCAGATGAATGTTACTGAACATGTGGAAAAACAGTCACATGGAAAAAACATCAGAAACAAAAACTCTGGTCTCCCTCTCTCTCACACACGTTTCTCCACACACTAGCCTACCTCAGCTGAAGTTTTTACAAATATCAAAAGCATAGCCTGCGGCTGAGCTCAGTGAGCTGAATAAACTCAACAAACAGTTACAGGGCCAGGATGGCTTTCATGGTTAAACGTTGCTTGTTGCGCTCGTGATGTGATGACCCCAGTTTGAGCCACCACTGAGGTGCCCCTTTGAGGGGAATTTTTTCCCCCCAATAATTAACATCAGTACCCAGTAGGGGGACAGGATAGCTCAGTGGTCAGAGCACTCGCTTTCCCCCAGCCAAGTTAAGCAGCGTCGAGCGTGGTTACCAGTTGGATGGGTGACCGTTTGCGCGCCTTGGCTTCAGTACAGTTCCCCCAGCTGTAAATGGGTACCTGCCCTCTTTAGGGTCAGGGAAGGTAAAGCAGCGAGGGAGAGGAGATGGGCGCCGCCCTCAATATGCTGGCCCTAGAGAAGTGAGGTCTCAGACGCCTCGCTCCCCTACGACCTTATAGGTTATGGGACTCCTTTACCTCCTTCCTTACCCAGTCCACTCCACTGAAAGTCCTTTGGATGAGACTGAAATCCAAGGCTCTTGTGTGCAAAAACAGGTAGAACATCTTGAGCACGTTAAAACCTGTTCCACCTTTTGGCAGAGTAGGTCGTTTGTTCCGGTGGGAATGGATGATAAAATCGCATGCACAAAGGGACTGGATGTAAACAGCATGTGTGCTTATTCATTCTTGAGATAAAAAAACAAACGATTAGATGAATAAAATAGCTGGCTCTGCATACGTTTTGTATTAGGTTAACACATACACAAACTGTGTACAATTGTATGGGTGTATAAATAGGGAAGTGATCATGAATACGTTCATGCTATCCAGATGCTATACATGCATATGGGAGCTTCATATCTAAATGCACACATACAGGACAGCTGAAGGCAACAGAATAAACACAAGCGCAAAATCGGGCAATATGACAATTTATTTTCAATCCCATAATTGCCAAAGCTGGATATGCTGGGCCTGGCTTGACAGGCGCTTAATGGCAGCGCAATACATTTTCGATCATATGACAGACCACAATTGTTGCTGTCTGAGCGTTTTGATGATGAAGAAGAAGAAATCCATAATAAATTAACATTAAAAAAAAATTTCCACTGATCTGATTAGTCACACACTTTTTATTTTAGATTATGTTATGTTAGGCTGGTATGACACATTCCTTGTTGTTATTCAATGTTATTTTGATATATTTAAACAGTTGACATTTTCTGGGTATGGCTTGAACCTTTTACTAAGCAGGTTTTCCTGTATGAATTAATTACTTTTTTTTTTCCAGCACCATTTAACCCTGCCTGTCCCACGTTGTGTTATGATTCATACATGGACCACTAATAAAAGTTAATGTGACACTCCACCACAGAATGAGTTGCATTGCACCGTAGGTCAATTTTTAGTTGTAAATATGTTATTAATCTGCAATTGAAAAAGAAAAAGGGTTATCCAATTTAGGAAAAACAACAACAAAACTAGACAAAATCAGACAATTCTATGAAAAGTTATCACAATGATAAGACAGCAGAAAGTGACAAAATGAGAAATTGACAAATTTTCCATCGTAGGTGTCAGAATGAGGGCTTGTTTTTAAAATGCCATTTTAAAGCAAAAAGAAACAAAAGTACGCCTTGATACTTCAGTACAAGGTAGAAGAATGGCTATAGTTTTATAATCAATCAATCCAAATCTCAGAATCGACAACTTGACCCCCACCTGCCTAAACTGGCTCCTAGTGGACAAGAGGGTCAGATGCGATGCATTGCAATTCATTTCATGGTGGAGGGTCTCAAATAACAGAAGCACCACCTGGTTATCCAGCAAAATAACAACGCGCAGTATAACCACAATACAAATCAACCGAAAAACACTGCACATGAAAGGATTGTCTCACTCTGCTGATCTTCAGTATAACAAAAATATATAAACTCTCATTGTGTGAAAACATGAAGATCTTAATGCATCTAACTCAAAATATCTGCATAACTGCTTTACTATGGTGTAAAACTATCTACCAATTATTCATGGCACAACAAGCACATAGATTTTGAGTAATGTCAGGGGAAAAAAAAAGTAACATAAATCATGGCAGAAATTATACGTCACTTGTCATGTCAGTGCTACAAAAATATACTTTTTACTATGTAAAAACAAATAAAAGCCCCAAGAAAAGAAGACTCAGAATAAGAGGAGACTGGGGCAGTGAGACATTTGATTAACCTTTTCCCTACGGGTAACCTGCTATAGGGTAACCAACCATCTACTAACCCTTTTCTCCCTATCACCCACTACTGGGTTATGGTAGCATACAAATGCGTACAGTGCATGTGTACTAGGAAAGAGGGGTTCTTGCCCTTTAATGTAAGGGTTAGTGTTAAAGAAACTGAAAGCACAAAACCCTTCTGATAACAGTTTGCATGATTTTTCCCCTCATAATTTGCATGAATTTTAATAAATCTAGCGACCGAGCTACCCTGAATTCATCAGCTGAGTGATCAAACCTACGCGGAGACAGATCACCATCATGGCACACAGGTAAACAGTATTATATAATATCAACTAAAACATGAAACATTAGGGTTTTTTTTCTTCATTCTTTTGTATTTAAATGTCATATGTATCATATACCCTGTGATGTGGAGAGAGAGAGAGAGGGAGAGGGAGAGAGAGAGTGAGAGAGAGAGAAAAAGAGAGAGAGAGAGAAAGAGAAAGAGAGAGAGAGAAAGAGAGAGAGAGAGAGAGAGAGAGAGAGAGAGAGAGAGAGAGAGAGAGAGAGAGAGAGAGAGAGAGGAGAGATGACATCAGAAGTATAAACTGGTGAAAGTTCTGGATACTCTCTGTAGCAAGCTGTTTTTGTAGTAGTTGAAAAATAAATGATAGCAGAGAGCAAGACGAGACGACAACAAAAGCAAGACAACAAAACAGAAAGTAATGAAAAAGGGCTTTTATTTCAATATCTAGACTTCTTTCTGGAGTAACGATTGTTACAATTCAATGATAGTCCATTTGTGACAGAGCAGGAGCAAAACTGGCATAATGCAATTTTTTCCCCTCACATATTTTGGTATTTTGCAGCCATATCATACTAATGAAATCACTGGAAATGATTTAAAAAAACAAAAAACCAAAACCACCAGCTTTTGAATATCTTTTTCAGTTTGATTTTATTGTCACTTGTACGTAAACATTCACCAGTGGCCATTTTGCAGAAAATCAGATTTAAAGTTTTCATATTTCTAGAGATTTAAAATCAAGTAGGTCTCAAAAATGTTTTAAATGTACACAGAAATTGATTAAATTTTACATCAACACTCAGTGCATGTATAGAAAATTACAAAAGCCAAGGTACAAACAGAAATGTTCTATTCTAAGGGCTGGTCATGAAACATGCTGTGTGACTTGTGTTCATATTTCCTGTGCAGAAGCCATCCTCTGAACAACCTATTCCTTATAAATGCGTGTCTGTATAAATCTTTTACTTCTTTAAAACAATACTTATCTAAGGAGCGCATGGAGAAGCAAAAAAACAAAACCAAAAAACCCCCCAAACCAACATTCAAATACATTTAAATACTGAGTATCGATTCAGTTTAGAGCAACGACAGCCTGTTGTAAACAGAACCCCCACCCCCCCCTCCCCAAATAAAAACAACAACACCCCATGCCTATGCTAATGGTTTCCATACACATTCTAACACAGGAAAAATGCATCCAAGTTTTCTTCTCATGCTGCTCTGGCAATGTCAAGAGGCAAACTCAAACCACAAAGTATAAGACTGTCCTGAATACGAAGAACACGCACACACACAGATACACTGAGTTCATAACTTGTCACTGGCAGCTTGTAAGCCTGCCGGCTTTTCATCAAACATCATGGTCCAACACAACCGTTTTATCACCAGTCTGTCTTTCTTGTCAAACAAACCACACAAAGATGCTTAACCAAAAACAATAAATGTCATGATCCTTTTTCCTCACTATCTGTTTGCACATCCAGAACAAGTATAAAAAAAAACCACGACAGAGGGTCAGTCTCGAACGTCAATATTTAATTCACTTTTTGCAGTCTCAAGGGTGAAACAAACGTTTTCTCCTGCAATACAAAGACTTGCAGGACAGCTCACACCAGAAAATTAATGTCCAAGGTTTCTCACTTTACCTCAACCTCGTTTCTAAAAGGACAAAAAAGAACACCATGGAATTCTATCTATCAGTGAGTCAAGCCATAAACAACAGGGCTATGAGTGGTCAACCGAATGAAAAAGTTGGACCAAAAAAACTCTTAACAACAAAACCTCTAATGGTAAATTGATGGCAAGGCACAGATAGCAACGTGAGGTCGTAAGTGCGGACAGTGAAAGCATGCTGACAACGATATAAAACAATGACGCACAAGTTTTCTGTCTTTTCCCTTTCTTTTCTTTCAGATTTCACTTGCTACCAAATAGACATGAGTCTCTTTTCTTTACGATTTCACTTGCTAGCAAATAGACATGAATCTTTCTTTTCTTTCAGATTTCACTTGCTCTGAGACAAAACGAGTTTCTGTCCTTTTCATATGTTCTTTTTTTTCTTTTCAGATTAAACTCGCTTACAAGGAGTTTCTTTATATGTTTTTCAGATTTTTTTCAGCGTGGATCTGTGGAATCCTCCGAACATACATGTGTTTGTGGTTTCAAACACCATTTGTAACTGTCACTGATAAGAACAACTCTCGTTTGATGCAGTAAGAGAGAGTGAGTGAGTGAGAGGAGGAATGGGGGGGGGGGGGGGGGGGGGGGGGGGGGGGGGGGGGGGGGGGGGGGGGGGGGGGGGGGGGAGGGGGAGGGGGGGGGGGGGGGGAGGGGGGGGGAGAGAGAGGGAGGAGAGAGAGGAGAGAGTGGGGGGGGAGGGAGAGAGAGAAGTGGGTGGGAGAGAATATGAGTTTACTTTTTTTGGACAAATTGGAAACTGGAAGAGATAATGCTGACACTGCATCTTTCTCTTCTTTTCACATTTGTGTTCATGCTAAAACAAATCTAGTCAGACCAAAGCACACTCTGAGCTCAAAAACACAATTCCTGTTCTGCACGTACTGTCAGCAGTGCCTACCTTTGGTAAAAAAACAAACACCCCCCCCCCCCCCCCCCCCCCCCACACAAAACCCCACAGGTCCATCATAAATATTCCACTAACACCTCCCCCCCCCCTCCCCCACAAACGATCACACACACACAATTTTCTCACATTAAAACCACAGACACACAAACACTTCCGTTCCACATCATTTCAAAAATCATATCTCTGCTTCCAGAAATCTCTTACCAAAACAACACAAAAGAAAGAGAGCGAGAGAGAGAGAGAGAGAGAGAGAGAGAGAGAGATAGAAGAGAGATAGAAAGACAGAGAGAAGAGAGAGAGGGAGCGAGAGAGAGAGAGAGAGAGGGAGTTTGAGAGAAAGACAGAGAAAGAGAGAGAGAGAGAAGGAGTTTGAGAAAAGACAAAGAAAGAGAGAGAGAGAGAGAGAGAGAGAGAGAGAGAGAGAGAGAGAGGAGAGAGAGAGAGAGAGAGAGAGTGAGAGAGAAGGAGTTTGAGAGAAAGACAAAGAAAGAGAGAGAGAGAGAGAGAGAGGAGGGAGTGTAAAGGCTGGTAGGGGGGTAAGGTAAGAGAGACTGAAGGATCCAGCAACCGGTGTGTGGAGGAAGCAAGCTCCAACGACCCAGAAAGGTGAAGAGGTGACAGGACAAACTGAGGCGGGCGGCGACAGCGATGACAATGACGATGACAACGATGACGACGATCACAGTCCGATGGTGTAGGAGCGACCTTTGGGGTTGTGCAGGGGCAGCACCTGGGGATGCAGCATGGTCCACTCGTACCAGACGTTTTTGGCCGTCACCCGTCGCCACATGTCAATCACAACCTGGCTCCCTTTGGTCACGTAGGTGGGGGTCTGCAAGGTTCGTGGAGGTGGTGGTTGGTGTGTGTGTGTGTGTGATTAAAAAACAACGGGGGGAAAGGGAGAGTGTGTGATGGATGTGTGATGGGTAGTGTGTGAGTATCAGAGAGAGAGGGGGGGGGAGAGGAGGGGGGGGGGAAAAGAGAGAGAGAGACAGAGAGAGAAGGGGGCAGAGAGGAGAGAGAGAGAAGGGGGAAGAGAGAGAGAGACAGGAGAGAAGGGGGAAGAGGGGACAGAGAGAGAAGGGAGAGAGAGAAGAGAGAAGGGGGAAGAGAGAGAGAGACAGAGAGAGAAGGGGGGAGAGAGAAAGGGGAGAAGAGGGGAGAGAGACAGAGAGAGAGAGAAGGGGGAGAGAGACAGAGAGAGAAGGGGGGAGAGAGAGACAGAGAGAGAAGGGGGGAAGAGAGAGTGAGAGATGAGTGTGTGTGTTAGTGAGCGAGTGTGTGTGAGAGAAGGGGGGAGGAGGAGAGACGGAGAGAAAAGGGAGAGAGGGGAGAAGAGAGAGAGTGAGTGTGTGTGTTAGTGAGTGTGATATCTCAGTTTAAACGTTTTGTGTGTGTGTATGGATGTGCATGCATGTGTCGTGTGTGTGTTGGTGTTATGTATGTGTGTGCGCACGGGTACGTTGCGCGCGTGTGCGTGAGTACAATTATGTCTGAGAGTGAGTGAGTGAGTGCGAGTGTGGTGAGCGAGTACGTGTGCATGTGTCTGAGAGCGAGTGAGTCTGAGTATGTGAGTCTGAGTATGTGTGTGTGCGTTGTGTGTGGACAGTAAGAATGACAGACAAGAGGAAAGAGGAGGGTAGGAAGAGAACAGACTGACCTTGAGAGGGAAGAGGATGGGGAACCAGCTGAACATGCCCGGGGAATGGGTGGAAGGCAGAATACCTGAAACAAGACAGTCAACTTTTTCACTTCATCTTGACCACCCCTGACGGGCAGCTGGTTCTTAGTGCAAGTACAATTCCTCAGTCCTTCTCTTAGCCATACTCTCCATTCTTTTTCTTCCTCATTCCATTGCTAGAGCTCTTGAGGTTCTCCAATGGTGAGATTTTGCGGATGTGACTGTTTTTGCCCACCATGAAGGTATCCGCATTCATGGATGTATGCTGGGTATGTTTGTGTTTCCGTAACTCACTGAAAGCTGATATGAATTACAGGATCTTTAATGTGTCTATTTGAATTTCTGCATATGTGTATATATATACACATGAAGGGAATTAAGGCACTGGCAGGTCTGCACTTAAAGTTGACATGGGAGATCACACAAAAATTCCTACCCTTAGTTCACTAGATGCTGCTGAGATTCGAATCCATGACTTCAGGGGTTTCATTTCAATGATTTGTCAGTTGCCATAAATACAACAAGAAGCAGAAATACAACAACAAAAAACAACAAAAAAAACACGAATTAACATCTGCTCATTTCTTTTGTATTTCTTGTGTGCTTTTTTAATTATTCTTTGAACTGTCCCTCACAAACTACCAGACCCCTCTAAAACGGTCCTTGGTTGGTTTTCTTTTTTGTTCCTCGGCCAGAGCTCTGAGGTTCACCAATGGTGAGATTTTTTTTGCGTATGTGACCGTTTTTACCCATCATTAAGGTAGCCACATTCAGACTTCAGGGATTGTCCTTGGGTTAAAATGTGTTTCCACTTCTGAATGGAAAAAAATCACAGATAACAAGCTGAAAATTTAGCCCACCCCCCCCCCTCATCATCTCTGCATTTTATCTCTTTCTACATGGCTGAAAGTGACATCAATGCTTCCTCGATTCGTGATCGAAACGCATGCTAAAAATTCACCCTTTTTTTCCCCTTTCCACTAATTTTTCTTCATCATTTCATTTTGATTCCATCATGAAAAGGACAACTTGCTAGTGAAGGGGCCAAGTCTGTATGTAGTCAGTCAAACAGACGTGTCCGTGTAAGCAAAACTTTTACAGGTCAAAAACAGGGTGGATGGGGACATACAGTGATGTGACACAGCCGTCAGTTTCCCCCCACTTTCAGCTGCTATCAATCCCATCCCATCCCAGCCAGGCCCAGCTGGTGCTGATTATAGCAGGAATTGACCACACTTGGGACTAGGCAGAAGATAGGGACGCTACAATTTTAGCACTGGGCACTTGATTGCTCGGTTTGCGCAATCTGAACAGCAGAGTGAAGGGCGATCAATAAACCAACACACCCTGCCAAATGTAGAATGGCTATCAGCTGTGTGTCATAAAAGCGTGAACATCTCAAATCCTTTCTATCTTGCAGGGCTACCATAGATACAGGGCAATAACATCAGATACGAACTGATAATCTCCCCCCCCACCCCCATGGGAATGCAGGAGGCCCTTTCAGTATAAATAGCATTCCCACAGTGGAAGTTCTGTGCTAAAAATTTCCTCTTTTCGATCATTCCTTTTGTTTGTTTTTCCTTACCTCTCTATCTTCTCCCTCTCGTGCCTATTTTCTGCCTACCCAGCCCATTCTCCTGCCTTTTTTTCAAGCAAATTTGAAAATTCCTGCTTTTTCATACAAATTTGAAAATTCTGTCTTAATAAATTTTCTGATGAGCCGCCCTGAAGTTGGAGCGAGTTAGCTGAGGCCACTGGGCAGACCTCCTGCAGAGTTGCAAGCACAGGAGAAGACCAGGCACTACGCATTTTACCCAACATGGTCCCCCCCCCCCCCCCCCCCCCCCCCCCCGATAATAATACACACATTCTACAGTACTACTCACTCAGCACGACATCTTTGTACAGCACAGTGTCGAAATAGCCCGCCAGGCCATGTATAACACAATCCTGATGCACCTCAAACGTCAAGCTCTTGTAGCGCGTGTTGTCTATCACAGAGGCTGCAAAAAACCAAAACCAAGCAATTCCATACTATTAAAACTTCACTATTTTTCAAGCTGGATGAAAAGGCACAAGAGCGACATGATAACGCAATTACTGCTTTTGTGTGTGTGTGTGTGTGTGTGTGTGTGGTGTGTGTGTGTGTGTGTGTGTGTGTGTGGTGATGCTGAATCACATATTATTTTTTCCCCGTTCCTCGGCTAGAGCTCCAAGGTTCACCAATGGTGAGATTTTGCGTATGCCACCATTTTTGCCCAACATGAATGTAGCTGTATTACAACCAGGTTGTTATCTATTTTATTTTTAATTTTTTAAGGGGGGTGTGTGTGTGTGTCCTCGGTTACAGCTCTAACATTTGCTCACCACCCATACACTGCTGATGTTGCAACACCCTGGCTGACGTCCCATTATCCATTATCCTTGATATAAAAGAATAAAATAAAATAAATAAAGGTCAGGGTCAGTTACCCTTTGCTCTTTGTTTAAGAGTACAGAAAGGCCATCTATTATTCACATGACAAGAGATCCCCACAGCTATTTATTACTACAGCCGTTTTTGTTTGCACAGTATTTGAAGGTGGTAGGTGTAATTTTCACGTGGTCTGTGTAAAATCAGCTGGTGCCTGGAACTGCTGTGTAGCAGACTGGTAGGTGGTGAAAGGGTTAAGGTAGCCGCATTCTGACTTCAGGGAACTCATTCCCTATGTTTGTTTGTTGACAGTGATGAAGCAGACAAACAGTCCTGTCCCGACACTGAAGAGCAGCAGGCCCGACAAACTTTACCAGGTGAATATCAAACGTGTGCGAGTCAGCCACAGAATCTATTTCATCAACACGTGCACTCCTTCATCAGCCAAAAATGGTACTCCTGTTTTTCTTTGTTTCCACCCCCCACTTCTCTCTGTCAAGACTACAACACAGATAGCCTGAATGTTTGGTGTAAAGGAATTTTTGTTGTTGTGGGTTCCTTGGCTAGAGCTCCGAGATTCACCAATGGTGCAATATTCTATATGCCACCATGAAGGTAGCCACATTCCGACTTCATGGATATATGCCAGGTATGTTAGTGTCTCCATAACACAGAGAATGCGGACACGAATTATGGTATCCTTAATGGATACAGTTCTGCATGTGAACTACAGTATGTGTGTGTGTGCGTGTGTTAATTTCTGGCTTCATACACAGACATCAGCAGACAGACAAGACTCTACTACAAAGCATATATACATGCAAATCACAAGCACTGTCAAGCAGTTTTTCATACATCAGACTGCTACCTTTAGTTATAACATTTACATTTCGCAACAAACAAGATTTACTACACACATCTCAACAAGCATAAAGCCGACCGACACCACAGCCGAGTGGTTCAGACCGTTCAACTTCAATCCCATGGGTCCATGAAGTCGTGGGTTCGAATCTGGCAGCATCTGTGTGAATTAAGGGTGGGGAATTTTTAACAATCTCCCAGGTCAACTTCAAGTGCTGACCTGCCAGTGCCTTAATTCCCTTTGTGTATATAATATATATACATGCAGAAGACCAAATATGCACGTTAAAGATCCTGTAATTCATGTCAGCATTCAGTGTTTTACAGAAACACGAACATACCCAAAGTTGGAATACGGCTACCTTCATTAGGGCCAAAAATGGTCACACGCACAAAACATCTCACCATTGGTGAACCTTGAAACTCGAGCTGTGGAATAACAAAACAAAGATAATAAATAAAAAAAACCATACACAAACAAAAAACCACAATAAAAAAGTACAGCTAATAGAGACACATAGTTATGATATTTAAAAACCCTTACCTCTGTTTGGATGGTGGAAGTGAAAGACTTTCTGAGGCTCTGCCAGAATCTGACAGTTGTGCAGCCGTACCACATACGGCATCTCAAAAGCAGCCTGCAACATGTCTTTATTTTTTAACTTGAATGATATACCGCAGCTCCATGACGATACTGTCTGTACTAAGTGAAAGAAAGAAAAACTGTCACAGCATCCACAATGCACACCATTCATAATTGATATAGCGTAACTTAGCATGTACAAGTAAACGACAGAACAATCACAATGATATAAAAATAATATAAAAAATGCTTTCCTGTGAGGATGCCAGGGCCCTGTCAGTATAAATAGCATCCCCGCCTTCTGGAAATTCTGTGCTAGGACTTCCCTCTTTTCTATCCCTCTCTTTGCTTCTGCCTTGTTCGTTTTCTTCCTGTCACCTCCTCCTTGTCTATTTTGTGCCTTCTTGGTCCATTCTCCTGCCTCATTTTTTCCAGAGAGACTTTAAAGATAGCAATTCTCTCCCATGCTGAAGTAGGATGCGCTAGGCCCGACTTGCTAGGCGCTTATTGGCAGTGCAACACATTTTCACTCATGCATACTCACACAAGCTGCTGTCTGAGCGTTCGGCGAAGAACATAAAATACAAATTTACAACTACCCATCCATTTGACTGAGAAAAGCTCAGAGATCAGGGATATCATTAGCAATATCCACAAACAATGAATGACTTGGCTGTGCCATCTATCTCCACACTGATTGTGTTCTGGTGAAGATGATTTCAGGATGTAGTATAAATATTTTTGAACAACATTTTTTTTTCTTCAGAAAGTAAAGGATAAAGCTGATATAACATATTACATGGCAGTTTGTAACTTGTTAATAACATTCTTATGTTTGGAAGCCTTGCATACATACATACAAACACAGCAGTTCTAATCTAGCCGAATCTTCTTCAAAACAAATCTTTTTTTTTTCAAAGAGCACTTTATGGCTATTTTGGTAACAGATGTTTATCAGATCATTCTTTGTGATCTGCTGTTTTAGGTGGTATCTTTTTCCTCTTAAAAAAAAAAAGGTTGGAGTTTGGAAGACTAGTCTAGAATGCCTAGCATCTAAAAATATGAAGGTGACTTTCTCCAAGCTTTGTGCAGGGTAACAGAGGAATCAATATGTGTGCAAATCAACTGGTGTGCAAATCAAAATCAATCTGTGCAAATCAAAATCAATCAGTGTGCAAATCAAAATCAACCTGTGTGCAAATCAACCTGTGTGCGAATCAACCTGTGTACAAATCAACCTGTATATGAATCAACCTCCAAGCCTCTTCTGTGTGCAAATCAACCTGCGTAGAAATCAAACATCCAAACTTGTTACATATCTCATTCTTTCACGTCTGGATTATTGTAATTCTCTTTTGATTGGTCTGCCAGCATCATCTATCCACTCCCTTCAACGTATACAAAACTGCAGCTTGATTAGTCCTCAAAAAGAAAAAATCTGAGCATATTACTCCTCTCTTGCGATCTCTCCACTGGTTGCCTGTGCCACAAAGAGTAAAGTACAAGATCAGTACTCTCTGTTAAAAATGCCTCCACAAAACAGCATCCTCCTATGTGAATGTCTTCACTTGTACTGTCTTCACTTCTTGTTCCCTCTGCTCTGCTGCAGATACCCTGCGCTTAAGATTGAACCATTCCACTGTTGGCCATCGCTCTTTATTTCTGGTCCATCAATCTGGAATGACCTCCCTCTCTCCCTTCGCGAAAAGCCAACTTACGACACTTTTAATCCAGCCTCAAGACGTACTTATTCTAAACCTAAGACTTTCCCCTATTGTTTCATCTCATAATTATCTGTGTTTGCCTTCAATGGCCAAAATTCCCATCACCCTGCCGAGGTGTATAACCTATGTGTGTGTGTGTGTGTGTATCTGAATTTGTTAAAACATTTATTCATTGTTGGTTGCATGTGTGGGAGTGGGATGAATGCAAGCAGTTTGATTTGTTTTTACAAGATATAGCGCTATATAAATTCCATTTATTATTATTATTGTACAAATCAATCTGTGTCGAATCAATGTGTGTGCAAATCAATCTGTGTACGAATCAATCTGTGTACAAATCAATCAGTGTATGAATCAATCTGTGTACGAATTAGCATGCGTACAAATCAACCTGTGTATGAATCAATCTGTGTACAAATCAATCAGTGTATGAATCAATATGTGTACGAATTAGCATGCGTACAAATCAATCTGTGTACAAATCAATCAGTCTATGTAAGAATCAATCTGTGTAAGAATCAAGTCTATGTACCAATCAATCAATCTGTGTAAGAATCTAGTCTATGTACAGATGAAGTGACTGATCACCTCTGGAGGCTTTTCCTTGTCTTTGCTGACCCTCAGTTCACTGAACAGCTTGGCTGACTGTAGAGGAGCAAGGTAGGATGTGTAGTCACTGGGAATACTGATGCCGTCATCTGGACAGACATAGAAAACACACACAGAAATAACATAACAAATAACATGATGACAGACGCTTTAGTTCAGTGGTTCAGACTGTTCAACTTCAATCCCATGGGGCCATGAAGTCGTAGGTTTGAATCTCGGCAGCATCTGGCGAATTAAGGGTGGGGATTTTTTATGAGCTCCAAGTTCAACTTTAAGTGCAGACCTGCCAGTGCCTTAATTCCCTTTGTGTATATGCATATGCATTTGTGTATAAACACATGTAGAAGATCAAATATGCATGTTAAAGATCCCACCATTCATGTCAGTGTTCTGGAAACACGAACATCCCCAGCATACATCCCTGAAGTAGGAATGCTGCTACCTTCATGGTAGGCGAAAAACAGTCGCATACAAAAAATCTCACCATTGGTGAACCTGGGGAAATCTAGCCGAGAAAATGAAAAAAAATAATATATATATATATATATAATTATATTATAACAACATGATTTTCAGCAATACATTTTGAATAAATTCAAATTTGGAAAACTGATTTTCAAATTAAAAGATGGTCAGAAACATAATATGCATCGAGCTACACTGAGGACAAGGACACAACTGAAAGAAGACAACACCTATCCAATCCCCTTTTGAATCTATCTCTAAACATTGCTCATCAGCACATGTATAATTTTTTATACGCTGAGGAATGTGTAGTGTTCATACACAAATCTTTTATCAAGATCTTCCCCTCCATTTTCATAGAAAAAAAATCTGCCAAACCTTGAATAAAAACCGAGCAATATTAAGTTTTTCTACAATTTCATCCACGTATGTTTGGGATAAGACACACTTTCAACACAGCCATATCAAACAAGATGATCAATAATTCAGTTGTTGATTATGATCCCTGAAAATGATTTTTAAAAATATATTTAAAAATCTCATAATGCTCCTGAGAAATGTGGTCGGGTATCAGAAACGGATTTAAAAGAACACAAGTAACTGCATCTTCTAAACTTTCAAAGTAACAAGAAAATATTTTATTTCCCATTAATCCCTGTATACTTATGATTCTCATTATTTTTTAATATCTATCTAAAAATTATAACTGAAACAAACAAACACACACAGTGATATATGCAGCTTTACAAAACTGCATTTGCGTTTGGCAGCCATACCTTTCAGAAATCGCTGGGCCCCATCCAAGCACTCTGGGGACAGCTCGTTGTCGCCGAAAGATCCCAGCAGTTCGCTGATGACGATGTCGGCTTTCTGTGGAGCCTCCCACACCCGCATGTCACAGGACACCACTTCCACCATGCTGCCCCACATCTCTTCTCGCATGTTCTCTAACCTGAGGTACGATCACATCAGACTTTAAATGAGAAACAAAAACACAAGCCAGGACAAAAAGTAATATACTTACAAAAAATGTCAATTGCAGTTAGTTCAACCTCAATAACAGAAACAAAATATTAGGCTTCCAATTAGGAACTGTGCTTGGATATATACATACATGCATCCCTGAAGTTGGAATGTGACAAGCTAAATGGTGGGAGGAAAAAACGGCTGCAAAAGAAAAGATATCACCACTGCTGAACCTTGGAGCTCTAGCCAAGGAACAAACAAAACCACAACAAAAAACCCAACCCAAAACCCATACATGCATATCAGCACAAAAACACACATGTACACACTCTCCTACAAAAACTTAAATATGAGGCAAAGCTTTTGTATAGGAGGGAAAAAATATAAAAGTTCATAAGAACTGCAGAATACAACACAACAAAAAGTGGCAAAGGTCAAAATAAGTAAATAAATGAATTTGTGACACAAGTAAGCCTGAAGACAGTAAGCATCCCTTACGTGACGACAGCGTTGGGGTTCTTCTCCACGGCGTAGATTTTCTTCACTTTGCGATCTGCCTGTTTCAGGGCCGCTATGGCTGCTCGGACCAAAGGACCACGCCCCGCGCCCACCACCATCAGCACACTGCCAACAGACAAAACACACAGCTGTCAGTTCCCCCTTCACTTTCAGCTCCCCTCAGCTGCTATCCGTTCCATCCCAGCTGGTGTTAATTACAGCAGAATCTGGCCACATGGAATTGGTAAAAGGAAGGGGTTCAGTTTAGCACTGGGCCCTTGACCGAGTTATGCTGGATTTTCACACTGTGGGCACAGCAACAGTGAACAATGACTGCATTCATTATCAAGAGGAATGATTGTGTGACTGGTAAGTTTGTTATTTTGAGTTTGACTTGATTAAACTTTGATAAAAGTGCGAGGGAAAACAGAATACAGGAGGAGAAGGAAAAGAGGGTTGAATCAAGGAATTAGGAAGAGATGGGTATTTACGAGCACAGATTTCTATTAGTTTTGTGGGTGGATGTGTTATGCAGGTTGTTGTGTAAACGTGTGTGTGTGTATGGTGTGGTGTGGTGGAGTGTGAGTGTGTGTATGAGTGAGTGAGTGCGTGCATGCATGGAAAAAAAAAATGTTCAGCAGAATCAAAAGCAGACAATATCACTAAGAAAGACTATTTCTTTATTTGAAATCTGTTCTCAAAGCAATTTTTTTTTAAAACACAAAAAACCCTATGAAACTCACAGCTCTTTTGTCTCCTTCTCTTCCTCTGGTACTTTATCCAGTATTGCTTGATACATTGCCTGTCAGACACAGCAGTCACAGTTCATCGTGAAAAAAGAAACCAAATAACACAAAACAAAGCAACTTAGAGCAGTCACAATCAGCTATTCCTGATACATAACAAGACTTCCCCTTTCCCCAATTTAAATGTCTGAATAATAACAATGATTCATACAAAACAAAGCAACAATTCTCAACCAAGACAAAAGTGCTAGTGCTGTAGAAGTATTTTACTGAAATTTGTCTTTAAGAATTCAGGAATAACCTTCAATAAAGTTTATATACAAAAAACACTTCAATGAAGTTATATGGAAAAAAAAAACTACAATGAAGTTTATATCCAAAAAACTTTCAATGAAGTTTATATAGAAGAAATGTGAAAGCACTGTAGTTCAAAGACTCCGTTTAGATAATAAACACAAGTAAAGTCATGAAATACAGAATTGACAGAGTCAAAGTGAAATACAGAATTGACAAAGTCAAAGTGAAATACAGAATTGACAAAGTCAAAGTGAAATACTCACTTAAACTAATCAACAAAACCTGAATAAATCATTAACTTGGCATATAAAAACATACACCTCCCCCACCCCTAAACAAACAAAAACCCACACACCACTAACATCATACACAAACAAAACAAAACAAACCAACACTGAACCACTGACCTTCTGATATTCTGAGTATTTGACAGGATCTTTCTCAAAGACCTCGTAGGTGTGTGATTCCAAGTTGTCCATCAAGGGCTAGAGACATAAAATACTTCATTCAAGTGCTTTGATTCGTTTGCCTTACAACATTCAGTGCTATACACATTCTATACATTATCATTATTCAAACTATAAAATTCTGTGTGTGCGTGCACATACACACACACACCGATTCAGATTTCTCATATTCACACTACCTTTACACACCAGCTATCCTTGCAAGTACTGAATCCGACACACAAGTGATTGTTTTATTTCATGCATACACCAGCCAACCATAGAGGTACATTATGAATGACATATCAAAGAAAATACCTGCTTACAATATGAATGACAAAATATAAAAGAAAATACCTACTTACAATATGAATGACAAAATATAAAAGAAAATACCTGCTTATAATATGAATGACAAAATATAAAAGAAAATACCTGCTTACAATATGAACAACACAATATTAAAGAAAATAACTGCTTACAATAAGAATGACAAAATATCAAAAAAAATATCTGCTTATAATTGAACGAAACAATATCAACGAAAATATTTGCTTACAATATGAACGAAAAAATATCAAAGAAAATAACTGCTCACAATACAAACGACACAATATCAAGGAAAATAACTGTTTACGATATAAATGACACAATATCAAAGAAAATAAACTGTTTACAACCTCAAAGACTGATGTTTAAAGGCAAAAGCAGCAAAAAAGACCAATACTATAAATTTTTTTCTCTACCTACCATCTTGGGGGTGAGAATAGTTATCATGTCAGGCAGAAGAACATGTTTAATCTTTCAGGAACTGAAAATTAGCTTCCAAAGGGAAATCTGGTTAAAGGGTATTTATGGACTCTGCAATGGAATGTTTTCTAGTATGATCCCCCAATGTCACATATATTCAAACAGTTAAGCAGCCGATGTATAACGATAACCATTATTTCTCATTGTAGATCCCACAACATGCACAATCAAACACAACTATAACAAACAACTGAAACTCCCCACCACAACCACTCCACCCCTACCCACCCCCAAAAAAGGGAGAAAATGAATTTAAAATAGCAAATGACATTACAACCGTATAAAAAAATCAATCATTGTGAATCACATATCAAACTAGTATTAAAAAGTTTTCACATAACTATTCAGGCATCTCACCTATCAGCATCACCATTAAGGCATCAATTATTGTATATAGTGAACATCTGAACTTGATTATAACTCGGCACCAATAATAGCATACATTCTTCTTCCTTTTTGTCATGTTTCTCCCAGGGGAGGTTTGACATTGATGATAGCATACATTACAAATAATTATTTGAACTTGAACTCTCTCTTACACACACACACACACATGGAATAAGCAGGCAGGGTGGGTGGAATGAAACGGCTACTGCAGTAGACACATTTTCACAAGATAGCCTACAGTAAAAGCAGATGTAGAGAAACAACAGAAAAAAAGCTGTTAGTTCTTTTCCTTCTCTAATAAAGGCAAACTAAAGTAATTCACGATACATGGGCAGGAGAGTGCCACTTCAACTAGAAAGCTTCTGTAAGGTATTAGTCCCAACATGTCACTCCTCAGAAAGATGTAACTCACATACCTCACAACTGTACCCACATCTGATCACACACACACACACACACGCATGCACCCTAAATGAACAATGCTTTCCATTATACTGAAACACAATAGTTTGGATAATTTTAATTAATAAATACATCAACTACTGTTGGTGACACAAGCACCCCCTTTCAACTTTTCTTTCTTTTTTGCTGACTGTGAAAAACCTCAAGGATAACTTTCTTTATGTGTACACACTACCAAGCTAAGAAGGAATAAAGAAATCAGCACAATGATTTGACAAACAAGATGAACACACAACAATGTAAAAACAATATGTAGAGTGAAAGCAAAAGGGGGGTGAGGGAGGATTTGATAACACACAAAATGGGACAGAATAGCAGTACACCTGGGACAGGATAATCAGGGCTATGTATAGGACGTAGCGCATTACACATACATACATACAATATCAAGCAGCTAAATATAATGTCC
The DNA here is from genome assembly GCA_028751875.1 of Rapana venosa. Lineage (NCBI taxonomy): Eukaryota > Metazoa > Mollusca > Gastropoda > Neogastropoda > Muricidae > Rapana > Rapana venosa. The sequence goes on from CM054149.1 coordinate 11,493,786, forward strand.
AGTAACATGCAATGTACTATCTGAATCTGGGAAAATGGGAGGGGAAAAACTAGTATTCCAAAAAATAACAACAAAAGAAATGAAATAAGAAAGAGTACACTTTTTCTCATACTCATGTTGCTATTAACATTTTTTTTTAACCCTATTTATCGATGTGACAAGCATAGTTAAAACCTAGCCTACAGTTAAAAATGCCCCCCCCCCCCCCTTCCCTAAAACACTGATGAGCTGACACATATTTCCCAACATTTCCTTTACTTAAATCAAAGTCAAACTAAAAACCAAAAAAACTTTGCCTCAAACTGAGAAATTAAAGAGACATGTTTCATACACAAAATAACCATAAAACATACGGGACAACAATTTTTAAAACCCAAACACAAGTCTAAAATCCAAACAACATTCACATCAATTCAATCTATCACAAAATAATACCAATCACACAATCGATAAACACACACACCTACCTTTCCAGCCCACTTACCAATCCCCCCCCCCCCCCATAATACATGCGCACATAATACAAATGTATACAAACATTTATCAGACACACAACTTCATATTGACACCAGTTTTGTAACATTACACTAAGTGAACTATTCAGAGTTGTCAGCAGCCGTTCTGCATTCAAAGAGTATACAAACCGCCTAAGTCACACACCACGCGCACACACACACAAATTGGACAGTAGGTCAGAATATAATCAGGTTCACACTCTCACTTTGACCTGTCCTGTATGCTCAAATAAACCTACTGAAACCTTTAGGCAAAAGTTGCACAGTATTCTCTCTTCCACCTTCTACTGTAAAACCCCCAAGATTTCTGCTAAAATCTTCAGCAATATCTTTGATTCTGCTAAAAAAACTCTTATGTACTACTTCTGACTCCACTTGATGCCTGCATCAGATGTTTCTACTTCTTCACTCACTCCCTACTGGTCAATTTTTATTATGCGTATCTCTACATACTGCTTAAAAAAAAAAATTCAGAACTAAAAACATACTCAACACAAATACATGAAATTTTCAGGGATTATTGTCGATATGTAGGTCAAGGTTGAAAGCCAACTGCTGGATTTTCATACACAACTTGATGTCATTGAGCTATAAAAAAACCCCACACCCAACAACAACAAAAAACAACGGTAAAATCCTGCAATGACAGTGATTCAAAGACAAGTGTTGTGCACAAGGCCATTGCAATCGCAGTAGATCATAGGGAGTGAGTTAAAGAAAGAAAAAAGGAGATGTAACAAATACCTACGTTTAATACTCTCCAAACCTGTTAGTACTAACCTGCAAGGGGCACTGCAGGAAGTCTTCAAACCCTTTGGCAAACTCTGTAACCGGATCAGGGGGATCTTGGGTCTACAGATATACAACACACACATACAACATACACACACACTGCTTTGTCTGATGACAGAAGAAAAGCATTAATAAATAACAACAGTAATAAAACTTCCTTTGTTTAATTTAACTTACAAACAAATATAAGGTTTTTCACACTTTCGGTAGCATGACAACTGATGTCTAGTAATTGCAATTTATACCATGTGTTTTCAGGTGCCTTCTTTCTCCTCCATCCCCCTCCCCCCAGTCCTGCTATCGATGAAAAAACAACAACCCAACAACCAAACAGCTGTTAAAAAACCAACAGCGTCCAGTTTTGTAAAGACTGTTTTTACGCGAGATACCATGATGTCAGTTTTGTCTGCTATGGCTGTCAGTACACACTTGCTTCACGAATAACCACCACCGCTCACTTCCCTCCCTTTCCTTTAGTTACTTTTCTGTTCAGGCTGCAGTTCTTCTAACTTTGCAGAAACGTATCTCTTATCGGAAAACTTGGAAAAGGGCTGTTCTCATCCAAGATTGTTTAGTCTGGTGATGTACAGAACATGGTTCTAAATATTTCATCCATCCCCCCCCCCAAAAGTCGAACATTCTCATCAATTTTTCCATACTTTCTCTGCCCCTGTTCAAAATTGTTTAAAAACAAATTAGCTAACATTCCTCATCCATTTTTTCATACTTCATCTGTCCCTCTTGTATGTCCCTTAAGTCTCACAAACCCAATACATATCGCAATAAATTTTTAATATCGTTTCTCAAAACCATCCTATGCACAGAAACAGCTTTAACAACATTTACATACTTCTGACCATCCTTTCCTTAAATATGTTTCACTTCACTTTTAAACCCAAAGAGAGTGAGGAGGATTGGGAGGGGCTAGAACTACAGCTACTATAACACAATCGGCCAAGACTTATGCTCTACATCTACAATTTGGGGCAGCATCCACACCTACAAACTCATGTGCATTACTAAAATATAAGAGGTGTTCATCACATATGAAAACATACCATGATTCTTCATTCCTACTGCATATAAACATAAACTACAGGCTGCAAACTAAAGAACATGTCTGTCTGTGACCAGTAGAGTAAACTTAAAGGTACTACAATATCAATTAAACCTGACAGTGCCTTGGAACCCGCAAAATATGTTCTCTCTTCACTTCTGTCTGTCTCAATAAACTCTGAAGTCAGCAGGCAATATTTTAAAATAACAGACTCAAACAGAAAACAAGAGGATGTAAGTAAGTGTGGAACACACACACAACACACAGCTCTGTCAAGGACAGACACCTCTCTGTCTCTGTCTCACACACATATCAAGGCAAGCGCCACAACTGTGACAACATATACCATTTCAATGCTATCTCTGTGTTTTACAACTCAATGCAGTCTGAACGTTACAGATCAACACTACAGGTAGCAGAGAAAGCTACTCAACACTCTAATCTGAACCAGGTAAAAATTTTTGTAAAAGGCTTTAAACCAGCAGGAAATTAAAACAAAAATACATGTATCCCACAAGATGATTTTGTCAGAAACAGCTATGAAAGTGTGTATTATAAAGAGGATATTATATAAGTAATTTAGTATTAGAGTTAAGCATGTTAGAAAAGATGAGAGCCGGTTGCAAAATCTTGATTATTGATATATAATGAAATATACACAAGCACTTGCTAACAGATGTCTGTTAAAAGGTAGGCACAATTAACAATGCTTTTATGCACTAACTTGTCAGAACCACAACCTCCTATTCCAACCAAGGCATTTTTTTTCCTAATATCAACAGATTACACATGTCAAAACAGCATCATCAATATCTGACATAAATATGTATCCTTCTTCTTCTTCATCAAACACTCAGACAGCAACTTTTGTTGTCTGTCATAGAGGGAAAACGCAAACGAGGACGACCCAAGAACACTTGGCGTCGGACTGTCGAAACAGAGCTGAAGACCTTCCAACATACCTGGGGAACCATTCAGAAGCTGGCCCAGGACAGACAGGAGTGGAGAACTTTTGTTGCTGCCCTACGTGCCAATAAGGCACAAAGGCATTGATGATGATGATGATATGAGTGAAAATGCGTTGCGCTGACAAGTCAGGTGCAGCGCATCAGACTTTGGCATAAGAAGAGAATCATTATTTTTAAGTCTTCCTAGGAGAAAAAAGGCAAGAAAATGGACCAAGAAGGCAGAAAACAGACAAGAAGGAGGTGACAGAGAGAAAAGGAACAAGGCAGAAACAAAGAGAGGGACAGACAAGAGGGAAGTCCTAGCAGAGAATCTCCTGAAAGTGGGGATGCTACTTATAGGCTCCCTGTCATCCCCATAGGGAAAATCAGAATAAAGAATTAGTACAAAAGAACAGCTACTTTTACAACTCCCTCTGCATAATGGGATATATACTCCAAAACCCCAAAGGCAAGGCGCGCATACCTGCCACAGGTGATCCAGGTATTGTTGATAGCACCGGATGCCTTTGTCTGCATGTCTGTCTGCCCCACTGAGAATCACCTGTATGTCCAACTGAAACAGAATGCAGATTTTTTAAAAATTAATTCATTTATTTATAGTGCTTTGATTTGCTGCTTTACAAGATTCAGCGCTATAAAAATTCCATACATTATTACTATTATTATTTATTTCTTTCATTTTACTGTTACTCAACTACAGCTCCCAGGTTCACCAATGGTACAATTTTGCATATGCGACTGTTTTTGTTTACTACAAAGGTAGCCACATTCTGACTTCAAATATGCATGCTGGGTATGTTTGTGTTTCTGTAACCCACCGAACGCTGACATGAATAACGGAATCTTTTAACATGCATATTTGATCTTTTGCATGTGTACATGGAATGAAGGCAGCACTGGCTGGTCTGCAATTGAAGTTGACCTGGGAGAAATTAAAACCTCCACTCACATTTACTTTCTTAATTCTTTGAAGTCTTCATAAAAGGGAGATTCAATCATAACCCAAACACAGAACATGAAAAAAAAAAAATAAAATAAAAAATATAAGATCTTTGAACACATTTATTTAAAAAATAAAGAAAGAAGCATATGGTTAAAAGTATGTGATGCAAGCACCATCCTTTTGTGTTATGTTACCACTACTCTGTGTGTGTGTGTGCGTGTGTGAGTGCGCAAACACACATGAATTACAACCCTGACTTTTCCTATCTTTCATCATTGGAGTGCGCACGCGTGTGTGTATGTGTGCCCTTACGCATGCGTGTGTATGCATGTGTACGTCACACATGCATGCCTGTATGTACAAACACACATGAACTACAGCCATGCATCATTTCATCATAAGGACGATATTTCTTGATTCCTTTCCTCGTCTTCTGCGACACATCCAGCAGTGACCATGCACACACAGAACTCAAAACAGGCCCTTCCTTACCCTGTAGAGGCGGCGGATGAGAGTTTGGTGTGGCTTGGAGAGGACCGGGTAGCCTTTCTTGTTGGTCAGGAACAGCTTGGTGGACACCACCACCGCCTTGAGGGGCTCCGCCATCCAGCGCTCCATGATCTCCTCTGAAGGGATATCTGCCGTCACCTCCAGCACAAGGTCAATCCGCTTCGTGGAGTCGCACATTGAGCGGAACTTGTTCCACCTGGAACAGGATCAAAAGGGGGAAGGTGGCAGGACGGCTAAGGCGTTCACCTGCCTAATGAGAAAGCAAGCCGTGAGGTTCTGGGTTCGATTCCCAGTCTCGCCTTTTCTTCCCAACTTGACAAGAAAATCGAACTGAATGTCAGTCCTTCGGACTATAAACTGAGGCCCCATGTGCGATTGCACGCAGCAATCTTGTGCACATGTTAAAAAACCTGTCCCGCTTATCGGAAGAGTAGACCCATTTTGTACCAGAAGGAATGGAAAACAGCAAGAAAAATAACCCGCCCACACTTACAAAACTAACTGGGTTTGACCCACGTCTGACTGAAATATACATAAGCTGCAAGAAATGGTGTCATAGAGAGATCTATTCTAAACTGTGCCATGAAGAGACACTTATCACAAGGCCAGCCACTCACCACTTCCACGTGTCTTCAATCATGTTGCCTTCCATGGCGTCATCGTCGTCTTTGAAGACGCGGTCTGTCATGTCTGCAGCGCTCACCAAGGGGACCTGGATCCAGTATTGCTGCACAGAAAGAACTGTTCCAATGTATCACACAGCTGGGTAAAGTTTCTGGCAGAGCCAAGCAGCCTCACTTGTTTGAAAATATGGCCACCTACCATCACTTCAATGTCAATTTTCAGCTTGTGTGAAGCCTTCAAATTCATCTTCTGAGTCGGAATTGACGAACATTTCCTGCAAAAATTGTTTGAAATTGGCATCTGTGATGTTGGTGTTGAACAAATCCCCCAAATTGATGTTCAAATGTCTAAAAATTGCTGTCACATGTCATGATGAAGTAAATGCAAATGGCAGAGAGCAGAGGAAATTTTAGACTTGTTTTGAATCAAAATTTGCTTTATTGCCATTATCAGTCACAAAAATTGTCCTGACAAGCCGCAAAATTTGAACACTCTGTGTTCAGCGACACAGTGTGCCTAAAGACAAAAATAATTCATTCAATGAAACGATGCACCTACAGAATGCTAAAGGTTCTACCTTACAGTAACAACAAAGCCTAATGCGGCAATCTTTTCCAACAAATACAAGGGTGAGGGAACAAAGCCTGCTTACCATGGGGATAAAGGTTGAAAGGATGTGTTCGTTGACACAGCGAGCGAGGTTAGCACAGTTGGCGTTGTGTATTGGTATCATCAGAGCTGGCAGGCCCAGGTGACAGGCAAAGGACAGCTCCTGCTTCAGGGCCTGCAGACAGAAAAAAATAACACACCAACTCATAAACACCTTGCAGTACACTGAGTTTGCTCCAGTTTCTACAGGTGCAACATTTATGCATTTGAATGAAAACTGCATTATCTGAAGAGACAACACACACCTAATCAAAGTCATGTTCATGATAACACACGTGTGAATTTTGATTCAAAAAGCATTTCAATTATCAAGATTTTTTATTCCAAAAGAATTTCAATTATCACGAATCTTTATTTTTATTAAAAAGCATTTCAATTATTGTGTATTCTGATTTTAACCCCAAAAAAGCCATTTCAATTATGGTGAATTCTGATTCAAACAGCATTTCGGTTTTCGTAAATTCTGTTTAAAAAAGCACCTCAATTAACGTGCATTCTGATTCAAAAAGTTTTTCAATTATCGTCAATTCCGATTCAAAAAGCATTCTAATCATCTTTTACCAGAATTTTTCATGAGCCTCTGTGTTTCCACACATTTCTAAGCAGCACTCAACACCAACTCCAAACAAGCCAACCAACTGCACCCCCCACACTCACAATTTCTGAATTTCTCAGGATTTTAGCATCTGTGGAGTCGAGCTGCAGCCATGGAGACACCTTTCCAACCACCAAGTTGCTCCAGTCTGCAAAATACAAACACACACACACTTTTATGATCTGCGCATGAACCCCGTCATGAATATAAATCATGCTGACATCATTCTTTGCAAAGTTATCAATCATACTCAACAATATGGCAATTTTACAGCTGACCAGCATTGTTTATTTTTCAGACAATTAATGAATCACAGCTTGACTAGACCTGCGCACCCCATACTACTGATTTCAGTATTTTCATGGCAGTTTTCAGTATTTTTCAGACTTTCAATAATTTTGTGCGCTGTTTGCAACTCTTCTTTTTCAACAGGAAAACTATTTAAACACATTTTTTCTTTTATACCATTTTTTCCCCCCTCTTGAATTATGCTTTTTTTGTTTGCTGTTGTTTTTCCCCATTTCATTCCACTGTACACAAAATCATAAACTTGTTTTTCCTCATAAACTGGAAAAATCTGGACAAGTCTGATTTGTCTTTGCAAGATATAGCGCTATACAAATTTCATTTATTATTATTATTTATTATTATTATGGGGATACTGTTTACAATTTTTATTCCTTTTTAAAGATTTGAAAAAGAAAGGTATCAAAATAGATGTGTGTGTGTGTGCTCATGTGTAAGTGTGTGTGTGTGTGCTCGCGTGTGTCTGAGTATGTGTCATTGTGTGTGTGTGTATCAGCACACTTTTAGACTTGTGTCTACCCTTAAGAGCCAACCATTACCTGAACTAGACAGGCAAAGATCTGAGCGGGACAATGGTCCCGTTCTGTTCTTGGCAGCATTCTCCAGAAACTCTCGCTTCAGCCGTGGATGGATGATTGGCATACATGCAAAATCAAACCTGCAACAACAACAAAAAGATTCATACATTACTTACATAAAGCATATTGCATGCACACCCACAAAGTGGCACACTCAACAGTCACAAACTTAATAGCACCAAATGCAGGCTACAATCCCACTCTTTAAAATGATTCATTTCAGAGTTCCTCACACAACAGAACTCAGCAACAGAAACAATGAACATCCTTTGCTTTTCAATATCCAAAACTTTTTATTTTATTTTTAATAAGCGCTTCAATTTGTTGCTTTACAAGATTCAGCACTCTGTGTAAATTCCATACATCATTAATTTATTATTATCATTAATCTATTTTATCACAATTTAATACATATTTTTTTCATAATCAAACTGGTGCTTAGGAAGTTAGGCAAAGGCCATGGTTTTAGTATTAAAGCTAAGAACTCTCAAGATACAGCCATTATAGGTCTCCTAGTCTGTGATGATTCACTCTCAGCTCTGGAGATCATTCCCAGTTGGCAGTTGGAATATTTGATATACATGACCAACTCTCAAAAGGTGCCTCATCAACTGCTGAAAATTAAATTACAGCAGACTTTCATGTGACACAGATTTATACTAAATTTAGACACCCAGTTTTCATATTTTATAACAGAAAAGATAATATTTCTGATACTTTTAGAAAAAAATCACATTCAAAGACAGATGAAGAAATAGTGTTACTCGTGACGTGACACAAATCATTCCTTCATACAATCATTAGTCAATAAATTTAAAAGTGAAAAAGGAAATAAGAAGTTCTGATGTTATGTTTGATGTCTTTGCACATAACTACATACTGAAAGTTGGAATAGTTCATTCAAAACGGAGATACAGAATACTGAATAGTGTCACTGTCACTCAGGACACTATCCGACCCAAAAAGTTTTCGCACTCTCCAGATATAAGCTCTGCATATGATATAGACATAGTTCACCTAAGAAAATATCATTCTTTATCTTAAAGTCAATAAAGTACATAAATCATTAATTCAGTCTAGTAGTCGCATAATGGTGTCACTTGTGACAAACCCTGACATGACTAACAATGTGTGCAGTCACAGGTAACCAATGCATATATAATAAAACCACAGAGTGCTAATATTACACACCACTTTTATCATTTATGCCAAGGTTTTAAAGATATATGCTGTCATGAGCAATGTTCATTTCTAAACACATGCACAGTGCGTCTGGAATGATAAATATTTGATAATCTTTTAAAATTTAGAGTTATGTGTAACATGCCTTAGTTAATCAGTTACTGACTTATTGCTAGACAGTAAAGCATTCTTGGGTCTTTGATTTACAAAAGTTGTAAGAAAACCAGTGTAATAAAGTAAAGATATAACAGCTGGTAAATGATATTCTAATCTCATTGTGAACACCATTTTGTGTTGTTTTTTTCATTTGTATCAATTTCAGAAATATCAATGGTGCTTGACACTAAAGTAGAGATCATCAACTTTTCTTTTTTTTCTTTGGTATCAGTCCCCCCCCCCCCCCCCCCCAATCTACAATACTTTTGTGTGTGTCCAAAAATCTTTTGGTTTATTTATTTATTTCACATTATTGTTTTAACATCCAGTTTGTGATGCTATGTCTGTTTCTTCTTGTTTTGACCTGTCTCAGAGCATCTCACAGTCACAGTAAAGAAACAGTTGTGAAGCTCTTCAGTTTTTGTTTTGGGTTTTTTTTGGGGGTGTGGGGTGGTGGGTGGGGGGGGGGGGGGGGGGGGGGGGGGGGTGAGGTAACACTTCACATAATTAGATTAATTACTAAAGAAATATTTCATTATGGCATGATAAAATGTGTTTGAATTGTGTGTGTTTGACATAGATCTGCAATGCTGTTTTTGTCTTTCTGTAAGCCTGCAATTGTCCATTTTGGCATTTGTTTTGTTGTTGCAGAGGCATCATTGCATTGCTATATTTTCAATCATGTATATCTTGATTTGCTTCTGTTGGCTTAGTTACAATCCAATATTTTATAGAAAATTAAAGATTCTATACAAAAACAGTCACAAACTCACATTAATGATTTTGATATTTTAAAATTGTGACCCTTGAGAAAAGATAGAAACTAAACAGATCTTAAGAAAAGAAAGAAACTAAACAGATCTTAAGGGAATAAATAAAGCACAAGTTAAAGTGCACTGTACAGTATTAACTCAATGGAGTCGCCGTGAAATGATCCTGCCATTTTGTGGTGTTGCATGATTTTGGCTATAGTATATTTGAAAAATTCAGCAGACTTACCCAACATAATAAAAAAGTTTATGTCTACTTTTGAGATTATTTCAGTTTTTTAATAGATGACTGTATTTATTTTTTACAAATTTGCAAAATATGTCACTGAATGCTGAAAAATAAAAAGTTTTGAAAATTAGGGCTGCGTATTTTACATGGCTTGAACTGTTGACATCAACTAGTCCCCTTGAAGCAATGTGATGATTTTTCACCAAAGTAAAGTTCCCTGAAGCTGGCTGAATCCATCTGATGTCACTTTTTGTACAACAGATTTTTTTAAAAAAGAATCATAACACTGGAGAGCCTGAAATCCCAAAGATATCACTTGCTGACATGTCAAACAAAATTAGCCAACAGACAAAAACTAGGCAAGCTTATGGTCAAGGAAAGCAACTGTGTTTTGAAAAATGATCGCCCTACAGGCCAGAGTACTTTCCCTTGAGTTAAACATCACTTTGTGTTTTTTTTAAAAATTCGTAAGTCTGCCGATTCTTAAGCTTCGGCATGTCACAGTAAAGGAGATGAGTTAACACATATAGCCTTTTTGTCAGAATCTCAAGCCAAAGTAGGTGACCCAACTAAAAGAAATGACAGAATATATCTTGCAAACAGCTCTTTACTACAGTGCATCAGTGACTTCCCCCCAAGTCCATAGAGCATTAAAGGATGAGAAAGAAGAGAATGTAATAAACAGGGGAGAAATATCAAATTAAGCAACAGCCAAAATGGTTAAACAGAATGTGAAGTTTTTATTCAACTTCTTCAAAAAGAGGGTATTCTGTTGCCCCTGCGCTGGAGATATAATCAAATGTAAATCTGCAAAATGTTCTTGAAGTTACTGACACACTGTCTTGAGCAAAAACTTTAGGATGAAAATTATGAAATTATTACTAATTATATCATAAATGTCAGAGGTGCCCCCTATATAGTATCTGTTATCTTGTAACTGTTATAGCTGTCATCACTATGCAACATTTCTTTTATTTTTCATCTGCTTGTGGTTAGGGTAACAAATTCAATGTTTGTTGGGTGTTTTTTAAAGAGTATCAGCAATATCACTATCAGTATCATATGTGAATTGGAATATTTAAAAAATTTAAACCTCTATTCAAGAAATACTTCAAATAGTTGTAAAAAGTTGAGTCCCCCCCCCCCCCCCCCCCCCCCAAAAATATGTTATAACTTATAGTTGTCCAATGCTATATGTCCAGAGCACTTGTGAAAGTAAAGCCATTTCATGGAAAAACAGCTAACAGCAATGAACTTGCTGGTTAAACTTCCTCAAAGCTGGTGTCTGATAGTGGGAACAAGACACACTATTTGTGTTCATTGCACAAAGTATACCGGAACTATTAACTCCCAGCCCCTTTGGTTGAAATTAACAAAAACTACTATTAGTATTATGATTTATGTAAAAACAAAGTTCTGTTAGTAACATAAATTCCACACAAAATTTCCTAAGAATGGTGTGCCTTACACAGTTACAGTTCGTGACACCATGCCTACTTTCATCACAGAACTCTCTCAGGCCACGAAGACTCTTCTGAAGAGCCAGCTAATTTGAAAGTACAGCAAGAAACGCTTCAAACGATCTTTTTGAAGGCAATCTAACCTAAACACACCCCAAAAAGATAACAGAAATGCTAAACAGTAAGAATCTAAGACTAATACTAATAGTTTTGGGTGTCATTTGTTACATTTACTGATTTAGTGTTCCATCTTACTTGAAAATTAAGCAGGACAAAAAGGAAAACCTCAACTGCATGGCTCGCCATCTTCACCATGCTGGTAAACGAAGTTCTACACATGCGCAGACGGCATTTCCGACCAAAAAAATGGTGGACTTGTGTGTGTTCGACCTCATGCTAAAAAAATAAACTTGAAAGTGTTACGCGTAATTTTGCAGGGTTCATACAGACTTGGTGGACAAAATTTTATGGCCTTTTCAGGGCTTTTTAAGGGCCATTATTTCCAAATTTAGGGCCTACCTGCAGGATATCAAAGTATAATTTATCAAAATGTGTACACATTTACTTTGATAAACTAATCTCAAACTCGCGTAAGCAAAGTCTCTTCATCTAAAACTGCATGTTGAATTTTGATTATTGACACAAATTCAAGTTAAGTTCTAGAATAAAATACCTTTCAATTATAGATACCACAATGAATTAAAATCCTCACAGTTTTTCTATTTATTTATTTTATTCTTTTATTTATTTAATTCTTTTATTTCAAGGATAATGGAATAAGCACTCATGTGCTTTTTTTCATCCAGTCGGGCAGTCCCCGTGTGTACGCACTTTTGTCAATTTTGTCCTCCATTCCCACCGGCACACAATGGCCTACTCTTCCGAAAAGTGGAACGGGTACAGTAACAGTAAAACTTCAAGTCATGGTGTGATGAAAGTCTCCATGTCTTGAAATACCAAGCAAAGTGAAAACTGAAATAAGTGTCTCTGATTTTAAGATGTTTTTCACAAACTAGCAAAGTGAACTTAACTCTTAAGACACTATCCCTCAAACTTCATCTAATGTGAACCAAATCTCCTTGCCTTATTTAATTTTATTCTTTTATTTTATTCTTTTATATCGAGGATAATGGAATAAGCACTTATGTGCTTTTTTTACATCCAGTCCCCGTGTGTATGCGGTTTTGTAAATTCTGTCATCTGTTCCCACCGACACACAATGGCCTACTCTTACCAAAAGCGGAACAGGATTTATCAAAGATACAGATGGTTACCCAGTACTTGAACTGTAATAACAATACCATCACACAGTCACAGTGCCTCTTCCAAATTCTGCTCATTTATTTCAATCTCACACGTGCATATACATGCAGGCATTCACACACACGTGCGCGCCTGTGTGCACAAGAAGAGAGAGAGAGATCTAGATGTTGCTGGACGCAAGTTCTCAAGTTCAAGTGCTATGAATACATACAAGTCCCGTATCGTCAACACAGACCGAGTGGTAGGCCCAACACTGGCTTGAAAAGGATGCCAACCCCTTCTACCCATAGTAATTTTTTTTTTTTTTAAAGAGCAAGAATCTTCGGATCAACTCTGCTAATATGCTGTGAATTTCAAAATAAAGTCAACTGAACCAACCACGTCGAGCAGTGAAAAATTATGCAAAGTTCTGGCATTTCTGACTTGCCTTATGAAATTGATTCGTTTCTGTTTGCGTTCTGCAGGAAATCTGTGGGGGTAATCTCCCCAAATAAAGAACAGATTTGGCTACGGGTTTTATTGTTTTCCCATTCTCAAACACGACTGTATCCCTGACTGCCATTTTGCAAACTGCGCATGCACACACCAGAAAGAATAGCTATTCACAGTGCAGCTGTGCTAAAATTGAAAAATCGCATAAAGGACTGTAGCGCAGCAAACAGAAAATTGTTATTTTTTCAACTTGCGATCCCATTGCCCTAGTTTAACATCATTTTCTGAACAAATTACTGACATACCGTATGGGGTAGGCAGTCATGTGCATATAAAAAAATAATTGGTTAAAACAAAGCAATCATGCGCTTCCAATGGATGCAAATTACCTCCCTTGGCAAAATAGGTGGCACAACACAAATCACAGACAACGGGCATTCTATCACTGTATCAGCGATATCATGATCTTTGGACACCCTTCTTGCTTTCATTTCTCACAAGTTTTATTTTGTTTATATATTTGTTTAATCTACATTTCAACAGAAACTCTCACTAATGATTCCCATGTTAGGGCTTTTTAGAGCCTCCAGGGCTGTGTATGTCTCATTTTTAGGGCTTTTTAGGGGCCTTAAATGGGCTCTTAAAAAATCAGGGCCTTTTCGGGCTTTTAAGATTTGTACGAACCCTGTTTTGTGACAATAAATATTCAAAAAGCAATCTCTGCCAACAGAGCATATTATTTTACATAAAATTGTGATCTTTAGAAACTGTTTACACCATAAAAACAAACAAGTGCGTTCCCTGATCCATTCCATTTACCGAGGCATCGTTTGTCGATCTCACCTACGTAACGCGAAACCCCATGAGTGTTTTTTTTAGTCCTTTTATCTAAAAAAGTAGGCATATTTGAGAAATATTCTTTAACACAAAATAAAGATTGATTGTGAACATCAACGAAAACACTACTCAGCTGTTTTTGCAAATAGCTCTTTCATACGATCATGCACAATAACCAATGTGCTGACAGACCCATTCAAGAAGGCCAAAAAAGGCCCACTTTTCCACACTTTTTTTTTAATTTAACAATATTTTGACCACGCACTAGCTTCAAAATTCTCAGTTTATCTCTCCAATCTTTGTGGGTTTTTTCCTTCAGTATTTTAGTTTTGCTGATTTAAGTGAATGAATACAAAGTAATACAAGTAATACTAATAGAGTTACAGTGTTTTTTGTACGGTGTCTGTAAGACCGGGCACCTTTTGAGAGCAGATCAGTTCTAACTTTACCTTAACTTAAATACTGCTGACAAGTGACATAAATATCACACCTACACCGGTTTTAGAATAAAAAAGGTTTCAGACATACCCTTCCAATAACTTGAATAACTCAATAAGACTATAAGTATACAGCATGATTAAAAAACTATTTTTGAAGCAGGAGCACTGGTACTTTACGACAAATGTAAGTTTGTAACAAAACCCTTCTTTTATATAGTTTTTAAAAATAAACAAAAACCATGATACTGTCACAGTGAGTGAGGGGGATGGGATAGCCTAGTGGTTAGAACATTGCGCTCACAATCTGACGACCTGTGTTCGATTCCCGTTCAAGTGGATATTTTCCCCTGCCCTGGAGTTCACATCAGTGCAGACTCCACTCTCCCCAAAAGTCTTTCGGATGAGACTATAAACCTGAGACTATAAACCGAGGCCCCGTGGGCAAACACACGAAAAACATCTTGCACACATGTTAAATCCTATTCCAATTACAAAGCTTTTCCTAAGCAAAGCTTTTCCTAAGCGTAGGCTTACAAAACTGCATGCACCACGGGGACTATGTGTAAAAAAAGCACATATGTGCTTATTCCATTATCCTCGATATAAAGAATAAAATAAAATAAAATGTTAAAAAGTGACACTGACACAGTGACAGGGAGACTGCATTCCATTTTCAAGATCATTGGCAAATCCTCAGGAGTACCAAATAAATAGCACCCCCCTCCCCCGATCCCTTCAAAACATTGTATTACACTACAGTCAAATCACAAGTTCCGTGTGGTACATTAACAACAGCCTTCTTCAAACAAAACAAAATCTTCATCAATAATGAGGATGTGTTTTAAATTCACGTGTTAATTGTTATGCAGAATGACTGGCAAACTCTGAAACTATCGTGTCGATTAGGCCTACACATACATTAATGATCCAAAGACGTTCTTCTGTCTTAATCGTTATTATCATACCCAGATTTGCATGCCCATTCCAAAACTGAGTTGATGTCTGGAACACAGTGAAAATCTCTTCCACATGACAAACGTGGTCCAGGCATTTTGATGACTTTCCCTCGTTTCCAGTCTTGCCGGAAATCTAACGGAAGTAGCATCTAATGGTTATATAAAAGTAATGGACTGGATAAAAATATGGCTGTTGAAAAATTATAAAATCTATATTAAAAATGTACAGAAACTAGCACCCTATTCTAGTTTACTGATTTATACTCTTCAAACTTTTTTATAAGAAATATAGAACTGTGATGCTTACTTTTTTTTTTTTTTTAGATTCCGGCTTGAAATTTTTGTAGTATACCAAGGGGAAGCACTCTTATTACTCTTAGACACGCACGTTTTACTGTTGAGGTAAGCTTTGTAATTTGTTAAATAGGTGTAAAATATTATTTTTTCAGTAAACCCTCTGACAGGCATTTTCTAAAAGAATATCATAGAATTGGTATTGATAGCAATCTTGGCAGCGATTGAATCTTATTGGTGTCTGGTTGTAAACATGGAAATCCCAGCCCAATTAACCATTGCACCGGGCACGTGTCTTGTTTAAGGTGTTAAATTATTTTTACTGTGTGTAGATTTTTAGCAAGGAATTGTCTGACATTGGGTGAAGGTAGGCTAGTGGCTTTTTCCATGTTATCATAGCATAGATCATGTCTGTCTTATTTATGCACAGTTGAGTTATATAACTTGTGATTGACCTCTATGATGCGTTAAACTTGTATACATTTAAATGGATATAAATAAATAAAATTAAGAAACTCGAAATCTAAACTACGTCTTCGTCATCTGGCAACGCTGTTGGTAATCTTTATGTATAATTTATATCATTCACTCGCGGATGTTGTGGCATTTGACAATGCCCTTGTACTTAACTGTTCCTAGACATTTCCTCATT
The DNA here is from genome assembly GCA_028751875.1 of Rapana venosa. Lineage (NCBI taxonomy): Eukaryota > Metazoa > Mollusca > Gastropoda > Neogastropoda > Muricidae > Rapana > Rapana venosa. The sequence goes on from CM054149.1 coordinate 11,510,014, forward strand.
AGGTGAGAATTCTGTAGAGAAGAAAATCCACTATATTTCTTTTTAAAATTCTGATCTCAAGCTCTTAGATACTGCCATTTTAAAAATGTTTACTATTAAGAAGGAAAGTGGTAGGATGGTTAAGTCGTTCATCTGCATTAACAAGTTAAACAAGTATTGAAGTAAACCTAAAGCCAAAGTTAGAAATGGGATGAGGTTAGTCCAATGGATGAGACTAAAAACCGAGGCCTCATGTGCAAATGCATGCAGAGCATTTTGTGTACATGTGAAAAACCAGTTCGGACACAAAAATCTCACCATTGGTCAACATTGGAGCCGTAGCTGAAGAACAAAAAAAACCCCAAAAGTTAACTATCTCTGTTTATTGAGGTAGTTCTTCAACTTTTACTTTTAGTTTCTTCAGTGACTTAGGACTAGGAGTGTGAGTGCATTAATTTAAATACTAATAAATTAATTAATTATTAATTTAAAGACTGCCTTCTTGTTGTTCATTTTATTTATTATAAAGTATCGTATTCTTGAATGTATCATGATGTTTTCTTTTTTGATCTTCAGAAAGAACGAAAATGCCTAAGCGGCCTTTGAATCAAGAAGAGGAGGAACCCTCTTCAGATGCTGACAAAAACAATGCATCAGAAGAGAGCACTTCTGAGGAAGAAGAACTGCCTGTAAGTGTAGCTGTGTGTGTGTGTGTGTGTATGTGTGTGTAGTAAGTATACAATACATATGTGTGTGTGTACACACTGTGTGTGTGTGTGTGCACTCTGTGTGCATCACTGTGTCAGTGTGTGTACTGTGTGTGTGTCTGTGTGTACGTGCATGCATGCTTGCATATGATTTATAGTAATATACTGCATCATTGCATATACGTGCATGCATGTGTGTGTATGCGCGCGCGTGGTGTGTGTGTGTGTGCGTGCGTGCATGTGTGCATACAGTATGTGCATCACAGCACTTGATGATGAGACTTCAAAGAAATCTAATCTATCAATATTTTGGCTTGTGTCAGGAGGACTACAGTAGTGATGATGCCAGCAGTGGCACAGATGAGGAGGAGGATGATGAAGATGACGATGATGACGATGAAGAAGACCCCTCAGACGGAGACAGTGGGTCTGGCGGTGAGGATGATGACACCGGAATCGGGTTGTCAGACGAAGCGGATGAAGATGGTCCCTCAGGCACAGCACAGGTCATTTGTGAATTTATTTATTTGAAATTTTATTCCTTTACAATTATATCAGTGATAATGGAATAAGCACTTATGTGCTATTTTTTAACATCCAGTCTCTTAGTGCATGCGGTTTTATAAATTTTTGTCATGAATCTGTTCCCACCAGCACACAATGGCCTACTCTTTTCAAAAAGAATAGGTTTTAACATATATGTGCAAGATGTTCTGCATGCGTGAATTTGGATGATGCAGTGTTTTGAATAGTTGATGCTTCTCTCTAGCAATGTGTATCATCATTTTGATTGTGATTGTGAATTGATGTCAGTTCTTATCCTTACTGTCACTTTCTGTATACTTGTCTGTTTCTTTTATTATTTTTTTTTATTCATCTTTTCCCTTTATTCCTTCTCTTAGGTTTCTTGTCTTTTTTTTTTTCTTGAGTCTGTGTTACTTTTTTATGAGAAGAACAAAAAATACTTCATCATCTGCAGTATATGAGGAGTTTTACTATTTTTGTTGTTTAATGTCAAGTATGTCATGTCATATCATATATAAAAAAAGGTAAAGGAGTCCCATAACCTATAAGGTCGTAGGGGAGCGAGGTGTCAGAGACCTCACTTCTCTAGGGCCAGCATATTGAGGGCGGCGCCCATCTCCTCTCCCTCGCTGCTTTACCTTCCCTGACCCTAAAGAGGGCAGGTACCCATTTACAGCTGGGTGAACTGGGGGAACTGTACTGAAGCCAAGGCGCGCAAACGTCACCCATTCAACTGGTAACCACGCTCGACGCTGCTTAACTTGGCTGGAGGAAAGCGAGTGCTCCGACCACTGAGCTATCCCGTCCCCTTATCATATACCTTTGTATTAAATGTGATAAGAGAGGTCCATATCTAAGAGTAAGAGGAAAAATTAGACTCTATGTGCACAGTAGAATGTAATTGGCTTGCATAACTTTAAAAAAATTTTTTAGAGGTCGTGGATGTTTAGAAAGCAGATGATTGTTAGAAATTACAGGTTTTCTTTTTTTTTTCTTTTAAATTAAAAAACCCCCAAAACATTTACATATTTCATTGTGTAGTTTTACCTTACTGCTTTTTACTAGTATGTGCCGTTGTCAATTACATACTGACAGATATACACTATGTCGATGATTTTCAGAGGTGAATGAGTGAGGAAATGGAGAAGGAGAGCAGGGCATATCAACCCACTAGTGTAGTTTGCTACTGGTTTGTTTGTTTTTTGATCAGAACTATTCACTATTTGCTATAAAATCTGATAGTTTTGTTGAAAGCAGTGCATTACAAACAACACTGATTTTGTTCTTTTTACAGGAAATCTCCGGTCTACCTGATGAGTATGAAGAAGATTCATCGGATGAAGAGGTAACTGCAGACCAGAGGGTGTCGTTTTATAGATTGTAAAGTCGTCTTTGTTTGATCACGGAGGTTTTGAAAACATGTAGTCATCAGTGGCTTGCTGTCTATTCATTGTCAATGTATCAATATTGTCATTATGTTTTTACATTTTCTAAATTGTGTAAACTTTGTAGAACATAAATCAACCCATACATTAAAGGATCAGCGTAACGATTTTGTGGGTTAGAAAATCAAATAATTATTTTTAAAGGTTTTTCATGATTTTCATTGTACTGTTATTTAAAAAAAAAAAACTGAACTGTTTTGCTTCAACTAAGCTTGAAAATACTGGTGGAATATAAGGCAACTTCCTGAAAATAAGATGAACTGGAGGCAGGCACACTTGTGCACACATGCTCATGCAAAGATACACTCGCCCACACACACACACACACACACACACACACACACACACACACACACACTGCGTCACCTACCATTACAACACGTGCATCAAAAGACAGAAGTTAACTTCCAGTTCTATCATGTAACCTCTCTCTTTCAGGACATTCGTAACACGGTGGGCAACATACCTCTGGAGTGGTACAAGGACTACGACCACCTAGGCTACACTGTCCATGGAGAGAAAGTCATGAAGCCCGCCCAGGGAGACACTATTGACGAGTTCTTGGACAAAGCAGAAAACCCAGATTATTGGTAGGTGCCCTACCGTAGTCTTGCATTTAAGTCTTCTTCCAAGGGTGAAAAAAAAAGATGGGTGTAGAGTTTTGTTGTTTCCTTTGTCTTTTCTTCTTTGTGAAGCATTCAGACGAACAACTATTGTTCTCTGTTGTATGAGCTAAAATGGGTTGCGCTGCCGTTTAGCACCTGACAAGTCAGGCCCAGCGCATCCAACTTCGGCATAGGAGAGAACTGTTATCTTTTAAGTCTTTCTGGAAAAAAGGCAGGAGAAAGGATCAAGAAGGCAGAAAAAAAGACAAGAAGAAAGAGTGACAGGAAGAAAAGGAACAAGGCAGAAACAAAGAGAGGGATAGAGAAAATGAAAATTCGTAGCATAGAATTTCCAGAATGTGGGGATACTGACAGGTCCTCAGCATCTCTGTGGGAATGAGGGCAGGGGTGTGTGTGTGTGTGGGGGGGGTGACATGCCTTATAGTAGGGTTTTTTAAAATTGTATTTTCTTTCTGTTTTATTGTTGTTGGGTTAATATTGTTTGGGGGTTTCTGGGTTTTTTTTAAGAGGCTGCATGGAAAATGCTGCCAAATTACTGTCTCTTAGTTTTCCTCGTACACTTGAGAGTGCAAGCAGTGTAGGAGCGTTAGGCAGGCAGTCACTGTGGGTATCTTTGCCGTTGCAGGCGCACTGTGACGGACAAATGGACAGGCCAGAAGACAGTGCTGGATGCTGAGGATGTGAAGATCATCAAGAACCTGCAGAGGGGATTCCATCCCTCCTCCTCCTCCGAGAACATGTATCCGGTAAGATTTCTGCATTTGTGGAACTGTTAACAATGTCTATAGCTGTCTGTCTTTCTATCTCTCTCACTATCTCTCTCTGTCTGTCTGTCTGTCTTTGTCTCGCTGTCTATGTCTCTGTCTGACTGTCTGTCTTTGTCTTGCTGTCTATGTCTCTGTCTGTCTGTCTGTCTCTCTCTCTCTCTCTCTCTCTGTCCTCTCTCTCTCTCTCTCTCTCCCCCCCCCCCCCCCCCATTCCTCCCTCCCTTCATCTCCCTCCCTCTCTCCCCCAACCCCCCTTCTCATATATATGTATACTGTAAAAATCCTAAAGGGTTCGCATGATCAGTTAATCATATTGTCAACAATATTCAGACCATTTCTGCATTAAAAGAATTTGCATTGGTTTATTTTATTGCTATTGACCTTACTCTGTGGATGGTAGGGCTTTTCCTAAGCACGTTCGATATTTGGTTTATACCATTGATATTGTTTTGTCTTGTTCTTTGTTCTCTGATAAGAGTGTATGTGTGTGTGTTTATTTTAATTTTATTCTTTTATATTGAGGATAATGGAATGAGCACTTATGCGTTTTTTTACATCCAGTCCCTGCTGTGTATGCGATTTTGTTAATTCTGTAATCTGTTACCACCGGCACACAATGGCCTATTCTTACAAAAAGTGGAACAGGATTTAACGTGTGCGCAAGATGTTCTTTGTGCATTCGCACACTGGGCCTCAGTTTACAGTCTCATCCAAAGGACTTTTGGGCAGAGTGGGGTTTGGACTGATGTTAACTCCAGAGGAAAATATCCCCTTGAACGGGAATCGAACCTGGGTCGTCAGATTGCGAGCGCAATGTTCTAACCACAAGGCTATCCCATCCCTGTGTGTGTGACTGTGTGTGTTATTGTTTCTTTATTGTGTGTGTTGGTTGGTGTACCTACACTGTCACAAAGGATATTTATCAATATCATGGTCATCATATCTTTTCAAGAGTAAACAATTGCAATAGATGTACTTGAATTACTGCAGAAAAAAATTCCGTAACTGTTTTTGCCCACCATTAAGGTAGCCACATTCCGACTTTGGGGGTAGAAAACTGTTTAAAAAGGTCTCTCTTAGTAACATGTGGATCAAACAAGATGAAGTAAGAAATAAAAAACACTCTTTTATTTCATCAGTTTGCAGGCATGGATTTTAGCCATCCTTAAGGTTTTCTTCACATTTTCTGTCTGTCTTTTCAGGAATGGATTGAGTTTTTCTCCGGAGAGGAGATGTTACATCCGGTTACCAATCGCCCGATGGACAAGCGTTCGTTCATTCCTTCCAAGTGGGAAAGACTGAAGGTGAGTTAAACACTGCCGTGTCTGTGTCTCCATGTGAAGCTGTGGGGATCCCTGATTGTGAAATTGTCGTGCTTGTGCTCATTGACTCCTGCATGGTCACGTGTGTTGTGAATCTGATATATGTACTTGTATTGTTGTTTCAGACACGCACGTGTTTAAGGACACATACAGATGTGCATGCAAACAAGCGTAAAAGTGCACATGTGTACATGCACACATACAAACAAAAGTACATGCACGCACGCACACACATGCAAGCACCCATACACGCTCTCAAGCATGCACACACACACACGCTCGCACACACCGCACCACACCACACCACACACACACGCATGCATGTGCGCGCTCACGCGCATGTGTGTTGTGCTTTCATCAATAGTTATCCCTCCCCCACCCCTTCCCAGATTTTAAGTTTAGTTTTAATCATAGTCTTTTTTTTTCTCCCTTTAAATTTCAAACCTTTTTCATATCATTATCTTTTTCATGATCATTATCTTTTTCATAGTCATTATCTGCTTCATTATCATTGTCTAACATTGTCAGATTGTTGCCTGTTCTTATTTTGTAACATGGGAGGTGGGTTTTTTTAAAGAATTGTTTTAATTGGGTTTTTGGTGGTTTGGTCTTTTTCTTTAAACTGTTTTATTGAAAACAATTTTATGTTTTGGTAACAACTGTGACACACAGCTGTCAGTTTCCCACACTTTCAGCTGCTATCCATTTCATCCCAGCTCATCCCAGCCCAGCTGGTGCTAATTACAGCAGGGACTGACCACACTGATAAAAGTGAAGGGGCACTAAATTCTTTAAATTCTTTTTTTGGAATTAAAAAACAAAAAAAAGCACTGGACCCTTGACTTGAGTGAAGCTGGATTTGTGCGCTGCGTCGACCGATATTTTGACATTGATTTTTTACGTGTGTAAATCTTCACCAGGTGGGTCAGATGGTCCACTCTATCAAAATGGGCTGGATGAAGCCTCGGGCAGAGAAGAAGGCGGAGGAGGAGGATGAGCAGAAGCGCTACGACCTGTGGGCGGACACAGCCGAAGACAGCATCCTCAGGCGATACCGCCAGCACATTCCGGCCCCCAAGATGCCGTTGCCTCATCATCGGGAATCCATCAACCCTCCTCCTGAGTTTCTCTTCACAAAGGAAGAGGTAGCGTACGTCTCTGGTGTGTGTGTGTGTGTGTGTGATGTCTGTGATTTTGTATACAGTGCAGGGTTAGTGAGGGGGCGGGGATGTTTTGTGTATGTGTCAGAGTGTGTGGTCATTATTGTGTTGATGTGATTTTTATTTTATATCACCTCGCACAGGATTTCATGCAGAGAACTCTGCCATGACTTAAAGTGGTATACAATTCAGTTTAATAGAATACAGTACAATACAATACAATATAATACAATACAGTACAATACAGTGCAGATGGTTATGATGATAATGAAGCACATTTATTCAGTGTAAAATGCTGTTGATATTAAGCTTGAAATGTTCTTGTCAGTGATGCCCTCACAACACATTGTACTAACTGCTTCATAAGTACACACACAAGAACAGCCGCGCACATTCTGCCTATATCAAAGGGGGGGCAACGGGATAGCCTAGTGGTTAGAACATTGCGCTTGCAATCTGATGACCTGGGTTCGATTCCCGTTCAAGGGGATATTTTCCCCTGGAGTTAACATCAGTGCAGACTCCACTCTCCCCAAAAGTCCTTCGGATGAGACTTTAAACCGAGGCCCCGTGTGAGAACGCACGCAGAACATCTTGTGCACACGTTAAATCCTGTTCCGCTTTTCATAAGAGTAGGCCATTGTGTGCTGGTGGGAACAGATGACAGAATTGACAAAACCACATACACATGGGGACTGGATGTAAAAAAAACACACAAGTGCTTATTCCATTATCCTCGATATAAAAGAATAAAATAAATAAATAAATAAAATAATGGTCCACCAGAAGGACGCTATAGCTGAGTGGTTAAGACTGTTCACTTCAGTCCCATAGGTCCATGAAGTCGTGGGTTCCAATCTTGGCAGCATTGCCATCACTAGGTCAGCTTCAAGTGCAGACCTGCCAGTGCCTTAATTCCCTTCACGTATACTGACATGCAGAAGATCAAATATGCACGTCAAAGATCCATAATTTATATCAGCATTGGGAGGTTACGGAAACACGAACATACCCAGCATGCATCCCAGAAGTGGGAATGAGGCTACCTTCATTGTGGACCAAAACAGTCCCATACACAAAATCTCACTGTTGGTGAAACTGGGGCTGTAGCAAGGGAAAAAAAACCAAAAAGGTCCACACCTTACAAGTTGTAAGTTAATGCAAAACAGTTGTGGTAACTGACTTCCTACGGTCTATTTTTACTATGCATATCTCTGTATACTGGGCCATTTGTGTTGATTAGTCAAAAATTCATAACTACAAAAAGATACTCAACACAAGTATATGACATTTTCAGGGTTTATTGTTAACATGTAGGTGGAAGGTCAAAGTCCAAAAGCCAACTGCTGGATTTTTGTGCAAAAGTTGACGTCATTGAGCTAAAAAAAATATTTAAAAATCTGAAGGTCAAATGCTAGTAGGCTAGTGTTGTGCTTGAGATCACTGCAATCGCAGTGGATCGTAGGGAGTTAAGATCTACCGTGAAAGCACACAGGGTAAATTTGAACAGTGGTGACAGAGAGACAATGTCAGGAGTAAAAGACTCAGGTGTACTGGTGTTCTTTCAGGAAGAGAAGTGGAAAGAGCAGGAGCCGGAGGAGAGAAGAATCAACTTTGTGCCACAGAAATACTCCTCCCTGCGCCTGGTGCCGGCCTACAAGAACTTCGCCAGCGAGCGCTTTGAGCGATGTCTGGATCTGTACTTGTGCTCAAGACAGCGCAAGATGAAGGTCAGTATGTGTGTGTGTGTTGTGTGTGTGTGTTTTTTGTGTGTGTGTATTTTGTATTGAAAATCTTCTTATGCTTGAAAGAAAAGACAGGTCAACAGCAACACCAAACATAAAACAAAAGCTTTATCAAAAAAGGTAAATGTGTCCCATAACCTATGCAGTCTTTGGGGAGCGAGGCATCAGAGACCTCGGCTTCTCCAAGGGTCAGCATATTCAGGGCAGCGCCCATCTCCTCTCCCTCACTGCTTTATCTTCCCTGACCCTAGAGAGGGCAGGTACCCATTTACAGCTGGGGGACTGTATTGAAGCTAAGGTGTGCAAACGGCCACCCATCCACTTGCTGCTGAACCGTAGCTTGGGGAAAGCGAGAGCTCTGACCTCTGAGCAATTTTGTCCCCCAGACTTCAGGAGGTTGGTAAAAGAAAAAAGTAAAAATTAACAAAACATCACCAAAAGAAAAAAAATCAAAGTAATTATCTTGCTAAAGCTAGATCAATTTAAACATTTGAATTACTGAAAGTAAAATTTTTATTAACATCACCAAAAGAAAAAAATCAAAGTAAATATCTTGATAAGGCTAGATCAGTTTAAACATTTGAATTACTGATTACTAAACCTCTGTGTGTGTTGTGGTGTGTGTGTATGTGTGTGTGTGTGAATGTTTGCATGCATACAATATCCAGTTCAATTTCAGCTTCTGAATTCAATCATTTTGATTTTATCACGTGCATATGTACATCTTCATATATTTCCATGTATCTTATAAAAAGATAATACTTTTCTGCTTTCAGATGAACGTGGATCCACAAGATCTGTTGCCGAAGATGCCCAAGCCAAAAGACCTTCAGCCATTCCCAACAACAGAAGCATTGGTGAGTGGATTTTTAGTTCTGACAGTTTTGTGTGTGTGTTGTGCATGCGTGTGTGTGCGTGCGTGTGTGTGTGTGTGTGTGCTTGTGTGTTTGTGTGTGGTTGGGTTTGTGTGTATTTTTATTTATTCTTTTATTTTGAGGATAATGGCATAAGCACTCTTCTGCTTGTTTACATCCAGTCCCCGTGTGCATGCAGTTTTGTAAGTTTTGTGTGTGTGTATGTACCTCTGTTCCTCTTTTTTTTCTGGTTGAAAGACTTTATGTATTACCAGTTCCGAATCATCTTTTATTTTTGCTTGTCATTATAGGTGATATTTTGGTATGACTGATTTTGCCTTTTTCTGTTGTTTTGTTTCATTATGATTTTTTTAATATTCAGTTTCAGTTCATGTTACGGAGCAGGTATAGGCATTATCTTTTTTTCATGTTTAACAGTGTCATTTTCTTTCTATGTGTGTGTATGTTTTTTAACACACTGCTGGGTTTTTTTCAGGTGTACAAGGGCCACACAGGTATCATCAGGTGCATTTGTCCAGATCCATCCGGCCAATGGCTTGTATCAGGTAATTTTTGTAGTTTGTTAGTATGGATTGACATTATTCAGTTTTGTGCCATGTATGATGGAGATGCTTCATGACACTTAAAAAAAAAATTGCTTACCTCTTTTACATACAGTTTGTCAGTTTTTGATGCCTGCTGGGAGTTACCTAAAATGATGTTCTCTTGATGTTGCTTTGCCAGAGGCCTGTACATATAAGTAGCATTCCACTGGAAATTGTGTGCTAGGAATTCCCTCTTTTTTGTCCCTCTCTTTGTTTCTCCCTTGTGCCTTTTCTTCCTGTCACCTTCTCCTTTTTTTCCACAAAGACTTCTAACAGTTCTTTCCCATGCTGAAGTTGGATGCGCTGGGCCTGAGTTACCAGGCGCTTAACGGCAGTGCAGTGCATTTTAACTCATATTACAGACAACAATAGTTGCTGTCAGAGCATTCGACAAAGACGAAGAAGAAGAATACCCTTCTCTTTCAGTATCACAATTGGGCTTTTCCTTTCAGAAAAGATTGAATAACCTTTCCTCGTCATAATAAGTGTTCCACCTTCATACCATGAACAAAATCCTATGCCTACATGTAAAGTGGTATAAAAAAAATGCCAGCTTAGGTAAAGAGTTAAATTGTACATCAAGTAAACATACAGCTCACAGCTGTCGGTTTCCCCCACTTTCAGCTACTCTCAGCTGTTATCCAATCCATCACAGTGCTAATCATAGCAAGAACTGACCGCTCTTGGACTTGGCAGCTTTGCACCTTTCCTTTATGTAACAGTGCAGAAAACTGGTAGGGTGAAGAAAAGGGACGGGCATGGCAGTAAAAGGAAGAGACACACTGATTTTAGCCCTGGGCCCTTGACTGAGGTGGATCGGTGGTCTAGAGGTAACGCGCCTGTCTAGAAAGCGAAAAGTCCGGGTCGGAAGTGTGCGTGGTTCGTATCCCGTCTGGGCCCAAAATTTTTCCCCCATCCATTAGACCATGAGTGGTGGTCTGGCGCTAGTCTTTCGGATGAGACGATAAACCGAGGTCCCGTGTGTTACAGAAAATTATGCAGCGCACGTAAAAGAACCCACGGCAACAAGAGAGTTGTCCCTGGCAAAATTCTTAGAAAAAAGCCACTCTGATAGGGAAAGAAATACAGTTGCAGACCAAAAAAAAAAAAAAAAAAAAAAGGTGGCGCTGCTCTTGTGGCGACGTGCTCTTCCCGGGGAGAGCAGCCTGAATTTCACGCAGAGAAATCTCGTGACTTAAAGTGGTATAAAATAAATGAAAATGGAATGAAATGAGTTGTGCTGGAGTTGTGTGTGTGGTGAGCCGTGGCTTCCCTCGTTGCAGGCTGCGATGACTGCACCGTCAAGTTCTGGGAGGTGGCCACAGGCCGCTGCCTCAAGACGGTGGCGGTGGGGGAGCGAGTCAGCAGCGTGTCGTGGAATCCCAACCCCTCGGTCTGCCTCGTTGCCGTTGCTGTGTAAGATCTGCTGTGTCCTCCATGTTGGTGTTGGTGTGTTGGAATCCAAAAGTAATGCTAGAAGTATCTTCGTTGAAGAAGTCGTACAAACATTTTTTTTTTGTCTGTGTTGTCTGATTGTGTCGAACATGGAACAAAACGTAAAACATGTGTTTGTGTGACTAATGGTGCTTGCTTTTTGTGTGTATTGCGTTTTTCTGGGAGATATGAATATTTGAAGTAGATTACTGTATAAAAGACGAAATATTTGAAGTAGATTACTGTATAAAAGACGAAATATTTGAAGTAGATTACTCTATTAAAGACAAAATATTTTAAGTAGATTTCTGTATAAAAGACGAAATATTTGAAGTAGATTACTGTATAAAAGACAAAGTATTTGAAGTAAATTACTCTATAATAGATGAAAGAACGAAATGTGACGCTCCTCCACATGAGTGGTGTTGCACTTGGAGGTCGATTTTCAGTTGTTAACATCTGCAGTAAAAAGGCTGTTCAATACAACAACAAAACAGATAGAAATTCTGACAATTCTGTAAACAGTTTTTACAAATTCAAGTGATAGACTGTGACAAGAAAGGGCAAAATGAGGAATTGGCAAGTTTTGCAACATAATGGGGGATCAGAATGGGGACTTGGATGTTTCTTAACTCGGTTTAAAGCACGAGGAAACAAAATTGGGCCTGGGGAGAAAGGAAGGGGTACGCTAATGTTAACACTGGGCCCTGGACCCTTGACTGAGTTATGAAATAAATGCTGGAGTTTTGCGTGCTGTGGGAGTGTAGACAGAGAGGATTGCAGTGCAGTACGGTGTAGTGCAGTGTAGTGCAGTGCAGTGTAGTGTAGTGCAGTGCAGTGTAGTGCAGTGCAGTGTAGTGCAGTGTAGTGCAACGTAGTGCAGTGCAACGTAGTGAAGTGCAACGTAGTGCAGTGTATTGTAGTGCAGTGTAGTGTATTGTAGTGCAGTGTAGTGTAGTGCAGTGTAGTGCAGTGCAACGTAGTGCAGTGTATTGTAGTGTAGTGTATTGTAGTGCAGTGTAGTGTAGTGCAGTGTAGTGCAGTGCAACGTAGTGCAGTGCAACGTAGTGCAGTGTATTGTAGTGCAGTGTAGTGTATGCAGTGTAGTGTAGTGCAGTGTAGTGTAGTGTAGTGCAGTGTAGTGTATGCAGTGTATTGTAGTGCAGTGTAGTGTATGCAGTGTATTGTAGTGCAGTGTAGTGTAGTGCAGTGTAGTAGTGTAGTGCAGTGTAGTAGTGTAGTGTATGCAGTGTAGTGTAGTGCAGTGTAGTGTAGTGCAGTGGTGTAGTGTAGTGTAGTAGTGTAGTGTATGCAGTGTAGTGTAGTGCAGTGTAGTAGTGTAGTGTAGTGCAGTGTAGTAGTGTAGTGTAGTGCAGTGTAGTGTAGTGCAGTGTAGTGTAGTGTAGTGTAGTAGTGTAGTGCAGTGTAGTAGTGTAGTGTAGTGCAGTGTAGTAGTGTAGTGTAGTGCAGTGCAACGTATTGCATTGCATTGCAGAGCAGTGTTTATATATATTTTTAAAAATATTTTATTCTTTTATATCGAGGATAATGGAATAAGCACTTACTGCTTTTTTACATCTAGTCCCCGTGTGTATGTGGTTTTGTAAATTCTGTCATCTGTTCCCACCGGCACACAATGGCCTACTCTTACAAAAAGCAGAACAGGATTTAACGTGTGCACAAGATATTCTGCGTGCGTTCGCACATGGGGCCTCGTTTTATAGTCTCATCCGAAGGATGTATAGTGCAGTGCAGTGCAATGCAATGTAGTGCAGTGCAGTATAGTGAGGTGCAGTGTAGTGTGGTGCAGGGCAGTATAGTGAGGTGCAGTGCAGTATAGTGAGGTGTAGTGCGGTGCAGTGCCGTATAGTCGGTGCAGTATAGTGCGGTGCAGTGTAGTGAGGTGCAGTATAGTGTGGTGCAGTATAGTGCGGTGCAGTGCAGTATAATGAGGTGTAGTGAGGTGCAGTATAGTGAGGTGCAGTGCAGTATAGTGACGTGCAGTATAGTGACGTGCAGTATAGTGCAGTATAGTGAGGTGCATCGCAGTGTAGTGCAGCACAGTGCAGTGTAGTGCAGCACAGTGCAGTGTAGTGCAGTGCAGTATAGTGAGGTGCAGCACAGTGCAGTATAGTGAGGTGCAGTGTAGTGAGGTGCAGTATAGTGCGGTGCAGTGTAGTGATGTGTAGTGCGATGCTGTGCAGTATAGTGAGGTGCAGTGTAGTGAGGTGCGGTGCAGTATAGTGAGGTGCAGTATAGTGAGGTGCAGTGTAGTGAGGGGCAGTGCAGTGTAGTGAGGTGCAGTGTAGTGAGGTGCAGTATAGTGATGTGCAGTGTAGTGCGGTGCTGTGCAGTATAGTGAGGTGCAGTGTAGTGAGGTGCGGTGCAGTATAGTGAGGTGCAGTGTAGTGAGGTGCAGTGCAGTATAGTGAGGTGCAGTATAGTGAGGGGCAGTGCATTGCAGCACAGTGCAGTGTAGTTCAGTGCGGTTCAGTGCAGTGCTGTATAGTGTAGTGCGGTGCAGTGCAGTGTAGTTCAGTGCGGTTCAGTGCAGTGCTGTATAGTGTAGTGCAGTGCAGTGCAGTGTGGTGGTGTGTTGTGGTGTGGCAGGGGGAGCCTGGTGCTGATGATCAATCCTGGCCTGGGGGACAAGCTGGTGGTGTCCAACACCGACAACATGCTGCTGGCTGCCGATGACCAGGCAGCAGCCTCCTCCTCCACCTCCACTGGTCAGTGTGTGTGTGTTGTGTTGTTTGTGTTGTTATGTGTTGTGGGGAGAGGGGGGATGTGTGTGTGTTGTGGTGGGGGGGGATTGGGTGTATGTGTGAGAGGAGGGAGAAGGGTCAATGGATGGGTGTGGGTGTGTTTTTGAGATGGGGAAGGAGAGAGAGCAAGGGATAGAGAGTGTCAAAGTCAAAGTCAAACTTTTATTTTCAGATGGTACATTGAATAAGCAGTGCATTTGCTTTTTTTCATCAAGCCATCTATCTAAAGAAAGAAAGAAAAAAAAAGCGAGAAAAAAAGATAATGTATATGCAGGCATAGAATAAAAAACCTAATCTATGGTTAACTATACAAATCAAACAAAAAAACCAATAACATATGCATATGTGGAATTAAAACAAAACAAAAAACCCAGAAAAATATGAGACCATACAATTCAAATAATTCAAAAATCTTGAAAAAATATCCGTCATAACACAAACAAGCAACAAAGAAAAACCAAACCAAAACAAACAAAGAAGACAAAACAATAAAAATAAAAAACCCACACCAACTGCTTCCCCCCCCCCCCTCACACACACATATACACACAAACCTTCAACCATACAAACAACTGAATAAAACAAAAAACAAAAAAAAAGATGAATCAACAAGAACAACCACAACAAGGAAATAAACAATCAAACAAACACAAATATACACACACAACAACAACAGCGACAATAACTAACATAGGACAAGAATAACAGCCAAGACAAATGAAGAACAATATAGAACTAACAAAAGACTAGAAAAAGAGTCCAAGTGTGTGTTTTTGTGTGGGTGGATGAGTGTGTGTGTGTATATATGTGTGTGTGTATGGGGGGGGGGGTGGGTGGGGAGGTGGGGGGGGGGGGGGGGGGGGGGGGTGGATAAGGACGTGTGTGTGAACCCCTATGTTTGTGTCTGAGTGTGTTTCAATTTGCTTGTCTGGATCTATCTGATTATGAGAGTCTGCATGTGTGCATTGCTGATTTCTGTTGCTTAGTATTTTTTTTTAAAGGGAATAAGGTAACCTTCAAGCATTTCTGTTTGATGCCAAAAGCTGTGTTGATGTGGGTGGTTCTGCAGAGCAGCCTGTGGACTGGATCAAGTCAGACCTCAGCGTGGAAGACTACACAACAGGCATCCGCCTGAAGCTTCAGCACCCCAAGGTGAGGTAGATAGGAGGTTTTTGGGGGTTGGTTGTTTTTGTTCCTCGCGGCTAGAGCTCCTAGGTTCACCAATGGTGAGATTTTTGTGTATGCAACCGTTTTTAGTTTTGGACACCCCCCCCATTTATGTATGGACTTTGGGGATGGTGTCTAAACATGACGCCTGCGTGCATGCGTTTTTGACGTTTTGTCATCCATTCTTGCTGGCTTGAAATGGCCTTCTCCTCTGAAAGGCGGAATGGGTTTTTAACATGTGTCCAAGATGTTCTGCGTGCATTCACACAGGGGGCCTTGGTTTGTAGTCTTATCTGAAGGACGTTGACATTCAGTTGGATTTTCTCATCAAACTGGGAAGAAAGGGCCATGCTGGGAATCGAACCCAGAACCTCACGGTTTACTTGTTAGGCAGGTGAAACTGCCACCTACCTTCTTTATGCTCTCTGCTGGTGACAAATGTGTCTTGGCTGCAGAGGTAGAATGAGATACCACAAAGAGAATGAAGGCACTGGCAGGTATGCGCTTCAAGTTGACGTGGGAGATGGCAGAAATCCCCTCTTTCAATTGACCAGACGCTGCCAAGATTCGAACACACGACTTCATGGACCCATTGGATTGAAGTCGAATGGTCTTAACCACTCGGCTATAGCATCCACCGTGTTCATTTACATTCGAGAAAACATTTTAAAGATTACAGTGGTGAATTGGCTGTTGGAAAGAGTTTATTGTCCATGACTCGAATTGATTGTCTACAGGAAGTGACCCAGGTCACATGGCATGGGAAGGGAGACTACTTTGCCTCAGTGATGCCAAAGGGAGAGAAGATGGCTGTGCTGATTCACCTGTTGTCCAAGAGGCATTCACAGGTATTAAGGAAAAGAAATTCTCCTGTCTGTCTCAGTCTCTTTCTCTGTGTCTGTCTGTCAGTCTGTCCCTGTCTCTCTCTCTTTCTCTCTGCGTATACATCATTTTACTATTTACACTTAACAGGCCCCTGGCATTGGGGAGGAAGGGGGGTGGGGGCGGGTATTTCAAAACTAAAGTTATCACATTCTATGTTAAATCAATAAATGTAAGAAAGAAAGAAAGAAAAAGGGAGAGAGAGAGAGAAAAAGACAGAAAGAAAGAGAGAGAGAAAGATGGATAATACATTATAATGTCTCAGCTGTGATATTTCAGTTCCTGATGTTGTTTTCGATTTCTTTGCAGTCCCCGTTCTCCAAATCCAAAGGGCTGGTGCAGTGTGTAAGGTTCCATCCTGTCCGCCCTGTGCTCTTCGTGGCTGTGAGTGACCGTTGTTTAGTTTTTCCTCATTCCTACTTGTGCTTGTTTTCTCTTTACAGCCTTTCTCAGATCTCTTGTGGCTGTTTTCTCTTTACAGTCTTTCTCAGATCTCCTGTGCTTGTTTTCTCTTTACAGCCTTTCTCAGATCTCTTGTGCTTGTTTTCTCTTTACAGTCTTTCTCAGAAATGCTGTGTTGTGTTGTGTTGTGTGGAACCATATTGTACTGAATAGTATTGTATTTTATTGTATTGTATTGTATTGCATTGTATTTTATTGTATTGCATTGTATTGCATTGTATTTTATTGTATTGTATTGTACTGTATTGCACTGTATTGTATTACTCTTCCCCTGTGGGGATGCCAAGGAGGGCTCTTTCAGTGTAAATAGCATCCCCACTATCTGGAAATTCTGCGCTAGAAATTTCTCCTTTTTCTCTCAGTCTTTTTGTTCCTGTTTTTTTCTTTAATCTTTCTGTCATTTCTCTTGCTGAGTTTCTGCCTTAGTTCATTCGCTTGCCTTTTTTCAAGCAAATCTTCAAATTTGTTTTGTTCATTATATGACATCTTGCCTGTATTATTTTGTTCTGGTGACCAGGTAGTGATATATTGTAAACACTGGGATGGGCACAGGTTGTCCATTCTGCAGTGGTATTTAACCCCGTATAGCATTTTTCTTATGTATTGTTTTTGTACATGGAAGTGTTTTTATCCCTCTTTACACTGTTTTTTTTTTTTAACGTGGGGATGATGAATTAAGCAGAATTGCTGGTGTCCTCAGCACACTCTGGTTTTATTGGTCTTTAGGAATGAAGTAATGAAAGTATTTTGTCATTTAATGGTGCTTTTTTTTCTCTTCATATTGACAGTGTTAGATATTTGAAGGGATTACGTGGTGTTGATGTTGAACTTGAGGTGAATGCTATTGGAGCTGCTGAAGTTGAATAAGAGGGCAACCCTGATATGGCCCTTGTAAGAAAAAAAAAAATATATATATTTATATACATATATATATATATATAGATATATATATATATATAGAGAGAGAGAGAGAGATAGATATATATGGCCCTCGTGGTCAGTGGGGCTATAAACAACATGAAGCTAATACATGAATATTGTATTACTTTATTATACTGCTAAAGTTGAACAGTCTGAACATACTGAAGTTGAACAGTCTTATACTTTATTATACTGCTCTGTACTGTATTGTATTGCTCTGTCCTGCATTTTACAGTCTTTACCATGAGGTAATGTTTGTTTAATGTATTGCTTTGCATAATTTTTGTGTGTGCATATTATCATAAATTTCTGTGCACAAACTTATTAGTTCTTGCAACAACAAAAAAACAACAAAAATTATGTCATATGATACCACCCATTCCTCTTTTTCTTTACTTTATTATTTTTTTTAATCTATCTTTATGTATGAACACACACTAACAACACACACACACACACACACACACACGCATGCACACATGCACACACACATACACACTTACACATATTACCTATGAGGATGAAAATGTATCTGCACCTCAGTCCTCCTCTTCTCAACGTTTTCCAGATTTCACAATGTGGAATTCTTGTTTATGGGATGTTCCAAGTTGTCCACAATGACAATTTCATGTACATCTAAGGCCAAAAGAGCTCGCCATACATACAGACATTTTTTAATCACCAGAGTTTTGGGTTTTTTTGTCTGCAGAGTCAGCGCTTTGTGCGGGTGTACAACCTGGTGAAGCAGCAGCTAATGAAGAAGCTGCAGACCAACTGTAAATGGGTGTCCAGCATGGACATCCACCCTGGAGGTGAGTGAGGATACCCTGCTCTTTCAGGGTGGTTTTCATAGCTTCTGTGTCAGTCTGTAGCGTGTATGAAGGGGAAGAAAATGGTAGTAAATGTGAAAATATTGATTTTGTATCTGTGTGTTTCTGTGTGTGTCTGTGTTTTTGTGTTTTTTGTTCCTCAGCTAGAGCCCTGAGATTCACCAATGGTGGGATTTTGAGTGTGTGACTGTTTTTGCCCACCATGAAGGTTTCTGCATTCTGCCTTTGGGGATGTGTGCTGCATACGTTTGTGTTTCCGTAACTCACGGAACGCTAATATGAATGACAGCTTCCTTAACGTGCATGTTTGATCTTCTGCATGGGTATATACATGAAGGGAATGAAAGCAGTGGCAGGTCTGCCAAGTGTGTGTTGATCTGAATAGACATTGGAAAAGGGAAAGTGTACTGATACACTGGAAGACTGCCAAGCTGAAAATGGTTCCCTGTGTGTGTGTGTGTGTGTGTATGCAAGCCTTTGTTCCAGTCACTTTGATAAAAGTGAAGCACAAGGTTTATATAGATATATATATATATATATATATATATATATAGTTTTTATACTACCCCAGAATATGAATATTTATTTTCAGCATTACAAGGATTAATCGGCTACTTGGTATTGAAATTGATGTTTTCAGACATAATATGGTTTTTGACCAATGTAGATAATATTGTGATAATCGTCTTCAAAATAAGGTAGCTTTTTTGTTTGTATGTACTTTCATTATTTCAAAAATACTGATGAATGTGTGACTGTGTGTTTTGCAGGAGACAATGTGATTGTCGGCAGTTATGACTGCCGGACCAACTGGTTTGATCTGGACTATAACACAAAACCGTATCAGATCCTTAGGTAAGTGCCATGTATGTGTGTGTGTGTGTGTGTGTGTGTGTGTGTTACTTTTAGGCTATGTGTATCGCTCTTATTTATTCTTTTATGTATTCTTTTATTTTGAGGATAATGGAATAAGCGCTCATGTGGGGTAATGTGCATGTGGCTTTGTAAATTCATACAATACTGTTATGCTTTGAGTGTTACTGTTATGCTTTGTGTGTTATTGTTAGGCATCTGTCAGGTATAAGTTTTCTAGTTTGAATGTAAATAAGTGAAGTCCAGGCTGAAAATATTTTTCGCCCTTTCCTTTTTTTAGAAAATATATATTGTGAAACCTGTATCTAAATTGTCTTTGAAAAGCTATGAGAGATGTACTGTTTACCTCTAGAAATATGATTTTTTGCGTGAAGACTCTTACCCAAGAGTCTCTCCTGCAAGTAATAGTGACGAATCTTTTGTTAATGACTTTAAATATTGTATATCACATGACATTATCATGTTTATGTAGGCCTATATTGTGTGTAGTGAGTGTGTGTGTGTGTTCCAAAGTTGTGTATTGTAGCATGTGTTTATATGTGTGCATGCATGTATGGTAGCATGGATGTCTCAAAATACTGTATTCCCTTCTCAGTCCGTTTTCCTGCCTTTTTTCCCATAAAGACTTAAAACAACAACAGTTCTCTCCCATGCTTTAGTCGGATGTGCTGGGCCTGACTTGTCAGAGGCTTAACAGCAGCACAACACATTTTCACTCATATGACAGACAACAAATAGTTGCTGTCTGAGCGTTCAAAGAAGAAGAAGAAGATGTTTTCCCTGTGTGTTTGTTATCCCAGGCTCTGTGTGACCATTTTTCTTATTATAACATTTATAGAAAAATGTTGTGATTTTAATTTTTTTTTCATTCTTCAGGCATCACAAGAGAGCAGTGAGACAGGTGGCCTACCATCACCGCTACCCCTTGTTTGCCTCAGCGTCAGATGACGGCTCGATCATTGTCTGCCATGGGAAAGTCTACAAGTAAGCAAAGACCTTGTTGGAAGTATCTTCTCTGTGTGTGTGGATGCCTTTGTGTCTGTCAAAACCTGAACATTTATGTTGCCTTGAAGTCATTTGCTTCTGTTGACAGAGTTACACACACACACGCTAGCAACATTTGTGTTGGAAAAATGATACTTACAGAGACATGCTTAATCTTTAGATGCCTTGCGGAGGGGGAGGTGGGGGCTGTCATTATCAATAGCATCTGCACCTTCTGCAAATTCTGCGCTAGGAATTCCCTCTTTTGTTTCTCTCTCTGTTTCTGCCTTGTTCCTGTTCCTCCTGTCACCTTTTTTTCTGCCTTCTTGGTCCATCCTCCTGCCATTTTTTGTCCAGAAGGACTGAAAAGATAACAATTCTCTTCCTTGTTGAAGTAGGATGCACTGGGCCTGTCTTGCTTCGGCGTTTAGCGGCAACGAAACACATCTTTTGCTCATATGACAGACAACAGTAGTTGCTGTCTGAGCGTTTGACAAAAAAGAAGTCTGCTGCATTAGTGGCAGACAGAACTTCTTTCCACTGCCCTTCATCTGCCAATAGTGGCAGAGAGGTAGATGGTGTGCCCTGCCTTTCTTAGGGTTGGTCTAGGGAAAACAGGCATTGAATTGAGTCTTTGGGATGTCCCAGTGATTTATGGACCCCACTTTTAGTGCTCTACCATGTACTTCTGTAGCAAATGGAGAAGGAGGATCATGACATTATCACTGGGTGGGGCGGCTGACACCAAAATCAGTGATGCCAACAGGTGAGACAGGTGTGAGACCATGTACTTGGCTAGCCCAAGCTCCTTTGAAACAAAGAAACTCATGGGCGTTTCCCACTGAGCGCTGCTGGAATTTCAAATGTCTGAAAAGTGTTGGTCAGGCAGAGAGGTAGAACAGTTGTGTTCAGTAGCTGCCAACCATTTCTTTTTTGCTGAAATTTGTCCTGATTTTAGCCACAATTCCGTTTTTCCAGAAATTTTCCGGTTTCCACATTTTAAAACTATTTTTTATATAAAAAAGTATATATACAAGTATGACATCAACACACATGCTGTTTTCAAATGTGTCATGTAGTTTCTTGTAGGGAGTCTTCAGGGTATACACTTTCCTTTCTGGAATTTCTGGGCTAGAAAATTCCTTTTTGGCCATCTGCTTGTTGCTTTTTATTTTATTTTATTATTATTGTGTCTCTTTTGTGTTTCTTTTCCATCTTATCAGTCCAAGAAAGCATTTTTGTGATTATTAACCCTAGTGGCGCGGTTCCCGGAATATTCCGGGAAAGGCGGGTCTAGGCTGTGTGGCGGATCCCGGAATATTCCGGGATGACGTGGGTGGTCATAGTTGAAAGCTTACTTTCGCTTTCAAAGGTCAGCCAATGAATGTTAAGGCCGTTGTAGGCCCGCAGAAAGGGGTGAAGGTCGTTTGACACACACAAGCAACGAAGAATCTGATTGGTTAAGAGTGTATTTTAATTTTTTTCCGGACCAGCCGAGATCGTCTTCAACAAAAATGGCGGCCAGTGTTTGCACTAGAATTTCTTCAAGCGTTTTTTCGAGCTTTTTTACAAAATTGACAGCGAGGAGGAGTTTTAGAGGCTGGATTTGGTTGAAATAAACAATGAGAGAGACGATGAGGTAAGGATTGTGGAATATTTTTGAAAAACTTGGTAAAAATCGATCGCGATCGGACTGAATCGAGCGGTGCTAGTTTTGCTGGATGGACTTTTTCGCTACTCGGCGATTTCGACGTCACAGATTGTTTTACTTTATTTTGACGCAACGAGGCTTCGAAATAACTGTTGTTGAGTCAAGTCGCTATGCTGCTGAGTACTTTGCATCACATGAAATCAAGCGATCTTTGTATTTTTGTCATAGAAAGCCACTACTTCGCACATTCCGCCATGACGGTCGCGATGGCGTCGATCCTGTCGCTGAACTTTTCCGAGTATTTGGTGACCGATAAAGCGATACAAACTCCTTATTTTTTGAAAACTAATGTCAAGAAATAGTGTTTACCTAATCATGACATTTATGCACCGCAAGAACTTTGCTTATCGTGTTAAAATCGATCCGGGGCCCTGACAGTGGAACAGTGATCGGTAGTGCGAACATGATTTTTTTTTTTGATTTTTTTTTACATAATCATAAACACTACACACTATTATAAAATTATACTCATTTAAAAGCATATTATCTCTTCTTTCCAGTGATCTATAGCTTAACACATTTAATTCAGTTTTATATATCAATATCAAGGGTTGTTTGACCCCACCATGCTCCAAAACAATGCTAGCCAATGTTAATTCAGCCAATAGAAGTGAGGCTTGTTGCTGTTTATTTAGCGCTACTAGGGTTAAGAATGTTGATGATGTGTCTGGTGTTTTTTCTTTATTGCAGCGACTTTGAGCACAACGCCCAGATTGTGCCAGTGAAGGTGCTGCGTGGTCACAAAATCACTCTCAAACTGGGCGTCATGGACTGCCGGTTCCATCCCACACAGCCCTGGATTTTCTCTGCCGGAGCTGATGGCACTATCCGATTGTTTAGTTGAGGCTGACTTCATCAGAGACCATTGTTCACCTTTTATCCCCCTGTTTGTGAACCATTGTGAAAGGAACTGTATATTTATGGAAAGGTAGACTCCGTTCTTTGTCAGGTATGCACTTAAGATGTACTTATGTACATCGCAGCCCAGTCGAAAAGTGCCACGAGGAACACAGGATGTGGGTTTTTTTGTTTTTGGGTTGTTTTGTTTTTTTGCTGTTTGTAAACTCTCAAGACAGAAACAGACACAGCATTTTTGTTCCTTTCCCATTTCTCGGTTGCTAGAGCTCCAAGGTTCCTCTTTGGTGAAACTCTGTGTAGCCTACATGACCGGTTTTGTTCAATATGAAGGCAGTCACATTCCGACTTCAAGGATGTACGCTGGGTATGTTCGTGTTTCCTTAACCCACCAAACGTTGACCTGAATGACTGGATCTTTAACATGCATATATATTTTCTGCATGTGTATATATACAAAGGGAACTAAGGTATTGTCAGGTCTACGCTTGAAGTTGACCTGGGAGATCGTAAAAATCCCCACCCTTAATTCACCAGGTGCCACCGAGATTTGAACCCTCAACTTCATGGACCCATGGGATTGAAGTCACTTGGCTATAGCTTCCATCAGACGTAGCATATAGGTACGCACTTTAGGATATCAGCACAGCTAGCTAAGCTGCCAGGGAAAGGGATGTGCGGAATAGGGGCTATAGGGGGAAGGTGGGATGGGTTTTTTTTTTTTTTGTTTCTTCTGATCAATTTTGTCTTCAGGACACTCGCTCTTCTCTCATACTCTGCTGTCACATAGTGTGTTTCCACTCTGTTTTGTTGTTCCTATGTGGTGAGCATTAATGCAGAGTTGCCAGTCAAAACAGTTTGAGTGTGTAACTGATTATACTCAACAAAAACAATTGAAAAAGAAAATGTTGTTATGCCTTTAGTGTGTGTGTGAGGTTAATGGGTTTTTTTTATTCTCTTTTTAAACTTGTTTGTTTTTTGTTTATCGTTTTGTGTTTGTTTTGTTGGTTTTATTGGGGGGAGGGATTGCCCATGTGATTAGTTTCCCCTCCAGTACCCTTCCTTTCCCTCTACATTTATTTACTGTGTAGTGTACTGGTGTATGAAATGTAAAATATTCAAAGAAAGAATCAAGATAGTCTAGTGGTTCTAGCATTGCACCTGTTCTCGAGGAGATTTTTCCCTTGGAGCTATCATCAGTACCAACTCCACTCCCCTGAATGTCCTTCAGATGAGGCTAGAAACTAAGGTCCTGTGTGTTAACATATGCAGGAACATCTTGCGCATATGTTAAAATCCTGTTCCACCTTTCGGAAGAGAAGGCTATTTCGTGCTGGTGGGAACGGATGACAAAATTTTAAAAACACACGCACACAGGTTTCCTGTTTAGACAACATCCCCACAATCCAAACGTAGATACCTCGATGGTGGGTAAAAACGGTCGCATACGCAAAATCTTCTTTGGTTAAGCCATAGAGCTCTAGCCAAGGAATGAACAAAAAACTCCACTTCTGAAAAATCTTGGGAAAGAATCATGCAAGAACAAAACATGGAAAAGAGATCACTGCATGAGCAGATAAGTCTTGTGGTGGATGAAATGTGTGATAATTTCATGGTGAAGAAAGTGTGTGATAGCCATGGTGAAAAAGGAGTGACTGTTTCATGAAGATTTTTCAATAGTCTCATAGTGGAAAAATGTGCTATAATTTCATGAAGATGTGCGATAGTCTAGAGGTGAAAAAGAAAATGTGCGATAGTCTAGAGGTGAAAAAGAAAATGTGCGAAAGTCTCATGGTGAAAAAGAAAAATGTGTGAAAGTCTCATGGTGAAAAAGAAAATGTGCAGATAGTCTCATGGTGAAAAAGAAAATGTGCAGATAGTCTCATGGTGAAAAAGAAAATGTGCAGATAGTCTCATGGTGAAAAAGAAAATGTGCGAAAGTCTCATGGTAAAAAAGAGAATGTGCAGATAGTCTCATGGTGAAAAAGAAAATGTGCAGATAGTCTCATGGTGAAAAAGAAAATGTGCAGATAGTCTCATGGTGAAAAAGAAAATGTGCGAAAGTCTCATGGTAAAAAAGAGAATGTGTGAAAGTCTCATGGTGAAAAAGAAAATGTGCAAATAGCCTCATGATGAAGAAAACATGATGATGGTTCTGCCTCTCATGGTATTTGGGGACAGAAATGTATGTACCTGAAGAAAGGTGTGAAACATTAAATGTATAATAATATAGCTTTGTGTTTCAGACTGGTTAAAGTGTGTGTGAGCTGGTGGGCACATAATGACATATTACATTTTAATGTATTGTCCATTGCGTTGATTGTGTGTTGGCAGCTCTGATAATGTACATAGTCATTACTTTTCTTGTGTTCATTATGGAAAGTCATTGTTTTTTCCTGGAAGAATGAGGGTATGAAAGATGAAAAAAATAAAAGTTTATTACTCTGAAACAATGACAGTTGGTCAGTGATGGTGTGTATTTTACAGCATGGGTAACGTATGACTCTCAGCCCTTCTTCTCCCAAATGCTTCAACAGTTCTCCTGGATTGAGAATTGTTATCAAGGCCTGGTGACTTTCTGCATTTTTGGATGGCCTTGTGTACACCTTTATACAAGTCTACACGCCTTTATTTATTTTATTTTATTGTAATTTTATTCTTTTATATCGAGGATAATGGAATAAGCACTTATGTGCTTTTTTTACATCCAGTCCCCGTGTGTATGCGGATTTGTGAATTCTGTCATCTTTTCCCACCGGCACACAATGGCCTACTCTTACGAAAAGCGGAACAGGATTTAACGTGTGCGCAAGATGTTCTGCGTGCGTTCGCACACGGGACCTCAGTTTATAGTCTCATCCGAAGGACTTTGGGGGAGAGTGGAGTAGACACTGGTGTTAACTCCAGAGGAAAATATCCCCTTGAACGGGAATCAAACCCGGGTCGTCAGATTGGGAGCGCAATGTTCTGACCATTAGGCTATCCCATCCCCGTAAGTACACATTTATGCACACACACGCACGCACACACACACGTAGATGAAGAAAGGTTGGTTAGCATGCTGGTGATTTACACACACACACACACACACACACACAACATGCTCTCCAGAGAACTGATAAGCTGAAACATTTAAGTTGTTTAATCTGAATTGAATTGAATTGAATAACTGACACTAAAAAAACCCTTAACAGAAGAAGCATGCACAATTTTCAAATAGTCAGCAAATCATTTATGTTTGACTCTTGGAGGCCATGGACCAATCATTCCAAGTCATTTTACACCATTTCTCAATAATTTTCCAGTGATCACTTACAAAAATCTAATCTTATTTCACTTTATTCAGAGTCACACTCAATCACTTATTTAAATTTTGAAAAGTTCAACATAAAAGACATGTACTTTAGACCAGAAAAAGATAAAATTATAAAAAAAAAATAACTAATATACAAATAATAATTATCACATCCATATATGAATCATTCACTTGAGAAAAAAAAAAATCACTCCCCAAAGCAATTAATTGCCAATGAATAAATCATACAATAAATCATCTTGAGTGACAGAATTTGAACTGCTGTTTGAAAAATCTATGTTTAAAACAGTTTGATTTATATACCTACGGCACTCTCCATAAAATGGGATGGAGAAAAAGTCAAACTCAAATGTGATCAGTGCCTTCTCCCAATGCCCCCTACCAATTGAAGAGAAAATATCCCCCCAAAAAACAAACGAACTTACAAACAAAAAAATCCAACAAACCTTCTGCCAATAGAAGAGAAAATATCCCCCCACCCCCAAAGAAAAAAGAAACAAAGAATCCAACAAAACAAAACAAAAAATTCTCGACTTTCTAAACATTCCTATCTGTTTGTCAGGTAAGAAATCTCAAGTACTAACAGGGTCCCAAACTCCCCTTCCTCCCACAGAAAATAGTTTACTCAATGTCTTTAGTTTGTATTTGTCTAAAATAACATTTTCTTCCCCCTGTGGGATTGCTGGGGGCATGTCAGTTTAAATAGCATCCCCACCTGAAAATTCTGTGCTAAGTATTATATCTTTTCTATCCCTCTCTTTGTTTCTACCTTGTAGTTGCTGTCTGAGCATTTGATGAAGAAGAAGAAGGAAAATTAGATTTCTCTTGGTCTTGAAATCTTTCAAATCAGTGGCTGGTTGTATTGAAGTCGAGGGGGAAAAAGGAAAGGATATAGTGTTAAACACGAGCGGTCAAAGAAAGTATGCTGAACCTTCATTTAACAGAATCTTCTTCAACACAAATTTACAGAACTTCAAGTCACGATGAGATATAAAAGGAGATGGAATAATGAGGGATGGAGCAGGGGTGTCTGAAAGTGGCACAGAGTCACGGCACAGTCTTTCTATTTTTCAAGGCAAGGCTTAAAACAGATAATGCACTACTTGGCTGCACTAGGCACATACATGTAGACTTTCTTAAATGAAACTAGACAGTTGTCAACCGTCAATTTCTAAACAAGCAAACACAAACATTTCAAGCTTAAATCAAGTTTCAATTTCTTTAGAAGAAAAAGCAAAAAAAAAAGCTGAGGTTTGCACTAGTTGCAAGGAAATTATCATTTAAAAAAAAAAAAATTCCCTATGCTTGTTTACTAGTTTGTATGTCTGTCAGACTGTACAGTATGCGCCAGAACATGATGGTGTGGTGTTGGTAAACGACTTTTTTTCCCCCCACCTGTTTACCTCAATCACTCCAGTGTTTGTGGCTGACCATGCTGTGGTCACCCAGTTGCTGTCTGGAAGTGGTTTTGTGCCATTTTAAAAATTCAAAGCATGAACTCTCCTCATTATTTATATAACTGTCTTTTTGAGAAAAAAAAAATCATACCTAGCATATAATTATGTGTATCACCCCACTATACATGATATAGCTGATGAAATTTATGAGAAGAAATACTCTGGTTGCAAGTAAAATGTCCTTGCAATGATAAAAAAATAAATATCTTTTCAATTTTTATGGAAAAACTTTTTAGAAAAATGTTGAATTTAAGACTTTCCTCTTCATCTGTGCGCACTCTCACTCTTTCTTCCCCCCCCCCCCCCCCCCCCCCCCCCCTCTCTCTCTGTCAATATATATAAACCTTCACTCTTCTTCACCACCATCTCCCCCCCAACCAAAAATAGACACCTAAACGAACAGAAACCTAGATGCACACATACACAGTACAATGCTACATATTGCTGCAGCCCGAACATCTTACTATCTGAATAATGAACCATGAAAC
Source organism: Rapana venosa (assembly GCA_028751875.1). Taxonomy (NCBI): domain Eukaryota; kingdom Metazoa; phylum Mollusca; class Gastropoda; order Neogastropoda; family Muricidae; genus Rapana; species Rapana venosa. The sequence goes on from CM054149.1 coordinate 11,537,894, forward strand.
AACTGTAGTATTATGCCAGCAACAACTGATTAAAAATCTGGACATTGACCTTAAGATGTGGGGGGAAAGGGACACGATTGTGAGAATAAAAAGAGAAGGGAAACAACTCAAAGTGAATTTAAAGAGAACAAAAATGGTACACGATTACTGTTTATTTAACTGGAATATTCTTAAGAACAGTCTTGTCTGAACAAATCTCACTTAGACATCAACTGGCAAATGAAAGAAAGAGTCAAACCTGTTCTGTATCTGAGCTCATGAAGTCTAATCATATTCCAATCCTTAAAATCAACCATAGCCAATACACACACACAAAACCCCAAACCCACAAACAATAAGAATACATGTACACAGTATACAAAACAAAAATGTAGCATCCCAAATTCACAGCATCCTTGCTCACTGGTGACTCTTAATCACAAACATGATCCTCTCTCACTCATTGGAATGCCCTACTGATCCACAGATGCCGTTTACATCACTTGTTTTCTACTTTTAACAGGTCATATCATTCTTAATTTACAAGAGCAAATAGTGTTTTACATCAATAACTAACACATTTTTTGGCCTGAGTTGAAGAGCTCACTAGTAAAATGAATATTTCTGGTTTTGAAAGCCAGATTAAATAAATCCGCATGTGGCTGAATATAGTGATGTCAGAATAAAGGGCATGGTGAGAATGTGGAAACACCAAACAGAGGTGATTAATGATAATAATGTGTACTAACCTTCAAATTGAAAAAACTCCTCTGGAAAAAAAAGTGTTTCAAGATGGATGAACTCAACAACTTTTCCTTTCTTATAACTTTATATAATCAATATATGGAAAACTACACTTTTTTCAAGCACTGCACCAAATCATTTTCATATCCTTTGACAAGCTACTTTAAAGTGACATTTTAGTTAAATGTTAATTGTTAGTTGTCCAATATTTGCAGCATATCACTCTCTCTCTCTCTCTCACACACACACACACACACACATGCTCTTGAAAAAAAATTTCCCTTGAAAATATCCTCCCTTCGAAAATTCCATGGCAATTTACTTTTCACAAACTGTCCTCATCCAGTCCAGTCTTCAAACCATTCAGGCAGTTCACCTGAAACAAACACCTATGGATAATCCCCCAACAAAATGTTTTGCCCGTCACTGGTCTTCACACTGATGGTGAAAGATGGTGCCCCTTCCAGAGATGAGTTGGATCTTATTGGCACTTCCACATGACTGGCCAGCTGACTTGGAGACATTCCTGACTCTGACCGCACATCCACGCCCTGGGTCATTGCACTTGGACACAGCTCAGGTCCCGCCATGACTTGAAAATGACCAGCTGGGTGATCAGGAGAGAATCCAGACATTAATGGCACTTGAAAATGACTGGGTGGTTGATTATACAGACTTCCTGCTATTGGCACAGTACCTTGATTCATCCTCTGATTTGCAGATAAATGAACTTGTGAGCCCCCTGGTGTTTGTGTATTTCCAAAACCAGGACTTGTGGAATACTGATTTTCTGCTGCGTGGAGAGCTGGGGAGGCCCGACTACCCTGTCCGCCCACAGACAGCAAAATACTTGTGCCATCAGGCACCTGCGCCCTAACTTGATTGGCTACAGAAGGAGTGGGTGAGGAAGCAGCTGAAAATTGAGTGGGAAAAATTGTATGTGAAGGTGGTTTGCATCTCCACAGGTCCTCTTCAAAGCCTGGGGACTGTGTCACAGCAGCAGAATCACCCTGATCTGGGGTTGGTGCTGCACAGTTGGCACTGTTCTTCACAGAATGCGATGGCTCTGCAACTGTTCCGCCAGCAACACTCTCATTCGCCTGATCCTGTGGGATTCTTTGCCCTGAAGCCCCAGATACAGCCAGGGTTTCTACGGATGCTGAATATCCCTGGCCATTGCCCTCGCTTGTCAACAGATTGTTCTGCTGTGCAGCCAGTGTGTAAGCGTTCATGCCAAAGTCTGCCTGCTTTCCTCTCGCTGCTTCACCAACAGGGAAGCCAGACAGAAGAGCTGCTGACCCAACCTCTTTCCCTCTCTGGTCCTCAAAAAAGCCTGAAACACCAGCTTCATTCATCACCCCTTCTTCACTAATATCTGCCAGAGTTGAGGTGCTCGTTCTCACACTCTCAAGAGGCAGTCTGTGAGTGACAAGGTCTACATGGGAATAATCAGCACCAACAAACTCAATGTCTGAACTGACATCCTCACTTGCCCCATGTGCAGGTCCTACAAGGGTATCTCCTTCTTCCCATTCTAAATCAGAGTCTGCTGAATCTGGTCCGGTTGCTTGTCTCATCTCTTCTTCTGTCAGCCGCAACTTCTTCTTTCGATCAGATCGTCTTCTTTCTGTCTCAGTATGAGCACACGGAGGTAGTTTGCAATTATACTGGGTGTTAAAAGAGCGATCTTTAACCTTCCTTTTCCTTCCACGACCCCTGGTGGGCATTGCAAGATGCTTTTCCAATGACTCACTGGCCGGAGACTTCTGCATGGGATCATTCTCCCACATGTCCAGGTGATTTGTCAAAACGTGAAGTAAGGCAGCACGAGCCTCTTCCTCCTCACTGGAACTGGCCACAGAGCTGAATGACTGCATTGCCTGTACAGGGGCATGGTCAGCAGATCCACCCATCAAGCTCAACTCATTCAAGCAAGGTTTCACATCGGGGAGTACATACTCGCTCAGTTCAGATAGTGTCGGTTTGATGTCTGCAACTCCTGCGCCAAGCATTTCAGCCTGAGCACATTCAGTCACCTCACCTTCACTCAGCTGGATCAAACACGTTTCAGCAGTAGCCTCAGGCAGCTCAGACATATTCTCAGAACACACTGTCTGCACACAGTGGGGAGGCATGCCACTGGTCAGGAGCTGCTCTTCACTTTCTGCATATATGACAGCAGACTCGGTCTGACTTGCTGCAGCAGGCTGGACAGTGTCTGGCACCAAAGCTGGAGGGACGTCCCCATCACTATCAGGCGCGAGGAGAACATCTGTACTCTGGTTGTGCTCTGTAGACACTGACGACTGACTGAAACACAGGTTGACTTGAGACCTGTCCAGAATCACTTTAGGGCCAGGTGGGCGGCCTCTTTTTTTAGGAGGCGGGTCAGGTAGTTCCCCTGTGTCTGTCTCAACGTACATGTACTTCTTCCTCTTTTTGGCTGCTTCATTCTCCGGGCTTTGTTCTAATTTCCCCTTTGTGCTTTTCCTACCTGGCTTGCTTGTATCATTGCTGACATTAGGCTTTCTTCCTCTTTTTCTACCTAGCCCAATCGTTTCTTTTTCTTCGCTTAGGTTGGGCGTTCTTCCTCGTTTTCTACCTGGTGTGATATTGTCTTTCCCCTGACCTAGGTTGGGTTTTCTTTCTCTCTTTCTGCCTGGCTTGATTTTTAAGGCACTGCTTTTGGACTGTTTTTTATAAGCAAGAGATACAGCAGATTTGAGCTTTCGTTGCCCAGGAGCTTTAGGTTCAGCCTTGACAGTATCCAGCACAGAGGGACCTGTTTCTCCATGACTCCACTCAACTGGATTCCCTTGTGAATCTCCCCTACCCGATGAGCTGCTGCCTGACACTTTATTGGGATAAACATGTTTCTTAGGATTTTTTAAGGTTTTCCTAATGCTTGTTGCTTTCTGCGACTGTTTTAGGATCTTTCTCTTTGGAGAGGTCTGAACAGCGTCGTTGCTAATGTTTCTCTTTTTCTTTGCACGCTGAGCTGGTGTGCTCTTTTTGTTTGTGATGGATGTGCCAGTGCAGGGGACCTCACAAGAATCATGGTAACTGCCTGACAGCATACAACTTTCCACTGCTGTCACATTTTGTTGGTCGGTTGTACTGATACATTCATCCGGTTCTTGTAATTCCAGCTTCACTCTCACAGTTTTTCTCGAAGTCTCAGGTGTTTCATCTGCTGATATGTGCTGTGGCTCACCTTCCTTCTGTTCTTCCACACAGCAAACATTTTGTGTTTTTTGCTTTTGTTTCCTGCTCCCATTAGGCTGTCTTGTTTTCCCTTTTTGGGATGAGACCTTGGATAACAACTTTTTCACTGTCATTGCAGATTGCTTTCTTTTTGGAACTGACTTTTCTTGTTTGAGACGGGATGCATTTGCAGTTTTCCCGGTCCATATTCTGTTCTTGGAATGAACAAGCTTTGAAGGAAGTTTCTTCAGGGGTCGTTTTCTGGGCTTGGCAGCTGTAGCAGAAGCCAGTAACAAACCACCAATGCCCGACATCTTGGAATCAGGCACAGTGTTTGTTAATGCTTTCTTCAGTTTACCATCTGCCTTCTGACTTGTTTTGACTTTGGGAGATTTGACGGGAGATGCCTTTTTGTTAGAACTTTTTGGCAATAGAGCATTTGCTTTTTGCTTCTTCTTTTGAGGGGATTTGGTTGTTTTCAAACGTGCCTGCTTTGTTTTCATTTTAGGTTTTGCTTTCGTGATCTTTCCAGGGCAGCGTTTCAATACTTTCTGAGTTTTCACTTTTGTCTTCTGAGTTGCGTGCTTTATGTGCTGAATTTGGTGTTTCGTTTTCAGAGTTTTGCACTTTGATTTCAGAGGGTTGGCACCCCAGACCACTTTACTGACACCCAAGCTGAGCAAGTAATCTACAGAACATGGGTTACACTGCACATCTGAAACAAGAACATGAAGGCACTTCACCGACTGGAAAGAATGTTCACCAACAGCTTGCTCACAGACTGAACGTGCTGCAGACATACTGTCCATCCTTGTGGCACCGCCAACTGCCACTGTCTCCTTTCCCTGTGGGGCGGAGTTTTGCAGACCTGGTGAACATGTTTCTGGTACGCTCTGAGAGTGTGGGAAAGCTGTCAAGTCTTGCTTGTCTGCATGTAAAACTGGAGTAATGCACTGGGATCCCTGATCAATGTCTTCAGTCCCTGTACTTTTAAGATTCTCTGCGTCTTCAGCGGGTCTACTAGTGATCATTTCACATGGCACATTTCCCTTTACACTGTCTGCTGTGTGGCTGGGATGTGACTGTACATTCACATCTGACTGCCGTGTCCTTTCAGAGCCACTCTTCTCAACTTCTGACTGTGTTGAGCAATTTTCTTCACTATTTACATCGTTTTTATGTACAATCTCTTCTAAATGCACTGATTTACACACATCTATCCCATCACTTTTTAAATCACTCTCTGATGCTGGTTTCTGCCCAATGTTTTCAGAAAGTTGTATGTCTTCGTTTCTTTCACTCTGACACATAGACTGACACTGGAACCTCCCAGAGATAATTTTTTCAGGATTTTTATCTGCGGAGGCCTCCTCTTCAGATTGCAGTGTGGGCAGACATCCATCACTCTCTTCAAGAACAGTTCCCAGACAATCCACAGGTTGTGAAGCTGATGGAAAGTTGCCCTCTCCGCTCCCTGACACACGACTGTTTTCTCCACTCCCTTCTTCACACTCAGACTGCACAGCTGAAATTTGGTCACCTTCTCTGCTCCCTTCTGTAGGCTCAGGCTGCAGAGTTGACACAGTGTTGTCTTCTTCACTCCTCTCTGCAGGCTCAGGCTGCAGAGTTGACACAGTGTTGTCTTCTTCACTCCTCTCTGCAGGCTCAGGCTGCAGAGTTGACACAGTGTTGTCTTCTTCACTCCTCTCTGCAGATTCAGGCTGCAGAGTTGACACACGATCATTTTCTCTACTCTCCTTTCCAGATTCATCTTGCTGACATGTATCACTCCTGTCTTCTTTCAAGGTGGCCGCATGTCCCGCCCTAATTATTTCCGCATCTGACACAGCAACTGCAGTATCCTCACAGTGCTTTAGTGTGGGTTCTTCCATGCCATCAGAGGCCCGTGATGTAGACATGCTGCTCGTTTCTACATCACTGACGACTCCTGCAGATACTTCAGCATCTCCCACTGACAAAGACGGGCCACCGCTGTTGCCTTCACTACTTGAGGATCCCTGAAGAAGCGCTGGATGACTTGACTCATGTTCCACACAGACCGCTTCCACAACTTTCAACACACATTCTGAGACTGCCTTCCAGATCTCCGGTTCATGATGGACAGCGGTTAAATCAGACGGCTGTCTATAACGAACAAGAACTTCTGCTGAAGAAACGTCTGCACTTACTTTCTCTCCCACCTGGTTCACACAGCGTTCATCACGTTCTTGTGAAAGTCCCGAGTCACGTTCAGCAGGTCCACCGATGTAAGACTTCTCTTGTGAAACACTGGTGCTGGCTGCAAGAGGTACCAGTGACGTGTTTTCTGCATGACCTCTGGGCGTCCTCACCTGCAGTTGCAGACACCTGGCAAAAAACTCTTCCCTGGCATCGCCTGGTTCCCTGCCCGCTTTGTCTTGCTGGACAGGTGTAGGCCCAAACTGGCCCCTTCTTGCCGAGGATCGCAGGGCATTGATCCAGCACTGTGTGTTGACGGCTGCCTCTTCAGACCTGTAGTGAGACACGGGCAGTGGTCCCGCAAAGGCTGAAGTCCAGGACTTCTCAGCCCCTGATGCTCTGGCTTTCAGTTTCTTTCCAGTCTGGGCTTTCCCCTTGGTCTGACTGGGCAAAGAAACAGTTTTGGTGGGTTTGGCTAACTGCTGCGGCTTCTTCTTTCCCGTTTGCATTTTATTTCCTACTTGCTTTGTCATTCCTACTTGCTTTGTCTTTCCTACTTGCTTTATCTTCCCAACTTGCTTCGTCTTTCCAACTTGCTTCGTTTTTCCAACTTGTTTCGTCTTTCCCATCTGCTTAGTCTTTCCTATTTGCTTTGTTGGTTTCCGCACCGCGACTCTTCCCCCTAGATAGTGAGATGTACTTGGCTGAAGATGATCGAGATGTAGTTTAGAGTTGTTGGAGTGAGTTTTCTTAGTGGTAGATGCTGGTTTGGGTTTGCGGTCAAAATGCTGGTCAGGTACATTTTTAAAATGAAGTTGAAGCTTTTTACCACTGGAGCATGGCCTATGCAGCCCACTGCTGAGCTGGCTTCCTCTGTCAACCTGCACCACCACCCGCTCAGCGAGTAGATAGGCATCGTCCTCGTCTGAGTCTTCTCCCTCATCTGTCCAGGAAGCTTTGTGGGAACGCCACCTTTTCCTGCCCTTGCCAGTCGCTCTCTGTTTCGCCCCAGGCTTCCTGCCTCTTTTGATGATGCTGCACGTCTTGGACGTTCTACGCCGGCGCGGTTTAGGCAGCAGCCCCAGCTCCTTCTTCTGCAGGTACTCCTTGTGCCTCTCGGCATCGCTTTCCGTCATCAGCGACAGGTCCATGAACCAGCGCACCGGCTTCTTTCCTTTCTTCTGGTAGTTCAGCACCACGCCCGAGTTTTTACGCACCAGGCAGAACGGGATCCCTCTGTACAAGCCCAGCTGAACCACAGGAGGCAGCTTCACGGTGTCGGGAATCGCAGAACCGTCTTCTGGGCAGCTGCTGACCCCACCAGATACCCCACTGTCGTTAGAAACATCGGTTGTCCCTGGCTCTTGCTTGACTGCCACGCCTGTTGCTACAGTCTGCAAGGATTTTAGGGTCTCGGAGGCCATGTACTTGGCGAATGTGGCCCGATCAAATGTCCCACTTGTGTCTGGCTGAAAGTTGAGGTCCAGGTAGTCTGGCTCATAGGTCACAGAATCCTCTCCCTCACACAGATCCTCCAGATGGCAGCGTTGAAAGTGAAGCTGAAACAAACAGTGGGTTTTGTTTGTGCAAATTTACTTCAGGATTTTCTTCCATGTTAACTGGAAGGGTCCACAGATATATATAATAATATGTATGGAATTTATAGAGCGCTGAATCTTGTAAAGCAACAAATCAAAGCGCTCAGATTTTAAAAAATTTTTTTATACATATCGAGGATAATGGAATAAGCACTCATGTGCTTTTTTTTTACATCCAGTCCCCGTGTGTATGCGGTTTTGTAAATTTTGTCATCTGTTCCCACCGGCACACAATGGCTTACTATTTCGAAAAGCAGAACAGGATTTAACGTGTGCGCAAGATGTTTTGCATGCGTCCGCACACGGGGCCTCGGTTTATAGTCTCATCCGAAGGACTTAGAATATATATATATATATATTTTTTTTATTTTATTTTTATATATATATATATACAGACATGCCTACCCATACAATTATTGCAAAATATTGATCTCAAATACAAAAACATGTAATCACTGATGAAAATATGATTTTGACAATCACACAAAAACGGAGGTAGAGAAGACTGAAACAGTGCCAAATGGTTTATGGGATGTAACTCTTCCACACCAAGTACTTCTATGTTCTAAGTTACATTGCAAGTCTTCACAGGATAGCATGCTGAAAGTAAAACATTGTAACTGAACAGAGTACTGATGTCAATTTTGCCACAACCAGTCGAAATTTTACATCAGAAAATGACGTGACAATATTTATCGAAGACATCTTCACATAGAAACCAGCAGGACTCTTAGTTTTTGGAGAAGTGCAAGCAAATACTGAGATTCACACTGCAAGCTGAAAAATATGGCCACCCCAAAGTCAGAATGCTGCTACCTTCATAGTGGGCAAAAACGGTCGCATATGCAAAATCTCAACACTGGAGCTCTAGCAGAGGAACAAAACAAAAACCAAAAACAAAAAAGAATGAAAAGGTAATTTGGTTGTGTTTTTTTTAAAAGATGGGAAAAGCAAAGCAATTTTTTCCCTCTTTTTTGGTTGTATGTTAACTTTGTAATATTTTCATCAATACCATGACTGTGAAGGTGCAATGGAGTTTTCAGTTTTCTTAATGAAACGAATGTCACAGAGTGTGGAGTATTTCATTTCTTCTACACCACTACTGCCCAAATATCCACTTCACAGCCCCATTACCACAATAACCCAATGCACCAGGAGAGTCACCAGTGCATGTTGGGAATTTAGACTCAGAACTCCCCTAAAAGTCGACATGCATTACTAGATCGTCAATGTCAACACAACATCACTTTCTTTTACTTCAATCTACAGTAACATACAATTCTCAACCTCCCTCACTTTGATCAACAAACTTTCTTCAAAGGCACTCTTACCACCAAATGATAAGCTTTTCCAAAAGGTTTGCGACAGAGGCCACAGGCGTAGGTAAAGGTGTGCAGATGTTCTGTGCCCATGTGAGCCATGAGGTGGTCCATCTCTCTGCTGCCATGCACACAGATGGGGCACTGGTAAGGGCGGCCTCCATCATGAACGTGTTTGTGCATGTCCAGATTGAACTGTGTCGAATACGTCTTGAAGCACACATCACAGGGAAAGGGCTTGACTGTCTGCAAGAAGAAACCAGCAGTCTGGCGATGTGAATATCAATGAATTCATCATCTTTTACAACAAAGTAATAGGAAGGATGAACAACCTGCAGGCTGAAGCACCCAACTTATGATGTGATGCCAGAAATAGTATCGAATTTGTGATCTGAAGGTAGCTGATGATAATAACAATAAACAATGTATGGAATTCATATAGTGCTATATCTTGTAAAAACAAATCAAAGCACTTGATACAGATTCAATCACAGCAGTTGTTTTTCCCTGAGACTAATGCCATTTCTGGAAAGTACCTCAGGTGATGCATATATGCAAATGCTTGCAGAACATCTTGCACAGACATTCCCACTGATTTTTTTTTTATTATATTATATATATATATAATATATATATATATATATATATATATATATATATATATATATATATATATATAACTGGCCAGCTATGACCAGTGGCACAGATGACACGTACATTGCCAGCGCACACCCTGCTACCTGGAGAGGATATAATATGAGATCTACCCCAGTTCAACTGGCCCACAGCACAATGCCTGGAACTGACTGATTAGTGCAGCGCCCCAATGACTCTTCAAGGCACTGAGGAAAATGGTAAGTGACATCAACAAGAAGGAAACTTTTGGAAGCTATGTGTCAAGCAAAAAGACATGTGAAATCAACAGGAAGAAAATAATATGTTCCCCAGCTTTACTTCAAAAGCCTTTTTTTTAAAAATGTACTTTTGTTGTTGTTGTTGTTGTTAAAGTAAATAACTAAAATTCCACACACATCAACATGAATGTAGAGAGACAAAATCAGAAAAATACAACAAAAATCAGCTCTCCATATGCGAGTGTGTGTGTGTGTGTGCATGTGCTTGTGTGTGTGCATGTATGTGACTGTGTGTGTGTGTATATGTGACTGTGTGTGTGCGTGTGTGTGTGTGTGTGTGCATGCGCATGTCCCACAGGCATAGCGAGTGTGTGTGCATTCTACAGGCATAATGTGTTTATGCACATGTTAATTCATGTAGAATTTTTTAATAAAAAATAAACAGATGATGAACAGAACAATGCAGATTTTAAAACCCCCAGAATTTAACACATAATATCAAGTAAATAAACGTGTCAACATTTTACCAGTACAGATTAAAAATTTTTAAAATTTAATAAACACTGCAAAACAGGCAATCATACAAAATGAAACCATAAAAGCGCAAAACCAGTGGATCATAAACATTGAATCAAGACGGAAAAAAAAGTTAGCAAGAACACAAAACACTTTGCACAACTTTCAACATGTCTGTGCACGCACACTAACCTGGTGAGTGAGCAAGTGACACTTCAGGGACCTCAGCGTCTTAAACTTTTTCAGGCACTCCGCACACTCAAAGTTGCGCGCGTCCGAGTGAGTCGGTGTGTGCTTTTTCAGCTGCGTGCTGTTGTAGAACCTCTTGCCGCAGATGCTGCACTGACAGTTCTTGACTCCCGAGTGTCGCTTGTAATGCTTGGAACAATCCGACTTGGTCTTGTAGCTTTTGTTGCAGTGGGGCCAGCCACACAGGTAGGGACGTTCACTGGAGTGTTTGGTCTTGTGGTTTGTCAGTTCCCACACCGTCTTGCAGCTGAATGAGCACTGATCACAGCAGAACGGCTTGTGGTCGTTGTGGCGACGCTTTTCGTGATTGCTCAAGGCTGACTGTCGCTTAAAGGCAGCGCCACACTGAAAGACATAATAATGGTAATGAGGAACAAGAGAGGATTAAGACAACAAAGAAAGCTTGTTGGCTTTATGACTATAATTGAAAACTGAACCACAAATTATTTATTTATTTATTTATTTATACCACTTTAAGTCACGCAGATTTCTCTGCGTGAAATTTGGGCTGCTCTCCCCGGGAAGAGCGCGTCACCACAAGAGCAGCGCCACCCTTTTTTTTCTTCTTTTTCCTGCCTGCAATTGTATTTGTTTCCCTATCAGAGTGGCTTTTTTTCTACAGAATTTTGCCAGGGACTCTTGTTGCCGTGGGTTCTTTTATGTGTGCTAAATAATTATGTGTAACACACGGGACCTCGGTTTATCGTCTCATCCGAAAGACTAGGGCCCTGACCACCACTCATGATCTAATGGATGGGAGAAAAATTTCACGTCCAAACAGGATTTGAACCACCACACACTTCCAACCTGAACTTTTTGCTTTCTATTCAGACGCGTTACCTCTTCTCTAGACCACCGATCCATTAATATGTGATGAACTGTCTAATGGGGACAATCCTCTTGGTGTCACTGACTGCAGTGGCGAACACCACTATCTAGTGTCTACAGAAACAATCTTTAGGACAGAGTAAGAAAGATTGGAAAATGGACCTCTCAGTCTCAGTTAAAAACTGAGACAGTACAAACAAAAAACCATTTATTGTGGCATTTCACACACGCACACACTCACACCAGGGCTATACTGTCATGCTGTACTGGTGTAGTGGTTAAATGGGTACAATGGTAACTTCTTGCCTTAACAGACAAAAGCTAAAGTCCAGATCACGGCTAATGCCATCTGGTCAGGCGACTTCTATAATTGTCTAGCCCAGTTTATCTGCATATCTGCCATAACTTTAATCCCCTTGTATACACACGCTGATCACATACCAACAACAAAGACACTGTAGTTCAAACCAGCATTCAATGGAGTGCAGAAACACAATACATACCCTACCTTACCCAGAATATGCTTAAGCCTTCACCAGCACACGGTATTTTGACTGTCCAAATACCTGTTTTAAAAGTGAATATCTCGGCAGAAGTGGTGTAGCATATTCCATACACAATAATCACCAAACTCAAAACAAGAGGGCAAGGGTGGGGTGGAATACAAAATTTTAAGACAAATCCCCCTCCCCCCCCCCCAAAAAAAAAAAAGGTAAGAAAGGACAAAAATGAAAAAGCCTGCTTACCAAACGGCACACAAAGTTTCTAGGCATATCAGGCCAATGTCGTTCCATGTGTTTCTTCAGGTTCCCTGCTGTTCTGGTTTGATGACCACACTCCTTGCACTGGTACCTTGACAAAAAAAGCACAATATATTCTTTAACAAGAGAAAATGACTACCATCTAAACATAAACCCACAAAAAAGAGGAAAAGAGAAACACTTTACTCAGCTAATGAGAAGAATGAAAATTGTATAAAAACAGGCAACTGATGTGTTGATACAAAAATGCAGCCTATGTCCTTGTGGCTCAAAATCAGATGTGATTCACAACAGTGTGTCTAGTAAGCAATGCTGAGTTAGGACTCTGTGTGTGTGTGTGTGTGTGTGTCACTGTGTGTGTGCATGCATGCATGTGTGTGTGCACATTTGTCCAGTTTGGAGTCCTGACAGTGTGTGCAATGACCCGTTGTAAGCTCTGACTATAGTATACCCAGCCAGAAAAAATCTTGAATTCTCACTTTGTGTGTGTGTGCGTGGGAGTGTATTGTGTTGTGTGTGTGTGAGTTTCAGTGGCGCGTGTGTGCATGTATGTGTGCGCACGCGCGCAAGATATAATGTGAGTGTGTGTGTGTGACACGTCTAAAAGTCATCTCAGAGCTTGCTCTCTGACTCTGTGTGCAATGATAAGTTGAGTCCTGTTTGTGCAATGGCCAGTGGAAAGCTCTCACTAGTATATAGGTGAAAAGGTAAAGGAGTCCCATAACCTATAAGGTCGTAGGGGAGCGAGGCGTCAGAGACCTCACTTCTCTAGGGCCAGCATATTGAGGGCGGCGCCCATCTCCTCTCCCTCGCTGCTTTACCTTCCCTGACCCTAAAGAGGGCAGGTACCCATTTACAGCTGGGTGAACTGTACTGAAGCCAAGGCGCGCAAACGGTCACCCATCCAACTGGTAACCACGCTCGACGCTGCTTAACTTGGCTGGGGGAAAGCGAGTGCTCCGACCACTGAGCTATCCCGTCCCACACTAGTATATAACATACAATAATCCCTTCCGAGTTCTGTGCGCACGGACCAGTTCTATGACCAACACTAAAGCTTTGACTGAGCATGCAGCGCCAGCTTTGTGCACAAAGGCAATGTCAGAAATTCTTTTATATCGAAGATAATGGATTCATGTGCTTTTTAACATCCAGTCCCGTGTGTAAGTAGTTTTGTAAATGTTGTCATCTGTTCCCACAGATATGTGCATGTGGATGCATGGATTACAGTTTCATGGCAAGTCCAATGGCCAGACCTGAGCTGTCAATGCATACATGTACAAAGTCAAGTCAAGAATACTTTAGTTTAATCATACAATGAAGGGCAATTACAACACCAGAAGACCAGACCTAAGCTGTGACTGTGTGCAAAAAAAGCCAATGTTGTAATCTGCCTTTATTCACAAAGGCAGTTCTGAGGTGTGACCATAAGTGCAACATTGCCACTTCTGGATTTTGTTTCTTTTCATGAACATGAGATCTTGAGTGATAAGAGTTTTAGTCTCCACACATGTGTTTCCATTATTTTTGTGCACACATGCACATGTGTATTAGTACATGTCTGAGTAACTATACATGAATGTACACATACAGCTATGGAGGAGACTATAAATAAGCCGAGGCCCTGTGTTCGAACACATGCAGAACATCTTGCGCACATGTTAAATCCTGTTCCGCTTTTCGGAAGAGTAGGCCATTGTGTGCTGGTGGAAACAGAGATGACAAAATTGACAAAACTGCATACACATGGGGACTGGATGTAAAAAAGCACATGAGTGCTTTTTCCATTATCCTCGATATAAAAGAATAAATAAAAGAAATGTTTGTTACCTCTGTGTGTGTGTGTGTGTGTGTGTGTGTGTGTGTGTGTGTGTGTGTGTGTGGTGTGTGTGTGTGTGTGTGTCTCTCAATATTTACCTCTTAGAGTTTGTATGCACTTCCTTGTGTCGTGCCAGATCCCCCTTTAGACGACAGCGATGGTTACACACACTGCACTCATACAGCTTCACCTTGGTGTGCTTGCACTCATGTTCCAGCAGAGTCTGCGTTACAGCAGAGTAAAAATCACAGAAACGGCACTTGCGAATGGTACCTTTGTTGATGTGACGCTCAATATGTTTGATGAGACGGCTCTTGGATACAAATTTTGTCGGGCAGAACTTGCATCTACAAAGAATAGAGATCAAAATGAGTTGAATAAAGTTCAGAATATTCTTTTATCCAAATTATATCAGATATGTAAAATATACAATCCACATATGCACAGAAACAGGCATGATGCATACACAAACTTCACATTATCTCGATTATCCAGATTAGAGTCCTGAATGTGATGGCACTAATGCACTCTCATTCTCAACAATGTTCTCTCTCTCTCTCTCTCTCTCTCTCTCTCTCTCTCCTCTCTCTCTCTCTCTCTCTCTCTCTCTCTCTCACACACACACACAAACATGAATGCTTTTATAAGTCTTTTTTTTTTGGTGAGGGCAGGATGAGAAAAAGTTAAATAAACTTAATCTTTTGCCCTCAATAAAGGTTATTTTGATTTGACACATTCTTGTCTTCATAATATTAATATCATAACCAGTAAAAAGACAAACAGAAGAGCACCTAAACTTTAATAAAGGCACACAGTGACACACTCATGACGATAACACATTGTAAAGCCAAATCACTAACTACTAGTAACTAGTACTCATGACTAACTAGTACTAGTCAGTTTTCAAAACCAAAATTTAAAGGGAATTAATTTAAACTGACAAGCACCCACTGATAAAGCTATCTTTCAAGCCCCACCTACTCTCCCACATCCCTTCAAAGAAAAGCATGAAGCCATGGTATCACTTACTTATACACCCCATTGACATGGTCCCCGATCAGTTCATCAGGCAAATCAATATCTGTCACAATCAAACCAAGCTGACTGGGGTCAAAGTCAACACAGCCATCACCATCACCATAATCATCCACTGGTTCCTCTTTGATGATGAACTCTTCATCCCCTGAGTCTTCATCTTCCTCGCGGATCTCTGTGTCTGACAGTTCTATGATCGTGATCTCTTCAACCTCCTCATCATCTGTTTCTATCAGCTCCAATTCAAAATCGTCCGCTTGCTGATTTCCTCCACTGTTTGTGGTTGTGTTGTTGACATCTTTCCCTTCTTCTGACATTGACGAGTTCACTGTAAGGTGGTCTGAGGAAGTTGTGTCATTGGGTTCTGCTTGTCGATGTGTCTCATCCATCTTGGCTCTGGTCCGTGTCACAACTGCATCTTAGCTGAAAAATAATGATAATAATTAAGTATCAAAGGCATGTGCCTGTTCTTTCTTTTTTTTAAATAAAAAATGAAATTGCAAGTTGTTCAAGAGAAATAAGAAATAAACAGACAATAACTGAATGAGACAATGACTGATATTCCACAGTTAAACTACTGTAAGATTTCTCTCCACTAGATAAGGTAGGTACTTAGGCATAAGGTACTGCATTAAACTGAGCTGGCTATTATATATTTAATATTATTATGCTTCAAGTTCACCTGGATCTGACCACAGAGGATATATCCAAAAGCATAACAAAGCCTTGCCTTCTTCCTTCTTGTAACACAGCCAAGGTTATGTGTACATATCATAATGCCCAACTTGTTTTCAAGATAAATCTTGCAGCACTGCATTGTGTGCATTACATGTACACGTATAATATGTATATATATTTTTTATATGTACTTTTTACTAATAAGTCTAATTTTAGATAATTATATTGCTATGGCTCACTGGAGGTACTTTCTGAGCCAGAGTTAGAGTAGTGTATTTTGTCTGATCAAAATACTTAGTCTTCGTGTAGACTAATACAATGGATGATAAATGTGGGTAGGATCATGGCATCCAATGAGCCATAAATATTAGATTATTACTTACCTTTGATGATTATTGATTTAAATCTGCTCCAGTGTCCAATGATAGCTATAGCCATCACAGTTCTGTGTGACATGATTACATTTTCTCTTTACAGTACACTCTGAATGGAATTTTCCAATAATAATAAGTGATGCTGGCATGGGGTTCTCAAGAACAGTAATCTGATTCCATCACAATGGAAAGGTTTGTGGAACTTGATTATCAATATCATCACACCTCCCACCCCTGATCCAAAACTTCCTTGGCTGTAGCTATCAGTGAACATAAAATAGGTGTGACAGGGAAAAGGTTAACATGCATGCACGATGTTATGATGGCAAGACCTGATGCAGTCACACACCACTTGATCATTTGATTTTGTGATATTTTCTCAGTTGGTGATGCAAATCTGCAGATTCTTCACACAAGACTTAAGAAAATAGATTAAACACTGACACAAAAAAGTTATCTAGATATGCTTTACATATAATCGCATATCATCATAAATTCGAATATGCACTATTTTCTCACCTTCGATCGAATGCAAAAAAACAACGGGCTACAGCTTAGCCTAATTCTTTGCTCCTGCCTCATGCACAAGTCCGACAACCGATGTTCATCATCCCTTCCTAAGTAGTAAGTTCCTTCCTTCCTTTAATCAAGGCAATGAACACAACAGCATAAAGCTATTCTCTTTCCTAACATTTAATTTTAGTTTACCTCATAACAAATGCCCAGGATTTAAGTTCTGCAATCTCCGGCAGCAGACTGAAAAATCAATCAATCTTTATATCATGAAATAGACGTCCACATATCCTTCGTGTAGGATAATAGCCTCCCTTGGAATAGCCTAAGAGGAAGTCGTAAACAATCATGCGGAAATTCCAAACAAAAACTAAGTATTATTTTTTAAGGGTACAAATAGGATACTTTTTCAGTACAAAACTTTAAAAATTACGCAAAGTTTTTACTTGTATGGAATACATTTATTAATTGTTTTACCCCATGTGTGTCGTTAACAACAGGCCGTTTCAAATTTTTGGCAAAAGTAAAGTGTCTGCTACTCACGTTTGTGTGCAATGATTGAATTTCCTTCGTGAAATGTTGCTCTGGATGCTCCACAGGTTGTATGAATGTAGTCATGGAGTGAACATTATGTTTATAAATTTATAGATGTGAAGCTATACTGGTGAGGACTTTGTTATTGACTTATAATTGTAGCAGATAAATCATTGTTAACCAGTTCCCTTCACTATCAATATTTTGATTACGTATAGAAACTTTCGATTTTACCTAGTTAGTTTACTTTGTTAGTTTGTATCATTTAAAAATACATTATATATATGCACATGGTAAATATTAACAAGTCCTGGTAGTTGTACTATACTATAGTATAATACTACTGAGTTCGATTTACCACTTGCACTTAGTAGTTCTAGCAATAACTTACTTAGGTGTACACAAGATTCTGATGAACTGAAGCCCCAGTGAAGAGATGGCAGGCTTATGACTAGTAATATTACCTCATAAAATGCCCAGCATTTAAGTCCTGCAGTCTCCAGCAGGCTTATTACTTATTATTCACATGGCAGTGTTTTTGATGTGCACAAGGTGTAAATGTGATAACTTTTTGCATGGTTTTGCCCAGAAGACAAAATATGCAAGAATCTCACAATTATACCACCTAGAAACTATAATATAATCAGTACTTTTCATTAATATGTAAAATATATACTGTTAGTGTTCCACAGATTACCAGTTAGTGCTGAGCTGGAGTTTTTGAAGAAAGTGATGGGGCCTGTCCTCACTCTTTTAACAAGTTAACGAAATACCTTGGGGGAGATCCTGTTCCACAGCGGCCTCCTCATCTGGAAGCTGGTCTGGACACTTGACACTCAAAAAATAAATAAATAAATGTCTGCCACCCAGAAAACAGACTCAAACTTCAAAGACATCCTGCTGGCAGTGACTGACACTGAAGACAGTCATGAACTGAGACATTAGTGACACTGACAACCTTACAGTAGAGGAATCTCATCAAAACATAGGATCTTGAAAGAATGTTTTGCTATGATTCAGTATGAACTATGCAATTTTTTTTCAAAATATTGGGAGACAGTTGCTGTCTTATAATTGTGATGATGACTGTTACATTAGTGAAGTCATCAAAATAATGCCTTAATGTACATGACCACAGCAGACATTTACTTTATTATAAAAAAAAACAACCCAACCCAACAACAACAAAACCAGCATTCTGATTAGAATAGACAGTATGTTTAAATGGTCCAGATGACCCGAGATTGACATAGTTTCATATGGAGCTATTTTTGCTGGATCTTTTAATCTTGCACCATCATCGTCATCTGGACACATCTTTGCTAATGAGCAGCCAAGAGACTTGAAAGGACGATATGAGGCCTTCAAAAACTGGTTGCAAAACAGTTAGTAATGTGCCTCATCAGTCCCACTTCCAATGTCTTTAAAATGGACTTCTTTGTGTATTTTTGTTTTACTTTAGTTATTTTTTGTTGTTGCGTGTTCCCAAGCTGGGGGTCACCCAGAATGTGAACCCTGACTCACTCATCCCACCTGTGAATCACTGTGCGATTAAAATTCAAGTACACACTGAATAATAAGTGTTTGTTTATATGTTAAGTACTTCACCATAATATTATAGGCAGCCATACTCTGACTTCAGAGGGGTTTTTGGTTTTGTTTTAATGGGTTTTTTTACCAATTGTAAGCTTTGCTTTTTGTTTTGTTGTTTATTTCCAATGATTTAAAGCCACACACACACACACACACACACTCACACACACACACACACACATGTCCACACATGCGTGCATATGCACATGCATGCGCTTACAATATGCGCATAATAATGCCCAACACAATCTCATTTTGCAGGAAAATTAAATTTTAACAAAGCCTTTTTATCACAAAGCAACTTTGATTCCATGTGGTCCAGAATTGTTGTAGGTTTCAGTCAGGTCACATCATTTTCATCATAGATTATTGTTAATATACATGTAAACTGTGTTTGTTCTTTTTCTCCCTTCAGAATATTTTAAATCAAATAATCATAATTTCAGCTTTTAAAACACAACATAAATAATATTCTGTCCAAATTTAAAGTGATTTGGTTTATTCATTCAGAAGTTATGAGTATTTAAGTATTTTTTAATTTGTGTAAAATGAGCCTTCCACATTGGTAATTTTGGCCTTTTCTCCAAGTTTGAGACAAAATAGCTGTTAAAGGGCTGACCCTACCACTCCTAAAAAATTAGTACACACACACACACACACACACACACACACCACACACACACAACACACCACATACACACGCAAAACACACGCACACACACACACACACACATATATATATATATATATATATATATATATATATATATATATATATATATATATATATATATATATTGTAAATTATTGTTGCTTTAATTACGTCTGTTCACTCAGAGACATAGTAGACAAAATATGTGTGAGAGTGTGTGTGTGTGCAAACAATTTCAGGAGAAATGATAGAAAACTCTTGAAACTGATGGGTCCCAAACATGGTACATTGTGAGAGTTCTCATGTTTTGAAAATGGGTTGGGGTTTTTTTCATTTTTGGTGCTTCAAAATTTTTTGGGTACTTATCATATTTTGGGGATTTTAGGTTTTCATATTCTCTGTAATAAATGAAAGAGATACTGTGGTATTTTGAGTAGGTACCTTGTTATTTAAAAGAAATTTGATCAGCCGTAGAAGATGAGGCTGCCCCCCCCCCCCCCCCCAAAAAAAAAATTCTGTATTTTAATGAACAGGGACTCAACACATTACACACACATGCACACACATACACACACACACACACACACACATTAACACACACACTCACATCCACAACTGTACTACTACTACTAGTTTCCTCACACACAATGCGCAACATACAACTTTTTTTCCTAAAATATCAAAATGCTGATGCACTTTCTGCTAAAAAGAATTAATAATTCAATGTTATGAAACATGTGTTATTAGCAATATCTAAAAATGGACATATTTGTTGCAGAAGACTTTGACCAAGGTTATGGACTAGACAACAAACAGAGAGAGTATGATAAACTATCCACCATACTTAAACCACTCGCACTGAACAAAATGGAATCCCTCAAAGACCTGATTCGTCGAATATCCCTGCGGGAAGTCAGCTACTTCTGCCTCTGTGTCATCATCTTCTACCTGTTCCGTGCCAAAGACTCCTTTTACCTGGTACCCACTTGGCGGAAACGCAGCGAATCTCACTTCTTCGAGAACAACAGGTTCCCCACACCTGATGAGAGTCTGCCTCCACCAGTCGTCACAGACCTGGAAAGCGATGGGATCAACGAAGTGGTGATGGTGACGATGGACAGGAGGCTGAGTGTCTTGGCGCTGCCTCAGCAGCAGAAGCTGGATGATGGCTCTTTGCCACACGTGGTGGTCAAACATGATGTGGAGCTTCAGCTGGAGAGACCCGGGAACCGCATGGCGCGGGTGGTGGCGCTGGAAACGGGGTTCACTGTCCCGTACTTGTCCATGGTGCAGATCAGGAAACAGGTAGGAGTTCTTGTTAGATTGATGGTTGATGTTTAATTAAGATTGAAAAAATATTTGGTTTGGAATCTCTGAAGAAAACATTCATCTACTGATCTATCATCTAGACATGGAGAGATCTGTAGAAAGTTTGGAATTCAGCCCAAAGCTGGATTTGTCCTCCTTCCCCTAGACCTTTGAAAGGTAGTCTGTTAGATGAGATGATAAACAAAGGCCCTCTATCCGTCTATGAAACATGCAAACATGCAGCACAAAAAAGTTCATAGTCAACAACAGTGTTGTCGCTGACAAAAATTCTGTACAAAACTCTACTCTCAAAGAAGAATGAAGATATTGGTGCCATACTGACCAAAGATGGCTGCTCTTTAGCTGAAGGAAAGATCAGGCAAGCCCGTGCAATCTCAGCAATGGCAAAGTTAGGAAGGATTAGGAAAAGCAAAGATATTAGCTTCCAAACAAAACTGAGGTCGTTCAGAGTGCTCATCATTTCCAGTCTGCTGTACGTGTGTGAAAGCTAGACCCTGACTGCAGAACTGGAAGAGAAGATACCGAAGCCTTTGCAATGAAATCATCAGAAGGCTTCCACACATTTCCTGGCGGGACCACAGACTTAGGAATTTATATGTCTTCATATTTGCTTTGATGGATGGTTTAGTTACCAGTGCTTCTTAAAGTTGGGCAGACAAGTCTTTCATCTAATATAAAAGCATCTTTCCACAATTGTCTGTTAAAATTTCTGGACTACTTACTAGTATAGGTTTCTGTGGGTGCTGCTTACAGAAAAAACCCACAGAAATACCAGCAAACATGCACACATGTACTCATTATTATAATACACACAAGGTGGCACATATTAACCTCTTAACTGCCCAGTGCAAGTGCACCCTATATGCCGGGGAATAAAATTCTTATGTACCACTGCTATGTTCATATCCCTCTTACTCAGAAACTACTACATGAATATTCCTGATAGTCTACCCAATGACAGTATATATATCGTAGATTACTTCGAGGCAAGCTCAAATTAGTTAGCATGATATTTCACTGCAAAAATATATTTAAAATGTAAAAAATCGACCATAAATACGACTTCTTCATCACCACTGTCATTCTGAGTACCCTCCATCACAATAATGTCAAACATATGTCTAGGCCAAATCCCATTCATTGTTTTTTAAATACACGATCTCCTGAATCATACGCGATCGTTTTCATCACTGTTAGGTAAATCTAGAGTTTTATTTGCCACTTTTACGGCTGTGTTAAGTTATTTATGCCTTCAACAAGAAGTTTCAGCAATTTTGAACAAGAACTTCCCAAGCAGTCATGCATAAAAACACAAAATACGAGCGAAAAAACTATCGTTTTTGCCACGGTTTTTGCAGCTCGATGTTGCCAAGCAACAGGAGACTGACCTCCATTAATTTTGGAGTTGTTTCCCTTTAACTGTAGTCAAGGAAGCAGGCTTGTTTACTTGGGTTCGACACCTCGGAAATTTTCCGGGTTGTTGGCGTATAGGGTGCACGTTTAGCCCCGGAGAATTTCCGGGGTAAGGCAGTCTAGTGGTTAATATAATTATGACACACTCTGCCAGGGGAAAAGAACCCAACTTTCTGTAGCTGATGATCAGTACTGCAAACACAAATAGAATGCATTCAGGAATGGACTGAATCTGATATGTTGAGAAATTTATGTGAAAGTATGAATAGTCATTTAGACCTTTGTATAGCAAGCATAAATAGAATAGATTCTGTCATGGACTGATGAATCTGTTATGTTGAGAAATTTATGTGAAAGTAGGAATAGTCATTTAGACCTTTGTAAAGCAGTTAGGAATTGACATGTCTGCATAGGCTTTGATGGAGGGTGTAATTACCAGTGCTTTTCTAAGTTGGGCAGACAAGTCTTTGATCTAAAATAAAAGCATCTTTCCACAATTGTCTGTTAAAATTTCTGGACTTTTACCAGTATTCTATTCAAAAAGATTCTTTACTTAGAAAATAATAGGTTTCTGGTTCATCACCTGATGCCTGGTAAAAGGTAAAGGTTTCCCATAGCCTATGTGGTTGTAGGGGGGGCGAGGCATCAGAAACCTCAGTTTCTCTAGGGTCCAGCATATTGAGGGCGGCGCCCATCTCCTCTCCCTCACTGCTTTACCTTCCCTGACCCTGAAGAGGGCGGGTACCCATTTAGACCTGGGTGAACTGGGTGACTGTGCTGAAGCCAAGGTGAGCAAAAAGTCACCCATCCACTTGGTAACTACGCTCGATGCTGCTTAACATTGGCTTGGGGAGAATGAGTGCTCTGACCACTGAGCTATCCCGTCCCCCCCCATGGTGATTACCATCAAACAAGTTTGCTCTGTGCTTGTTCCAGATCATTGT
Organism: Rapana venosa; assembly: GCA_028751875.1. Lineage (NCBI taxonomy): Eukaryota > Metazoa > Mollusca > Gastropoda > Neogastropoda > Muricidae > Rapana > Rapana venosa. The sequence continues at coordinate 11,561,008 of CM054149.1, forward strand.
GATAGTGACGGACGACTGGCATGTGCTGTGCTTTGACCCTGAGCTGACGCTGATGTGGGAAGTGACACTGCCCGTGCCGGTGGATTTATACGAGGATATGTATTCGGTGAAGTCCCTGGGCGTTCTCATCACCTCGCACTCTGTGCAGAAAAACGACGCCGGGCTCATCATCGTGGGTGGCAATTTCATGCACAAGACTCACGACACCAAAGAGTTGCCTGTGGAAACCATGGAGTAAGTGTTATAGCATTTTGTTTGTGTTGATTGATCAACTGAGAAGGAAGGTTGCATAACTGTCAAGACGTTCACCTACCTAAACAAATAAACCATGAGTTCTGGGTTGTTTTCTCATTCTTGCCCTTTCTTCTCACTTTGACAAGAATGTCGAAGTCCTCAACTGAATTTTCCCATGTTGAAATGCATGCAGAACATTTTGCACACACATTAAAAACCTGTTCCTCCACCTTTCGAAAGAGTAGGCCATGTCATGCCAGTAGAAAATGGATGCCAAAATGTTAACGATGCACGTCCTGTTTAGACACCATCCTCAAAGTCGGAATCTTCTTCTTCTTCTTCTTCTTCCTTTTTTGTCATGTTTCTCCCAGGGGAGGTTTGACATTGATGAGCCTTCTCCATCTCTCTCTGTTTTGAGCTTCCTCCTTATTTATGCCCCTTTCTCTAAGATCATCTGCAATACAGGCAGCCCAGGTTTGGCTAGGTCTTCCTCAAAGCCGGAGTGTAGCTACCTAAGTGATGAGGGGGAAGATGGTTGTGTGCTCAAAAATCTTACCATTGGGGCAGGAACCTGGGAGCTGTAGCCAAGGAAAGAACAAACAAAAAGAAAAATGATCAGTTGTATCTGTTGTCTTTTTTGGCCATAGTATCTAAGTAACTATGTCTGCCTGGTTACCTCTGTTGTTTTTTCCTTCCCATCATTTTATTATCTTTTTTACAGCAACTGAAAATGTAAAAGTGTTAATACGCATAACACTCAATGACTCATACACACACACTCCTTTGTATGTACACACGCATGCGTGCGCTCATGCAGACACACATACACACATTTATTTTATTTTTATTTGTTTATTCTTTTATATCAAGGATAATGGAATAAGCACTTATGTGGTTTTTTTACATCCAGTCTCCATGTGTATGCGGTTTTGTAAATTCTGTCATCTGTTCCCACCGGCACACAATGGCCTACTCTTACAAAAAGCGGAACAGGATTTAATGTGTGTGCAAAATGTTTTGCATGCGTTCGCACACGGGGCCTTGGTTTATAGTCTCATCCGAAGGACTTTTGGGGAGAGTGGAGTCTGCTCTACACTACACAGTGTGTGTGTGTGTATAAGTGTGCTACCATACTTGTGCTCATACTTTTTTGTAAGTACTGTATCAAAGTGTGTGTATGTATATATAGAGATAGATAGACAGACAGAACAGACAGTAAGTTAGATAGATAGATAGATAGATAGACAGACAGACAGGCAGCAGGCAGGCAGGCAGGCAGGCAGGCAGACAGACAGACAGACATACATATGCCACACAAAGTGAAAGTATAACAACCAACATATATACTATAGTTGGTCTTGATAAAAACTCACAATTGTGCTGGGCACCACTCCCTCCAAGCACACAGTTGAGGTCAAATTTGCTGATGAGTGAAATAAAAGGAGAAATGAAGCTGAGCACAGTTGTGTTTTTATTGCCATTTTACTGTCTATCTATATATTGCATTAATTTTGCAGTGAGGAAGGGAACAGAACGACAGTGTTGCAGACGGTGGTGGAGGAGGGGGAGAACCTGACACACTTCTCTACCTTTGCCCTCAGTGCCACCAACGGCACTGTGCGGTGGCACCATTTGCCGGGAGACTTTGGCGAACAAACACATAATATCAAGGTAGGGGTGGGTGGATGGATGGGTGTGTGTGTGTGCACGTGGTGTGTGTGTGCGCGTGCATATGTGTGTGTGGGGGTATGTGTGTGTATGTGGTGTGGGTGTGTGCGTGCATGCGTGTGTGTTTGAATGAAAATTGTGTTGTATGTTTTAAACTGTGTATAGGTGCATTTGTATACATACACATGAGTGAGACGGAGGGTGAGACAGACTGTCAGTGTGTGTGTGTGTGTGTGTGTGTGTGTGTGTGTGTGTGTGTGTGTGTGTGTGTGCTCCTGGGAATGCTTGTATCCAGATAATTTACATATATGTATGACATGTGTAATTTCCAAATTTAAATGCATCTCTAGATGCCAAGCTGATAAAGAGAAAGTGTAGTACACTCATTCATCATTCGTTATTTTTCTTTTTTATTCTTTTCTTTATTTAGAGGATAAGGGAATAAGCACTCGTGTGCTTTTTTACATCTAGTCTTGGTGCGCATGCTCTGTGGTAAATTTTGTCATCTTTTCCTGTGAACACTCAATGGCCTACTTTTCCAAAAAGGGGAACAGGGTTCTGCACATGCTTGCACCTAATATCACTTTGAGTGAACAGATGTAAAATCGAAGCAACATCATGCTTGCACATGGCCCTCAGTTTATAATCCCATCTGAAGGACTTTGTGGGGGAGTGGAGTTGGCACTGGCGTTAACTCTAGGGGAAAAATTCCCTTGAACGGGGTTTGCACCTGGGTCGGCAGGTTGCCTGTACAGTGTGCAATGCTCTAACCACCAGGCTATCCCTTGTAAGAAGGCCACAAGGCTAAAACATCATGTACTTTTCCAATCGTGCAATCAGAATGTCCCCAAGGCTGAATAGCAATAGGACAAAGTGGTGGATTGGTGGTGTAGAAGTAATGCACCTACCTAGAAAGGGAAAAGTCTGGTTTCAAGTGTGTGGTGGCTCGGTCCCCATCTGTGCCAGAAACTTTTCCCCCATCCACTAGACCATGTGTGGTGGTCTGGGTGCTAGTCTTTCAGATAAGACAATAAATGGAGGTCCTGTGTATACATGTGTCAAGTTTGCATAAAAATCCCCACCTTTCACCAGACACCTTCGGGATTCAAACCCACAACTTCAGGGACCCATGAGATTGAAGTTGAATGGTCTGAACCACTCAGCTGTAGTGTCTTTTTATTTATTTATTTATTCTTTTATGTCGAGGATAATGGAATAAGCACTCATGTGGCTTTTTACATCCAGTCCCCGTGTGTATGCGTTTTTTTAAATTTTGTCATCTGTTTCCACCGGCACACAATGGCCTACTCTTCCGAAAAGCGGAACAGGATTTAACGTGATCTGACTGATTGTGTTTTGTTTTGGTGAACAGAACCACGAGACGGAGCACCACTGGAAGTTGGGACTGCGGAAAAACAGAAAGCATTCTGGGGAGGCCCCTTGGAAACAGTACAGCAAAGAGTTTAATCACTACCTGGTATGTCGACACATGATTCACAGCCATGCAGGAAATAATGAACCCTATAGATATGTTTTTGGGGGGTTGGGGTTGTGTTTTCTTTTTTTGTGTGTTGTCGTCTTTGTTAAGTGTTTAGTTAGCTATATGAGAATGAAAAGATGAAGTTTGTTTTCTTTTGTTTTTTAGTAAGGATGCCTCACATAACAAATGTTCATGTCCTTTTTGTTTCAATTTTAGGCATGTTGGTTTTTAAAAGTCATCAAATTCAGTGTGGATGCTGAAGGCTATTAGTACAGTGGAAATGAAATGGACAGCTCCGTAAAGGAGTAAATCGTTGTCGACGTGGAACGCTCGGATAGCAACTGTTGTTGTCAGGCATATGAGCAAAAATGTGTTGCACTGCTGTTAAGCACCTGACAAGTCAGGCCCAGCACATCTGACTTCGGCATGGGAGAGAAGTGTCATATTTTATCAAATCTTTCTGGAAAAAAGTCAGGAGAGTGGACTAAGAAGGCAGAAATGAGTCAAGGAGTGACAGGAAAAATAGAAGAAAGCAGAAACAAAGAGGGATAGAAAATAGGAAATTTTTAACACAGAATTTCCAGAAGGTGGGGATGCTGTTTAGACTGACAGGCCCTCAGCATCCCTACAGGGGAAGAGGAAAGCAGAAAACAAACCTTGTATTCTCTTTCTCTCTCTCTTTCAGCCATACATGTGGGTCAACAACCAGAACACCAAGTTCACCTTGGGGCGGTTTGTGAAGGACATGAAATTCAGCCAGGATGACCCCCCAGACAGTGAAGACCACTACCTGCCTTCAGCGCTGTCTGCTGAGCACATGGTGGGCTATGCCTATGGCGGGCAGCGTCCCCACAGCGAGGTGGAGCATGTGGCCAGTCCCAATGCTATAGTGATCCGAGGACCACAGGGCATTGAGGTCCTTAACCTGCTGTCAGGTAAGTAAGCAAGATATTGAATGTGCCTGATCCTTCTTATGAGAGCTCTAAGTATTTATGAACATGACACTGGACAGCATTATTCCATTTATGAACAAAAAAGACTGACGCATTTACAGACAGCCATACTCCCTCCTTTACCCTCACGCATTCTCCTCACTAGCACAAACGTGATACTTAACAGAAATTTCCAGTTAATAAATGAAAAAGACTAACGCATATATAGACAGCCAACACACACACACTTCTTCACCCTAACCTATTCTCCTCAGTAGCTATTCTTTAACATTTACCAGCCTCCCACATGAAAACACACCTCCCTCCTGTGTTACTACCTCATATACCTAAACGCTTATGCCCTAACACACACACACACACCCACACACGTCTAATATAACAACTTGTGAAAAGACATTAAATGAATTTGAACACACACATGCACGCATGCATACACTCATGCAGTGCAGGCATGCCTACTCACACTTTCACGCACACCCATACACACACACACTTCGTCTAATATCACTTTAAGTGAACAGACGTAAAATTGAAGACAACACACCACACACATTCGGATGAGACTATAAACTGAGGCCCCGTGTGCGTACGCGCGCAGAACATCTTGCGCACACGTTAAATCCTGTTCCGCTTTTCGTAAGAGTAGGCCATTGTGTGGCGGTGGAAACAGATGACAGAATTCACAAATCCGCATACACACGGAGACTGGATGTAAAAAAGCACATAAGTGCTTATTCCATTATCCTCGATATAAAAGAAAGAAAAAAAACATACACAAAATTACTTCTACATTAAATTATCAAGACTGAAAAGAGATGTGCTTTAAGGTTGGACTTGAAAGATTGAATAGTTTGTGTTGTGCCTGATTGAGTGTGGGAGAGAATTCCAACAAGACAGGGTTTGAAAAGAGAAAGATCACTCTGCTCATTGTATGGTTTTGTTTCGAAAGGTCGGAGTAAAAAACAAACGATCATCAGCAGAGGTGTGAAGATTAGGAGAAGGGACATAGAGCTGAAGAAGGCCAGAGAGGTACAAAGGAGGAAAAATATCAAAGTATCTGAAGCACCGTGTGGCAAGTTTGTGTTGAATGTGTTTCTGTTGCAGGTCAGCCGGTGACTCGCTTGGAGGTGGTGGAAACCAAGGCCATCCATCTTGACGTGGATAGGGACGGAGAGCTGGAGCACTTGGTGTGGGATTTGGGGAAGGTGAGTGACTGCTTGTAAAGTGTGGTCTCGGTGTGTGTGTGTGTGTTGTTGTCTTCAATTTAACGTGTGTTTATTTATTTATTTATTTTATTTATTCTTTTATATCAAGGATAATGGAATAAGCACTCATGTGCGTTTTTACATCCAGTCTCCGTGTGTATATGGTTTTGTAAATTTTGTCATCTGTTTCCATCGGCACACAATGGCCTACTCTTCCGAAAAGTGGAACAGGATTTAACGTGTGCGCAAGATGTTCTGCATGCGTTCGCACACGGGGCCTCGGTTTATAGTCTCATCCGATATTAGACAAGAAAGGTGGAAAGTGTATGGGTGGAAATTCAAGTAAGTAGAGAACAGGGTAGAAGGAGAAAGCACGAAGAGATAGCAGTGTGTGTGTGCGCGTGCTCGTGCGTGCATGTGCGCACATTTGCTTGTGTGGATGTGTGTATTGTTTATGTTTTTATTTTGTCATTTTTCGACAATGCTATAGCCAAGTGGTTAAGACTGTTCAGCTTCAGTCCCATGGGTCCATGGAGTTGTGGGTTTGAATCTCTGCCTCAGCATCTGGTGAAGTAAAGGTGGGGATTTTTATCATGATCTCCCAGGTTATCTTCAAGTGCAGACCTGCCAGTGCCTTACTTCCCTTTGTGTATATACACATGCAGAAGATCAAATATGCATATTAAAAATCCCATTATTCATGTCAGCATTTGGTGGGTTACGGAAACAGGAACATCCCCAGCATACATCCTCAAGGTTGGACTGCAGCTTCCTTCATGATGGACAAAATGGTCGCATATGCAAAATCTCACCATTTGTGAACCTCAGACCTCTTGCTGAGGAATGAAAAAAATGCAATTAGTGCAACAATTTTAATCCAAGCATTTACTCTGAGGGACGGGGTGACAGCCCTGGTCTTTGTCGTGATTGGGGGCTGAAACATTACGGTCAATGGATACAGAGAATATGCATGGATATGCAAAGACATGACTAGTACAAAAAATGTATCGAATCAAGCTTACAGCGATATCAGAACATGCATGCATGCACAGGTGGCACATCTTCAGGCTTCATTGTTGGGTTGGGTTCTTGTATGGTGCCTGCAAAAGTGTTGTAATGTGTTCATATTTGTGTATAGAGATGTTCCCTGTGGAAGGAGAAACTTAATACAGAAACCATGATGTTCAATTTCATGTCGTTGACTAAGATATCACAGTCATGATCCCATGGCCAAGGAACAGCACATCATTGGAGGGTTATTTCTGCCCTCTTGTCTTCTGATAAGAACCAACATTTTTTTTCCAGAGGACAAAATGTTCCTTCTTCTTCTTTTTACTATAATTACGGAATATGCATGAAAGAAAGCTGTGATTCTAGTTTGTCCTTGGTTAGAGCTCCGAGGCTCACCTATGATAGGATTTGGCGTATAGCAACCCAGCATGAAGGTAGCCACATTCTGACTTCGGGGATGTATGCTGGGTATGTTCGTGTTTCCATAACCCACCAAACTCTGCCATGAATTGTAGGTCTTCAACATGAATATTTGATCCTCTGCATGTGTATGTATATATCATCATCATCATCTCATCAGTCCCGTGACCTTGGCGGTCGTGGAGGAGACACGAAAGACGATGCCGTGGTAAGCCTCCTCCATCCACCTCGGTCCTCGGCTCTGCGCAGTAGTGCCGAGTCATTCATCCTGGTCCATTCTCTGATGTTGTCCATCCATGACTTGTTCTGTCTTCCCCTCTTTATGTATATATACATGAAGGGAAAAGTACAGTACTGGCAGGTCTGCACTTGAAGTTGACCTGGGAGATCCTGGCAAAAATCTCCACATCTTACTTCACCAGATGCTGACACCGAGATTCAAACCCATGCCTTCATGGGCCCATGGGGCTGAAGTTGAATGGTCTTCACCACTCCGCTATTGCATCCTTCATGAATTTGCATAAAAGAGGATTGGAAATAAACATCTGTGGTTTGAGATAAACAAAACAAAAAAAACCCTCTGTCTCCTCAAATCCTGCAGCAGGGCTAGGCATCACTTGTGTGTGTGTGTGTATGTGTGTGTGTGTGTTGGTCTTCAGTTTTATGTCTGTTCACATAAAAGTGACACTAGACCCCCACCCCCCAAATGGTTTTTTTGAAAGTGTGCATGCCTATGACTGTGTAGTAGCGTGTTATGAAAGCATGCATGAGCAAGCATGTATATGGATCAGTGTCTCTGTACATGTATGTGCATGTGTGCGTATGTACATCTGTGTGACAATGACAGTGACAAATTCTTTTATTTCGAGGATAAATGAATAAGCACCCATGTGCTTTTTTACATCCAGTCCCCACCCTTAGGGATATATATAAGAGAGACACAGAGAGAGAGAGAGAGAGTGTGTGTGTGTGTGTTGGGGTGGAATTGAACCTAAGACTGTTCGAGTTTTTTGTCCTCCTGCTGGACGACGTGTGTATGGTGCATGCACGTGCGCGCGTGTGTGTACACGTGCATGTGTGTGTTGTTGTTGTTGTCTTCGATTTTACGTCTGTTCACTCTCAGTGATAGTAGACGAGGAAAAAAATATACAAGGGGTGTATGAGAATTGAGGTGGTGGTGGAGGCCCTACTGAAAAATGCAAGGGGGGGGGAAAGTAGTCTAATCATGAAAAGAAACCACGCAAAGCAAAAGACACACAAAAAAAGCAAAACAAACACATAAAAGTGATTAACGTTAATGAAACTATAACAAATGCCCTATAGGACTATGCCAGAGACCTTTGGCAATTATGTGTGTGTACACGTGCATGGAGGGGACGGGATAGCTCAGTGGTCGAGCACTCGCTTTCCCCCAGCCAAGTTAAGCAGCGTCGAGCGTGGTTACCAGTTGGATGGGTGACCGTTTGCGCGCCTTGGCTTCAGTACAGTTCCCCCAGTTCACCCAGCTGTAAATGGGTACCTGCCCTCTTTAGGGTCAGGGAAGGTAAAGCAGCGAGGGAGAGGAGATGGGCACCACCCTCAATATGCTGGCCCTAGAGAAGTGAGGTCTCTGACGCCTCGCTCCCCTACGACCTTATAGGTTATGGGACTCCTTTACCTTTTACCGTTACCTTACACGTGCATGTGTGTGTGGACAGGGGCACACGGTGTGCCATCTGGACATCTGGAGGACGACGCCGGTGAAGGAGCGGCTGGAGCAGGTGGCCCTGTGCATTTCCCATCGCTTCGTCTGGATGCATTCCTGGGCCATGGAGGAGGACGTCTTCAAGAAGGTGCCCCCGGTCCTCATCAGAAGGTCAGGTCTGACGTGGCGTGGCTTGAAGGATGGCTCTCTCTCTGTGTCTTGTCTCCGTGTCTGTTTGTCCCAGTGTCTGTCTGTTTCTCTGTGTCTTTCTGTTTCTCTGTGTCTGTCTGTCTCAGTGTCTGTCTTTCTGTCTGTTTCTCTGTGTCTTTCTGTCTGTCTGTTTCTCTGTGTCTGTCTGTCTCAGTGTCTGTCTGTGTGTCTCAGTGTCTGTTTCTCTGTGTGTCTATCTGTCTCAGTGTCTGTCTGTCTGTTTCTCTGTGTCTGTCTGTCTTTGTGTCCGTCATTAGCTGTCTGTGTGTATGTCTGACTCCCTCCCTCCCTCTCTTTCTCTCTCGCTCTCTCTCGCTTGCTCTCTCCCTCCCTCCCTCCCTCTGTCTGTCTGTCTTTTGTGTCTCTGTGTCTGTCTGTCTTCTGTCTGTCTGTCTGTCTCTCTCTCTCTCCCCCTCACTCTGTCTTTTTCTCTCTGTCTCCCTCTCCTCCCTCCCCCCCCCTCTCTCTCTCTCTCTCTTTTTTTCTCTCTCTCCCTCTCTCTCTCCTTCTCTGTCTGTCTCTCTGTGTCTCTCTCACTCTCTCTCTGCCCATCTATCTCACTCTGTTCCTGTACTGTGTGGGGTGCTTAGTCCCTGGAAGGCATCTGCCCGTTACTCTCAGCCGACTGTCATTCCGGCTTCAGAACCGCTCATTTCATTGTACAGGTTGCATGCTGGGTATGTTCATGTTACCGTAGCCTGCAGATTTCATACATTGTTTGATCAAGTATGACAGGGTGACAGGTATTGGGTCCGATACAGATCACTTTTGGGGGGACTGGGGAGGGCATCTTTTTGGGATTCTTCGATTAACACTCAGACAGCAACTGTTGTTGTCTGTCATATGAGCGAAAGTGCACTGGGCTGCTATCAAACACCTGACAAAGTCAGGCCTAGGGCATCCAACTTCGGCATGGGAGAGATTTGCTATCATTTAATTCTTTCTAAAAGAAAGGCTGGAGAATGGACCAAGAGGACAGAAAATAGACAGGAAGGAGGTGAAGGGGAGGAAGAAAAGGAACAAGGCAGAAACAAAGAGGGGGATAGAAAAGAGGGAATTCCTTGCACAGAATTTGTAGAAGGTGGGGATGGCCCCAGGGTGGGGGATAGGGGGGGGGAGTATTTTGTGAAGAGGGTAAAAAGAGAAAGTAACGAAAGAAAAAGACATGTGCAGTTTTATTATCTGTTGTCTATTTTGTTGTTCTGACCTTGTTACTACCGGCTTGTGTTTCAGTGTGGCCAAGAAAGGAGGCATTTTACGTCACTTGTTGGGTCACCATCTGACAGACAAGGAAGATTACGATCTGATCGCCTTCGGTGCTCTGGGCAGAATGACTTCTTTTGATTTGGCGGGAAACATTCATTGGCAGGTATATAGTCTCCTTGTGTGTGTGTGTGTGTGTGTGTGTGTGTGTGTGTGTGTGTGTTGTGTGTGTGTGAGAGAGTGAGTGAGTGTGTTTGTGAGTGTGTGTGACATTCAGATTCAGAATATTTTATTGCCATTTAAGTCATGTACACTTATTTGACACAACATAAACATCAATTATAATTATCTATTTTGGCTAAAAGTGATGTACACTAAAAAACATGTTGCATTCTACTTCTCTTTTTCTCTTTTTTCAAAACACTTATACACATATCTGATGATATCTGCTTGATATATATCAACTGTGATTGTGATATTGAGTGTGTGAATGAGTGAGTGTGTGTGTGTATGTGAAGTCAAGTTAAAATGATCTTTATTGAGGGTAAAAGATTAAGTTTACACCAATTTTTGTTGTTGTTATCCTGCCTTCACAAAAAAATTGCATCAAGAAAATTAACATATAAAAGCATACAAAATACGATGTTAATCTATGTTAAAACAAACATGAAAACCGGCAGGAATAACCTAGTCTTCCAAAAGGCAGAATGGGTTTTAATGTGTGCACAAGATGTTCTGGATGCGTTGATACATGGGGCCTTGGTTTCATGGTCTCATTGAAGGACTGTCAGGGGAGTGGAGTTGCTACTGATGTAGTCCTGGGATAAAATCCCCCTGCGCAGGTGTCTCTGAGGGGGTATTTTGGTGGTGGTGGTTTTCCTTCCTCGGCTGTAGCTCTGCGGTTCACCAATGGTGAGATTTTGTGTATCCGACTGTTTCTGCCCTTCATGATGGTAGCTGCATTCCGACTTCGGGGATGTATATTGGATATGTTTGTATTTCCACAACTCACTGAATGCTGACATGAATTACGGGATCTTAAACATGCATATATTTTGATCTTCTGCAAGTATATATATAACATGAAGGGAATGGAGGCACTGGCAGGTTTGCACTTGAAGTTGACCTGGGAGATCATGGTAAAAAAAACTCGCCCTTAATTCACCAAGATTCGAACCCACGACTTCATGGACCCATGGGACTGAAGTTGAACTGTCTTAACCACTCGGCTACAGCGTCTGTCATCTCTGTGGTATAAAATTTTCACATCAGAAGTCATTCCTTGTCCATTTTATTTGTAGCTTTTTTATGAAAAAATTTATTTTATTCATTTTTTAAAAACTGTTTTTTAGATAGACATTATTCAGAAATATTGAGGTGTTGTTTTGACAGTGTCAGTCTTGTGTTATCACAGGTGCAGACGGCATGTGCCTGGCACAAACTGTCGATCAAGCTGCGCCGCAAATCCATCGACGATGTGCCCAAAGAGATAGAGGACGAGTTCAAACAGTCCTTCTCCCCGGGCTTCATTTTCATGCCACTGGAGGTGGAGGATAGAAAGGTGTGTTTTGTTGTCTCTGTGTGTGTGTGTGTGTTATTCTTATTTCATTCTTTTACTTCCAGGATAATGGAATGAGCTCTCGTTTACTTTTTTACATCCAGTCCCTGTGTATGCATTTTTAAAATTTTGTCTTCTGTTCCTTCTGGCACACAATGGTCTTAAGAAAAGCGGAACAGGTTTTAACTTGTGTGCAAGATGTTCTGCGTACGTTCACACACGGGACCTCAGTTTATTGTCTCATCTGAAGGACTTTTGGGGAGAGTGGAGTCGGCACTGATGTTAAATCTTGAACAGGATTCAAACCGAGGTTAACAGATCATGTGTAAGAAAGTGTGTTTAATGAGTCAATGATGAGTTGTGTATGTTTTGGGGAAAAAGTGTGTGTAGTGAGTGCATCTATGTGTGTGTGTTTTTATGTGAATGCGTGTACGTGCATGCGCATCCCCACCTTCTGGAAACTGCTTAGAACCTCCTCTTTTCTGTCCCTCTCTTTGTCTCTGCCTTGTTCCTTTGCTTCCTGTCACCTCCTTCTTGTCTATTTTCTGCCTTCTTGGTCCATTCCCCTGCCTTTCTTTCCAGAAAGACTTAAAGATACCAGTTCTCTCACATGCTGAAGTCTGATGAGCTGGGTGAGACTTGTCAGGTGCTTAACGGCAGCACAGCACATTTGCAAATGACAACAAAAGTAGTTGCTGTCTGAGTGTTCGACAAAGAAGAAAAATAGGTTTTACAGCTTTTTATCTTTTGTGAGTGTAGCTTATTTAGGCTTTACTTTTCAAGTTATTTTTCTGGTTTTATTTTTCATGATGATAATGGTGTGTTCAGGATGTGGCAGCCATTGCAGGGTGGAATTCAGTGTCTCTGGTGGACCTGGTGGACGGAACCTTACTGGCAGAACACAGCATCCCCTCTGTTCCCACCCAGCCCCTGGCCTATGGGGACTTTGACAACGACGGCATCAACGACATCATCCTCACCTGCAAGAAGGGGTCAGTTGCGTGTGTGTGTGTGTGTGTGTGTGTGTGCGTGCGTGCATGCGTATGTGTGTGTGTTTGTGTGTGTGGAGGGGAGTGGTATGAGGAGTAGTCTGTGTGTTCTGTTGTCTAAGTAGGCTTGGATTTTACTTTTTTTATGCTTTTTATTATTTTTTAAAATAATTCTTTTATTTTGAGGATAATGGAATAAGCACTTAAATGCTTTTTTTTCACCCAGTTCCCATGTGTATGCAGTCTTGTAAATTTTGTCATCTGTTCCCACCGGCACACAATGGCCTACTCTTCTGAAAAGTGGAACAGGTTTTAAATGTGCGCAAGATGTTCTGCGTGCGTTCGCACACAGGACCTCGGTTTATAGTCTCATCCAAAGGACTTTTGCAGAGAGTGGAGTCTGCACTGATGTTAACGCCAGGGCAAAAATCCCCTTGAATGGGATTCGAACCTGGGTTGTCAGATTGTGAATGCAATGTTCTAACCACTAGACTACCTCGTCCCTATGTGTGTGTGTAGTGGGGGGTGGGGGGGGGGGGGGGATGTATGGGGGGTAGTCTCTGTGTTATGATGTCTAAGTAGGCTTGGATTTTATTGTTTTATGCTTTTGTGTTACTATGGAAAATCAGTTGCTGAATTGCCAGGTATTGATGCATGGTCATTTGATGGGATCACCAAAGTTTAGGTGTACGTATGACAGATGCTATAGCCAGACGGTTAAGGCCATTCAACTTCAGACCCATGGGTTTTGTGTGCAGGTTCATTGGTTTCACCGTGAAGCAGAAGACAAACTATGAGTACAGTATACTGTACGCCTCAGCAGTGTTATTGACCATTTTGTTCGTGACGTGGCTGCTGACCCAGCCCTCAGAACCTCCCTCAGACGACAGGGCCACCATGTAGACAGACATTCCTCATCACACGCTGCTGCTGTGTTCACAGAGTGAGCGGTTTTAGGCTGTGTGTGAGGGAGCACACGTGATGTGAGCATATGTAATATCTCTTGTGTGTGAGTGAGTGTGGTGTGTGCATATGAAGCCATGCTTTGGTGGGAAAGCGTATGTTAGGTTTAAAGGCACATAGTTTTATATTGTATGCAAGTTTTATATTGTATGTATGTACTTTTGACTGAATCGATCTTGTTAGTGTGTATGTGTGTTTATTTATTTACTTATTCATTTTATTTATTTATTTTTTATTTTATTCCGAGGATAATGCATTAATGGAATAAGCACTCAGGTGCTTTATTACAACCAGTCCCTGTGTGTATGCAGTTTTGTGTGTGTGTGCATGCACATAGTCAAAGTCAAAGTTTTATTTTCAGATGGTACATTGAATAAGCAGTGCATTTGCTTTTTTTCAACAAGCCATCTATCTAAAGGAAAAAAAAGCGAGAAAAAAAGATAATGTATATGCAGACATAGAATTAAAAACCTAATCTATAGTAAACTATACAAATCAAACAAGAAAAGACAATAACATAGGCATATATGGAATTAAAAACAAAACAAAAAGCCCAGAAAAATATTAAACCATACAATTCAAATAATTCAAAAATCTTGAAAAAATATCCGTCATAATACAAACAAACAAGCAACAAAGAAAAAACAAACCAAAACAAAGAAGACAAAACAAAATAAAAATAAATATTTTAAAAAACCCACACATATGTAGAGGGAGAGGCGAGGGTTAGAGATGGATTGATGTGTGTATGTCTCTTTCTCACTTCCATTACATACAAACAGCCTCGGAGGCAAACATGTGCATGTGTGTGTGCACAGTATCTGTGGAAAATGTTTTTATACGAGTGTATGTGCAATTTTCTTTGCGCATTTGCATCTTACAAATGTACACATGTAAGAGCGCTTGCCTAGTGTGTATTTACACATTGATATATCTGGGTATGTGTGTTGAAATAGTCTCAAGGATGCTGTTTACAAGAGGGAATATGTAGACATCAGCAAATGAGAGAGAGAGAGAATGAAAGAAGTTTTATGCAGCTGTGAGTGTCGACATACTTGAAACCGAAAGGGAGATTTTGGTTGTTGATTTTAATGACTTTGATTCCTTAATGTGTACGTGTTTTAGAACAGGATTGGTGAGGAAGACGAAGATTGAATCTTGGTGTGAATGATGCAAAGAAATCTGTGTAATTCATGACAGTGTGTTCACTAAATCCGTGGTAACGCACCTGCCTAGAAAGCAAAATGTCTGGGTTCGAACCCTGTTTGTGCTCAAAACTTTTCCCCCATCCACTTGACCATGAGTGATGGTCTGGGTGCTAGTCTTTTGGATGAGATGATAAATGGAAGTCCCGTGTGTAACATGCATTTCTTCTTCAAGTGTCCGGTCTGGTCCTGCAGACATCGACGATCATGGCTCTCCATTCTTCCCTGTTCTCGGTCCCTCTCATGAGCTCATTGTTAGTGCCCTCTTTATTCGTTGCGAATTTGTTTAAGCTGTCTGTGAATTTTGTGCGTTGTCTTCCTCTGCTCTTGTTTCCACATGCATTTAGCGCACATAAAAGAACCCACAGCAACAAGCGACTTCTCCCTGGCTGATTTCTGTAGAAAAAGCCACTCTGATAGAGAAACAAACACACATGCAGACAGGGAAAAAATGATAATAATTGGTGGCACTGCTCTTGTGGCGATATGCTGTCCCTGTGAAGAGCAGCCTGAGTTTCATGTAGAGAAATCAGGTTTAAAAAAAAAAAGTATAAAATAAAGAAATGACATTACATTGTTGAAAAATGTTTCCTTTTGATGTTTGTGGTGAGTCTGTTCATTGCTTTTCATGTTTTACCTGTGAGTAATTATTTGTTGTTGCATGTGTGTATTTTATTTTGGGAGGTGGGGGGGGGGGGGGAACATAGAGACAAAGACACAGAGGCAGTCTGAAGACATTTTGTCTTTTTCATTGTCCCTGTAAGAATGGTTACCTACACAGCATTGGGTATCAGCAACTGTTTATTTAATTAAGTTTTGATTTTGAGGACAATGGAATAAGCACTCTTGTGCTTTTTTAAAAAATTTACATCCAGCCCCTGTGTGAATGCAGTATTTGTAAATTGTGCGTTATCTGTTCCCACCAGCACACATTGGCCTACTGTTGAGATGATAAGTTGAAAAGAACACAAATCAGAGCTTGTTGTTTGCTTGTTTGTTCCCAAACACACATATGCAATATCATATATTGCATGTGTAACAGAAAGAAGAATAAATCATGATTGATAACGGTGAATATTTTTTAAAACCCACCAAAACCCCAATAACGGTGAATATTTTTTTAAAAACCACCAAAAACCCCAATAAAAAAACCCAAAAAACACCAACTTGTATGGCTATGTGATTTTGCAGAAAATGACAGGTTTTTACGCATACAAATCAACCATGGGGTTTTTGGTGTGTGGGTTTTGTTTTAATCCCTAAATATTTAGTGGTATTTTACTTTTAAAAGTACAGTAGAAAATAATGAAACCATGAGTTTAATGGGGTTATTTCTGACATTTGTGCTCTCAACTGCTTGTAAACAATAAGTTGCAACTGTAAGAATTCAGGTTATGTGTCTCTCCCCCCCACCCCCCTTCCTGCCTCCAAATAAAAGAACATGAGTCAATGCAGTTCTTTTTCAGTCTATGAAAGAATTTTTTCTTTTTTTAAAAACTTTCCTTTGCTAGAGTTACAGAGGTTTGCATATGCGACTGTTTAAGCCCACGATTAGGGCAGTTGTACTGTGTGTGTGCATGCACACATGCATGTGATTCACACATACACATATACTTTCTCCCTCACACACACACACACACACACACATCTTTCTGTCTCTCAAATACACACACACCAATCTCGGTAGACTTGACATGTTTTATTGTATGTAACACTGTATCACAATAGACAAAAACAGAGAATTCCTTTTACAACACACACACACACACAAATATTGTTTATTCATAATAAGTACAAGATTTAATTAAACTATATTAAGAGGATAGGACTCTCATAAAACTGCCATCCAAATACAAAATTACAAACATGTTGATAACAATATTCAAAAACACACTTTGGGTTTGAACCTAATTTGATAATAATCGTAGTTGTACACATGTACAAGATCAGACAGGCTGGGCTTTCAAGAAGAAAAAAAAATCAAGATATCTCTTTTCCTGGTCTGTGAGGGGGGATTTTTTTATACAAAGTTACCCGCTAAAAAAGAAAGTCAACAGTTTATATAAACAGTTTTCAGCTACACTCGATTGATGCAATCCAAAGTGAGGTATGCTCTGTACTTAAAGTACTCCATTCTATGTGAAGAGCTGATTAATAAGCTGGAAAAGATACCCCCCAAAACAAGGTCTATGTCTAAAAATCTTAACAAAATTACAAAGATACTGCTGCACGCAATGATATTTTGTGTGTTGTGTGTGTGTGTGTAGATATACATGCATACTTTCACACACACACTCAACACACACACTCACTCCCTCCCCCCTCTCTGTCTCACACACGCTACACTACACACACACACTCTCTCTCTCTCTCTCTTCCCTCTCTCTTTCTCCCTCACACACACACACACACACACTCTCTCTCTCTCTCTCTCTCTCTCTCTCTCTCTCTCTCTCTGGCTTCTTCAGATTCGGAAAAAAACTCTATGTTTTAAAAAGCCTTCATGTGTTACATATATACCTGGACAGAAGAAACAATGGATCAGTTATGATATATTTTCAACTTATCAGACAGAGATAAGCCATTCAGAAGCTATTTTGATCCACCATTGACTCATCTAAATTTCTGACAAGGTTTTACAGTCCACACAGTATAAAAATGTAAATATACACTATGCTTTACACTTGGCACACTTTTGTTATCATCTTAGCTTGGGTTTCAAAGAAAGGGGGGTAGGGGGGTGCACATCTGTTTTGGCTATTTTAGTTTCTTGGTGCTAAAACTAGCTCTCGTAAAATCAGAAATGAAAAGAAAAAAATGTTATAAACTTTGAATACACAGGTGTCCTTGAGCACATTTGTAGATAAAGTATTCATCTGTTAAAAGATCCAGACACATCTTGTCACGCATATAATCCAGCTGTAGATCTGATAGACAAAGATGAATATGTTTAGAGGGTCTGACTCACAAATAATAGATCAATGTTACAAGTTGGTAGAATGGAAAGAAAAATCTAAGAAATAGGGTCTGGATTGAAAAGACAATACTTTTTTTACGATAATTTATTTAGGTTTTTAAAATAATTATTCTTTTATTTAGAGGATAACAGAATAAACACTTGATTACAAAAGGATGGACATAGTCTGATTTTCTATCTTAAAATTCGACACTGTTTCAAGGACAGATATGATGTTTAACGAAAACATGTAGCTTAAAAACTATTTTACTGTCTGAATGATCACTACAAAAACATTCAACTGTCATATTAAGTTCTGCTGCTACACATTTCAGAAATAGTTACAGACTCAAGACACTTTCTAATCAGTTCCAAGCAAAACATGTATGTAATCTTCTATCTTCTCCATTTACTCTTGGCTGTACTCTCACCCCCTCCCCCATACATGCTCATTTTAGCATGGCATTTACATCAGAAAAAAAAGACTACTTGCAAAAAACAAAACCAAAAACCTCACTGTAATAGTACATTATACAAGATGTATAAAATATTTCTGCAACTGAATTAACTCTGACATGTGTTATGAGCAGATCATGATTCCCTAACATACAGTTGTCTTGCACATTGAGTCATTGTATACACACACACACACACACACAGAGAAATGGATACCAGCTTGTGCATTTGTACATACTGATACCAAAGACTGGAAATATCCTGAACCCTTCAGTTCACTCCTTAGCTCAGGTAAGATTCAAACCCTATAAAGACTCATTCAACCATACAAACATTTCTCGGTGTCTTTCAACTTTGCATATAAACCAAATTTAGTCACTTTGCATTTTTCATGGTCAGAATAATGATGAATGAACATCAGTCATTTTATTCCCAGCAAGAAAAAGTGTTAGTCGATGAAACATATCTCCACAACACACAAGTGTCTTTATCACAAAATATGGTAAGTTTATCAAAGAAGACGAGGAAGACTGACTGATATGGGAGATACAGCGTACACAGAAGATGGATATTGGAAGTACAGTACAGGAATTACTAGCTATGTTACATGAAACTCAGATGGGATTGCATGTTTTCCTGTGAATAAGATTAAGCTCCATATCTTGTATACATAATGTTAGCAATATACATGATATAAAACTTACAGCTGTGTTCTACAAGGTTATCATTCATACTTGGTACACTTACGATATATATATCTGTATATCTGGAGGCTTCTTACAAACACATTGTGTTACTGGGCATTCATCAGTTTTTTTCTGACAAATGAACGAAAATTCAGCAGCTGAAATAAGATAATAAGATAAATGAAAGATTCACATCAGCATAATTATTTTGACTAGCAGTTTCACATACATGTACACATATCCCAACATTTGTAACATATGTGGCAGGCTGTTAAAACTGAACAGATATACATTTCTTTATGTAGATCCTAAAATGCTGAATTAACAAACCAAACATTTCTTCATCTGGACAGATAGAGACTTTAACACCGATTGTTCTAAGACATGTTCTGCAAACTACCATCATCACTTACCGTTATATATATATATATACACATACATATATACAAGTAGAAAACCGTCCAAAAGAATAATCACAATATGTACATACATACTACACATATATGGCAGTGATCATTAACAACATCAGTCACCTTGCATGTCAAAATCACAATGGTTGGTTTTGGCAGGGCAAAACATTGAACTGGAATGACACATGATTCTGGTCTGCTTTCCGAGTGATGATGCTGTTTGAAAGTGAAAACGCATTTATGTAAAAAAAAATTTTTTAAAAGGGGGGGGGGGGGGGGAAACAACTCTACTAAGAAGAAAGAGAAATTCATTAACATTTTCATATTTACATGAAGTCAGTTGTAAGTTGTGGGTTTTGGTTGCAGAAAAAATTTCACACTTAAAGGGATGAACTACATCCCTTTTTGTTTTGGGGAGTAGGTTTTTGTTATTTGTTTGTTTGTTAATTGTTTTATTAACTTTATTATGTTGCACATCAGGTAAAGTAGTCACGTTTCTCTTTTATAAAATCACTTCAGATTCGAAATAAATTGGGGAAAAAATTCAATTAAAACAAAGATTATAATCAAAACTAAATTTAAGCAAAGAATTGAAAGGTACTATTAAAAAAAAATGAACAAGTGCATTTCCACTGCATTCTGGAGAAAACTAGTGCATACAAGACTTAAGATAATTATATGCATAGCACCGTAAATCACATGCTTCTTTAAAAGAACTGTTGTTATGCTGATGCCTTCATTTCTAAGAACTTTACTTAACAAAGTCCTCCTCTTTTTTCTTACCAGCCGCCATGGCGCAGTGGTTAGCGCCTTGGGTTACGGACTGGAAGGTCGCGGGTTCGAATCCCATAAGAGTCATAGGGATTTTTCGGACTCCGGCCAGCTCCTACCCAGAGTGAGTGTGCTGTGGGCTCAGTGGGAAGACTGGGACCACACAGTCGAGCTTCATCCACTTAACGGATGCGAGTTTGAGAGTGTTGCTCAAATTACCTGACCAACACTGCAGGTGTCTGTATCTCTCGGGCCCGGTTGACGCCGGGATATATTATGATAGTAAGCGTAGAGTACAACCCTGTCAAGTAGTCTCAAAGCATATGCACTTCCACAGCAGCATAATTACGTCATCCTCATTGTCATTGATCATCATGCAATTAAAAAAATTGCCTCTGATTCGGTGGTCCCAGTTCTCTGGTCTCATGGTGACCTCAGATTCGGTTTGCCCATACACTTCTGTGCCTGTGGTGAGTTTGTGTTAAAGCCTTTGGGGTTGGAGGTTCGCGGGGGACGGTCGATGGAGGGACGTTGTGGTGGTTGCCACCTCGGGTGGGCAACTCACTCAGTCTGGCTCCGCGACTGAGCTAATACTGTCGTTAGTAGGGGGCTTAGTAGGTGGTGTCCTGCGTATGTTAGCTCAGAACAGGCACTACTGAACACCGCCAAAGTGACCCAGCAGCAGTGCAGGGCCCCTCTGGCTGGTGGCCCCGCGGCGGCCTGATAGTGATGGGCTCCCTGTGAGCCTCCGACCCTGAGGATGAGACATAACAAATCTGTGTATGGCTGTGGCAGGGAGATTGAAATGAGCGGCGTGGGAACAGCAGGACGGGGGACGTCACAGAAGATGAGGCAGCAAAAAAAAAAAAAAAAAAAAAAAAAAAAAGAAAAAAAAAAAAAAAGTCCTCCTCTTTTGTTAAAATTTTAATGCCTAAAATAATTGTTTGAAAATACAAGAACGAATAAGCGACACTGATGAAACAGCAACTATCTTGTCAACCCTTCCTGCACCCCATTCCCTCGGGGTTTTTTAATTAAAAAATTTTTTTTTTTTTACTAATTATTCTTTTCATATTTTAGATAAGAGACTAAAAACTTTGTCCTGTTAATTTACTGAACATTATCTTAGTTTGATTTTATATGAAACAGGCTGTACATTCTTTTGAATGTAGAGATTTTGAAGTATTACTATATCATTCATTGTAACAACAAATATTCTCTCTCTCTCTCTCTCTCTGTCTGTCTCAGAAATAGCTCCCCATTATAGAAATGTGCCACCCTTTAAAACAAATTTTTCAGTTTTTACATTCTTTCCTCTGTGAGAGTGTGTGTGTGCATGTGCGTGTGTGCGCATGGTTGAGATTCACTATTGCAGCTAGCCAAAGACAAAAAGTTTCATGAGCACTGAATACATGCTGTGTAAAGGACCTTGATTTTTCATCTCCTTTAAAAAGTCTAGCACCCAGACCATTATTCAAAGTCTCATGCAGCAAGAGAAAGAGAGAGGAGAAAATTCACCTCTGAACTTCATTCATTTGAACCACAGTCTTCTCAGAAGAAACAGTACAATATCTTCTTATATGTGTGTGTGTGTGTGTGTGTGTGTGTGCTGTTACCTCTCTGAAACAATACATTTGATTTATACATTATCTTCTTTCCTTCACAGTCATGGGGAAACTTTCTGCATATCTATATCTATATATACATATATATATACCATAGAACATCAATTCCTAACCTGATCTTTGGTGAAGTAAGGTGTTCTCATGGCACATGCGTTATTTATTGGCAACAGAGGGGCATGACTTCACGTGGACTTTCTGCATCAAATATACAGCTGGCAAAGTATGGCACAGTTTTTCTATCTCCCTGTTATCCTCTCCTCTGTCCCTTCTCTTCAGCTCCTGGACTTGCCAAGCGCTTAACTGGCAGTGCAACACATTTTCACTCATGTGACAGACAACAGTGTTTTCTGTTCGAGGAGGAGGAGGAAGAAGAGGAGGAGCTTCTTCCTCACTCGACAGCCTGATTATGAGACTTTTTTTTGGTTTTGTTTTGTTTTTTATCAACCTGTACTGCTCTGAAACCTGGCTGTTACCAGCACAATCTGTTGTGATGGCACACACTGTTGTGTGCGTGCTTTTATACTGATCAGCACTCCCTGTTGTGGTGTTACTCTTATTATCTGCATATATGTGTAAAACTCATTTCTGCTTGGTCTAAAGTAAATGTTAACACCAACAGTCACAAGAAAAGAAAAAAAACAATTCAAGAAATAAAAACCAGGGTAAGAAAGGGAAAAGGAGCGAAAGAGGAATGGAAGGAGCATGACAAGGTAAAATCTCTAAATACTAGGGGGCAGGATAGTCTAGAGGTTAAGAATGTTGCGCTCACTCATCTGACAGGCCGGGGCTTTGAGCCACCCCCAAGACGCCCGTTCAAGGGCATTTTTCCCCTGGAGTTAACATCACCACTGACTCCAGTCCCCCAAAAGTCCAGCTGAGACCATAAACCAAGGCCCTGTGTGTGAACACACGCAGGACAGCTTGCACACATGTTAAAACCCACGGTGCTTTTGAGAAGCAATAAGCCATTTGTGCTGGTAAGAAAGAATGACAAAAGACAGTATATTAAAAGACACTTGCACACAAAAGTTGTGTTTAAACATCATCCCAAAGACAGAATGCAGCTATCTTTATGGAGGGCAAAAACCGTCACAGCCGCAAAAATCTCACCACTGGTGAACCTACCTCAGAGCTCTTCTAGCCAAGAATAAAAAACCCCACTTCCCAAATCAGTCCCTAATAATTACAGCTGACTTGCTGATACTAAGAGTCATATATCTATCATAATGCAGACACAGCAAACACATGACCAGACGTATCATTGAATATTCATACAAATAAACCAAAAATAACAAAAACACAATCCTGAACTATTTCTTAAAATGGAAAAGAAGAAGAAAAAAAAAAGGTGGGGGGGGGGTGAAGCATCTACAGTAGGAAAAAAACACCAAACAAACCCAAAACACCCTACTTATCAGATCTGAGAGAACCGTTGAGACAAAGCACCTGTGATGAAATCAGTGAGATGGAGACAGGGATGACAGAAAAAGAGTAAACGAAACAATAAAATTATTGCGAAAAAAAGACAGCTCCAGTACTGAGTTTCTATTGAACATCAAACTTTTAAACAAATTTGAATGATGATAAGATAAGAAAACCTTCAACAAAATAGATATATAACCATCAACTTAGCAAGATAAACTTAAATAGCACCATTAACACAACAGTGTTGAAATAAAAAGAAGACAAAATGAAGTGACACACATATTTATATAAGTAAGTAAAAACACAGATATTGGAAACAGAAACTAACCAGAAGAAAACCAAATAAGAAAACTAACAGATGAAGTAAACACAAAACTAATGTATCACACATACTTAAGTTTTTCCTGGCATTCCACCATTAAGGTAGATGGCTGAATTTCACTGAAATGTCCTGTAAAATAACTGAGGGTTCAAATTTAGGCATTCTCATTCCCTAGGCTAAATGTTGTGGAATTAACAGGGTTTTTTGTGTACACATGCTTCCAATGCATGAGTAGTGTTGGCATCTTGAGTCTGTTGTTGTCTGTCATGAGCAAAAATGCATTGCGCTGCCGTTAAGTGCCTGACTAGTTAGGCCCAGTGCATCCAACTTCAGTGTGAAAGGTCACCTAATGTCTTATGTCTGCTTGTATACCTTGATACCAGAATGTTTAGCAGCTCATGGCGCACACAAAGACGTTTCAGAAGGATATTAAACTAGAAACATTTTTGTGTGTGCAAAAACATAATGTTCTCTTATCAAGTTATTATCATTTTTTGATATTGTGGATTGAGGTTGCTGTTTATCTGGTCGTTATTCTTTCTTTTTTTTTCTTTTTTTTAAATGAATGAAACAAAATGCCGTCACATGGACATCAACACAATCAGAACAAAGTCACAAACAAAGAGATATTTCCTCTCACTGTTGTTTGTGAGGCCTTCAAAATAACTTCCTTTTTTTCACATGAAGAGAACATGTATACACTAATTGTTCTTCTACCCAATATTATATGTATATATATAACATACACACACTACCTGGATAGGGCAATGTAATTCCATACTTTGACCGATAAGTCCCTGCTACCTATATATAGTGTGTATCGTGGTACTGAACTACAGATCTCCTCTTTCAAGCGTGGCTGAGGGTGGCAGCCCGGCCCTGCCTGTGCAGTAGTACTTCTTGTGGGCGATGAAAGTGGAGTGGTAGGTGAAGCTGATGTCGCAGTTCTGGCAGTAGGGCGTGGCAGCGCTGTCCCCGGCTCGGTCCTTGCCGTTCCTGTCCTGGGCTGACCCCCCCAGCGCCAGCGGGCAGGGAGACCGCACAGGGTCCACAAAGAACCTGGGAAACACCGCGCGCGAGGGAGGAGGGTTGAGGGAATGTGAGGAGGGCAGGAGATCCGGCTCCACTTTGACAGAAGAGGAGGAGGAGGAGATGGGGGGTGAGGGTGTCAGGCTGCCGTGTCCAGGGCCTGCGTTGGAGGGGGGGCTGAGGGCGGGTCTCTGCCTGGGGCTGGAGGAGGGCGAGTCTGAGGATCGAGGCGGTGAGGTGGGGGAGGAGGTGGCGAAGGTGATGGGGAGGGGAGGGTCGTTGCAGCTGTCTTCTTCGTCTCTGTCCAGCTCTGGCTCCGTTTTAATGGGAGCCATCTCCGCACTGCTGGAGGTCTTGTCTATATCGGTGTCCATGCACTCTGGCACGTCCTCAGAGTTCCGAGGACACCTGTCCACAGAGAGGTTGCCGTCATCACTGTCTCGTGTCCCTTCTCCCTGCACACACTCTGTCGGCATGCTGTCATCAGTCAGTCTGCCCTGCTCTGTGGCCGAGCCCTGGCTGTGTTCTCGGTTGTCACAGTCACTGTCAGCCGGCTCTTCTTTCACCCGCAGTGGGGGACTCTTCCTCTCTGCGGAGGACACCCTTTCAAACTGCCCCTGTCTGGGGGCGAGGTCTTTCCCGGGCTGGCCGACTGAGGGTGGTTTTCTTTCTCCTCCCTAGGGATCAGCCCATGACTTACCTCCATGTGAGCCCTCAGCTCCTCCACAGACTTGGAGGCAAAGTCGCACTGGTTGCAGTGGGACAGATCCTGCATGTACTGGTTGGACATTTCGTGCAAGCGCACATGCAGGATCAGCGACCTGGGGTCCGGGAAACACTCGCCGCACAAGCTGCACGACTGCGGGTCATCCAGCGGCACGAGAATGTCCACTTTCTCGTAGGCCTTCCTGGAGCGCCTGCGCTTGTAGGGCTCGTTCTTCAGGCGCAGCAGTTCCGCCTCTACACTGAAAGGACCCTGCGACGCCTTGAAGTCGCGGTTGGTCTGGATCGGCACCAGGGGGGGCTCCTGGAACTCGATCATGTGATCGTCCGTGAAGTCTTCCCCGTTGTCTGTGTGAGTCTTGCCATGCATCCGCATGCCTCTCACCGTGTTGCCGCGGTAACCACATAACGTGCACCTGTAGGCGCTGGTCGGGTTGTGGACTTTCATGTGTTCGGCCAGGCGTTTGTCGGTGTGGGTGACGTAGTCGCAGTGGGAGCACTTGAGCAGAGAAGCCTGGGCCACCTCTGCACTGCACAGGTGAAGCTTCAGCAAACGCGAGGATGTGAATGTGGAGCGACACTGGGTGCAGCAGTACTGGCCAGGACTGGGAGATGACCCGTTGCTGGCCGGAGACTTGGGGTCACTGCAGCCGGTGCTGATGATCTCTCCGCTGGGCCTCTGGGCGATGATGGAGTGTTCGCTGTTCTTCCCGTGTGGACAGTAGTACTCTTTGTGCGCTTTCAGGTTGGTGGCCGAGCTGAATTTGATCCTGCACGGGATGCAGAAGAACTTGTAGTAGATGTCCTCTGAGGCCGTTGTGGGCACAAGCCCCCCAAGAACTGGCAGCGGCTTTATGGCCGGGGAGGGCAGGTAGTGGGGCTGACCGCTGAACGCTGGCTCCGACTCGTTGCCGGGAGAGGCGGTGCTGGCCGGAGACTGACTGGTGCCTGGGTCAGCGGTGGAGGTCACAGTGGCTGAGGGTTCTGCTTTGATGGTGACGGGGTCGGCTGCTCTCGGGGACACCACAGAGGCGGTGACCGGTGGCCGGAGTTTCTTTCCAGAGCAGTAGTGTTGCTTGTGTATCAAGAAATTGTCGTGCTTGTAAAAGATAATGTTACAGTCTGTGCACTTGCTGCTTCCTGGCGGTATCCCGCCAAAGGCGTGGGCTGGGGGCTTGACCGGCAGCGCCGCTGCTATATTGTGCAGAGGCATGAAGGGGGGCAGCAGCGGGGGCGTCAGAAGATGGGGAGGCAGGCCTGCTATAGGGGTAGGGGTGGAGGGCGTCTTGGCTGCAGCTGGCCCACAGGGGAGGTCCAAACCGTCAGCGCCGCTCAACCTCCCCGCCCCAGGACTGGCGCCCGACACGGAGGCAGCAGCAGCAGCAGCAGACACGGGCGATGCTTCCTCCTCCTCCTCCCTTTCCCTCTTCACCAGCTTGTCCAGGGACCCGCCCCCCTCCTCGCTGTCTGACTTCTTGGTGCTCAGGTCCAGAGGCAGCTCCTTGACAGAGCTCTCAGCGTCGCTGGAGTACGGCCGTTTGGGCGACTTGCTCTGGTGGGCTTCTTCAGGCGCCGACCGAGGAGAAGCATCCAGGGCTTTGGGGGAGGAGGATTTGCGAGGGGATGTGGCCGAGACGGGGGACACAGGGGTGCTGGCTGCAGCGGCGGACTGCACGGCGTGGATGGACTGCAGCACGGTGGAGAGGGGGATGGCCATACTGGTGATGCCCGTGGCCGTCATCACCGGAGCGGTCAGAATCACCGCCGCCGGCCCGCCCGGCATGATGGCTGCCCCGGCCGACAAAGCGCCGGCCTCTGCTGGCAGGCCGTGGCCTGGGGGGAACAGCAGCCCGTTCTGGCCCAGCGTGGCCAGCTGCATGGAGGCGGCAGCGGCGGCGGCGGCAGACAGACTGCCGGGCAGGCCCAGCGCTGGCATGGAGGCCAGGCCCCCGAACTGGGGGGGGCTGTCCTGCTGCTTCCTGTCAGCCGCGCCCCGCCCCATGTTGCGCTGAGAGCAGTAGTGCTTCTTGTGGCACTGGTAGGTGCTGAGGCTGGAGAACTGGATGTTGCACTCCTTACAGTAGGTGGCGCTGCTGGGCGTGGCGCTGGCCGAGGCTGGGGCTGCGCTGGCCCCTCTCTCCTCCACAGCGGCTTTGCTCTTCACCGCCGGCTCGGGCGGCCGGTTGTGAATGCGCATGTGGCGGTTGAGGCTGGCCGGTTTGTCGGCGCAGTAGGAGCACAGGGGGCACTGCACGGCTGAGGGGCTTTCCACCCGCGCCGCTTTAGCGGGAGGAGAGCCGCCGTCTCTGCTGGAACCGTTGCTGTCGGGTGGCGGGGCGGGGCGTTTGGTGCCACTGTTGCCGCTGCTGCCCGCCTCGCTGCTTGTTTCTGGGGGGTGAGAACTGGCCACAGTCTTTGGGGTGTCTGCATCCGCTTCTTGTTTGATATGAGCCATTTCTGAAAATAATAATAATAGTAATGATGATAGGAATGTTATGGAATGATGACAACAGCATCAGAGCTAGTCAACCTGCTCTGAAGACTGATCAGATGTGGCAATTTCATATGGCTGTTTGACCTTATCAACTAAACACAGCTTTGGTTTGGATATGTACATTTAGTGGGACAGGGTCTGAAAACTACTGGATATAAAGCCTCATTATCAAATGAAAGACTTTCTGATTTATTGGCATCTTTATGGAAAAAGCTGCTCTTCAGCTCATCATTAGGCAGTCCGTTTTTCAATCTGTGTGGGTGGATGGGTGGGTGTAACGATAATGATGATACTGAAAATATTTTCATCTAACTTAATCCAGGCTAGAAGAAATCAAGTCAAATTTGAGTAAAAACCAACCCACATCTAAAAATATATATAAAATTCCCCCTATACTCAACTATGCTACTAACCAACCACATCTTTTAAATCAGTCATCCCTTTAAAAGCATAGAACTGCGGACATCTGCAGTACTGAAGTTATGTCTTTTTATTTCTAAATTATACTTTTCAGCTTGCCATGTCACACCTGGGCCTGTGAAGGAGAAAGCAGGTCTGTATATTTCTGATGGGATGATAATAATAATAATAATCATAATAATAATGTATGGAATTTATATAGCGCTGAATCTTGTAAAGCAACAAATCAAAGTGCTCAAAGTGATGAACAAAGGTCCCCGATATAAAATGCATAGAAGATCCCATGGCAAAATGTTTCTATAAAAGCCACTCTCCTAGGATCACTAAACAGCATGCATATTAAAACCCCAGTGCGTGACAGAGTCCTATGGCAACGCCTTCTATCCAAAAAGAGTAGTGCAAGTTCACTCAGAAAGTCTCCAAATACAAATGTATTCATGAGTGAAGTCTTTTAATTGACTGACACAGTATCCAAGTCTGATGTTACAAAAACAATGACTCCTCTGTTTGATTTCTTAGTGGATAAAATGCCATGAGTGACGCTGAAAGAAGACACAGTTGTTATACTAATTATCATCATTATTAATTATAGCATCACCATAATATAAAATTATCGTCATTGGTATTATCATCATCATCAGCTAATAATGCTAACTTTACAAACCAGTTCCACAATTTCTGATGTCCCTTGCAATAAATGAATATCAACAGACAGACAGACAGACAGTCAGTCAGACACAGAGAGAAAGAGAGAGATAGATAGTAGAGAGAGATAAATAGACAGAGAGATAGACAGATAAGTTAGATAAGATAGATAGTAGGTAGATAGATAGATAAGACAGCTAGCTAGCTAGATTAGATAGTAGGTAGGTAGACAGATAGACAGACAGATGTAGGTAGATAGCTAGCTAGCTAGATAAGATAGATAGTAGACAGATAGACAGACAGATGTTGGTAGGCAGATAGATAGACAAGAGAGGTAGATAGATGGATGGAAAGTTAAAACAATAAACACTTTGTTGTTGTTGTTGTTCCCTGGCTAGAACTCCAAGGTTCATCAGTGGTGAGAGTGTGGGTATGCAGCCTGACTTCAGGGATGGTGTCTAAACATGACATACATTTTCCAAAAAGTTTGGGTCATCTATTCCTACTGGCAAAACATGGCCTGCTTTTCTGATAGGCAGAACCGGTGTGTGTGCAAGATGTTCTGGGGTGCATTCGCACATGGGGACTCAGTTTATAGTCTCATCTGAAGGACTTTTGAGGAAGGGGAGTCCATCCGTTCTGATGTTAACTCCAGGGTGTGATCCTCTAAAACAGGTATCTCCATGGTGATTCGATCCCGGGCCATCAGATCATGAGCGCAACACTAGGCTATCCCGCCCCTAAAATACAGATACCAATCCATCCATCAATCAATCAATGAGTGAATGAACAAATAAATCGCTAAACAAACAGGAAAAAAAGCTGACTTACTCTAACTTCTGAGTTAATCTAAGTGCTAACCTGATGAAACATTGGTGGCCGCTGCTCCCTGGCTCTCCGAGCTGCGTCTGGACCTGGGGCGAGGGCTGACGATGTGTTCGGCTTTCTTCTTGGAGCAGTAGTAACTCAGGTGACCTTGAAGAGTGCGTGGACTGCTGAACCTCACGCCGCAGAACGGACAGCC
This sequence comes from Rapana venosa, assembly GCA_028751875.1. Classification (NCBI taxonomy): domain Eukaryota; kingdom Metazoa; phylum Mollusca; class Gastropoda; order Neogastropoda; family Muricidae; genus Rapana; species Rapana venosa. The sequence continues at coordinate 11,590,777 of CM054149.1, forward strand.
GTAGATCAACGCCGCTGTGTAAATGAACAGAAAAAAGACATCTTGAGTAGAAGTTGGGGATGGTTGATGCTTCCAGTTTGATGGGGAGAAAAATAGAGTATGTTTAAACTGGTAGTGGTGATTGTGTGTGGTAGAAGTATTAGCTGTGATAACGTGTACAATATACAATGGTGAAACTTTGTTAACCCTTAACTTTCAGGGGCTGTAGGTGCACTCGTATCAATATAAACTTTACTCATGCAGATCCACAGTGTGATACAGCAAAGGCATCCCCATACTGTCTAATGTAACTAGTGATAAGACATCAAAAAGATCATGACACACACATACATGAATTAAGTGTGTGTGTGTGTATATATATATATATATATATATAGAGAGAGAGAGAGAGAGAGAGAGATATGTATACATGTATGTATGTGTATTGAAGGAAGTGTTGAAATAGAATATTCTATTTCAGACAAGAGTTCTACAGAATAGTGGGCTTGGATCGACTCTTGAGAATGAACAATAGCCAGCCTGTTCTATGCCATAAGAAAGGTGTCAGACTTTTGACTACTCAAGTCCAGTGGAGTAAAGTCAAACATACTTTAACCATCCCATGAAGGGTAATTACATCACTGACAGGCACATAATTGATAGCGGTCATAATCTTGAAAAGACACAAGTTAGCTACGTGGTATTTTTGTTTTTTCTTAAACATTCCAAGATAACTTCCAATAAAAAGTACTAGCCACAAAACAAAGTGGTGCTAATCTGAAAGTTTCAAAGTTTAAAGGTTAAGCTTCTTTAAGGCAGCCAACTTATGATAAATTACACACAAATCTAATCATGAAACGATAAAGGCACAGACATGTTTTGATAACAGTTTGCAGACAATAGATGACTGATAGAGCTCTTTCTACAAAGTTGTAGATAACCAGTCTCAAATACGACATGCTGTCAAGAGGAGAGGCTGAGTCTGTTTTAATCACTTTCAATAGCCTTCAGTCCCTCTAAAGTCTTTTCCAGCAGAATCTGGTTTTTGTTCTTGTACTACAATTTTTTTTTGGTACTTTGGGGGTTTTCTTTTTTTGTTTGGGTCGTGTGTGTGTGTGTGTGTTTCAAGATAGCATAATTATCTTCAGCGGTTCCCCAACGGTCTACTGGACTACAGGACAGGTTAGGGTGAAGAAGTGTTTATAGAGAGCTAATGAGGAAAATTATAACACACCCTATGTTTTCTCATCTCTCCCTCATTATGTGTGTACCTTTGGCTATGACAACATGTTGTCTTCTATCAACAGAAAAACTGACTGCTACTCAAATAGGAATGTATGCTTTGTGGGTTTTTAGCTTATTTGTGAGGGCAGAAAAAAAAAGGACACAACCATTACTGTTTTGATAGTGCCAGAATATCTAAAAAGAGAATGAGACGAAGTGATCAAGATATGCCCAAAACAAATAACCCCCAGAAACCCTCTAAATCCTGATTACTATGTAAACACAAATATCAAAAGGATAGGACAATGTTAAATGCTTTAACTTTTTAAAAAGACAAGGTTAAATATTTTAAAGGAATGTACTGTGAATAGTGCAGAAAAGTGTAGAATCAAATAAACTAAACTCTTGATAAATCTGCAGTCATCAAAAAACAACATAACAAACAAAATTAAATATTGATATCATTTCACCTTCTTCCCTAACATACCAAAGTCATGGTTCAGATTACCAAAAAATAATAAAATAAAATAATAATAATAACCACCTTACCTGCGCTCTCCCTGAACACTCATCTGTCACCATTCTTTTATCAACTACATACTACTTAAACATTTGTTTTGAAGAAAAAATTTTGTTCCCACACACACACATTCCTGTCAGATACCTTCAGCAGTCTTTCTCTCTCTCTCTCTTTGTTGAGCTGTGAAGTTGACTGAACTTTGTTCACACACTGAACTACATACAAACAAACAGTCACTGCAGGGAACAGAGCGACATCAACTGGCTACACCTTCACTCTGACTTCTCCCAGGCCTTTGTGACTGACAGCTCTTTTGCCATGTAGTTATACATCTGAACAACATCTGATAGCAGTCCAGACAGACTGGTTTTACAATGAAGGCGAGATAAGCGTTAAGATAACGACTGACTTGAATGATAACAAAGTTTTTATTGTCGGAGATTGCAGTGTTCCCTCAGACAGGCTATCTCCTCACAAGATAAGCTATCACCGGCTTTACTCCAGATAACAGCCACCACCTGATTATCAGCTGATAGTTATCACCGCCTGCTCTCTCTCCATATCTGAGTGCTCATCAAACTCTGACTAATTCTCATGTGGTAATGTTATCAGTTGACGATAGGGAAACTCCATCTGGTGAAAGGCAGATCAACGAACTTTACACTCCCAAACAACTTGGAGCACCATGCGCAGAGCAGAGCGGAATTGTTGACAAGCACATGATAAGTCGGGGCAATTTTCAATGTCTCCACCATCTTAATCACACACGCCCAGATAAAGTCACCATGGAGCTGAAACCGCCTGATTATATTTCACATAATGTAGCACTGCTGCCCTTAATGTCTTCTTTTCTCCTTGGATCAGTATGAATGAATGAATGAAATTTTAACGCTTGGAGGAACATTTCCAAACCCACTGACATTATCACAGGCTATCATCTCCATTTGTTCAAGCAGACACCTTAAAAATGTTTTGGCTTCATATCAGGATAAGATTTTTACATGATCCAGCAAAACAATATCTGCATAGATAGATGAATAGTGAAAAGAAATCAAAGTCAAGCACTGCATACACACAAATACATAACAAGACAACACCACACATATACCACATTGAAATAGATAAAAGTGAGATTTAAAAATCATATTATAGAAACATCGCTTTAAAAAACACCATCACTTCAGAAAAAACAACAACAAACCCCCCTAACTTTGCATGATCATTTAGGCAAGCACTGCTTTACACTGATCCAAAATATGTGTGTATACAGGTGCGCTCTCTCTCTCTCTCTCTCTCTCTCTCTCTCTCTCCTCTCTCCTCTCTCTTCTCTCTCTCTCTCTCTCTCTCTCACACACACATAAAACTTTTGGTCTTCTGATGCTTCTGTGACATATTTGTCAGTTGTGGCATAGGTTTTCTTTATTTCTTCCTTAAAGTTTTGTTTATTTTAAAACATTTCTCAGGGCACAGACACACAATCTTCCACATTTGGTTTATCTCTCTGTGTACCCATGATTTATATGGTGATAATAATGTATGGAATTTATATAGCGCTGAATCTTGTAAAGCAACAAATCAAAGCGTTCAGATGACTTTTTTTTTTTAAATCGAGGATAATGGAATAAGCACTCATGTGCTTTTTTTTTTAAACATCCAGTCCCCGTGTGTATGCCCTGAGATAATCTTATCTGCACCATGTTCCCGGGTAGCATACTTGCCTTGCTGTCTGAAGATGTTCATATCCTGATGTGTTCAGTTGTGACAATTGTTATCCTAAATGCTGGGGAGTTTTGAACAATACACAGTGGTTTTTAAAAAACCCACTTTTTTAAAAACATTTTTTTCTTTCAAGGATAATGGAATAAACACTCACGTGCTTTTTTACATCCAATCCCCGTGTGTATACAGTTTTGTAAATTTTGTCATCTGTTCCCACTGGCACACAATGGCCTACTCTTCCAAAAAGTGGAACAGGTTTTAATGTGTGTCAAGATGTTCTGTGTGCGTTCGCACATGGGACCTCGGTTTATAGTCTCATCCGAAGGACTTTTGGGGGGAGTGGAGTCGGCACTGATGTTAACTCCAGAGGAAAAATCCTCTTGAACAAGATTCGAACCCGGGTCAGCAGATCACGAGTGCATTACTCTAACCACCACCTGGCTATCCCATCCCATGTGGTGTGTGTGTGTGTGTGTGTGTGTGTGTGTGTGTGTGTGTGTGTGTGTGTGTGTGTGTGTGTGTGTGTGAGAGAGAGAGAAGAGAGAGAGCACTGTATCAATGCAAAACTACTCTGTTCCAAAAATACAGTTCAGACTGAAAATCAAGCAAACGGTTTGATTGATAACTTAATAGTAAAATCACACATTTGAAATGTTGAATCTTTGATGGTCACTTTCCATAAACAAAACTTCCACAAATTTATTGTTTCACAACATTTTTTGCATAATTTCATGGAATAATTTTTCAGCAGACACAGAAAAAAACACCCTCATTTTATAAAGAAAATACACTACACTGACCCTCTGAGCATTTGATAACATCCAATTTCTTCTCTTTTTTCCCCCCTGGTACTTCATTAAGAACATCAACATTTGACATCACACACTTTCTTTATTCATAAACAATCCAAATTTTTTTTAATTAAAAAAGGACTAAAACTGAACCGGCGCAATTTTTCGTGGCAACGACAATATAAAGATTAAAGATCACAAGTTTGACAAAATCCATATCAACAGGAGTAGTGACTTTCATGACAACGACAAAATAAAGATTAAAGATCACAAGTTTGACAAAATCCATATCAACAGGAGTAGTGATTTTCATGACAACAACAAAATAAAGATTAAAGATCACAAGTTTGACAAAATCCATATCAACAGGAGTAGTGATTTTCATGACAACGACAATATCACGATTAAAAGATAACAAGTTTGACAAAATCCATATAACTAGTAGTGATAGCTTGAATCCACTAGACACAATTTTCCTTCTTTCTATCCACTAAGCTGACCATATAAGGCTACACAAGTGCCTAGCCTACATGAGAAGGCAAAGAGGTAACATCTGTAAGATAAAGATTTCCCAAAAGAAGTATGACGTACATATTGTTCACTGCTGTGGCAAAGGAGGCAATTCAATGATAACTGGACAACAGATCAAATCTGGAGAGTATAAAAAGTACCTCTTCACCACTGACTCTGATATTCACAAGGACAGCCCTAAAGTTAAGGTCAGGGTACTGATAGGCATGAATATACTAAGAAATTGAGTTATGCTGGTTTTTTTGTTGGGGATTTTTGTTTGTTTGTATGTATGGGTTCTTTTTTTTCTTTTCTTTTCCTTGGCTAGAGCTTCAAGGTTCAGCAGTTTTGATATTTTTGAGTATGTGACCGTTTTAATCCACTACGAAGGTAGCCACATTCTGACTTCGAGGATGTATGCTGGGCATGTTCATGTTTCCATAACCCACCAAACACTGACATAAATTACGGGATCTTTAACATGCATATTTGATCTTCTGCATGTACAAGTGTAGATACACAAGGGGAATTAAGGCACTGGCAGGTCTGCACTTGAAGTAGACCTGGGAGATGGTAAAAATCCCCACCCTTAATTCACCAGACACTGCCAAGATTCGAACCCACCACTTCACAGACCCACAGAACTGAAGTCGAGTGGTCTTAACCACTCAGCTATAAAGTCTGCCAAGTTATACAGTTGGAAACACTCATGTAAATGCAAAGAATGATTCAGGCCCTGCTCTTGCAATCTCTCCTTTTTTAGTTTATGGTTATTTTTAATTTTTATTTATTCTTTTATTTTGAGGATAATAGAAAATGCACTCATGTGCTTTTCTTTACATCCAGTCCCCATGTGTATGCAGTTTTGTAAATTTTGTCATCTGTTCCCACCGGCACACAATGACCTACTCTTCCTAAAAGCGGAACAGATTTTAACATGTGCGCAAGATGTTCTGAGTGTGTTTGCTTACAGGGTGTTGGTTTATAGTCTCATCTGAAGGACTTTGGGGGGAGGGGGGTGAAGAATGGAGTCAGCACTGATGCTAACTCCATTCTAACCACCAGGCAATCCTGTCGTCCACAAGTGGCTTATTATTTTTTTGGTTATGTTTCTGGTTGTTGTGTTTTCTGGCAGGCAAATTATTTTTCTTCTTCTCTGCAGTCCCACCTTGCCAGATGATGGGCAGGCAGTCCCTGCAGAGTTTTGTCAACGTCTGCTGTCCACCTGTGAGCTGTTGTCCTTCTCTTATCTCCTTATATATGATAATGTCAGATAGAGTGTAGATAACAGTTTCATGGTGGGCTGTTGTCCTTCTCTTATCTCCTTATATATGATAATGTCAGATAGGGTGTAGATAACAGTTTCATGGTGGGCTGTTGTCCTTCTCTTATCTCCCCATGTTTTACTGTCTGAAGATATGATAATGTCAGATAGGGTGTAATAACAGTTTCATGGTGGCTGTTGTCCTTCTCTTATCTCCCTATGTTTTACTGTCTGATCTGAAGATTATAATGTCAGATAGGTGTAATAACATTTCATGTGGCTGTTGTCCTTCTCTTATCTCCCTATGTTTTACTGTCTGAAGATATGATGATGTCAGATAGGGTGTAGATAACAGTTTCATGGTGGGCTGTTGTCCTTCTCTTATCTCCCCATGTTTTACTGTCTGAAGATATGATTATGTCAGATAGAGTGTAGATAACAGTTTCATGGTGGGCTGTTGTCCTTCTCTTATCTCCCTATGTTTTACTGTCTGATCTGAAGATATGATAATGTCAGATAGTGTAGATAACAGTTTCATGGTGGACTGTTGTCCTTCTCTTATCTCCCCATGTTTTACTGTCTGATCTGAAGATATGATAATGTCAGATATAGGTGTAGATAACAGTTTCATGGTGGGCTGTTGTCCTTCTCTTATCTCCCCATGTTTTACTGTCTGAAGATATGATTATGTCAGATAGAGTGTAGATAACAGTTTCATGGTGGGCTGTTGTCCTTCTCTTATCTCCCTATGTTTTACTGTCTGATCTGAAGATATGATAATGTCAGATAGTGTAGATAACAGTTTCATGGTGGACTGTTGTCCTTCTCTTATCTCCCCATGTTTTACTGTCTGATCTGAAGATATGATAATGTCAGATATAGGGTGTAGATAACAGTTTCATGGTGGGCTATTGTCCTTCTCTTATCTCCCCATGTTTTACTGTCTGAAGATATGATAATGTCAGATAGAGTGTAGATAACAGTTTCATGGTGGGCTGTTGTCCTTCTCTTATCTCCCTATGTTTTACTGTCTGATCTGAAGATATGATAATGTCAGATAGGGCGTAGATAACAGTTTCATGGTGGGCTGTTGTCCTTCTCTTATCTCCCCATGTTTTACTGTCTGAAGATATGATAATGTCAGATATAGGGTGTAGATAACAGTTTCATGACTTCAGATTACTGCTGATTCATCATGCTGACTGGGTGCATAATTCGGTATGTGTGAACCAACTTTCTGGAATGACTGACTGAATAGACACTTTTCCTTTCAGCACCGTGAGTAAGCCCAAGACAGAGGAACGGAAGGGTGAGGGAATCGTATTTCTGAAGATCAAAAGCATGGAAGAGCATGAAATTTTTGTTTAAATGAGCCAAGCAAAGTGACATAGTCTAAATGGAAAAACATTGTTTACGTATGTGAATCAATCAATATGACATAGTCTTGTGGAGAAACACTAATTTGTTGCTTATGTGAATCAATGTGACAAAGTCTTTATAGAAAAACAATTATTTTGTGTATGTGAATCAAACGATGTGAAACATGTTGAGACCTTTCATAAAAATATTAAGCTGGTGTAAAACAGGAGTTCATATTCTGATTATCTATTAACTTAAACAAAAGCAATTAGCATACCTGTGCTGTAAGTGCAGGATCTGAGAGGTTTCTTAATCCATCGATTCTACCGTCTGCCTTGATTACCAGTATGTCATTACAGTCTTAAAAAGTCACCTTTCCTTACGAATATGTACTACGTCATAGTGGAATATACTGAACACACACACATCTATGTGTAAGTAAACCTATGTCCTTAGATGGACAGCTTAGAAGAAGACTGAGTGGAAAATAATATGACAGAATAGGATACATAGATAGAATATAGGATACATAGATAGACTGTGACAGGGCAGCGTAGAAAGATACTTCCCCTGTGGGGATGCCAGGGGCCTGTCAGTATAAATAGCATCCCTGCCTTCTGAAGATTCTGGGCTAGGAATTCCCTCTTTTCTATCCCCCTCTTTGTTTTTGCCTTGTTCCTTTTCTTCCTGTCACCTCCTTCTTGTCTATTTTCTGCCTTCTTCGTCCATTCTCATGCCATTTTTCCCCAGAAAGAATTAAAAGATAACGATTCTCTCCCACACTGAAGTCAGATGCTCTAAGCCTGTTGTCAGGGGCTTAATGGCAGCGCAACGCATTTTTGCTCATATGACAGACAACGATAGTGAGCGCTGAATGACAAAGAAGAAGAAAGATAAGTGAGACAGACTAAACAGACTTAAAATACAGTGACAAACTAGATGTACTAAAAGACCAGAAAAAAAAACATAAAAAAGAGACAACCCTATTTCACAAGGATATAACACAGAACAACAAAAGCGATATAGCATTAGGTGAGCACAGACAATCCAATTCAAATCTTTTCTTTCAAGAATAATGAATAAGCACTCATATGGTTTTTAGGTAGTTTTTTGTTGTTGTGTTTTTTACCGAGGAAATGAACTGACCATGTCCAGGAGAAGGCTGTTGCAGGACTGCAGATTCCGGTGGCTGGGATGGAGAGGACGATGCTGCTGTGTTTTTCTCCGTCGCGTTCTGAGATGACGGAGAGATCGGTGTCAGCGATAATTCTCGGTCTGCCAGTGACAAGTCCTCAAAGTCGAACACAAAGGTAGCTCGTATCTCCATGCCAATCTCCACATCAGAAACAATCTCGCACCAAATTCTTCCCCCTGTAGCACAGAAAGATTTCCTTCAAAAAACCCCAAAACAACAAAAAAAGATGAAACAACTGATTCATATCAGAAAAACAGAATTGGTGAACTTCAAACCTCTGGCTGAGGAATGGAGAAAAAAGGAAAAGAAAAGAAATATTGGTCCCCTGTCACATTCACCTTCTTTCGAATCTGACCTTTGATTTCGAACTTCACCTTTTAAGTTCAGAAATGGCAAATTAACAGTCAATAGCCCCTATAACTATAACAATAAATGGAATTTACATTGCTATTACTATACCTGTGTGCTGGCCAGATAGCAACTAGCAAAGACACCATCCAGTTTTGTATGTGTGTAAAGATTCGGAGGGGGAATAGGATAGCTCAGTGGTCAGAGCACTTTCTTTCCTTAAGCTAAGGTTAAGCATCACTGAGCATGGTTACCAAGTGGATGGGTGACCATTTGCATGCCGTGGCTTCAGTACAGTTTCCCAGTTCACCCAGCTGTAAATGGATACCTGCCCTCTTTAGGTCAGAGAAAGTAAAGCACCAAGGGAAAAGAGATGGGCACTGCCCTCAAATATGCTGGCCCCTACAGAAGCTGAGGACTCTGACACCTCACCCCAAAGACCACCAGGTTACGGGACATCTTTTTTCATTAAAACCAAGGGGAGTAATGTAAGCGGTTAACTCAAAACTACCACTCTAGCAAGCAAACAGTGCCTTAGACTATTCAAAGGTATGCTCCAAAGTAGCACATCCTGTAATGTTACCACTAAAGCCAAGCAGAACTCTCTATCTCCCTCACACACACTCACCCTCCCACCCATACACACTCCCCCCTCCCTCTCTCTCTCTCTCACACACCAACGCACACATGCACAAACACACACATGCACACACACACATGCTTACTTCTTTTGCCTGGGGAGACAGGATAGCCTGGTGGTTAGAATGATGTATTTGTGATCTGCTGACCTGGGTCCGAATCTCGTTCATGGGGATTTTTCCTCTGGAGTTAACATCAGTGCCGACTCCATTCTCCTCAAAAGTCCTTCAGATGAGACTATAAACAGAGGTCCTGTGTGTGAATGCACGCAGAACATCTTCCGCACACCTTAAAAACCCGTCCCACTTTTCAAAAGAGCAGGCCATTGTGTGCCGGTGGGAACAGATGACAAAATTTACAAAACCGCATACACACGGGGACTGGATGTAAAAAAAAGCACCTAAGTGCTTATTCCGTTATCCTAGATATAAAAGAATAAAACAAAAATAACACATGCACACACTCTCAAACCCCCCCCCCCCAATCCCCCTCACAACAACAACACCTCCCCCCCCCCCCCCCCCCACACACACTTATGAACCCAAACATAACACACAACAAATCCCCTCAATGTCATTCACCCAGAAGAGAGTAGGCCTAGACGGTACTGAAGCTGCATGCATACTACCCAGTTTATGACAGCCTCTTCATTTGCAACACAGATTCTCCCTGGTCCCCCCCCACAGGGTATGTAGGTACAGTCATAGCACTAGGCCTAGGGCAGTGTCTCCTTACCTTCCAGATAAACCAGGGCATTTCTGGTCAGTTCACTGACCGCTGGTCTCAGCAGAGATAGCCAGGCCCCGCTCTGTCCGGCCACGTTCACCAGTACCACATGGCCTGTCTTGCTGTGAAACTGTCAGAAGCACACACAAACATGCGCGTGCGCACGCACACACACACACACCACAACACACTCAGAGTCAGTATCATTTACAACTCTAAAATTTGTAATTGCGGTTATTTTGCTAAAAAAAAAAAAAAAAAAAAAAAGAACAGGCACACACCCACCCACCCACAAAATCATGCATCTTATATTTTGAGCTCACTCTATGCAAATCCAAGAAAAAAGAAGGTGGGGGGGGGGATTTATAATGATAACAATAATATGATGAAGATGATGACAACAATAATAATGTATGGAATGTAAATAGGGGTTTGGGAGGAAGAAGGGGGGGGGGGGGGGGGGGGGGGGGGGGGGGGGGGGAGATGTTAGGTGGGAAGGGTGGGACTGATTGTTTAGGTTGTGCATAGTGTTCAAGAACTTGTGTTTGTGAGCTTCTTTTATTTTTGCAAGGTTCATCCACTTTGTAAAAGCATGTGTGTGTGTGTGTTGTGGTGTGTGTTGTGTGTGTTGTGTTTGTGTGTGTGTGTGTGTGTTTTGTGTGTGCATGTGTGTGTGAGACAGAGACAGAGAACAGGTACACACATACAAATATATCCACCATTTGATTCTCCCCTGGACAGTAAAATAATATCTCTTTTAAGGGCCTCCAATTTTCTGCATGCATATAAGTGGTAACAGACACCACAACTCTGACAATTACAACACATAATGTTTACTCACGATTTGTGTAGAGTGTGTGTGCATGAGTTTCTGAGTGGGTGAGTGAGTGAGGAAGAGAATGAGAAAGGGCAGGGAAGGGAGAGAACAGAATGCAGCTTGTCATCTAGCATCCTGCAATTATTGATAGTCCCCTACAATACAGTGACTGTCAGGGCTGGCAGTTTTCACTGACTGAGTGACTCTCTGTCTTTGTCTGTCTGTCTCTCTCTCTCTCACACACACACAAACATCAACTGAAGCTATCTTGTTCACACACTACATTATTATATTGATCTTTATTTTATGGGAACTGATTGTCATGCTGATTCATACACATTCATTACAACATCTTTCATTCCATTGCCCCCCCCCCCCCCCCCCCCCCCCACACCCATTTCAACAAAAAGATAACCTGAAATGATTTTTTTTCTCTTTTAAATAGAATGAGCCAACATAACAGCCAAAACAAAAAATAACAAGCCTATCATGAAACGATGCAAAATAAAACAAAGCCAAACACAAAAATTAAAATACAACAAAAAATAACCAAAATAGATCAAAATAAAATATGACGACCTCAAAGATAAAATGAAATTAAACAAAAATAGATATAAATAGTAATCTTTTAAAAGATAGAATAAGATTTAAAAAATAATAACATAGAATAAAATTCAACAAAATAAAAACAAAATTCATAACACACACATGTGCACACGCACAAGCGCGCATGTGTGTACCCACACACACAAATTCAACAAAACAAAATATTAAATGAAAAACGCACGCACGCACACACTCCACACATACACCCTCACTCACTCTCCCCCCCCACCACCACCACCACCACACACACACACACACACACACACACACACACAACACACACAATTCAATACAAACCAAACAAAAAAATCTACATTTAAAAAAATGGACCAAACAACAAAAAAGGACAATACATCCATCCATGCTGCTGATATACCTCCAGGATCAAGTTGCCAACGCGGATGTTTTCGGAGGAGACCATGTGGCCGGAGAAGGGACCCAGGCTGCTGCCTTTGGGCAGGGGGATGGCACTGCAGATCATCCAGCTGGGGGTGGGGGTCCCATGCACCATCACCTCCACCTCCTGCACACACAACACAACATAGCTCAGCTCAACTGACCGCTTCTGTCTGGTCCTACAGTACCTTCCTAACTCCTGGAGAGAGTTGGTCCAGAATGTGTGTGTGTGTGTGTGTGTGTGTGTGTGTGTGTGTGTGTGTGTGTGTGTGTGTGTGTGTGTGTGTGTGTGTGTGTGTGTGTGAAAGAGAGAAAGAGAGACAGACAGACATAGAGTCACTCAGTCAGTGAAAACTGCCAGCCTTGACAGTCACTGTATTGTTCCAGAATCTTACGTACAGGTTGAAACCCGTTCTGCCTTTTGGGGAAGGTAGGCTATTGTGTGCCGGTTGGGAACGAATGAGAAAATGGAGAAAAAAACCCAAAAAAAACTCCAAACTTGCATGCATGTGGAGACTGGGATAATCAGAAAGCGTATGGGTGTACATTCCATTATCCTTGTAGAAATGAAAGAATAAATAAACTCACACTCAACAGCCCTATGTGACAAAGCTTGGTTGCTTATCTAATAACTCACAGCTGAAATAATCTGATCTCCACTATTACTTCCCCAAAAGTCTGTGTTCTGCTGAATTTGTTGAGAATTGCTTCATCTCGGATGCAATTATATTTATTGTCTACTGAGTATCACTGCCCCATGGTGAGTCATGCTTACCAGACAATGGAAATCTTCCCTGCTGATCATCTTTTGTAATGGCAATTGACCTTGATATAATGAAGTGAATTACAGACTGACTGGTTGGTCTACAGATATCTTGATGATTGTGTACTTGCTAACTTAGATACCTTGATGATTGTGTACTTGCTAACTTTTCCAAAGTGCATGTCAACTGTGGACTGTTACCACATCAGGAGTGGTTGTGGAGAAAAGTAAAGGCAAAATAAATGAATAAATAATGCCTCAGAAGATCCCCAACCTAACCCAAAATCAATTTTTCTGTTTGAGATAATAAAGTATCTGAATTTGAAGCCAACAACAACACCCCCCCCAAAAAAAAAACCCAACCAAAAACCAAAAAACCAACAAAAAACAAAACAAACATTGAACAAATAAAACAATTGTGTTTGTTACACTTTCTGTACATGATAAATGTGAGAATTTTAAGATTTAAGTTTGTTATTATATTATTATGCACACTGTGCCCACACAGATAGAGGCGTGTATACACACACACACACACATTTTGCTCTTATGTCCTCCTATTTAGATCACCAACTCTTTGACAAAGCAGACCATGTGTACATACATATATACACAAAACAAAATTAAATGCACTGGCAGGTTTGCACTTGAAGTTATTTTTCCTTTTTTTAATAACTACCTAGGAGTTTGTAAAAAAAAAAAAAAATTCACCAGATACCAACACCAAGATTTGAACCCACGACTTCATGGGCCCATGGGATTGAAGTTGAACGGTCTTAACACTTGGCTGTAGCATATTCAAACACAATGTAATCCTCTTTTTAACAAAAATTCATTTGTGAAAAGTGGCTCACTCTATAATAAGCAGACATTTTCATCGTGTGTTACTGCTTTTACCAGTGCATCATCATTGCTTTCCTTGCAGACTTTAAAACATACAAGATAACAATTATAATAATTGTTCAACAACAAACATTTTTAATAAAAAACATTTTAAACATTAAATTCAAACAAATATAGTAACTGTCCACCCATTGTATCCATAATCTTTTACAGTCACAACATCATCAAGATGATCTAAAGAATTTACTGAATTAGTTGTTGTTGGTTATTGTTCATCACTGTTTTTCTTCTTCTTCTTATCATCATCATCATATCATCATCATCATCATCATATTATCATTATTCAAAATGAGATAAAAACAACATCCACAACATTGAAATGTGGTTGTATCAATATTGTTCAGCACTGTTGTTGTTTTGTAATATTACAATTGGTCTACAAATCATCACAGTTCAGTATTACATAAAAACAACATCCCTGGAGTCAGAATGCAGCTACCTAAATGGTCGGGGGGGGGGGGGGGGGGGGGGGGGGTTGGAGGGGGGGGATGGGAGGGGGGGGGGGGGGGGGAGGGCAAGGGGAAGGGTCACACAGGCCTGAGGAAAGGTGATTTTCCCCCACTGACCTTCATATACAGAACGTCGCTGGGCAGCTGGAGATGCCTCACCAGCCCCTGGGTGGCCGTTGTGTCTGCTGCCTGTGACCCGGACACACCACCTGCCATCACACGGCTTCCTTTCTCCTCCTCCTCCTCCTCCACCTTCCACCCACGTCCATCCTCAGCCTCCTCCTTCTCCACCTTCACCGCCACCATGGATGGAGAACTCTGGGAAGTGGGGCTTTTGGAGAGGGAGGAGGAGGGGGGTGGGGAGGGCCTGTGAGGACTGTGGCCCATACTGACCACATCGATGTGGTCGGGAGAGTCGGCGGACTCTGAGGGAGAGCCTCGGTGAGAGTCTTGGGACTTCATGGGTTGTTGCTGCTGCTGCTGCTGCCTCTCCCTGCCGCTTCCCCCGCCCACGTCCAAGTGTATGTCGTCTCTGCTGTTATCTGAGGACCACACCAAACAAAACCAAAGGGGGATATGTTATTGACTATGGTCGTTAAGGAGGAGTAGTGTTTCGTTCACGGTGTGTCGCCAAAGGTTGTGAGTGTGTGTTGTGTGTGTGTGTGTGTGTGTGACAGAGACAGACAGATTGTGTAAATGAAATTCTGAGTGTAGGTGTATTTAAAAAAAATCAAAAACAAACAATAGCAGCAACTCTGTGATGGTGGGGAGAGAATGTATTGGTTCAGGAGACACATGTCTAGAACAGTGGCAGGCATTCTTTATGGGGCCAGACCTACCTGAATATTTAGCCCCCCTTGCACCCCCCCCCCCCCTCCCCAAAAATGGTTTTTCTGAGAACCTGTTAAATTTTCATATCACTGCATAGCATCTATAAATAGATCAATGTCTATTTTCACCCCCAGTTTGCATTATAGTTCAATTCATCACCACAGTGGAGTTATTGGGGCTCAAAGTAGCCGGGAGTTCTAACTCTCAGATCATGGATTTATTGTCCGTTTTCTTTTATTCTCTTATTTCCAGGATAATGAAATATGAACTTATGTATTCATTCACCTTTTTTACATCCTGTCCCCGTGTATTTGCGGTTTTGTAAATGTTGTCATCCATTCCCACTGGCACACAATGGCCTACTCTTCTAAAAAGCGGGCAGCTTTTAACGTGTGCGCAAGATGTTCTGCGCGCGTTCGTGCACGTGACCTTTGCTAGCAGTTTCTTCCAAAGGACTTTTGGGGGGAGTGGAGTCGGTATAGATGTTTACTCTAGGAAAAACATTCCCTTAAGGGGATTGGAACCTGGGTCAGCAGATCACCAGCATAATGCGCAACGCTCTAACATCCAGGCTATCCCATCCTCGAATTATTCTAACTTTGACTGCTCTGGTTCCGTTCAATTGTGTAGAAAAAAACGAACTGCTCCCTTCAAATCTGTACCTGAAAGAATTTTGCCAGAGTTACCCCTCTTTTGCAAATGGCTGCCCCAATTCTGTGGTTTTTTGGTGCTAGTTTTAATTCAAAATAAATACATTTCTGAAATCTGTGACCTGTGATACACACAACCATGCCTGCAAATAAGAGGAGGTAAGGAGCTTGTAAGAGAAAATTCTAAGGTAATGGGTACACAAAACACCATGATTGATGGAGAAAGTTCTGTGGATAATGGGGAAATTGACAATGAAAAAACTGAATGCTCAAATGAAGTTAAATCCGGTAAATGCTCTTGTGCCACACCCAAGCGAAGTGAAAGAAAACTGTCGAATCTATAATACTGTACTTGATGATTCATGTGAAAGCAATACGACGATAATGCATGCAGTGATTATTACAGCAGTGAGACTGACTTTGAACCAAATGAGGAGGATGTTTTTAGTCAAGAAAGTGAAGACTTTAGGTTGATTGATGTTGAAATTCTCAACTGCAACATTAGGCTATGTGGCAGTTGTTTTGTAAGTTCTGTCATAGTGATGTGAAACTTTATGAAGTTAAAAGGAAAGGGGCGGGTAGCAGCTTTGCTTTCGTGTGCACAAAAAAAGTGATGTCTTTCCCCTCATGTCCAGATATATCAGAGGAAAATGTGACTATCTTATTCAGTGAACAGATACTCAGCTTTTTCGACGCGGTGAATTGGAAGAGATCATGAAGAACTGAGTAAGAGGGGACTGGCGTGACTACAATTTTTTTTTTTTAAAAGAGACAGCAGGAACTGGTAGGGTATTCAAACATACCAACAATTTACCAGAAGCAGTTATGGAGGAGATCAAGCCAATGTTCAAAGACTTCAAAAAGTGAACTTTGCATAAATGCCTGAAAGGATATATTCAGAATACCAAAGAGAACACCAACAACCTTACCCGGAAATGTTAACCTAAAACGGAACAAAATGGCAAGTGTTGTTGAAACTGCAGTGGCTGCAGCAGTTATCTTCAATGAAGGCTGTTCCAGATTGGGTGATATTATGCGCACTATGAACATTAGTGTTGGGCATTCCTCGGCTTCATTCTTCGCTGACAAAGATGTTTTGTGCAAACTGACAGCACAGAGACAGGCCCTACCAAATTCCAAGGAGTACAGGAAGAAGAGTACAGAATATTCAGCTTGTTGACCGTGGTCGCTCCCCTGGAAAAAGAAGAAGACTCATGAGGTTTGGCCGAGATGAGGAGCAGGCTGAACAAGAAGGATTTCCCTACTAAACTGGCGACCATTAGACTGAAAAGTAGGCTGACTTTGTATTTTCTGCATGCGAGTTTTCTTTGAAAACGCCAATTTGTCTGGTTTATTACACCATTATTTTCCTTAATTTTAAGCTAGAGCTTTAAAATTGTGCATGATGGAGATAGCTTTTACCTGGGTCCTGCATTAAAATGATAGGCATAAGACTAAAAGGAGTATATTGCCAATTTTTAGTTTTGGGAAATCTTTAAGAAAACATCGTACAAATTTATATGCATTGCATATGTACATCAAAGTATATTTTTCCCCCCTTAGTATAAGTTCCTGAAAAATAAGCTGTTTTTGTTTTTAAACCAAAGGAGATTGCCCAAAATATAAAAATGAAAAAGATAATTATAGTGGCCACTTGTAGTCAGAATATTTACCAAAATAGTTTGCACTTATTTACCTAATCATTTCTTTATTTCTCAAAATCTAGCATTCGAGGAGATTTACCCCTTGAAATTAATATCAGTACCAGTTCTACACCCCTGAAAGTCTTTCGGATGAGACTATAAACCCTAGTCCCGAATGTGAACGAACGCAGAACATCTTGCACACACGTTAAAAACCTGTGCCGCCTTTCGGAGGAGAAGGCCATTGAGTGCTGGTAGGAACGGATGACAAATTTAAAAAAACAACCAAACATTAACAGCCACATGCCTTCTGGCATCGTGTTTAGACATTACCACAGTTAGAATGCGGCTACCTTGACCTTAAAGGTGGTCACATATGCAAAATCTCGGTGTTGGTGAACCGCGGAGCTATAGATCAAGCTGAAGAACGAATAAAAAACAAATTCTGTTACCCATCTAATCATAGAACAAACCTAATGCAAATAACACCGTCATGAAAGTGTAGTAGGCTAATGTCACATTGTATATTCTAATCCACAGCCAAATTCAGTAGAACCTTCCTAATCTGAATTATTCATCTTAGCCAGAATCTCAACTGCAGTACATAGACTAACTGAATCTGGCATTATTTATACGGGTTTTTTGGCTGATGTTTGAGGTGAGATCTATAAAAAAAAAAAAAAAAAGTTTTCGGTTATCTTGTGTACTTTAAAAAAACAACTGCCTGACCGTTTAGATCTACATCTATCTTTCTCCACGTTTCTTTGTCACTAGACTCCAACACCAAAGTCGGGATTTTTCTTGCTATCATTGGAACAACAGGCAAAGATGCAGTTTGGGGGCATTCAAAACTTTGCCGGCTACAAACAACTCGATACCCCGACATTTACTCTTGCCACAAACGCCCAACTTGCCATTTTTTTTCTGGGATTTTCTCATTTGAGATTATAAAAGTTTGCACAAAAGAGCAATTTAACTAAATAACATATGCAATACACTACCACAATTCATAATCAAACTGATCAGTGATTAGTCATTGTGAAAGAACGGTGAATATCCTACCTTCCTTGTTTTAACGACAAAAGCCGAGCTAGGCCTACACAACATAACTGTTTG
>CM054149.1:11611724-11631724 GCA_028751875.1 Rapana venosa
GAGGAAATATGAGGCAAATTGTGTTGGGGGGGGGGGGGGGGGGGGGGGGGGGGGGGGGCGTTGAGAGTGTGTGTGAGAGAGAGAGAGGAGAGCAATAAATGACACATGTTATATGAGATGAAAAAACCGTAATGTAAACAAACATTTCAAACAGAATGATACTAAAACTGCTATCTGAAAAGATAAACACACACACGCACGCGCGCACGCACGTGCTCACACACACACACACACACACATACACACCACGCACGCACGCACGCAATCTATATCTCTAAACCTTAAAAGACAGGAACCCAATGATCAAAAGACAGTGATCAAAACAAACTTATCTCATCATACTATTCTGTATCGTACTGCTGCTAACTGCCACCAGATATTGCGGATATTCTCTGTCTGTCTGTCTGTCTGTTGTCTGTCTGTCTCTCTCTCTCTTTCTCTCTCCCTCTCTCAAAATCCCATACACACAACACACACACACGTGCGCCTGCAGAGAGAGAGCGAGAGGGAGGGAGGGAGGGAGGGAGGGAGGAGTTACTTCAGTCTGAGCGGCAGTTTAAAATGACACGAAAACAGATGGAAAAACCAGTGATAAAAAAACAAAAATCAAACAAACCAACAACAAAAACCCTAACTTAGCTGAATCCAGGATATATATCCTTTCACACACACCCGCGCGCGCGCACACACACACATACATACATACATATATATATATATGGTGCAAGGGAGGGGAGGGGGGGGGGGGGGGGGGACGTAGTTTGATGATAGCCGAGTCTTCTATCAACTTTGCCGATAACGGAGAGAGGAGATGAAGATGACAGGGCATGTACCGTTTACTACAGTTAGCTAACAACCTTATCGGCAGTTATCTAACGACTAATCTTATCTGCAGCAAAGATAATCAGGTTCCATATTCTCTTTCTGGAAAGTGCGGTAACCTTCCTTCCTTCCCGCTGCCGTCCCACAATCGCGGGTTAGTTCATTTGTCAGAAAGTGCGCACACACATTTTAAAAAAGATGAATACGCAGGTGTCCTCACGCGCGCGCGTGTGCGTGCGTGGGTGCGTGCGGCCGCCCGCCCGCGTGCGCGCGCACACACACACGCGCACAAGCACATGCATACACACACACACACACAATCACAGCGCACTTTTAGGGGGACGGGATGGCTCAGTGGTCGGAGCACTCGCTTTCCCCCAGCCAAGTTAAGCAGTGTCGAGCTTGGTTACCACTTGGATGGGTGACCGCTTGCTCGCCTTGGCTTCAGTACAGTTCCCCCAGTTCACCCAGCTGTAAATGGGTACCTGCCCTCTTTAGGGTCAGGGAAGGTAAAGCAGCGAGGGAGAGGAGATGGGCGCCGCCCTCAATATGCTGGCCCTAGAGAAGTGAGGTCTCTGACGCCTCGCTCCCCTACGACATTATAGGTTATGGGACTCCTTTACCTTCCTCCTTTATAGTATAGTAGAGTATAGTCTAGTCTAGTCTGGTATGGTATGGTATGGTATGGTATAGTATAGTATAGTATAGTATAGTATAGTATAGTATAGTATAGTATAGTATAGTATAGTATAGTGTAGTGTAGTATAGTATAGTGTAGTGTAGTGTAGTGTAGTGTAGGGTGTAGAGGTAACGCGCCTGTCTAGAAAGCGAAAAGTCCGGGTCGGAAGTGTGCGGTGGTTCGATCCCCGTTAGGACCAAAAAAATTTCCCCCATCCATGAATGGTGGTCTGGGTGCTAGTCTTTCGGATGAGACGATAAATCGAGGTCCCGAGTGTTACACAAAATGATTTAGCGCACGTAAAAGAACCCTGTTGTCCCTGGCAAAATTCTGTAGGAAAAAGCCACTCAGATAGGGAAACAAATACAGTTGCAGAGAGGAAAAGAAAAAAGAATAATGGGTGGCGCTGCTCTTGTGGCGGTGCGCTCTCCCCGGGGAGAGCAGCCCAAAATCTGCCCTGACGTAACAAAATAGTCTAGTCTAGTCTAGTGTAGCGTACTGTAGCGTAGAGGAGCGTGAGTAGCGTAGCATAGTATAGCATAGCAAAGCATAAGCATAGCATAGCATAGCATAGCATAGCATAGCAAAGCCTAGTCTAGTCTAGTCTAGCAAAGTACAGTGAAGTGTAGTGTAGTGTAGTGTAGTGTAGTGTAGTGTAGTGTAGTGTAGTCTAGTGTAGTGTAGTGTAGTGCAGTGTAGTGTAGTGTAGTGTAGTATTGAATCATAGCACATGTTGTGTATCATAGCACATGTGTGTGTGTGCGTGCGTGCGTGCGTGTGTGTGTGTGTGTGTGTTTATTTATTTTATTCTTTTATATCGAGGATAATGGAATAAGCACTTATGTGCTTTTTTTTACATCCAGTCCCCATGTGTATGCGGTTTTGTAAATTCTGTCATCTGTTCCCACCAGCACACAATGACCTACTCTTACGAAAAGCGGAACAGGATTTAACGTGTACGCAAGATGTTCTGTGGTTCTGTGTGTGGTGTGTTGTGTGTGTGGGTAACTAGCTCATGAGTGTAGGGACCAGCCATGCTGGAAGATGCTAAGTGGCCTCTTGGTAAAGTGGTGATACACGGCACACGTGGAATAGTAGTAACTTCACAGACAGAATCCGGGGGAATCTGCGCGGGATGTTTTGTTACGAGTGTTTACGTAACTTTGTTGTTTTGTTAGACTGTTTACGTGATTTCCAATTTTTCTATTGAATGAATTTTTTTTTTTGTGGGGGGGGGGGGGGGGCAAAGAGGCTTTTGCGTGTGTTTGTTCTGGGATTTCTTGTTGCGGTTAATTTATCTTTTTATTTTTTTAAAAACTTTGTTTCCCCTTGACGTTCGTTTGCTGAGGTCAGTTTTATGATTGCTGGGTACAATTTGGATATTTCTAGAAAATGGATTTTTGGTGTGTGTGTTGTATGCATGTATGTATGTATTATGTATGTATTATGTATGCATTGATGTATGTATGTAATGATGAGAGAGTGTGAGAGAGAGAGAGAGATGAGAGGAGAGAGAGAGAGGAGAGAGAGAGAGAGAGAGAGAGAGAGATCTGGTCACAACCAGTCCCTTAATCACAGTCTGAAATTTTCTAACTGTAGGGAAAACTCTTAAAATCAATCCCATGGCATATTATACAAACCTTTTTTTTTTCGCTGTAACAACATCGGTTGGGAGGAGGGTGGGGGGAAGCCCAAATGTTCACGCTTTCAGGTTGATAACCTTTTCATGTGCTACACTATAATTTCAAAGCCCTTATCCGTCTGACCCGTAAAACAATCAAACAAGCATCCAGTCCAATCCAATCTTGTTTATAGCCCTGCTGACCACAGAGGCCATATCGGGGCTGTCACCTTGTCATTTTGCCAACATTTCAGATTAAAACTGGGCAGCTATATACAGAATAAAATATGGTTTAAAACCAACTCAGAAAATTGATAAATAAAATCAAAGGGAAGAGGCCATCACAGCTTTCAGGGATTGGTGATGTCTAGATTATGTAGACATAAATTCAACTGGTGTTATGAACACACCAAACGCGCTTCCACCTACCTATCATTCAAGTTGCAGGGCCTAGCGTTTATTTTCATGTTGAGATTGCCTTCAGACATGACAAGCTCTTAACATAACAACCTGCACTCTCCTTTAGAAGGAGAAAAAAATCCTCTGAAGTTGGAGTATGGCTGCCTATATGGCGAAGTACTTGAAAAGAGTCATACACGCAAACTTCTCATTCAGTGTGCGATTTCAATCAGGTGGGATGAGTGAGTCAGAGTGCACAATCTGCGTGCCCTCCAGAGTGTTAAGCTGGGGAACGCACAACAACATTTGTCATGTGGACTAAGGCTGTTCACAATCTGTAATGTGGACTAAGACTGTTCACAATCTGTAATGTGGACTAAGACTGTTCACAATCTGTAATGTGGACTAAGACTGTTCACAATCTGTAATGTGGACTAAGGCTGTTCACAATCTGTAATGTGGACTAAGATTGTTCACAATCTGTAATGTGGACTAAGACTGTTCACAATCTGTAATGTGAACTAAGACTATTCACAATCTGTAATGTGGACTAAGACTGTTCACAATCTGTAATGTGGACTAAGACTGTTCACAATCTGTAATGTGAACTAAGACTATCCACAATCTGTAATGTAGACTAAGACTGTTCTGTGTTCACAATCTGTAATGTGGACTAAGACTGTTCACAATCTGTAATGTGGACTAAGACTATTCACAATCTGTAATGTGGACTAAGACTGTTCACAATCTGTAATGTGGACTAAGACTATCCACAATCTGTAATGTGGACTAAGACTGTTCACAATCTGTAATGTGGACTAAGACTGTTCACAATCTGTAATGTGGACTAAGACTGTTCACAATCTGTAATGTGGACTAAGACTGTTCACAATCTGTAATGTGGACTAAGACTGTTCACAATCTGTAATGTGGACTAAGACTGTTCACAATCTGTAATGTGGACTAAGGGTAAGACTGTTCACAATCTGTAATGTGGACCAAGACTGTTCACAATCTGTAATGTGGACTAAGACTGTTCACAATCTGTAATGTGGACCAAGACTGTTCACAATCTGTAATGTGGACTAAGACTGTTCACAATCTGTAATGTGAACTAAGACTATCCACAATCTGTAATGTAGACTAAGACTATTCACAATCTGTAATGTGAACTAAGACTATCCACAATCTGTAATGTGGACAAAGACTATTCACAATCTGTGAGAGTATTGCTTTAATACGTTTTCTATGCATCTGCCATATTTCATGATGTTTACTATCGTACTACAACTCTGCTAAGGAGCAATCATGTTGATATGTAATCATAGCCATCTGTACGATCATATCAGGGCGCAGATCATGTTTTTTAAAAAATGGAATGCAAAAAATCTGTTCAATACTTCATATCAAGATAATGTGTCCTGATTCAAACTGCAGTAAATGGAACCCCTAAAAAATACCTACCCCCTCTTATCGCAAAACATCATCTTGCCTGGGCTTAAAAACTGCATTAATGAACGACGTACAGGATACAACGACCAGTACAATGCTGGTGATTACATTACACTGGGGGAAAAAAACCAAACAAGACAGCTGATGTTATCAGCACTTGAGTTTTATGCAGAGGGATAACTATCGTAGCATTCACAACAATGGGCGGAAGGCAGGGGTTTTAAGGGCTGTTGTTATTTGATGGTAGTTAAAGAGATGAGATTGACAGTAGTATGTCATTGCCCCCCACCCTCCACTTAACCACCCCCCCCCCCCCCCCCACCACCCCCCAAAAAACAACCCCCCAAACCCCCACTGTGTCTGGCTCTCATTGTACAACAGAATGCGACGTATAATCATAAGTGATATCCTTACAGATACGGTTGTGTGCCTATCACTAAAAAGGCTTTTTTCGGGAGGGGGGGGGGGGGGGGGGGGGGGGATATCGTCTGCCTGTTTGTGTGTGCGTCTCTCTCTTTTTCTCTCTCATTATCATTCAGGTTTATTTTGATATTAGGATATTGTACAGGCCCCTTCAGAATGGGCCAGTGGCCTTGCTGAGTAAAATATTCGCATTCTCATTCTCTCTTTCTCTCTGTGTGTTTTAATAGATGCGTGATTATGATTCATTCATTTATTCATTCTCACCCTCTTCCCTTCCTCCTTACCCTCGTCTGTTTCTCACTGAATCTCTCATTCTTTCATCTATCTGTTGGCGTGTGTGTTGTGTGTGGTGTGTGTGTGTGGTGTGTGTGTGTGGCGCGCCGCGCGCGCGTGGGGCTGCTGCCGCGCGTGGGTGCGTGCGTGCGCGTGGGTGCGTGCGTGCGCGCGCGTGGGTGCGTGCATGCGTGTGTGTGTGCGCGCTCGCTCTGTATGTATGTATGTATGTTTAGGGCTAACTATCATTCATTCACTCCCACCCTCTTCTCTCCCTCCCCCTTTCCCCTTTGTCTGCCTCTCTCTCTCTCTCTCTCTCTCTCTCTCTCTCTGTGTGCTGTGCTGTGCTGTGCGTGTGCGCGCGTCGGCCACACGCGCGTGCGAAAAGCTCGTCTCACAAGAGAGGCAACTTTGATCAAGGTACAATGTGTCTGAAGTGTTCGCATCTGCCGGACTCCACACGCAACTGTTTGCAACGTCTGATAGATAGGACCCCCCCCCCCCCCCCCCCCCCCCCCCCCCCCCCCTCCCCCCCATCGCCATTTCCTTTAAAACATTCTGCTGATAGCAATCGTAGAAATACGAGGAGGGGGGTGGGGACAGGAGGAGGGGGAGGATGATGATACAGGGCCGGGAGGAGAAATCAAAGAAAGACAACAACAACAAAAACACAGAGCAGGAAGAAATGATGATTTTTTTTTATAAGAATGTTAGGAACGAAATCAAAACATACAAGAGAAATGAAAGTTTAAAAAAGAAATAAGGAAAAAAGAAGAGGGTGGGAGAGGGGGGGGGGGGGGGGGGGTTGTAAGTGAGTGAGTGTGTGTGAGTGTGTGTCAAGTCAAAAATGAATGATCTTATTGAGGGTAAACGATTTTTACACAACTTGTTTTCATCCTGCCCTCACAAAAACAAACAAAAAATCAATGAAATTGACATATAAAAGCATTCAAAATTCAATGTTGATACAAGTTGAAAACAAAAATACATGACGATTTTTTAAAATATAAATCCAGATTAACAAAACATGATAAAGCAAATCAAGACAGTATAACATCAGCTCAAAGTCACACAGACAAATGAAGGGGGGAAAAAATAAAAAGACTCACAAAGCATGATAAAAACGAAATCGAAACAGTATAACGTGTGTGTGTGTGTGTGTGTGTGTGTGTGTGTGTGTGTACGTGCGCGCGCGCGTTGTGTGTGTGTGTGTAGAACAACTGTGTGTGGGTAGAATAACTGTGTACGTAACTTGTGAACTGTGAGGCTGATATTTTACATTTCTGACGCTTCTCACATCCAGAACACTTCATGAATAATAATATGTGACTGCAGGAAGCCAAGAAAATTTGACAACGGAGCAAGACAGAACAAAAGGCAGAAATAAGGGAGGGGGGGGGGGGGGGGGGGGGGTCCTAGAGAAGAGCAGAGCAGAGCAGAGCAGAGAGAGAGAGAGAGAGAGAGAGAAGTGGAGAGAGAGAGAGAGAGAGGAGAGAGAGAGAGAGAGAGAACCAAAACATCTTAACAATGCGAAAGAAAAGAAGCAGGATGTAAAGAGAGGGGATCCCATAAGGAAAGAAAGAAGAAAAGGCAGACGCGAAAAACAGAAAGAAAGAAAGAAAGAGAGAGAAAAAGAAGGAAGGAAAGAAAGAAGAAAAGACAGGCATGAAAAACAAAAGGAAGAAAAAGAAATTAAGAAAGAAGGTAAGAAAGAAGAAAAGACAGGCATGAAAAACAAAAGGAAAGAAAAAGAAATTAAGAAAGAAGGTAAGAAAGAAGAAAAGACAGGCATGAAAGAAAGAAAAAAAAAAAGAAAGAAAAGGCAGACGTGAAAAACGGAAAGAAAGAAAAAGACAAACAGCAAACAACCAAACAAAAAAAACCTAAAAGAACGTGAAACGTAAGAGGAAAAAGACAGGAGGGAGGGAGGGGGGGGGGGGAGGTTCATTACCAAGCCTCTGATACAAACACCCAAGGCTACATCAGATCCTCCTCCTCCCCCCCCCCCCCCCCCCACCACACACACCCTTCCCCCACCCTTCCCCCGCCCACTGAATGCATATATGTAAATGTTATCAGATCACTAGAAAGACATAAAAAAAAACAGAAGAGGGGGGAAGAAGAGGAGAGAAAGGGGGTGGGGGGGGGGGGGATGGTGGTAAAACAGCCCGGGATGGTATCTCCACAATACCAAGTAGGAAATGATGCAAGCCTGGTAAAAGATTGGGTAAGATGGGCTGGCAGGATAACGTTCTGAATTGGATCCCGCCAGACGATAGCATCACTTATCGGCCCCATCTTAAAAGCTCCCTACCCCCTCCCTCCCTCCCCCTTCTCTTTGTCTGATCCACTATAGAAAAAAGCTGCCAGTTATCTGCCAACAGTATCTCGCAGGCGTCTTCTTCCTCCTCCTCCTCCTCTGCTTGCCAGATCGGTTTTCCTAACGAACATAGTCAACTGCCGCACCGCCTGAATAGGTACTGAAAGACTGGTCTGATCCTTAGGTTACTGAGGTGGATAGACTGCAGACAGGAGATAACAATCAGGTTACTCGAGTAAATGTTCCACTAGACGGAATTTATATATATATATATATATATATATATATATATATATATATATATATATATTGCTGTTGGTTGACCCAAGAGAAATCGATTATTTTGCGAGGTCCGGGTGGTGGGTGGGGGGGGGGGGGTGAGGGGAGGGGGGGGGGGGGGGGGAGATTGCCACATATATTCATAGCGTACATTTGCATGTCTGGTGATAAAGTTTTAGGTTTGTACTACTATGTCTTCCAACACAGACAGACACCAAACACTGACTACTAGTATTTATCAGATTGGAAGTCCCCCCCGTTCCACTTTGCTGCTTAACTCTTTTCACCTCATTATTTTTGTGGAAAACCCAAACAGTTTGGAGCTAGCCTATCGACAGACACAACGTGAGCTGAGGGAAGGAAGGGAGACTACGCCTGCATGACTGAATGGAATGAGGTAGTACAGACAGTGCAGGATGGTCATTTTTCTTTTCTTTTCCTTTGGTCCATCGCCTATGCTCTCAAACGCACTTCACTCTATCTATTTTTCATATTTATTTTATTCTTTTATTTCGAGGATAATGGAATAAGC
The DNA here is from genome assembly GCA_028751875.1 of Rapana venosa. Lineage (NCBI taxonomy): Eukaryota > Metazoa > Mollusca > Gastropoda > Neogastropoda > Muricidae > Rapana > Rapana venosa. The sequence goes on from CM054149.1 coordinate 11,620,525, forward strand.
ACTTATGTGCTTTTTTTTAACATCTAGTCCCCGTGTGTATGCAGTTTTTCAAATTTTGTTATCAGTTCCCACCGGTACACAACGGCTTACTCTTAGGGGTGTGTGTGTGTGTGTGCGTTGTGTGTGCGTGTGCGTACATGCGTGCGCGCATACCCGCAAATTCTTTACAAGTCAGCGCGTGCCCTTGCACGCTTCAGAGGTCGCACCAGCAGTGTGTGCGTAGTGCATGCATGTGGACACAGACACACGACCAAATGTATGCTCTTTCTTGTTTGTACAGTGGATGCCTGCAAGTGATCAGTTCTCTTCATATGAACAACCTCCTACAGTGCACGTTCTTTGCCAGGGACCCCCCTCCACTCCAGTCCTGCCTGTTGCCGCTCAGTGAAGACCCCACTGGCAGATTCGTGGCTAAATCTGCTGCAGTCGTCCAGCCCGCCCCCCCTCCCCTACGACCACCACAAGTGGTCAGTGGATTGGGTAAGTCTTCATCGTGGAACGCTCAGTCAGAGGCTGTGGTATGATTAGTGGCTTTCTTTCCCACTCATGGAATTCCACTTAGTCTTTAGTGATCGACTATGACTCTCTGACTAGGAGGCCTGACTTGCATAGTCCTTAATATTTGCTGCAGCCCTGGGGCTGGTTGGTCCTTTGGAGAACATCTCCAGCGCTGACTGTCCTTGGCCGAGCGAGTAGGGGTGCACTGTGGGCAAGGCATCTCCACTATAATCAAATTGCTGCCCAGTTTCCGAAACAGCAGCTGCCTCCTCTGCTGTTTTGGAGGTCATCGTCGAATACGACGGACAAACATATGAGTGAAAATGCCTTGCGCTGCCGTTAATCAAAGTCAGGCCCAGCATATACATCCGACTTCGGCGTAGGAGAGAATTGTTATCTTGTAAGTCTTTGTGGGGAAGAAAAAAGGCAGGAGAATGGACCAAGAAGGCAGAAATAGACAAGAAGGGGGTGTCGGGAAGAAAAAGAAGGCAGAAACAAAGAGAGGGATAGAAAAGAGGGAATTGTTAACACAGAACTTCCAGAAGATGGGGATGCTATCTATACACTGACAGCCCCCATCCCCGGCATCTTGAGAGAGGAATTGGATGAGCGAGTATATTAATATTATGACAACACACGATCGCAGACAATACAACAAACACAACCACCCGAACCATACCAACAGCCGTGTTCAGAGGCACTGACTGATGTAGAGAAACCAACACATTAACGTATGTGTCCAACCACAAAGAAACTTGACTGGGGCTAGCTTGACTAGCCCCAGTGAATTAGAACGTTCTTTAAACTCCTCTCCTTTCACACACATTCTTTACAATAACTGGGCTGATTTGTTCACTAGATAGTGCCTTTCTCTCGAAACAGTTGTCCCCCCCCCCCAACCCCCAAAAAAAAAAAAAATCCCAACCAAAAAAAGACACAACCCACAGAACGTATCCCCGAGCTATTTTTATCGCATCCAATCTTTTGCATACGAATTACCAAGATTTTCAACACGGCTATTTTGATATTGATCATTATGCTTGCATTAAACGCCTCTGTTCTCTCCTTCCGCAAGGAATGAAAAGGAAAGAACGAAAGAAAGAAAGAAAGAAAGGAGAAAAAGGAAGACAGCAACAAAGACAAAACAGCGGAGAGAGTGAGCGAGAGAAAGTGTAGCGTTTGTTCAGATGGCATGTATTTTCAAAAGAAGAGAGAGAGGGGGAGGGAGAAAGAGAAAGAGAGAGAGGAGAGGGGGGGGGGGGGGGGGAGAGAGAAAATGAGGATAAAACGGAATGGCGACCCAAAACTGATGGGCTGGTCTATCAGGTTTTAGAAGGAGAGAGGAAAAAGGGAAACTATTCAGTACTTCTTCATACATGGAGACACAAAAACAAAAACAACAATTGAAAGGAAGGAGGGACAGGATTGAGAAACAAGAGACTGTAGACTGACCCCCTCCTACTCCCCCAGCACACACACGCACGCACGCTCGCACGCGCGCGCGCGCACGCACACACACACCCAAAAGAAACACCCCCCCCAAAAAAAACAACAACCCACAACAAAAAACAAACCAACCAAACACACAGGAAACACACACACACAGAAAACACACTCACACAAATCCACAACAACCCCCCCAAAAAAAACAACAACCAAAAACAACAAACAAATAAACACCAAACAAACAAACCAAAAAAACCCTTCACAAAACAACAAACAAAAATTGAAAAAAAACTAAAAACAAATTAAAAAAAAACAAAAGAAAACTACTACAAGACAAAAACATGACCAACAACAACATCATGAAAAACAAAATCGATGACTTAAAAAATCGAATAAATTTATCAAAATAAAACTAAAAATGAAAAGTTGACAGAATAGGCCTAAATATCGTACACGTTCAAGGAATTATGTCCCTTTGCTTGTTTTCAGCTTTTCGCGTTGTACAGTCGGTCAAAGAACAAGGTGACAGAGAGAGGGAGGGGGAGGGGGAGTGTAAGGTTGGGGGGGGGGAGGGGGGGGGGGGGGGGGCGTGGGGGGGTTGTTGGTGGTGGGAGGAAGAGTGTGCAAGGGGAATTCGGGTCGTCGATTTGTCCTAAATTTATTTCTTTTTTGTCTCCCCCCCACCTCTCTCCTCTCCTCCTTCCCACCCCCTCTCTCCTCCCCCCCCCCCCCTCCCTCCCCCCCCCCCTCTCTCTCCTCCCCTTTCTATGCTTGTCCCTAATTTTGAACATAATTTTACCCTATATAAAAGAAACACCACACACCCCCCCACACACCACAAAAGATGTGCCCGTCCAGTACGCTAATCTTCTTCCCGTACGGGTGTTTGGTGGGTGTGGGGGTGGTGTGGTGATGGTGCCTATCCTATCGGTTCAAAACCCGGCACAACCTAGGACAAGCAACCCAGCAGACAAGAGAGAGAGAGAGACCAGAAGAGAGAGAGACAGAGAGAGAGAGAGAGAAAACAGACACAGGGGAAGAGAAAGAGACAAAAGAGAGAAGGGGGAAAAGAGAGAGAGAGAGAGAGAGAGAAGAAGAAAAAGAGAAGGGAGAGAAAAGACAACGGAGAGAGACAAAGAGAGGGGAAAAAGGGGAAAGAGAGAGAGAGAGAGAGAGGGGGGGAAAAACAAAAAAGAGAGAGAGAGGAGAGGGAGAGAAAGAGAGAGGGAAAAAAGGGGGAAGAAGCAGAGAGAGGGAGAGAAGAGAAAAGAGAGAGAAACAAGAGAGGGGAGAGACGGGAAGAGAAGTTGTGAAGTCACCCAGGCACCCAGGTAGGAGGGAGGGGTGTGGGAGCAGCAAGCTTTTGAAGCTTATCATACGCATATCCCCCCTGGCTGGGCACCGCGCAGTTCCCTAAGTAAAACACCTCTCCATCTCCTCCCCCCCAATCCCGGGACTATGTTTCAAGTGGCGCTTTATGCGGCGCGACAAGAGTTGTGGTCCCCTTCCCCTTCATCCCCCACCTAGGTAACGCCCTACAGATAAAAGTAAGTCATTTATCGGGGTCCGGGGCACTGGGAAATTCTGCAATGCACTGGACGGCGGCTTTCCATTGCTTTGCCATTAATTTAACTGGATCAAACAGCCCAGCGCGGAAGGGAGGGAGGAGGAGGGAGACGAGACGCAAGGGGAGGAGAGGAAGGAGGGGGGAGAGAGGAGGATGAGGAGTGAAAAAAATGGCCAACTGGTGGGGACCGCAGAGAACACTTTCACATCATATCCCTTCCCAAAGCAAAGAATCTTGGGGAAGTTCTGGCTGTCCCTCTCTCCCCACGTTGCTGTTGTATTATCGGCCCCGTTGATTTCAGCTGGCACCGGCCATAAAAAAGAAAAAAAAAGAAAAAAAATGCTGATACGCACACCGCTCGTGTATGCACAACCCACGAGAAGCGAAATTTTTACGATAATAGTGTGTGTGTGTGGTGTGTGTGTGTGTGTACGCACAAATTCCCTCTCCCATCCTCACTCTCTCTCTCTCTCCCCTCTCTTTCTCTCCTCCTTCAACACACATACACACACAAACACACACTAAACCAACACACACACACATCCGCCTCTCATCTATTCTCTCTCTCACACACACACCTCTTTTCTCACCCTCTTAAAACAACACTCCCTCTCCCCTCACTACACACTCTATATCACACACACACACACACATCCCACTCTCTCTCCTCTCCCTTCTCCTCTTTAACACACACACTCCCCCCCCTCTCTCTCTCTCCTCACACACACACACTCTCCCCCCCCACTCACACTCCCATCTTCTCACACACACACACCATACACACACTCTCTCCCCACACACTCTCTCTCTCTCTCTCCTCCTCCTCACTCTATCATTCACTCTCTCTCTCTCACCCTCTCCACACACACCACCCCCCACACACACACCCACCCACACACACACCACACCTCTCTCTCTCTCTCTCCACACTCTCCCACCTCCACACCACACACACACACACACACACACACACACACAACAACACACATTGTGAAAAGGAAGAGCGTGGGCAGGAAGGTTTGTGTAACATGCAACCACAATCAAAGAGGGAATCAAGATAACTGTATAGAAATCAATCATGCAATGCACTTACCAAAAGAAACTGGATGCAATTACACGTCTGCACATATGTTGCCAACCTATCGCTGGAGATCTATCACAGCATGCGTGCACACAGACTGTCTATCATATATGCATGCATGCACGTATGTCTGAGTGAATGAAATGTATGTATTGTATGTGTATTGTGTATGTTTTTATAAATGTATGTTTGTATATATATTTATATTTATATTTATTATCCACCATTGTATCCGATATAGTTGATGTCTAGCCTGTTTATGCAACTATTTATAGGTATCAATTTGAAATCAGTTCATCTCTTCATCACGAATGAATTCGCCAGCTATCTGAATGAGACTCTCTCTCTTTCTCTCTGTCTCTGCTTGTCTGTCTGTCTGTCTGTCTGTATCTCTCTCGATCTCTTTCCCTCCCCACCCCGGTATGTGCATAGTTGTGCGGGTGAGTGCACAAAAGCGCACATTCTTCTTCACAACCCCCAGTATCAAAAGTCGCTACCATGATCAAACTTCGCCCACTCACACAGATCAACACTCCGTGACAAACCGACAACCCCCCCCGCCCCCCCCCACCCCCCCCCCCCCCCCCACCCCCCCCCCCCCCACCCAAGTGTTACTTGAACAGTAAGTTTCAGTTTTCATCACAGACGCAACAAACAGCACCTGCGGTTTAGTCTGTATACGTGTTACACCGCATATACCCAAAAAATCCACAAGAGAAAAAAAAAGAAATAAAATAGATATATAAGAATAACGAAAAAATATTTTTCAACTGTTTTCCCCTCTAGTTTTTAGGGTGTTACAACCACTGAAAGCAGCACGAGCATGGTTAACAACTGGATGGGTGACCGTTTGTGCGCCTTGGCTTCAGTACAGTCCCCCTAGTTCACCCAGCTGTAAATGGGTACCTGTCCTCTTTAGGGTCAAGGAAGGTAAAGCAACGAGGGAGAGGAGATGGGCGCCGCCCTCAATATGCTGGGCCCTGGAGAAGCTGAGCTCTCTGACGCCTCGCTCACCATCGACCGCATACGTCACCTTTACCAACTAGTTTACCACCAAAAATGATAATAATAATACAAAATATTGTTCAAGTTTTCAGGGTGTCCCAACCACTGTACCACCACCCACCCACCCAACCAGAATACCTACGCCCTTCAACCAATACTCTTTTCCTTTTCCAGCCAGTCGCTGGGGCAGCCATCCAGCCAGCATTTTGTGGAGGCCCTGCACTATCTTATCGGGCAAGACAGGCCCGGCCCCGCAAGCTTATCTGCCCGGGGCTTATCCCCTGATTGTGGCCACGTTTCTATTTTTCCCTGCACACCACCCTTCCTTACTTCCCTGAGCTGCCTGCTGCCTGCCTGCCTGCTTGTCTGCCTAGCCGAGCCTGTAGGCGGTGGCACGCCACCAAACACCTTCCAAGCTTGTGTCATAAATTCAGAAATCCACTGAAAATAGTCTGAGAATATCTGCGATCTCTCTCACACGCGCGCGCGCGCGCGCGTACGCACGCACACACACATACATACATACAGCACACACACACACACACAAAAAGAAAGAAGAGAGAGAGAGCAAGAGCTAGCGAGGGAGTGATGGTGGTGGGCTGGATTGGATGGACCCGGCAAAGGCAGATAGTGTGGGGTAACGGGCAGATAAGGACCCCAAGTCCTGTGATAGGTTTGGAAGGGAAGAGATATGGGCGTGTGCGCCAGGCTAGGGGGTGGGGTAGGGTGGGGGTGGGGGGTGGGGGGGGGGGGGGAGAGAGGGAAGCCGCCGCACTTGACGTCCTATCTGCCCTGATACCATGGCACCTTCCAACAGACTAGATCCCCTATCCGCGCCAGACTACCAAGCCCCTCTTGTTGGTGTGTGTGTGTGCGTGTGTGTTGGTGTGTGTGTGTGTGCGTGTGTGTGTGTGTGTAGGGAGCCATTTTTTATGTCTTTCTGCGGCGCATGAGCAATTGTGTCAGAATACCGTAAAACAATAGGCTGTAAAAAGAGAATATTTAATGCCTTTAGAAATGCAGGTTATTGATTCATTCACCTCTCCCCCTACCCATCCAACCACCACCATCCTCAACCAAGATCCCTGCTCCCCCTCCCCCCTCCAGAAAAAAAAAGCCGCCCCCACCCCCCACAGAGAACAACCAAAGAAATAAAACAACACCCCCCCCCCCCCCCCCCCAACAAAAAAAAAAGATAAACAGCAAAACAAATAAAATGACGGTTTGTTCCTGAAATACCGATTATCTTTACAAGCATAAACAACGCCAGTGTCTGACATTTATTCTTGGCTAACATAAATAACTCAAAGCTGATGTCATTCCGATGTCCATGCTTCAGCCACCGTCAGCCCAGATGTTTAAATATATATATATATATATTTTTTTTTCTCAAGTTCATACAATAGGTAATGCAGCTTGAAAAGGCTCTGTCGACTTGTTAACTGAAGATGGATGGGCTCTGCCTAGGTTCAATTTGCCCACGACACACACCGCCCCCCAAAATGCATCGCAGTGTAGTGCAGTGTAGTGCGTATAGTGTAGGTGTAGTGCGGTATAGTGTAGTGTAGTGCAGTGTAGTGTAGTGCAGTATAGTGTAGTGCAGTGCAGTATAGTGTAGTGTAGTATAGTGTAGTGCAGTGCAGTATAGTGTAGTGTGGTGCAGTATAGTGTAGTGTTGTACAGTGCAGTGCCCCGACGAGTCGTCAAGAAGTTAATTAAAGGTGATTTTATCTCGTTCCTCGGCTTAAGCTCCGAGGTTCACCAATGGTGAGGTTTTGCGTCTGCGACCGTTGTTTTTTTGCCCACCACGAAGATAGCCATATTCCGACTTTGGGAATAATTCTGGGTATGTTTTTTGTTTCCGTATAACCCACCGAACGCCGAGATATGAATGAATGAATGTACCAACTGGAAACAAAACTTTGACTTTGACGGGGTCTTTAATTTAACGAGCATATTTAAATTTCTGTATGTGTATACATACACGAAAGAAATTAAGGCACTGGCAGGTCTGAACTTGAAAGTTGACCTAGGAGATGGTTAAAAAAATCCCCACCCTCACCTGTCCCGTAGTCCTGTAGACCGTGTGAAGATCGCAAAAATCCCCACCCTTAATTCACCAGACGCCGCCGAGATTTGAACCCTCGACTTCATGGACCCATGGGATTGAATTCGAACGTTCTTAACCACTTGGGGCTATGAGGGAATGCACAGTCACTTTTTGTCAACAGCATCTCCTTACAATCTGTCCATGTATAGGCCTATAACGAAACTATCTTAGAACAAAGATCTTAGGACTGAACAACAACAGTACTAAAGCAATAGATATAATAGCATCAACTGCTGAAGTCTTGTATCATTTCACAGTGGGAAGGTTACTAGTACAGTAGCCCTTCCTGTGGCACCGCAAGCTCCCCCTCTGCTTTGATGATGATGATGATGATGATGACGATGATGATGATGATGATTAGAAATTGCCTGTCGAAATCGTCTGGTAGTGGATAGACATTAAACCAGGAGAATTTTTTTTTAAAATAAAAAAACCAAAACAAAACCCAGAACGCTCTCTTTGCTCGGGAGAAATCAGATAGGGAGGGGAGGGGGGGCGGGGGTATAATCAAAAGATATTTTAATCAGATAGGGGGAAGAATCAAAAGATATTTTATATCAGATAGGGGGAAGAATCAAAAGAATTCTTGGACTTGCCCAAATTCCAACTTATTGTAAGTTTATTAAAAAAGAACTGTATTAGAACATTATTTCTGCTGTTGAAAAGTAACCTGGTGAATAGAAGTATGCGTGTTGCTGGGTTGTCTTACAACACACACACACACACACACACACACACACACACACACACACACAACACACACACACACACACACACACACACAACACACAACACCACTGTGAAATAATGAAAAATTCGACATAAACCACCACAACAGTATCCGATAACAGGATAAAAGGGGATATAAATAAAACATCCTATTGGCTCCCGATGAAGCATTTTGTAATGAGTGTTTCAACACTCCTTAACTCATTTCTTCTTTTATCAATAAATTAAGCAATAACAACCAATTAAAGTCGCAAAGTCACTCAGAAAACATATCCGCCTTTGTACCGTAATCACCACACAATTAGAAACCCACCAGGCCTCTGAATTCCATCTTAAAGCCGGAATCCGACGACATGAAACCCGTGACGTCAGGCAATAAATGAGAACAGCCCTGGCAAGATGACCATAAACTTAGACCCATCAACGATGTCGTTAAAAAAAATAAAGATAATTATGTGGTAATGGTTATGGAACAACCGAACGATACAATCTCAGACTCGCACTGACAGTGCCAGCGAAACTTTTAGATTAACAACGGGAAAGTGTGTGTTATTCTCTGCCCCCCCCCCCCCCCCCCCCCCCATTCGGCAAAAATCATATTTTCATCCATCGACCGGGGCTAGGTCCGGGGGGTCGAGGGTTTTAAGTGGGAGGGTAGAGTGGGAGAGAGAGAGAGGAGAGGATGAGAGGAGAGAGAGAGAGGAGAGGAGAGGGGGCCGAGGGGGGGTGGGAGTGGGCGGGGAGGAGAGATCGGGATAAAAGAGATGGAGAAGGGAGGGGGGAGGAGGGAGGAATGAGTGAGCAGGGAAAATGAACTGAAATGCGAATAAATACACTCATTAACGCAAGTTGACAGATAACGGCCTAATAAACGTAAAAAAAAAACAGCTAGAACCCACAACAACAACAAAAACACAAACAAAAACCCCCACCCCACCCAACTGTGCACAATCCATCATAATACTTCAAGCGCACGCGACGCGCTGTAATAAAAGGCGATAAATAAACAGAACGTGCAACCTGGGCCCCGCTATCTCCGGCAGGAGCCGATCGGCGGCCGGCTAACATGGAGCAGTCAGCTTTGCACATAAAACATTTTTCTCTTCTTCTTTTTTTTATATTTTTATCTGCGATAGGCAAGAAGTTATAATCTGCGAAGGCAAGAAGCTCCATCAGGACTCTGGAGAGAGAGAGAGCACCCGTTTGATATGTCACCCCCCATCTTTCCCAACATCCAATTTATTGCAGGCACATCAAAAGATTCAGCAGGTAGTTGGAAAAAACACCCTTTTTTCAAAACGACCCCCCCTTTTCATGGGGGGTCCGCTTCTCGATGAAGGTGAGAACATCAGTTTTGGAATTTCTGCAACTGTCAGGCCCCCCCCCTCCCCCACCCCCCTCCCCCTCTCCCCCCCCCCCCCCCACTCCCCCCCCCCCCCCCCCCCCCCCCCCCCCACCCCCTCCCTCCCTTCCACCCCACCCCCCCCCCCCCCCCCCCCCACCCCCCCCACCCCGCCCCCCCCCTCCCCCCCCCCCCCCCCCCCCTCTCCCACTCCCCCCCACCCCCTCCCCCACCCCCGACCCCCCACCCCCACCCCCCCCCCCCACCCCCCCCCCCCCCCCTCCCCCCCCCCCCCTCCCCCACCCCCCCCCCCCCCCCACCTCCCCCCCCCCCCCCCCCCCCAATCTTCTCCCTCTCTCCCCCCCCCCCCCCCCCCATCGATTATCACGCAACTTACTACTAACCTTGCCCTCTCTATCCTGGAAACATCTTATTCCAGTCCCCCTTCCTTGCTTCCAAACTTGTTCGGTTCAGCCATAAAAGCTGGTGGAGTTTGTTGGTATCGCGTACCTGTTTGTGTCGTTGATGTCTGAAAATTGTGCATTTTATTGTGTAAACATGGATTTATTTTCAAATTTTTTACAGTGCTTTGCACGCACGTTGTGGGACACACACACAGACACACACCACAAACACAGACACACAACATATTAATATATATTTTATATATAATATTATAATTTTATATATTAAATTTAATTGGGGCACTTGTCCGAATGTTTAGGCTCAAACTGAACCCAAGTAGGGTTCCGGGCTCGTCCCCGCTCGCTCGTGGTTGTTTGTCCTTTGGGGAAAGACACTTTACTCTTTTTTTCCTCATTCCACCCAGGTGGTACAAGTGGTACCAGCTCTGCTGGGGAAGTATCTGGCGACAGGACTAGCGCCGTCACGGGGGGTAAAAACCCTCAGTTCGCTTTAAAGCACAGAAACCGGGATAAGCTCCGTCTAGGGCCTTTTGGCTCGAAAAAACATACTTAAATTTTTTATTATAAATAATATAAAATATATATTAAAAATTTTATATATATATAAAATTTCATTTACACATTTAAAATCATACTAAATTTTAAAATTAAAATATGTGTATGTAGTAATATTGATTCCCTTTACATTGCGTGTACTAAAAAATTCATTTTTCAGAGCCCATGGGGTATAAAAGATGCACGCTATTCATTATCGATAAATAGACCTCGTTTACAACCACACTAGTCACACCTCGATTCGCAAAATTTGAAGCTTTTTTTTGCTACAATAAATAAATCGACCTATTTCTATTATTTTCTTCATGCTTAGAAGCCAATGAGGACGGGATTTTTTTTTCTCGTTTTCTTTTATATCGAGGATAATGGAATAAGCACTCATGTGCTTTTTTATACCCAGTCCCCGTGTGTATGCGGTTTTGTGAATTCTGTCATCTGTTCC
>CM054149.1:11636724-11664224 GCA_028751875.1 Rapana venosa
CATCATTAAACCATACACAGTTTGTGAATCCGCTTTTCTTTTCATAAAAAAATGCTTTTACTTCTTATTGATGGCAGTAGTCAAGGGTACGTATGTGCGGGGGAAAAAAAGTAAAGGAGTCCCATAACTATAAGGTCGTAGGGGAGCGAGGCGTCAGAGACCTCACTTCTCTAGGGCCAGCATATTGAGGGCGGCGCCCATCTCCTCTCCCTCGCTGCTTTCCCTTCCCTGACCCTAAAGAGGGCAGGTACCCATTTACAGCTGGGTGAACTGGGGGAACTGCACTGAAGCCAAGGCGCGCAAACGGTCACCCATCCAACTGGTAACCACGCTCGACGCTGCTTAACTTGGCTGGGGGAAAGCGAGTGCTCCGACCACTGAGATATCCCGTCCCCATACGTATGTGCGGAGGTCAGACATAATTATGCTTGTGTTTTATTGTACCATACAGACGCGGAAGATTCCTCTACACCAAACCCGAAATCCGCAGTAAACAATATTCCTGCAACTACTAGGTCCTGTTTCTCCACGATGAAGACGTAACCAAAAACACAGCGGGGGCCATTTTTCCCCTTTAGTTGCGTGTTTATTAAAAGCTTGTGATTTCTTCAGAGAGTGGCTTTTAAAAAAACTTTCTAAAGAATTTCGCCAAAAACAATACTCTTGTTGCTTTCAGTTGGGTTTTTTGTGTTTTGTTTTGTTTTCTGTTTGGAAGTGCTTCAAATGTAGGATGCATGCAGAACCTTGGATTATTGTGTCATCCAAAGCCATGTAAGATTAGACAATCCAAATTTATGTAAAATTAAGCAATCCAAAATCATGTAAGATTAAATTATCAAAATTCACGTAAGAATGAATGTATCGAGACAACCAAACAAATTAGCAGAGTTTTTTTTTTTTAAATGCATGTATAGATGTAGTGATCCTTCAGTCTGGAAGACTATGGAGTTGCGCTCTAGGTATTAATTCTGGTACAGCGTCGGGTGTGGTTGGGTAGCAGATTATATATATATATATATATATATTTGCATAATAATCGATGTGAAATACCAGGAAACCTTCACAGCCAACCACTGCTATTAAGACTGTTGAGGTTTGAACCACTGTCTCTAAACACAGAACTTTTCCTAGCATACACCGATCATTCGGTGTACATTGTTTATCTGTCGGTCATAACCCGGTCCTCTTCGCGTTATGCCTTGTATCTCATGCCTTAGAACAGGAGGCCTCTCTTCAGCCTCATCTTTCGTGGTGTCTACGAATTTGGTTTTGCAACGAGTGCGGATTTAACATAAAAAAGTTAACATGTTTTAAAGTAATTAGTTACATGGGCAGGGGAAAATCAGTTCGTTCATTGTTTTCAGGAAAACGCTTTTATCACTCTGGGAATAAACGTCAATAAAAAAAAGAAGCTCACACGATCGTAATAACAGTTCTATTAAATGAAATCAAACACAGAGAACACACAAAACAAATCGACGTACCCCCCCCCAAAAAACCCCCAACCCCAAACAACAACAAAAAAGCAGCCAACAACAAACAAACAAAAAAACAACAAACAAACAAAAACAAACAAAAAAACCACAACAAACAAAACAAACAACCAAAAACAAAAACCCAACAAACCAACCCCAACAACAAACAAAAAACCCACAAACAAACCAACAACAAACAAAAGCAAAAACAACAACAAAACAACAACAACCAACCACAACAAAACAAAACAAAAAAGAAAAACAACAATAAACAAACAAAAACAAAACAAAAACTTAAAACAAAAAAACCGAAACAAAAAAACCAAAATTTAAAAGAACAACAATGCAAAAAAACCCAAACAAACAAATAAAAGCCAAATAAACCGAAAACCCTACAAACAAACAAAACCAGAATACAACACAACTTGATCTAACAAACCATTTCATCCCACAAAAAGATACTACCGATCGCATGAAATCTTGAACGGTGAAAAAAAAAATCCAGCAGACACAGACACCGAAACAAATAACGATAAACATTAACAAGTCACACTCACCTGCATCTTTATCAGCTCCTTCAGTTTCAGGTGAATCCGTTGATACTGCAACATACAAAAAAACAACAACAAACATATTATTCAGAAGATGACAGCAATAATGAGCAAATTATTTAGATATCCGTTTCAAATTTCAAATTAAGTTACTGCATCGGTCTTTTTGAACTAGAAATCCTTCCTGCCACGGCTGTACAGGTAAAATTTCTTGTATACTTAGTTTACTCCTACAACAGTGATATCATTTAATTTCATTTATACCCCTTTATGTCACGAGATTTCTCTGCGCGAAATTCGGGCTGCTCTCCCCGGGGAGAGTGCGTCGCCACAAGAGCAGCGCCACCTTTTTTGTTTGTCTGCAACTGTATTTCTTTCCCTATCAGAGTGGCTTTTTTCAAGAATTTTGCCAGGGACAACTCTCTTAATGCCGTGGGTTCTTTTACGTGCGCTGAATAATTTTGTGTAACATACAGGACATCGGTTTATCGTTTCATCCGAAAGACTAGCGCCCAGACCACCACTCATGGTCTAATGGATGGGGGAAAAGTTTCGGGCCCAAACGGGATTCGACCCACCGCACACTTCCGACCCGGACTTTTCGCATTCTAGACAGGCGCGTTACCTCTAGACCACCGATCCAATCGGTATATCTGGCATATAGTACTGTATATTTGTGAGATCTTTACACTAATAATTTATGAGTTAACAGCAGCTTCTCTTGTCTCTTTGCCTCAGTCCCAAACAGACTTTTTAGTATACATTTATTTTCGTACCTTCTGTTCCACGTGTAGCATACATATTATGCATTGCGTTTCGCGCTCTGGATACGAAATCCCAAAAAAACAGGCCACTTTAAAACAAGACAGGACTTTCGATCATCAAACCCACTCCCCCATCTTACGAATCTATGGCATTGTCTGCGATCTGTGTGGTTTCAAAGTATTGAGTCCAGGGGCGGGATAGCCTAGTGGTTAGAGCGTTGTGCTCGCAATCTGACGGCCCAGGTTCGAGCCACCACAGAGACGCCCGTTTCCTTCGGATGAGACTATAAACCGAGGCCCCGTACGCGAACGCACGCAGAACATCTTGCGCATACGTCAAATCCTGTTCCTCTGTTTGTAAGAGTAGGCCATTGTGTGCCGGTAGGAACAGATGACAAATTTACAAAACCGCATACACACGGGGACAGGATGTAAAAAGCACATAAGAGCTTATTCCATTATCCTCGATATAAAAGAATAAAATGAATAAATAAATAAAAGGGGGGATTTTTTCTCCTGCAGTTAACATCAGTACTGACTCAATACCGACTCTGCTCTCCCGAAAGTCCTAAGGATGAGACTGTATTAATCGAGGCCCTGTGTGCGAACGCAAACAGGACATCTTAAATAATAATAATAATAATAATATATGGAATTTATATAGCGCTGAATCTTGTAAAACAAACAAAACAAACATCTTACACATACAATAAAACCTGTTCTGCCTTCCAGAAGAGTAGGCCATTCGTGCCGGTAAGAAAAGATGACCCCAAAAAATGTAAAAAGAAAAAAACCGCATGCGCGGTATTGTCATGTTGACACATCTCGCAGTCGGAATGCGGTTGCTTTCATGGTGGGTAAAAAACGGTTGCATTCGCAAAAATTTCACCCTTGGTTAAAGTCGGATCTCTAGCCAAGGAACGAAAAAAAACCCAAACAAACAAACCAACAAAACAGAACAACAACAACAACAAAACACTGACTGACTGTGGTCTATGCATGTACGCTTTGTTTATTTAGAATATGCCGTAAAACAGACATTTATAATAATAATAATATAAAAATTTAATAACGATGAAAATGGTGATGATGATGATTATGATGATGATGATAATAATAATAATAGATAATAATAATAATGATGATGAAGATAATAACCCAGATTTGCTTTTCCAAGATTTTCAGTTTTGTTAATGTACATTGCAAGGAGCAGTTGTGTTGTGAAATAATGAGAAAAGGCTATGTAAAAGAGATGAATGATGAATGAATGAATGATTTTTCATAGGCAAGGATGAAGATTTTTGGCCAGGCCTAGCCTTACACTATGTCGGTATATAAACACACACATAGGATACATCAAAACAACACTATGTCCGTATATAAACACACACACACATAGGATACATCAAAACAACACTATGTCCGTATATAAACAAACACATAGGCTACATCAAAACAACACTATGTCCGTATATAAACACACACATAGGCTACATCAAAACAACACTATGTCCGTATATGAACACACACATAAGCTACATCAAAACAATCCGTATCCGTATATAAGCTACATCAAAACAATCCGTGTATATACAATGCTAGTCTTACACTATGTCGGTATATAAACACACACATAGGATACATCAAACAACACTATGTCCGTATATAAACACACACACACATAGGATACATCAAAACAACACTATGTCCGTATATAAACAGACACATAGGCTACATCAAAACAACACTATGTCCGTATATAAACACACACATAGGCTACATCAAAACAACACTATGTCCGTATATACACACACATAGGCTACATCAAAACAACACTACGTCCGTATATAAACACACATAGGCTACATCAAAACAATACTATGTCCGTATATAAACACACACATAGGCTACATCAAAACAATCCGTATATAAACACACACATAGGCTACATCAAAACAATACTATGTCCATATATAAACATACACATAGGCTACATCAAAACAATCCGTATATAAACACACACATAGGCTACATCAAAACAACACTATGTCCGTATATAAACACACACATAGGTACATCAAAACAATCCGTATATAAACACACACATAGGCTACATCAAAACAATCCGTATATAAACACACACATAGGCTACATCAAAACAACACTATGTCCGTATGTAAACACACACATAGGCTACATCAAAACAACACTATGTCCGTATGTAAACACACACATAGGCTACATCAAAACAATCCGTATATAAACACACACATAGGCTACATCAAAACAATCCGTATATAAACACACACATAGGCTACATCAAAACACTATGTCCGTATATAAAAACACACATAGGCTACATCAAAACAATCCGTATATAAACACACACATAGGCTACATCAAAACAATACTATGTCTGTATATAAACACACACATAGGCTAATCAAAACAATACTATGTCCGTATATAAACACACACATAGGCTACATCCAAACAATACACAATACATATGCATCAATGAAACACGAAAACAAAAAAAAAATGCAAACAATATTTAATAACAAGTTTCAACACCCCAAAATACAACACATACCAAAATCCATCTATTGTTTAAATCAACACAACAACAACCACACACAGATACAACCACACATAGACACATGCACGCACGCACACACAATGAACAATCACAGCACAAAGGTGTTTTTCCCCCCCAATAGGCATACTTGTATGAACGCACATACTTTTATCCCTCAAAGCAGGTCACAAGTTTCAACACCCCAAAACACACCACATACCAAAATCCATCTATTGTTTAAATCACCATAACAACAACCACACAGATACAACCACACATTGACGCACGCTCACACAAAGGTGTTTTTTCCCCCCAAATACGCATACTTGTACGAACGCACATGTGTATTTTCCCCCACTGTGGATAACAAAGCTTCCATAAAGTTATACAATTTGAATTCATTGAAGAGCTATAACTACCACTGTGGTAGTGGTTTTTTTTGAGAAAATGAAATTTATCCATCAAAGCGCATCACTACTCAACAGCATCCCATGCGTACGTGGAATTCAGCTGATTACGGATGCCTACAACTAGCTCTGATGCCGCCAGACAATGCGTGCCTGGAGCCGGGACAGATACACTGAGGAAGAGAGAATGCACTGCTAAGTGTTCGATTGGGCACCACAGTGAACTTAAGGTGTGTGTAACTTATGTGTGTATTTCCCCCCACTGTGGACAACAGAGCTTCGTAAAGTTAGACAATTTGAATTCAACGAAGAGCTATAACTACCACCACTGTGGTAGTGGTTTTTGTGTGTGGAGAAAATGGAATTTATGTTATCTTGTAGTAGTACTATGAGTGCAGCCGCTACTACTGTTACAGCAAAGAGGACGAATAATAATCAAAGGAAAGGAGTGAGATCATCTATCTATCTATCTATCTATATATATATATATATATATATATATATATATATATATATATGCGCGCGCGTGTGTGTGTGCGCGTGTGCTCTATTCACTCAGTTGGATGGGATCATGGGAATATGAATGTCTATTACAAAACACATATTTCCATCATAGTTATTCTTTTTATTTCGAGGATAATGGCATAAACACATGAGTGGTTTTTTTGTTGTTACATCCAGTCCCCGCGTGCATGAAGTTTTGTAAATGTTATCCTCCGTTCCCACCGGCACAAAACGGCCTACTCTTCCAAAAAGGCGGAACAGGCTTTAACGTGTGTGCAAGATGTGCGCGAGCCCACACACCATGAT
The DNA here is from genome assembly GCA_028751875.1 of Rapana venosa. Classification (NCBI taxonomy): domain Eukaryota; kingdom Metazoa; phylum Mollusca; class Gastropoda; order Neogastropoda; family Muricidae; genus Rapana; species Rapana venosa. The sequence continues at coordinate 11,643,310 of CM054149.1, forward strand.
AGCCCAAGTCTAGCTCCTTTCTTTTTCATCCTGTATGACCTCCTGTATGTGGAAGTGAGGTATGCTGAGAACTGGCTTAAAGAGTCATCTGTGGTGTGTATGTGTGTGTGTGTGTGTGTGTGTGTGTGTGTGTGTGTGTGGTGTGTGTGTGTGAGAGAGAGAGAGAGAGTGTGTGTGTGTGTGTGCGTGCGCGTGTGTATTGAGTGTGTGTGTTATTCCATTATTTTGAAAATAATGGAATAAGTACTCATATGCTTTTTTCATCCTGTGAATGTATGTGAATGTGTGTGTGTGTGTGTGTGTGTGTGTGTGTGTGTGTGTGTGTGATGTAAGTGTGTGTGTGTGTGTGTGTGTGTGCGCGCGCGCGTGTGTATTGAGTGTGTGTGTTATTCTATTATTTTGAAGATAATGGAATAAGCATTCATGTGCTTTTTTTTCATCCTGTGATGTATGTGAATGTGTGTGTGTGTGTGTGTGTGTGTGTGTGTGTTGTGTGTGTGTGTGTGCGCGCGCGCGCGCGTGAAAAAGAGGGAGAGAGAGAGTGAGGGAGAATATGTGTGTGGTGTGAGTGTGTGTGTGTGTGCGCGTGTGTATTGAGTGTGTGTGTTATTCTATTATTTTGAAGATAATGGAATAAGCACTCATGTGCTTTTTTCATCCTGTGAATGTATGTGAATGTGTATGTGTGTGCGCGCGCGCGCGTGAGAGAGAGAGGGGAGAGAGAGAGTGAGGGAGAATATGTGTGTGTGTGTGTGTGTGTATCTAGCGCCTCTATCATCAAATCAATCCACACACACACACAACAAATCCTCACACCATACCTAATTTCACCGCCTTAGCACAGAACCTGTACCTGTTATGCAGAATCTTAACAGTCTTCATCCCTGATTTTACTTTACAACTTTGAAAATAAAACAAAACCCAGTAAGCACGGTTTTGGCAAAGCCTTATCACTTCACTAATACGTTTTTTAGTTTGTATTATTATATCATGTCTGTACTTCAAAAGCCGTCAGTTAAACAAATGAAACGTCAAGGATTTATCGCACAGTACTCGGGATCTTATCTGGCAAAGACAGGATCCCATTTTTCTTCTCCTTCTATCATCATCAATCAGAAACTCATGATGGGGACAGGGGGAATACCGGAGAAGGAGAGAAATGTGGCAGTGAATGTCGACTGTATTTTGAATCTCCTCTAGTACTTATTCTTAGAGAGAGAGAGAGAGAGAAAGAGAGAGAGAGAGAGAGAGAGAGAGAGAGAGAGAGAGAGGAGAGAGAGAGAGAGTGTGTGTGTGTGTGTGAGGGGGTGGGGTGGGGTGGGGGGTGGGGGCATGTGTGTGAGCGCGCGCGCTCTCCAACAGACACTACCCAAATGAGAGCCCGTAATTCAAGTCTTCAAGATCAGTTGGCACAGAAGCCTCTCACTTAACAACTTACTTATCCTTATTGTTAATGTAGATATCATCATTGATGGTGATGACAAAGCTGACAACTACGAAATATGATTACAAAGACGACGACAACATAAGTAACAGAGCCCCTCTAACGTGTGAATGAAACCGTGCTGCCTCCTTTTCCTTTCCGGTGGAATTGTGCCAAATCTTAAAGCTAAATCATACCAAGTAGCCTTTAATTAATAATCACTTCCGACTATTCACCGTTTATATACCCCCTTGCGCCTTTGAAAAGAAAAAGAGTGGTAAACGCCATAATAAATCTGTTGTCAAACTGAACAACAGACTAACCACTCGATACTGGAAACAAGACAACTGTGTGAACAGCCTACCAAAAAAGACAAGACACAAATTAACCATTCTAATCTCACCCCTCCCAAACACACCAAACGCCTCGCCATCAGCAGCAACCCTAGAATGCTTACACACAGAAAGAATTGTTGCCTTAAGATGATACTGTACCCTTTCCAGGGAAGGAGAAAAAACCCAATCCCCTCTTATAAGCGTGTACGTACAGTCAATGTGGGAACAGGTCGCCTTGGCTGGGATGATGGGGGAGCATGGGGTCAGGCTAATGATACTTCGCAGACTCTAATCACCTCGTCGCCCTATCTGCTGGGCCTATCTCTATCTTCTATTGTCGCAGGTGACCTTCAGAGCCCAAGCCCTGCCCAGAACCATAACATATATATGTCAGTCCCCTCCCTCCCTCCCCTCTCCCTCCCCAGCACATACACAGACCAGTTCCAGGCTGTATCGCACACCTTTCTTTATCAGCACCTCAAGACCCAAACCAATGGAAAAGGGAGAGGCGCTGTGACCACAAAGGCCGATAACTCTTGAGGGTGTCTGTTCGGGGATGGGGGGGGGGGGGGGGGGGGGGGGTGGTGAGAAACCGGTTCCAGAAAGCGGCGGGCGGAGAGAGGTGAGGTGAGTGAGGTAGTGAGGTAGGTGAGGCGACTTTGTGCCACAACCACGCCACGCCTAATCTTATCCTACCTGGGTCCTCCCGCCCACGGCCTGGGATCCTCTGTCGGTGATAACGGCCCGCCGATAATTGTCGTCGCAACGAATTCCATCTGGCCCCCTAATTGATGCTAAAACAAAAACCCTTCGCCCGATAAACCAGCCTGGGCTTTATCGTCGCCTCGCCATTGGAGAATAAAGATCACGCGGTCACACAACGGGCTGTGGGGGTGACGCAGATAACGCTCGATAGCGCCGAAAAGACTTGAGGCATCGCAAAGTCGAGGAGGACCTGTGGTGTGTGTGTATAGGGGGGTCAGGGGAAGATGATTAAGGAAGTCGCTTGGTTAGTAGTATTGTGTGGGACGCAGTACACGTAACGTACACAACCAGTTTGGCCAGCCAAGCTGAGAGACTAAGACAATGGACGAGATTTACTGCTGTTTTGTTGTTGTTCCTGTCTGTCTGCCGTATGTTATCGTGTCCGTGGCAAAAGAAACATTCCTTAGTATTAAGTCATTAGTTTCTGAACTCACTATCTACTTTCATTCACTGTATACTTCTTTTTCTTTTTTTTTGGGGGGGGGGGGGGGAGAAGAGAGAGAGAGAGAGAGAGAGAGAGAGAGAGAGAGAGAGAGAGAGAGATACACCTGTTTCATAATGTATTGTCCACTTTCAAATAGTTAATGAACATACACAAGCACGCACGCACACACACACACACACACACACACACACACACACACACACACATAATCATGGTCTCGGGTTCATAGACGCATAATGCATACTGGAAGTACCTGACATCTGGGTCTTTTAAAAAGTTCCTACTAGCATTTTTAGATGTCTCTGCATGAGGTTCTCACGAATCCCAGGTTATTTGTGTGAGATAGCACTGTCTGTGATGCCGTCGCCAGGGACTTTTTGTCGTTGTTGTTGTTGTCGTCAAAAAGAACTGTTCATCTGTCACAGCTTTGATATCAGAATGATTCCCAGTTGTTCAGGTTCTGCTGTCAGCCTAGTTTTCACTTGTTCTGAGGTTTTGTTCTTTTTGCCTTTCTTTGCCTTGTTTTTTTGCAACAGATTGTTTGGAATCAGCATTTTGATAAACACATTTTTTAAAATACCAACACGCATCTCCTTACTTAAGAGCCCTCATCTAATCACCCCCACCCCACCACACCCCTTCTCACGACTAAATGAACAAACGAGAAATCGGAGACACACGCACATGTGGGTCTTTTTGGTCAGCCGTGTGACCTGTGTCCCACCTCACCTGTTACCTGCATTGTGTTGCCCGGCAGGCAGCTCATACTTATCTCGTCTGTGTGTATCAGACTCCAGGAGTGAGCGGCCAAACAGCTTGAAAGCCGTGGCCCTACTCACACGAGACAGAAGACGGACCTTGTTTGTTTTCGTTGGAAATCATAGTATAGTCCCAGCGGAGTTTCTCCGATTTAGGGACTGTGATGGCAAGTCATCCCACATGAGCGCCTCAGGTTACCCTAAAAGTAGTGCAGTTCTTGAAGCTACTGTGCCAGGCCCGCGCAAGCACGAGAGCGCTGCACGCGCTTCAGCTCTTATGATTATTGAAGGCGGACCTTGACATGATAATAATAATAATAATAATGTATGGAATTTATATAGCATGATCATTCCCTTATTAATCAAACTCCCTAACAAGTCATGGTGGGCATAGCGCTAACGCTCAGGCAATAACGTCCCGAGCAAGATGGACCTGGAAGAGCCTCTAAACATGGTGTCTCCTCAGTTTTTCGGATGAGACTAAACCGAGGCCCCGTGTGCGAACGCACGCAGAACATCTTGCGCACACGTTAAATCCTGTTCCGCCTTTCAAATGAGTAGGCCATTGTGTGGCAGTGGGAAGAGATGATAAAATTTACAAAACCGCATACACACGGGGACTAGATGTAAAACAGCACATGAGTGCTTATTCCATTATCCTCGATATAAAAGAATAAATAAATAAATAAACATGGTGATGGCTGGTTGGTGGTACAGTCGCTAAAATCGGATAAATCCGCTTGGACTATACTACAATCAAACCTACCAGCCAACCAAATCTCGCCAGGTCGCAGATTGGCTGCTAGGTATGGTTGTGTCGTCCATGCCATCGGCCATTGCCATTTCCACACAACAATATCATGAATATAACAAACGATCATGGCTGTAATTTTGAAGCTAATGATCACAACTCAACAGTCGATAAAGCCCAAAAGCCTGTTCTGTCTGCCTTATTTCTTTCTTTCCTTTAAAATCATAATTCAGCAGTTCCAAAGTCATGATTAACTATTACCAACTACTTATTGAGAGAGAGAGAGAGAGAGAGAGAGAGAGAGAGAGATACCAGAGAGAGAGAGATCGAGAGAGGGGGGGGGGGGACAGACAAAGAGACAGAGAGAGAGAGCAGACAGACAGACTTGAAATACTTTTATTTTCAGGATACTAATAAGTACTCACGTGTTTGGATATTTTTACATCCAGTCCGCGTACACATGAGAGAAAGAAAGAGAGAGAAAGAGAGAGAGTGGAGAAGAGAGAGAAGAGAAGAGAGAGAGAGAGAGAGAGAGAGAGAGAGAGAGAGAGAGGAGGGAAAGACAGAGACAGAGAGACAGAGACAGAGAGACAGACAGCCGGCCAGCCAGAGACAAGAGTGAATGCTATCTCCTCCTCCATTCACAGGTTAACATCAACTATTCATGTGAGGCAGGCATGGACATTTCCGCCAATTTAAATTTGTGCAGAAAGAACAGTTCCTCCGGGAGAACTCTGCTGCCGATAAAGCTTTTGTTGTTGTTGTTACCTACCTAACCTAGCCTTGCGTGGCTATAGTTACTGTAAAGGTAAAGGTGTCCCATAACCTGTGTAGTCGTAGGGGAGCCAGGAGTCAGAGACTTCAGCTTCTCTAGGGGCCAGGTATATTGAGGGCGCGCCATCTCTTCTCCTCGCGCTTTACATTCCCTGACCTTAAAGAAACAGTGTTACCCATTTACAGATGGGTAAGCTGGGGACTGTACTGAAGCCGTGGCGAAACGTTTCCATCCAATTTACAAGGTCGACCAGCGCTGCTTAACACTGGCTGGGGGAAAGACGGTGCTCTGACCACTGGCCCTATCCCGCCCCCTCACTATAGTGTGCAATAGCTCCAGTTGTGCACTATCTTCAATCTAGGGTTAGGAATTGTTTGGCGTTTCAACCAATTCAATTCCTCTGGAAACGATGAACCAAGTCAGTACACAACGCGCGCGCGCGCTACCCACCATCACTTAGTGTGAAAAGACACAATATCACTTAATGTGATAATGACTTTTAATTAAAGATAACTCAATCACCAGACAACACAACGACACCAAGAATACACACACACACACTATAGAGCTGAATCACGGATATAGATGCGGATGGACAGATAGCTAGCTAGACATTAATAGACAGATCATATAACAATACATTACAATATAATACATACATGAAACACATAAAACTATAGATAAATAGACAGAGAGACAGAAGACAACAAATTAATAGAATGGTTAGTGGGTGAAAGAGAAGAGCCATGGCAAATATTGGTGTGTATGAGTCAGTTAGGGAAAAAACCGGTTGTTCAATACTCTAGAGACGGCTCAGTACTGTAAAAAATACCTGCAGACCCTCCACCCCAGCCACCCACCCCCCCCCCCCCCCCCCCCCCCCCCCCCCCACCCACACACACCACACCACACACACACAATCCAGGCAAACACCCTAACCACAGCTCTGGTAAAAACTTTCGTGTTTATAAAGTCAGTTATGAAAAAAAACCAAACCCATAATTATGTTCAGTATTCCAGAAGTCGGCTCAGACCTGATATCACCGGGATTTCCCCCCAGGCCAGTCAAAAGTGAACCACTGCAGAGGTACAAACGTAACGGTTCACAAACGCAACCTTTTTCAGTGAAAAGGGGTAAATGTCTACAACTTTTCTGAAAAAGTGGAGACTGCTGGTAACGCCACCGCTAACCCAACACAAGGAACAACACACGCCGTATATATATATATAACACATTTCCCATACAGACAGACAGCTGGCCGGCTGGGCGTCGACAGTGAGCAATATTCGCGCTGGAACAGCTGCCATAGTCCGATCACCCGCAGCAAGATAACATCAAACCGGAAAAGAAAGGGAAAAAACCCCAACACCCACCACCACGATAACGTCAACTGTGTACAATGGGTCCAGCTGACCTATATTTAAGGTGGCGATAGATTTACTGCCTGCCGTTCAGCACTTAACAACATTTGCCGTCCGCTGTTATTATCCTTGGAGCCATCGGTATGAGAAAGTGGTTATCACTTAATACATCAATATTGCCCAAAGTGGTTATCATTCAGTACATCAATATGGCCAAAAGTGGTTATAACTCAGTACATTAATATTGCCCAAAGTGGTTATCACTCATAAATATGACCAAAAGTGGTTATTCCATACATCAATATTGCCCAAAGTGGTTATCATTCAATACATCAATATTGCCAAAAGTGGTTATCACTCAATACATCAATATGGCCAACAGTGGTTATCACTCAATACATCAATATGTCCAACAGTGGTTATCACTCATAAATATGGCCAAAAGTGTTTATCATTTAATACATCAATATGGCCAAGAGTGGTTATTCCATACATCAATATGACCAAAAGTAGTTACCACTCATAAAAATGACCAAAAGTGGTTATCCCTCAATACATCAAAACGGCCAAAAGTGGTTATCACTCATAAATATGACTAAAAGTGGTTATCACTCAATACATCAACCTGGCCAAAAGTGGTTATCACTCAATACATCAACCTGGCCAAGAGTGGTTATCATTCAATACATTATTATAACCAAAGCAGTTATCGTCCAATACATCAACGCGAGCGAAAGCCGTTATCATTCTATATATCAATACGAACCGAAGCGGTTATCATTCAATGTATCAGTAATATAGGGAGCATGTACTTCTGTTTTCAGTATCCCATTCATTGTCCTCGTCAATCACACGCATTTTATCCATCGTTCTAACAACCTCTATCACCCCCCTCCATCTACCCGACAGTAGTTATGACCAGCCCCACCCCACCCCACCTCCACCCTACCCCCTCCTCTCCCTCCCTGTCATTATTTTCCCGATAATATCCAAGGACGCTTACACACAGTCCGCATACAATGACTAATGTGACTAATGACTACGCTATTACTGAATAGCCTCAGTGCTTGTGACTAATATGACTAACGTGCTGAAAACTGTGTGGCAATGTTGTATAATAATTCATCACTTGGATTTGTTCAGCTTTACAAAGATTCAACGCTATGTAAATACATACATTATCTATTCATTATTATTAATTCATCGGATAGTAGCGTATTACTATCAGAAGGTCCCCCCCAAAAAAAAATTTTTTTTAAATTCATGTTTGACATTTTCTGTCGGTGCTGCTCGCTTGAAGTGAAAAGCCTCGAATGAATAAATGAATGAATAAGTAAATGAATAGGGTACATAAACAAAGAAAGAAAGAAACAGTGAAAATCCTTCTCGAGCTTTGTCAGAATGCCAAAGACAAAAGAATCCAAGTAAGCAGCCTGCTGGTAAGTCAGTATCTTCCCTCATTACTTCTTTGTTGTTTGTTGTATTAATGTGGGGGTTTAGTAAATCAAGACATCAAAACACACACAACTTCATAAAGTGAAGTTTCTCGTGTGATTTACATTCGGGCAGTGACTGCAATGTCTATAAAATCTGCATAAATGAAAGCAACCAAGTTGGAAGACGATGGACATGAATACCCGACTGTTCGTAAGCAGCGAGAAACGACCAAACCCAAGTCGTATCTGTCGTCTTTCTGAAGAAAAAGAAAGTTGCAAGTAAACCATCAGCTGCAGGCAAGCTCCCAGTACAACGGGGAAAAGTCAGCCAATAGATAAGCCGAGCTTGATAAAGGGGAGAGAAAAAAAAAGACTCCAGGAATGCAGCAGCTTCACTTAAGATATGCCGCCCACGTGACCATTGCGAAGACCAATGGCGTCGATCCGGTTTCTTGAAAAGTCACCCCCCCAGGGACGAATTATGCCGGGGGAGGACTGCAGCGCCTGACTCACATCACGTCACTCGACGACAGTTTGCCCTCGTGAAAGAACGTCCTCCTTCCATCCGATGAGGTGACTGAACTGTCCAGTTAATTTCAAACCCATCCCCCCCCCCTCCCCTTTCCACTACTCTCCCCCCTCCCCTCTTTCTCCCTCATTCGCTGTCTCCTCCACAACCATTTTGACACGAGGAGAAGTTTTTTAGAAAGAAAAAAAAAGCCTGGATGGAAGTAAAGCAAGAGACTGGCTGGCTGGCTGGCTGGCTGGCTTACAGGGAAAGCAATGATATAGCGCTGGACTGGGGTATGGCGGAGCTGAGATAGCGAAAAGACCATTCCATAAAGAGAGGGGGGGTTGTCCAACTTTGTATTTGAAACCCATTTGGTGGGAAGAGATAGCGGGGCCCGTGACTGTGGGGCCCCCCCCCCCCCCCCCCCCCCCCAGTTGCAGATGGCAGCGATACCGGTGGCCACAATCACTGACGGGAGGGAGGGAGGGAGGGAGCTCGTTGGACGGACTCCTGCTTTATCGGGTCCGGCCTGGCTGCGCTGTCGCCCAGACGGAGAAGCGAGATAGATCATTTATCACGCTCTATCTCTCGCAGACCAGTGCGGGCAACCCTCCCGTTTCTTCCTATTGATCATATTTGGCTTCCAAATCAAGCGTGATTATCTTCCCCCTCTTTTCAGCTCGCGCGCGGGGGCTTTGGTCGGTCTAATTACACGCGGTGTCGACAGCGAGATAGAAGGGGGGAGAGACTTATCCTCCGGTTTATCGGCCTCCTATCGCGTCCTCCCATCGCTTCTAATGGATTAATTCAAACAAAACCTATCATTGTCGAGGAGGAGGAGGAGGGCCAGCTTCTCCCCCCCCCCCTTCTCCTCCCCCCCCCCCCCCCCCCCCCCCTTTCTCTCTTATCACCCTCCCCTGCTTTTCATATAGAAATGGAAAATACGAGATGATGTTATCGCGGGCGGCTTGCCAGAGGAAACGTGGCCCAGCGCGATAAGGCACACCAGCGATTGGTTCCGAACCCTGGGCTTATCTCGCTTCTTCTGCGTCCTCGCACCAGTCTGGCAACTTTGGGGGGAGAGGAGATAGTAGTCGCCATGAACCAGATCTTAGAACAACAAAAACGAAGAGCAGCAAACAGCGCGCAGAGCAGGAAGGCAAGGCAGAGCAGGCAAGGCAGACAGGCAAGGCAGCCTAGCCTAGCCCCTAGCCCAGCTAGCTAGCTGCGCCAGAGCTGCCTGCCCTCAGGTACCCCCGTCGAATTTGAAACCATTATCTGTGGAAAGTGTGTGTCTTCAGAGAGACTCCCGGAACCTCTTGTTTGTTTCTGGGGCTCCTTCCCCTTCCCTCCTCCTCCTCCGCCTCCTCCTCCTCGTCCTCCACCCCCACCCCCCCCCCCCTTCCCTCTCATCTTTGTTTCAGTCTGCAGGGGCCCCTACTGGGGTTTGTCACTGGGGGATCTGTTGTATCACTAAGAACGATACAGTGCCTATTTTATGAGCTTCTATCACGCGTTGTCTGCCCCACCCAGGCTGTGCCCGCTTAAGGATGGATGGAAAATTCCAGGCCGCTTTGGCAAAACCAGATGCAGAGCTGAATGGAGGAGAGAATGATGCCTCGGCTCCAACTGCCGCCTCTTCTTCAGTCAACCCCCACCCACCCACCCAAATTCTTCTTTCCCGTTTTCTTTCTGTCTCCTCCTATGCGTGGATAAGTATATAATGTCATTGAAGAACAACCCAAACGAAAATTGTTGTTGATAGATATGATTGTTTTGTCTTGAAATGTAGTGTTATCCTCCCCCCCCCCCCCCCCCTTTTTAAAAAAACAAACAAACTTAAATTCAACGACTGAAAAACAAGTGTTTAGATATTTCATTTGTCTTGAAATACACTTTTAGCCTTTTATATATATATATATATATATATATATATATATATATCAAACTGTTAAATTCAGCGACTAAAAAAAAAAAAAGAAATGTCTAGATATTATTCTTTTGTCTTGAAATGCACTTTTAACCTTTTTTATTTTTATTTAAATCAAACTGTTAAAATTCAACGACAGAAATATGCTGATGATCGACCGTGTGAAAATGAACTAGGACTTGGCGATAACTCGTTTTGAAGAGTAAACTCGGTGGTGGAAAGGTTGGGTTGGTGGGTGGGAGGGAGGGAGGGGGGGGGGGGGGGGGGTGGAGGAGCAGGGGAGACAATTGGCTGGTAACGGAGAAATGCAAGACATCGGACTTATCTAATCTGCGACATACCACAAGTGTGACAGCAATATTGTTCCTCGTCCCACTGATAAACCAGGTACTGCCTTTATCTGACTCACACGTGACCCTCGCAGCCCGTGATTTATGTAAATGTCATTGAAACTTCAGTGGGTTTGGTTTTCCGCTGTTTTCTTTTAAAACCCACTTTTCCGGTTAACAACAGATTAAGGTCAAAGTCAGGTTGGGGCTGTTTTCTTAAATAAATGAAGAAATTGAAGAAGAAGAAGAAGAAGAAAAGTGGTCTGGTTTACTGAAGAATTTCAAAGCCTCCCATACAAAAGGTTCAAATTTATCCTTTGTGTGGGTAGCATAGACAAGGCACTAAGAGAGAGAGAGAGAGAGAGAGAGAGAGAGAGAGAGAGAGAGAGAGAGAGAGAGAGAGAGAGAGAGAGAGAATGGTGATGCCAGTCAAAGTCCAAAGAGAAGCAACATTCTGTAACCATTGTAAACAAAATACTGAAGACGCCACACATGACTGTAAGTATCTTGGATTTAAGAAGGCTAGAATCTGGATTTCAGAAGGCAGAGAATCCTGGATTTCATGAGGAAAGTATCCTGGATCAAATAAGGTCAGTATCCTGGATTTAAGGAGGAAAGTATCCTGGATTGAAGGAGGCAAGCATCCTGGAATAAGGGAGGCAACAAATCTGGATTTATATTTCTATATTTTATTCTTTTATATCGAGGGATAATGGAATAAGCATTCATGTTCTTTTTTTTTTTTACATCTAATCTCCGTGTGTATGCGGTTTTGTAAATTCTGTCATCTGTTCCCACCGGCACAAATTGGCCTACTCTTACGAAAAGCGGAACAGGATTTAACGTGTGCGCAAGATGTTCTGTAAGTACGTTCGTACACGGGACCTTGGTTTATAGTCTCATCCAAATGATTTAAGAAGGCAAGAATCCTGGATTTAAGAAGGCAAGAATCCTGATTTAAGAAGGCAAGAATCCTGAATTTAAGAAGGCAAGAATCTTGGATATAAGTAGGCGAGAGACACACCTCTCACGGTAAAAATGTAGAAGGGAAACTTCGAGTCTTTAACATTCCACAGTTATCTCAACGGTGACCAGTCTGTGTGAATCAGCCTATCACGCCTTTGCATTTGGCAAACAGCCTACGCGAATCAACCAGCCAATCAGGCCTACGAATGCCAATCAAAGATTGCCAAGACAGATAAAAAGAAAGACGTACTTTGATTGGTACAAGCAGGCAGGTTCTCCGCGTTCCTCTGTCAAACCTACTCAGAGGACTCGATAAAGTTTTGTGATTCTTCTGATGATTCTGCTTTAGAAACGTTCAAATTTGAATGGACTGAACTACCCCCTGGGGATACCAGGAAGGGGGGGGGGGGGGGCGGGGCTGTCAGTATAAATAGCATCCCTACTTTCTGTGCTAGAAATGTCCTCTTTTCTATCACTGTTTCTGCATTGTTCCTTTTCCTCCTGTCACCTCCTTCTTGTCTGTTTTCGGCCTTCTTGGTCCATTCTCCTGCCTTTTCTTCCCCAGAAAGACTTATAAAAGACAACAATCTCTCTTATGCAAAGTCGGGTGCGCTGGGCCTGACTTGTCAGGCGCTTAACGGCAGCGTGACGCATTTTCGCTCATATAAAAGACAACAATAGTTGCTGTCTGAGCGTTCGACGATGACGAAGAATTGACTGAACGCCTGGGTCGTCATTTTGGAAGCAGCCAGGTTGGTTGGCAGAATCCCCTGTTGCTCGACATGACAATGCTGTTTTCATCACAGCTATCTGCACGAGTTGTGCTGTTCTGTTCTGTCCGCAGTGTGGAGTGTGGGACATATTCCATCGATTCTCACAAACTCTTGAAATTCTCATACCGTTGACTAAATCATGAAGCGGCTTAGAGATTATTGAATAACAAAAAGACGAAAGTTATGTAGTATATGAATCCCGAATAATACCTAAACTTGGATGGGAAGTTATCTCGCATTCTAAGGCTTGGTGTTCAAAATTCCGCTTGTTGGATAAAAACAAATGTTGTTTACGGTTCATCTGTGTGTGTGTGTGTGTGTGTGGTGTGTGTGTGTGTATGTGTGTGTGTGTGTGTGTGTGTGTTGTGTGTGGTGGTGTGTGTGTGTGTGTGAAGAAGGGTGTTTGGGAGTTTGATGTAATGTTAGGCCCCTACACCTCCTCTCATCCTCCCTCCATCCTCCTTTCACTTTCCTGGGATAAGTTTCTCGGTCAGCTAATTCACAGAGGTGCGCAGTTGCCTGTGTGAAAATGGGAGGGAAGGAAGCAGTTCCATCCATGGAAATCAAAAGACATTCCATCAGGAAAAGGTAGACGGTAAAGGTGTTCCCATAACTTATCCAGTCATAGGGAAGTGAGGCGTCAGAGACCTTAGCTTCTCTAGGGGCCAGCATATTGAGGGCAGCGCCCATCTCCTCTCCCTCGCTGCTTTACCTTCCCTGACCCTAAAGAGGCACAGGTACCCATTTACAGCTGGGGGAACTGGGGGAACTGTACTAAAGCCAAGGCGCGCAAACGGTCACCCATCTAACTGGTAACCACGCTCGATGCTGCTTAACTTGGCTGGGGGAAAGCGAGTGCTCCGACCACTGAGCTATCCCGTTCCCTTGTATTATTTCTTTTAAAACAAGAACAAAATGTTAGGCTACGATTCAACCAATTTAGCAATTCAGAACTTCCTATGATCAATTTATGATAGAAATCATGCTCTTTTTGATGGTGTGTGTGTATCTGAGTGTGTGTGTGTGGTGTGAGAGAGAGAAGAGAGAGAGAGAGAGAGAGAAGAGAGAGAGAGAGAGAGAGAGAGAGAGAGACGAAGAGAGAGAGAGAGAGAGAGAGAGTAAAACTGATTACATGTTAAACTTTGATTCATTCTTTTCGCTGTGTTTAGCCTACAGATGTTCATTATAAATGCAGATAATCCCTTTACCCCCCCCCCCCCCCACTCCCCCCCCCCCCCCCCACAAAAAAGTGTTTTTTTTTAATGCATAATTCAACAACAGGTCAACATGAAGATGTCAGATTATTGCTCAACTCAATAGTTTCACGCCCTGCTTTAAGCTACACTTAGTTTTGTGAAGAGTAAATATACGTTAAGCGTTGTGCACACTTTCTTGGCAAGTCACGACACAAAATGCTTACACTCTGCTCTACAGTTAGTTGAGTTGTTTGTTGTTTGGTTTGGTTTCTTGAAGTAACGCACGACAGTGATGCACGGTCTGCCGACCAGGCACACGACCATTGTCCTGGAAACTGACCAGTCACTGACCACACTGCCAAGACAGTTAAAAAAACGATGTACTTTGACTGGTAGTTTTTAAAATTTTTTTTATCGAGGATAATGGAATAAGCACTCATGTGCTTTTTTACATCCATTCCCCGTGTGTATGCAGTTTTGTGAATTTTGTCATCTGTTCCCACCGGCACACAATGGCCTACTCTCACGAAAAGCGGAACAGGATTTAACGTGTGCGCAAGGTGTTCTGCGTGCGTTCGCACACGGGGCCTCGGTTTATAGTCTCATCCGAAGGACCGCAGGCATGTTTGTGGATTCATGTTTCTCTGACAAGCCTACTCAGAGGACTCATTTGACTTAACGGCAATACAGTTCAACTTCAGTCTGTTGTATCCTTTGTTTCTTTTCACAGAGAGACAGAAAGACAGACAGAGATAGAGAGAGAAAGCAGTGTGCCTGTCAGTATTGTAATCGCTCTTCATGGGATCGTTAAAGTGTTTTTGACTTGACTTGGCTTGACAATGAGTGCCCCAGGCTTGCCACGATAAAAGGCCATTGGACTTCTTACATAGTGTCATTTCTATATAATATGTAACCGAAACTCAAAATTTAACAGATTTAAACGAACATAACTCTTAAATCTTCGATCAAACTTAATGATGTTCGAAATTGGAGCTGAAAAAAAAAATGTTCATCAACCGTAACAGTTTAGTAAAACAATGGTTCGTATTCATGTAACGTTCTCAGACACATACTGTTTTATTCAAACTTTAAATCTAGTTTCAATCTGTCCATTTCAACTTCAGAGTCTGTTATATCCTTTGTTTCTAACACCTCCACTTAATGCACAGGTGTGATATTGAGAGAGAGAGAGAGAGAGAGAGAGAGAGAGGGGGGGGGGGTGAAGAGAATCATTCAAATCAAATCCAATCCTTTTATTTCGAGAATAATGAACAGAAAGAGAGAGACAGAGACACAGAGAGATATACAGACAGACAAAGAGACTCAGTCAGGTTCAGAATCTTTGTTTGTAAGACAGAAAACAAAACAACCCCCCCCCCCCCCCCAAAAAAAAAAAAAAAAAGAGAAGAAGAGAAGAACAAACAAAAACAAAAGACAAGGGGGACAGAGAAGAGAAGGAAAAGAAACAACAATCCCCCCCCCCCCCCCCCCCCCCCAAAAAAAAAAGGGGGGAGAAAGCAAGGTTGGTTGTTATGTATGCCCCCAGCAGTATGGATGGCGTGCATTCAGCGCGCGAGATAATGACTGGTGGATACAGTGGGTATCGGGAGGGCGGCCGGGCCATATCCCCGCACGACTGGCACTGCAATCTATGAATGGACTTCTGATGAGCTCTGCCAGCCCGCCAGATGGCGCCGATAAATCTCGTCGTTGGCGAGACATAAACGTGATCTTAGCGCGATTAGGTGCATAGAAAACATCTTGGGCCCCCAAAATAGGGGCACGTTGATGTAATCTCTCTCTCTCTCTCTCTCTCTCTCTCTCTCTCTCTCTCTCTCTCTCTCTCTCTCTCTGCCTCTCCCCCCCAGCCTTACTTGCTTCATTCGAGGTGGAGGGGAGGGAGAGTCGAATGCAAACTTCTATATCGGACACGACTGGTCCTGATGTATCTAATCTTTTTGACGAGCCATGGTTCTGTGCGAGGGAGAGAGAGGGAGAAACTGTGCGAGTTTTAAATAGCCTGGGACCGCTTTTGCTCGGTACAATCGTAGGATTCTTTTTGTGTGAAAGAATAACTTTATAAAAAAAAAAAAGTTTTACCCATTGTTTGTTTGTTGTTGTTGTTTTTGTAGTTGTTTTTTCTTCTTCTTATCTTCACAGAATGGAGAACGAATTTGGATCGAGTACATTTCCAGACACGTAGATGTTGGGTTTTTGATAGCTAGGGGGTTTCTTGTTCTCAAGGGAAAATCATGACAGAGGGAGGTATGGAGGGCAAGAGAATCACCGAGACAACTCTGAAGAAACTGGATCATCATGGCGTCGTTACCACCACCAGCCGTAAAGGTTGCAGTTTAGTCACAGAAGTAATATTATAATTATAGCAGTAGTCTTACCAGTGAGACGGGATAGCTCAGTGGCCAGAGCACTCGCTTTCCCCCAGCTAAAGTTAAGCAGCGTCGAGCGTGGCTACCACTTGGATGGGTGACTGTTTGCGCGCTTTGGCTTCAGTATAGTCCCCCAGTTCACCCAGCTGTAAATGGGTACCTGCCTCTTTAGGGCCAGAGAAGGTAAAGCAGCGAGGGAGAGAAGATGGGCACCGCCCTCAATATGCTGGCCCCTTGAGAAGTTGAGGTCTCTGATGCCTCGCTCCCCTACGACCACCTTTACATAGTCTCACCGGTAGATAATAGCAGCAATACCATCAGCACAAGTAATAGTAGGAGTGGTATAGAATTGGCTGAAGAACAGCAGCAGCAGCAGCAGTAGCGAAAGCGGCAATAGTAAGTAGGCTGTAGCGGCAAAAGCAATTATTACCAGTAATAGCAATGGTGTTTTCTTCTGCGGTTGGTTGGTTGGTTGGTTGAGTGGTTGTCCGGCTACTTGGTCAGTCGGTTGGTTGGTTGGTTGGATAGTTGGCTGGTCAGTCAGCCGGTTGGTTGGTTGGTTGGTTGGTTCGTTTGTTCGTTAATAGCAGTGGTGATTTTTTGCGGGTTGGTATGTTCTGTGGTTGTCTGGCAAGTTGCTCGGTTGGCTGGTTGGTTGGTTAGTTAAATAGTTGGCTGGTCAATCAGCTGGTTGTTGGTTGGTTCGTTCTTTTGTTCACAGACAGGAATGGTATTGTTGGGGTTTTTTTCTGGTCGGTTAGCTCAGTGGTTGTTTGGTTAGTTGGTTGGTTGGTTAGCTGGTTGGAAAGTTGGCTGGTCGATCAGCCGATGGTTGGTTGGTTGGTTCATTTGTTCATTAATAGCAGTGGTGCTTTTTTTGCGGGTTGGATAGTTCAGTGGTTGTTTGGCTAGTTGCTCCGTTGGTTGGTTGGTTGGATAGTTGGCTGGTCAGTCAGCCAGTTGGATGGTTCGATAGTTGGTGGATTGATGGTTTCTACTGTAGACAGCTCTGACCTAAACCAATTTTTGACGACTTTTCTTCTTTTTTTTTCTTTCAAAGAGATTACAAAAATACAGAAACCGGAAACTTTTGACGGCTTGCTTAGCATCTGAGAACAAACGATTTTCTAATTAGTCACGAGCTTTATAGCAGCGATCTACTACTTGCACTCTTCAATGCAGGAGTGTCAGCCATGAACCAACCCTATGCATCATCCTGTTTCGCCCTGCACTCGCGCAGAAACAAAAATGTCCAAACGGGCGCACACACACACACGGGCACACACGTACACATACATACAACACACACACAACACACACACACACACACACACACACACACACACACACACACACACACACACACACACACACTCGTTGTTTATTTGTTGTTTCTTTGGTGTGTTTTTTTGATATTTTTACAATCTTTAAATACTTAGTTATCTACTCTTACTGTTCATCTATTTGATGCAAATCTGTTCAGCTTGCAGCCCATTCTGGCACATATGTAAAGATGTTAGAGTACTCTTATAAGCCTTGCTTGTTGTACTCAATTTCGTGTATTGGTGCTACATTGTTTCTAAACTAACAACATGTCGTTTAAACCAATGTCTAATGGGTCAAAACACACGCAGCAGCAACAGCAGCAGCTTTAGAACCGAAAACTCCTGCCACCACTGTACTTTACTACCACTACAAGCCTAGGCCCTACACAAAGAATAACCTTGCCTATATAGCCCAAGCAAGACCTGTGTGGGAAAACATATTATTATTTCCCACACGCGCCTAGTCACCGTATCTCATCTTGATAACGCAGGACCTTTTTCTTTTAGGTCAATACGTCGGCTTCCTGATTCTCAAGATCCCTTTTCCTGGCGACAAAAGTCAAAACGTCAGTCAGTCAGTCAGTCAGTCAGTCCCGCTAGACAAAGGAGATACAAAAGATAAAACGGTTGTGACGCTGTTCTGTGCTGTTCTGTACTGGACTGTACAGGGCTGGACTGGACTGCTCTGTTCTGACTGCATCTCCTCTCCTTGTAGGAGGCCTAGGCTAGTACTGTAGTAGTAGGCTTGCCATCGACTTTTGGGAAGGGCAGACAGAGGCTGGAGTTGAGAGAGAGGGGGGGGGGGGGGGGGGGGGGGGGGGGGGGGGGGGGGGGGGGGGGGGGGGGGGAGGGGGGGGGGGGGAGGAAGAGCGCGAGAGAGGTGGAAAGGTTACCGCGTAACAAACTTGCCGTGTGTTATCACGAACATGCACTCTTGCACCTTCTGCTCCACCCCCCACCCCCCCTATCATCCTTCTCCCCCCCCCCCCCCCACCTTTACCTTTGTTTCTCTCCTTTGTTCTCTGAAAACCAGACACGCTCATTAATCAGCAGAGGGGTTGTTGTTAACTGTTAAAAGGCAGGCATTGTTTCATTATCGGCGCGAGCCCTTTATTCCTTCTCTCTCTTCTCTCTCTCTCTCTCTCACTCCTCTGTCTGTAGGTATCTCTTCTGAGCAGACGATACGGCAAGGAAGGTAAATGAATGCACTGATAGCAACCGATGAGGGGAGAAAATCAATCATTAACTTTTCCTCCCCCCCCAAAAAAAAAATCTGGAATCTTCAATTTGAACCCCCCAAAAAATGGCGTGGGAAAGCGAAATCGGATACCAGCAAAAACTTTTTTTCAAGGGATGTTGGGTAATTAATCAAATCGTGAATGCATCAGCAGCGAGAAATGAATGTATTTGCCTGTTCAAAGTTCAGTATCACTGATGATGTGATGCACGCAACAACAAAAAAGATGTTTAAAAAAAAAAAGAAAGAAGCCAAAACGATATCAAAAAGATATGCAAAAGACAAACTGACACACAATACTGCTGAGAACTGGGTAAAAATGTTTTGTCGATATGAACTTGGAGAGAGAAAGAGAGAGAGTAGAGAGAGAGAAGAGAGAGAGAGAGAGAGAGAGAGAGAGAGAGAGACTGACAGACAACGACAAGGAGAACAGGAGTAGAGACAAGAAGACGAGAGAGATAGAGAAAGAGAGAGAGGAAGAAGAGAGAGAGAGAGAGAGAGAGAGAGAGAGAGAGAGAGAGAGAGAGAAGACGAGAGATAGAGAGAGAGAGAGACAGAGCAGAGATAGAGACAGAGAGCAGAGAGCACAGAGAGAGAAGAAGAGAAGAGAGAGAGAGAGAGAGAGAGAGAGAGAGAGAGAGAGAAGAGAGAGAGAGAAGAGAAGAGAAAGGAGAAGAGAGAGAGAAAGAGAGAGGAGGCAGCGGGGTGGCAGAGAAGAGAGAGAGAGAGAGAGAGAGAGAGAGAGAGAGAGAGAGAGAGAGAGAGAGAGTCTACTGTCTGTTCTGTGTTATGTGAAGACATTCTGTCGTGAATGGATTGAAAGGAAAAAAAATTTCGTGTCAGTTCTGAAGTTACCCAAAGCCCCCACAAAATGCGCAAAGTTGATATCTTATTTCATGTCCCGAAACAAAAGTAGCATAAGTAAAAAGTAAGAATGCACTCGAAGTTCGCGTACAAAGATTATACTGACAAACCAGTCCATGTGGATTCAATGACAAAATCGGTCACAAGTTAAAACACACACACACACACACACCACCACCACCACCACCACCACCAACCTTTTACCTCTTCTTTGACCAGTATGCTTCTTTGTGCCGTCATTTCCATAGTTTCATCCCCCCCCCCCCCCCCCCCCCCCACCCCCCCCCAAACACTACTTTCAAAAAGTTACTGCAAACTTTTCCTACCATTAGGTAGAAGAAGGAAAAACCCCCCACTAAATACGGGGCAAAAGTTTCATTAACTGATACGACAAAGAAAAAAACAGGTTTTGCCCCTAAACAAGCCCCACCAGTTCCAGCAACAAAAAGAACCTTAGTGATGACAGCTAAAGCTATTTATCCAAGGGATAGGAGACTCTCTTTCATTGTGATAATGTACTAGGTCTTTAAGGCCCTTTGAATATCAATGATCTCTTGTTTCAGCTTTCCAGTATGTTAGGTATAATACTCTTTCATGACATTTGAAAATCAATGATCCCTTCTTTCAGCTTTCCAGCATGTTAGGTGTAGTAAGTAGTCTTTCATGACATATGATAATGATTTTCTTTCCTTTCCCGCATGTTAGGTGTAGTAAGTAGTCTTTCATGACATTTGAAAATCATTGAGTGCTTCTTTCAACTTTCCAGCATGTTGGTTATAAGTCTTTCATGACATTTGAATATCAATGATCTCTTCTTCCAGCTTTCCAGTATGTTGGGTATAAGTCTTTCATGACATTTGAATATCAATGATCTCTTCTTTCAGCTTACCAGTATGTTAGGTATGGTCTTTCATGACATTTGAAAATCAATGATCTTTCATGACATTTGAAAATCAATGATCTCTTCTTTCAACTTTCCAGCATGTTAGGTATCATAGTCTTTCATGTCATTTGAAAATCAATGATCTCTTCTTTCAACTTTCCAGCATAGTTGGTTATAATAGTCTTTCATGACATTTGAAAATAATTGAGTGCTTCTTTCAGCTTTCCAGCATAGTTGGTTATAATAGTCTTTTGTGACATTTGAATTCCAATGATCCCTTCTTTCAACTTTCCAGCATGGTTGGTTTAATAGGTTT
This sequence comes from Rapana venosa, assembly GCA_028751875.1. Taxonomy (NCBI): domain Eukaryota; kingdom Metazoa; phylum Mollusca; class Gastropoda; order Neogastropoda; family Muricidae; genus Rapana; species Rapana venosa. Next base: position 11,664,077 of record CM054149.1, read on the forward strand.
TTAATTCTATTTGAATATTAATATGTCTTTAAGACTATAATGAATATTTATGGGCGCTTCTTTCAAATTTCCAGTATGTTTAGTGTAATAGGGCTTTAATGCTATTTGAATATTAATGAGCGCTTCTCTCAACTTCCCACCACGGTTA
>CM054149.1:11669224-11686724 GCA_028751875.1 Rapana venosa
TTTTTAAAAACTATTCAACAACTGTTACTGTTGCCAAAAGGGGTACTCTCTCTGTCTCTCTCTCTCTGCCTGCCCGCCTGTCTGTCTGTCTGTCTGTCTGTCTCTTTCATCCTCCCCCTCCCCTCCCTATGGGTTTTTTTTTAAAAGCCTGCCCTTGGCTTTTTTCTTTTTCTGTTGTTGGAAATGCCAGAGTAACTTTGAAGAAGATGTGTTGGTTGATTTTTTTCCTTGTATATGTTAAAAAATATATATTTGGGGGGAGTCCATACTGTTGGGCCAAAAATATAATGTTTTGCCTTTCAACTGTAGAAAAAAATGCTGTTGGGAGGGAGGGGAGGGTTTTTTTGTTGTTGAAGGAATTATTTTATTACTGAAAATAGTTTCAGTGGAGGGGGAGGGGGGTGTCTACCAGTGACTGTTATTCACAGTGAGCAATATAAGCGATATGCCAAAACTCAAAAGGTAAAGGTGTCCCATAACCTATGTGGTCAAAGGGTAGCGAGGCATCAGAGACCTTAACTTCTCCAGGTGCCAGCATATTGAGGGCGGTGCCCATCTCCTCTCCCTCGCTGATTTACCTAAAGAGGGCAGGTACCCATTTACAGCTGGATAAATTGGGGGACTGTACTGAAGCCAAGGTGCGCAAACGGTCATCCATTCAAGAGGTAACCACGTTCGATGCTACTTAACAGTGACTTGAGGAAAACGAGTGCTCTGACCACTGAGCTATCCCGTCCCCATCTTTCTATCTAATGAAACAAATTACAATCCCGTTTAAAATCAAGAATAACAAAACAAATAAAGAAGAAAAAATGAAGTTTGAGGAAAACTTCCGTAATTATAAACATGGCAAGATTAACACTCGTTTCACACACATAACTGTATGCAATTCAGTAACATTATTCCCTTCCTTGGTTTTGCTCTGTACTCTGTTCTGTGTGTGTGTGTGTGTGTGTGTGTGTGTGTGTGTTGTGGTGATAGAGAGCAAAAGAGGTGTGTAGAGAGAGAGAGAGAGAGGAGAGAGAGAGAGAGAGAGAGAGAGAGAGAGAGGAGAGAGAGAGAGAGAGAGAGCAAGATGTGTGTGTATATGTGTGTGTGTGTGTGTGTGTGTGTGTGTGTGTGTGTGTGTGTGTTGTGTGTGTTTGTGTGCATGGGGAAATGAATTCAAGCCCCTGATCCTAATCAGCCCTCTCTGACTAGTCTAAACAAATGAATCAGCTTGATTGGCGGATATCTGATATTTGAAACGGTCATCTATCCTGTTTGTGCTTCCTTTTTAGTTCATTGCACAAGGGACAGAATGAAACACATTCAACTTTATACTGCCAACTGCTTGGAAATACAGAGAAAGGACAAAAAAAGATCCTTACCTTATGACGATTAAAAACAGAATATTTAAGTGACCAGCCGAGATAAAACAGTGTTGTACTGCTTAATCAACATCGAATGCGGTTACCACTTGGATGGGTGACCGTTAGCGCCTTGGCTTCAGTACAGTCCCCTAGTTCACCCAGCTGTAAATGGGTACCTGCCCTCTTTAGGGTCAGGGAAGGTAAATCAGCGAGGGAGAGGAGATGGGCGCCGCCCTCAATATGCTGGCCCCTGGATAAGCTGAGGTCTCTGATGCCTCACTCCCCTACGACCTTATAGGTTATGGGCCACCTTTACCTTTTACTGCTTTTAATACAATGTCTGCGAAAGAAAACTATACTATCAATATGCCAACAGATGTTTGTTGTTTAGTCATTTGGGGGCATGTTGCATTGTCAATTGTGCATTGTCAAATTTCACTGTCAACTGAAAAGAGAGAGAGAGAGAGAGAGAGAGAGAGAGAGAGAGAGAGAGAGAGAGAGAGAGAGAGAGAGAGAGAGAGAGAGAGTCAATCTACAAAACGGTAATGGTAACACGCTTCATCAACTCTGGAAATGCGATGTCCGCCGCCCTAGTATATATAATTATACGAGCGACTGTCAATTTTAGCCGCTTGTTTTTCCCGAAGTCTTGATTTCTTGCTTCCGTCTGTGTCAATTCTTTTCAACCGAAAAACCGAAACAACACAAAACTAGATCTTCTTCTTCTTCTTCGTCTTCTTTTTCCTTCTTCTTCAAATTCTTCTTCGAATGCTCAGACAGCAACTATTGTTATCTGTCACATGAGTGAAAATGCCTTGTGCTGCCGTTAAAACTGGATGATTTCTATGACTAGCGTAACTATGATCAATCGATCGATCAACAGTCGTCACAGCATCACGAACAATGATAGTGCTTAGTATACTTCATACCTGGGGTAACATACAATTAAAGAGCGAACGAGCACACACACACACACACACAACAACAACAACAACACACACACACACACACACACACACACACACACACACACACAACACACACACACACAAAACACAACACACACACACACAACACGCACACACACACACACACACACACACAAACACACAACACACACAACACACACACACACACACACACCACAAACACGCACACACACACAACACAACACACACAACTCAACACAAGCTAGTCTAGACACAAATGGATCAGCTTGATTCAGGGATATGTGACATTTTGAAGTGGTCATCTGTCCTGCTGTGCTGTGTTGTGTTGTGTTGTGTTGTGTTGTGTTGTGTTGTGCTTCCTTTTCAGTTCATGGCAACAAGAACAAGGGACAGAGTGATGTCAATAACGACGATAACAATCGCCATTATTGCTCTGTTGTTCGTATGTGTGTGTGGTGCTGTGCTTGTGTGTTGTGTTGTGTGTTTTGAGTTGTGTGTGTTGTGTTGTGTGTGTGTGTGTGTGTGTGTGTGTTGTGTTGTGTTGTGTTGTGTGTGTGTGTGGTGTGTGTGTGTGTGTGTGTGTGTGTGTGTGCTCGTTCGCTCTTTAATTTAACGTCTTTTCACTTTAAGTGATTATTAGACTTTTGGGAAAGGGGAGGTGTGTGTGTGTGTGTGTGTGTGTGTGTGTGTGGTGTGCGCCCGCACGTGCGCGCGCTATGCTTTGTGTTCTGGGTTTCTTTGTTTTTGTGTTTGCTTCCCACACATCTTACAACACGTACACACGAAGGCTACAAACTGAGCCACCTGGAGCAATCCAAATGACTGGCTGATCAATCCCAGGCCATTGTACAGCATGTTTAACAGACATCAGCCACTTAGTCCTGTGAGCCTGGCACAGACAGAGACAGACAGACAGACAGAGACAGACAGACAGACAGACAGAGACAGAGTGAGAGATTTAATTTAAATTTAAATTTTATTCTTTTATATCGAGGATAATGGAATAAGCACTTGTGTGCCTTTTTTGCATCCAGTCCCCGTGTGTATACAATTTTGTAAATGTTGTCATCCGTTCCCACCGGCACACAATAGCCTACTCTTCCGAAAAACGGAACGGGTTTTACCGTGTGCGCAAGATGTTCTGCGTGCGTTCGCACACGGGACTTCGGTTTATAGTCTCATCCGAAGGACAGAGACGAGAGAGACAGAGAGAGACAGACAGAGACAGAGAGTGAGAGAGAGACACAGAGAGAGAGAGACAGTGAGAGAGAGAGAGAGGGACAACAATATTATCATTAATTAGTTCTCGGAAGCTGAACTCGGCTGCAGCATCGCCTAGATCATCTTTGATGATTGGCTTCACTTGGCTTGCTTCCTCTTTTGGTTTAAACTCCATGCAGTGAGTACTTTACTCAGAAGTGTCTACTCAGACATGCACACATGCAGCCTATATTATCTACATACAAGTGCATTTCCCCGCGTGAGCATGCGCACATGCATACACATACACACGCGCGCGTGCTCACAACACACACACGTGCGCACACACATAAACACACACACATATATGTTAACACATACACACGCGCGCGCGCGCGGCATACACATATTAAGTGCCCACTGTAGCCCAGAGGGCTGGAGGGGGCGAGAGAGAGAGACAGAGAGACAATGTGTGTGTATACACGTGTGTGTTTGTGTGTAAAAAGAAAGAGAGAGAGAGAGAGAGAGACAGAGAGACAATGTGTGTGTATACACGTGTGTGTTTGTGTGTAAAAAGAAAGAGAGGAGAGAGACAGACAGACAGATCTAGACAGACAGACAGACAGATAAGAGAGAGAGAGAGAGAGAGAGAGAGAGAGAGAGAGAGAGAGGAGAGAGAGAGACAGACAGACAGATCTAGACAGACAGACAGACAGACAGACAGAGAGAGAAGAGAGAAAAGATAAGAGAAATAGAAATGCAAATAGATGCACGGACATACATTTATACAGATATCAATCTTGTTTCCCTTCCTCCCTGCCAATAAACTGACATGAGACGTATACAACATAATATGTAATGTATAATATATCAGCCGAGTCTATCGACAGATCGATAGATAAAGGGGACTTCGAGTCTGATTGATGGATGGATGAATGGATAGCGGTAAACGGAGATGGGTGGATAGATGGCTACATATATAGATAGACAGACAGATAGATAGATAGAGAGATAGGTTACATAGACGGATAGCTATATATTACATAGACAGACAGATAGCTATATATTACATAGACAGACAGACAAAGGTAGGCAGACTACAGACGGACAGACAGAGACAGATAAAGAGAATAATAGATAGATAGATGGATACATAGATAGATAGGTAGGTAGATAGGTAGTTTGACGATACACACGTAAAACAGAAACGTTAAGACAGACACATATATAGATAGGTAGACAGACAGATACGTAAGATAGATGGATACATAGATGGGTAGATAGACAGATATATAGATAGATAGACAGATAGATAGATAGATAGTAGGTAGATACATGTATACACATACATACATACATAAATACATACATAAGCCGTATGTCATATGTGTATAAACATACATCCGTAAATACATATGTTTATACACCCCCCCCCCCCCCACCCCACCACCCACACAACCCCCACACCCCACCCCCACAAACAAATCAAGGACACACAAAAAGAACACGTCCCCCCCCCCCCCCCCCCCCCCCCCCCCCACCCCAACAAAACAATGAAACATACTACTAGACAGGCGCGGTGGGGGTGGGGGGGCATAAGACCAACTCTTGCTTGCAGCGGGTATCTTGGCGGGCTGTATAGGTTTTATTGACCACCCCTGCTCCTTTTCATAACGGTCTCGGATTTCCCCTATCTCTGCCATCCAAAGCCCGCGCGGCAACTTGGATGGCCGTAAAGCAGATATCAGCCGGCTTTATCACTAAATCAATAAAGCAATCAGGGACAAGGGGAGAGATTTATGCCCGCCCCTGTTATCTACCCAACCAGCAGACACAGGCATCTAGAGCATCTAGCCCCGGTCATAAACAGTTCAACTGCGATAAACAATAGGGGGGGGGGGGGGGGGGGAAGGAAGGAATGAAGGAAGAAAGGAGGGAAGGAGGAAGGAGGGAGGGAGGGGTGTAATGGGGGGGGGGGGGGATCTTCTTTCGGTTTGATTTTTGTTGGTGGTCGAAGAGGTGTATTATATTTCTGGATTCTTCTTCTTTCTTCTTTCTTCTTCTTCTTCTTCTTCTTCTTCTTCGTCGTCGTCGTCTTCTTCTTCTTCTGCTAGGGGGCTGATTAGTGTAATCTTAAATTATTTTTTTTTGGAAATCTGTACAGATTAGAGGACCATGGGGAATGGAGGAAGCTGGTTGCAAAATCTTCATTAGTGCCCCCACGGTCCAAGGGACTACGAGATAGGTGAGGTGAGGTGAGAAGAACCCCATACCCCCCCCCCCCCCCCCCCCCCCCCCCCCTACGTAGTATGGGTTCTTCTCACGTTCCAAAGAGCAGACCTACTACATGTCCTTTCTTGAAAGAACGCGGCAACCTTTATTATCTTAACAATGTATATCATATGCTTGCATAGCATCGTTTGCTTTTCAAGAACTGTCCTATTTAACCATGTCCTATCACCCTGCTAAAGTATATGACCTGTGTGTGTGTGTGCTTTTGAGAAATATTTGACTATTGCAAGTTTATTTCATAGATTTGGTCTGCAGCGTACCATGTTTGTAATATCTGTTTGAACTATTGATTATTTGTCATTGGTTGTATGACTGTGTAAGATGAGGTTGAATGCATGCGCTTTGATTTGTCTTTGCAAGATATTGCGCTATGTAAGTTCCATTATTTATTATTATTATTATTATTTATAGGGTGGTCCCGCGGCGCCAAATTGGGATGACTTGCTGTTACCACACAGTCCCTTAAATCGGGTATCTCCGCTTGGACTCTAATACAACCTCATAAAACGACGACATCTGAACCCCTTGGGTCTCTTTTCTCCAGTCACTTTAGTTTTTCTCATACCAAGCTAACTTTGTTTTGTCTTTTATTTAACCGTTTTTGTTTAATCAAGACAATACCCTGTACCCGAGCACAACGATTTTTTTTTGGTGGTGCCTGATTTATCTGAAAAGAACACTGATCCTAAAAGACTCGTGGAAGGGATTTTTTTTAAAGAACGTTTTCATCAGAACCTTAAAGAACGCGTTAGTGTATGTAAAAAAGACAAGGGAAGGATGATGATGTCCAACGTTCATCAAGCGCTATCCGGGAATCGAACCAGCAACCTTGTGAAAGCGATTCCGCCGACACTGAACGACTTTCTCCTCAACCAACCAGCCAACCAACCAACTGGCCAACCAAACAACCAACCAGCCAGCCATCTAACCCAACAACCAGCCAACCAACCAGCCAACCAACCCAACCATCCAACCAACCAACCCACCCACCCACCCAGCCAACCAACCACCCACCAACCAACCATCCAACCAACCAACTCTCTCTCCCCCCCCCCCCTTCCCCTTCCTCTCCTTCAATAAAAGAACGCCACCAAGTTGTGCGTTGTTACAGCGCTGGCCAGACCAAGTAAAGCCCAAATGGCGGGGTGTGCGTGCATACAATGTCTCTCCTCCCATCTATCTATCTGCCTGCGCCCGCTCTCTCTCTCTCTCTCTCTCTTCTCCAGAGATCACCGGAGACGGCTATAAAACTGTTAACGCCGCCACAACATTAGCTCGCCCCTGCGAAGAAGAAGAAGAAGAAGAAAGCGACCCAGGGAGCAGGGAGAAAAAAACCCACACAAAGCAAAAAAAACCACAATTGACGATCCTGCTTCAGCGGCGAATCAAGATTGGCTTGATGACTAGACTAGACCAGACTCGACTCGACTCGACTCGCAGCCAGCCCACTTGCAAGCAGTGTCAACATCCTTACTGTGTTGGCGGAACTTCTGAGGAAGTCTAGGCCGTTTTGTGGGGTTTCCAGTGTGGGTTTTTGATACGAGGAGTTGGGGGTGGTGGTGGGGGGGAGTTACCCAGTTAGTAAACGTCACACACTATTTTGCGGAACAAGTGTTGGTTTTTCGAAGTGACGTTATTTTATTAGTGGGGTTATCGAATTTGTTTTTAAAAAACAAACAAACCCCAAACAAACACCCCCCCCCCCCCCCTCCTCCCCAATACAAAACAACCTTGTACGTCGTTAATTCATTCAGATATTATCAATCTTTGAGTTACTACAAACATCAGTGAGACTTTGTTTGCCCTTTAAATTTAATAAAAAGGTCTCTGAAAAAAATGCAGGCGCGTGCGTGCATGCATATGCATGTGTAAGTCAGTGTGTGCGTGCATAAGTGCGAGTGTGTGTGTGTGTGTGTGTGTGTGTGTATATATAAAGACATCGTAATTACAGTTCCTTTGATTTCCCTATACACTGATACCAAGGAAATAATAAAGCCACAGAAAAATAATCCTGTGTGCCTCATGCTTTCAACAACACTGTTGGAATGCCATACAATTCACTCTGGTTAGAGGACTAAGCAGTAATGAGAACTCTCAATGCTACTCTTTTTTTAAACCCAGATCAAACTTGCCCTCCAAGAGCAACACGTTGTAAACAGATTAAGTCAATTACTACCTACAACATACCTGGGATAAATTGTGCATGAGGACACGACACGGCGCAAAGGCCAAGTACTGTCTTTTCCGAGTTAGACAAGCATGTGACACACACATTGTCTGACGAATTATCTTCAGGAGCCGGAAATAGGGATGAAAGAGAGGGTCGATCACCTTTCACCTTGTCAATAATAATTATGCAGGGGGATAAGGTCGTGATGACGGTGAACAGGTACATGATGGACAGGAGCTGCTAATGGTAATCTTGATGCTGATTTCACGTTGTTAAATTGGTTTCTAAGACAAAAGTTTTATTCGTTCAGAACAACATAGAATCAACACACGAAATGAGTAAAGTGAAATAAAAGTACTTTGTAATATGTGTGTGTGTGTGTGTGTGTGTGTGTGTGTGTGTAAAAAGGGGCTGCAGCTAAACAATATTGCATCTTATAGATGAAAAATAAGATAAATTGATAAGTAAATAGATTTTCAAATGGAGAATGAAAAGCAAAATATCGCCGTTCATGTATACGTACATCTATAATTCATTGCAGTTTCACTTTGTAGCTGATAGGACTTTGCAAAGCACATCAAACGGTATTGGAGCAAAACTCTCATTCAACATATCCACAGGGCTTATTTCACTTTAAGCTCGGGTTTCATTTGATTCAGTTTACCGATCACGTGCAAGTTTTTATGACATACCATCAGTCCAAAAATGTATAAAACACAATTTTCAAAAAAGGGAGTTCAAGTTTCATCCTGAACTGACAACTCATTTCATTTTACTATAATAGAATATTATACAACCCAGACCACGCTACAAACACACGAGACAATATGAATCTGCTTTCCCACAAACAAACCCCCAACTTGAAAGAGCAAGCAAAAACAACAATGTAGGCACGCACAAAAAAGCGTGTGCGTAAAAACGTTTAGGAACAACCATGGTCGTTTGTGTGTGCGTTTTGCATAGGCGCAAAATGGGCATACGTACGTATACTAAGGCCAGCGTTTTCCTCAAACTATGACTGGATCAGTTTCAATGCAGTTTGCACAAAAAATACATATGCAAAAAAAAGTTTCTTTCAAGGTGATCCAAGTTCTTCTTTACCCTGATTCAAGATCACAAAAGTCGACGATAGGACCAGAAAGCTCAAGAAAACAGCTTAATTCAAGATCAACATTTTTTCCTGAATTTTCGGTATTTGATCGACTTAGAATCGACTTTAACGAACTGTACAAATACAAATAGACCCTATAATGAGTGTGCAAAGTTTTGTTGTTGCCTTTTTTTCCCGAGTGACCTTGACAAAACTTCATAATTGCGTTGCTCAGTCTGTGTGTAGGGAAAGTAATTTCACTGACAAATGCAAATCAATTGCTTTGTAAATCAATCTTACATAGTGTAATTTACAATCTTACATGTGTGTGTTTTCAACCTTACACAGTGTTTTCTTCAATTTTACACAGTTTTTTAAACAATCTTACACAGTGAGTATTGCAATCTTACAAAGTGTGTTCTGCAATCTTACACAGTGTGCTCTGCTACCTTACACAGTGTTCTGCAATCTTACATAGTGTGTTTTGCAATCTTAAACAGAGTGTTTTGCAATATTAAACTGTTTTGCAATCTTACTTAGTGTTTTCTGCAATCTTACAGTGTTTTGCGATCTTACACAGTGTTTTGCAATCTTACATGGTGTATTTTGCAATCTTATATAATGTGTTCTGCAATCATACACAGTGTGCATTGCAATCTTACACAGTGTGTTTTGCAATCTTACACAGTGTGCTTTGCAAAATTACATTGTTTTGCAATCGTACACACTGTGTTTTGCAATCTTACACAGTGTCTTTTGCAAACTTGCACACTGTCTTTTGCAATCTTACATAGTGTAATTCACAATCTTACATGATGTGTTTTGCAACCTTACACAGTGTTTTCTTCAATTTTACACAGTTTGTTTTACAATCTTACACAGCGAGTATTGCAATCTTACATAGTGTGTACTGCAATCTTACACAGTGTGCTTTGCTACCTTACACAGTGTGTTTTGCAATCTTACACAGTGTTTTGCAATCTTACACAATGTGTTCTGCAATCTTACACAGTGTGTTCTGCAATCTTACATAGTGTGTTTTGCAATCTTAAACAGAGTATTTTACAATATTAAACTGTGTTTTGCAATCTTAAACAGAGTATTTTACAATATTAAACTGTGTTTTGCAATCTTACTTAGTGTTTTCTGCAATCTTACAGTGTTTTGCAATCTTACACAGTGTTTTGCAATCTTACATGGTGTATTTTGCAATCTTACATAATGTGTTTTGCAATCATACATAGTGTGCTTTGCAAACTTACATGTGTGTTTTGCAATCTTACATAATGTGTTCTGCAATCTTACAGTGTCTTTTGCAATCTTACATAGTGTCTTTTGCAAACTTACACAATGTCATTTGCAATCTTACATAGTGTATTTTGCAATCTTATACAGTGTGTTTTGCAATCTTATACAGTGTGTTTTGCAATCTTACACAGTGAGTTTTGCAATCTTACGCAGTGTTTTGCAACATTACAGAGTGTGTTCTGCAATCTTATACAGTGTGTTTTGCAATCTTACACAGTGGTTTTGCAATCTTACGCAGTGTTTTGCAATATTACAGAGTGTGTTCTGCAGTCTTATGTGTTCTGCTATCTTACACAGTAGTGTGTTTTGCAATCTTACACAGTGTGTTTTTGCAGTCTTACATAGTGTGTTTTACAATCTTAAATATTGTGCTTTGCAATCTTTTGCAGTGTGTTTTGCAATCTTACACAGTGTCTTTTGCAATCTTACATGGTGTGTTTTGCAATCTTACACAGTGTTTTGCAAAATTACATAATGTTTTGCAATCTTGCACATGTGTTTTGCAATCTTACACAGTGTCTTTTAGTGTTTTGCAATCTTACACAGTGTTTTGCAAAATTGCATAATGTTTTGCAATCTTGCACATGTGTTTTGCAAACTTACGAAAGTGACTCAAGTTTACCTCAGCCAGGTGTGACAGTCCCTAAACGTTGGTATATTCGCTTTGTTCAGTGACCCGATGTCGGTGTTACATCAGAACTTGGCCCCTGGTAATTCGGACCCCCAGGAGAAAATTGTCAGAATATGGATCTCTTTTATCTGTTCACCTGAATTACCAGAAAGAAGAGGTAAAAATGTTAATGAGTACAGCTTGCCTATTCAGCTTTCTACCACCAAAAGATTCATTCCGTATTCAATACATATGTTGCAACTCTGTATAATTTATGGAGTTTGCCGTTGAGATCTTATATTGGTGGTGTGATTCTTGATACTTATGTTATTGCTCTTGGACTTGCTGTTAAAAGATGACATGTCCAAGTTGAATTAAGATATAAACTGCGGCAGTTATGGGTCGTTACTGATTGATCTGTCCTCAGTTGTACACTTCAAAGATTGGATTTTGACATAAATAAAAATTGTTTTGAAATATTACCCCCCACCCTCCATAAAAAACGAACAAAAAACCAACAACCAAACAAAAAAACAAACAACAACCAAACAAACAAAAATTAAAAAACACACATAAAGTCTACAGACAGTTTTTCAGGGGAAAAAATAGCAACAACAATGACAACAAAAACAATAATGATCATAACAGATAATTATGGTGATTATGACTACATAACAACAAGAAGAATAGTAGAAGTAGTAGTAGTACTAGTAATAATAATAATAATAATAATAACAACAACAACGATGATGATGATTGTGATGATGATAACAACACCAATGATAACAATGATAACGATAATGATGAAGTCTATACAGTATTAAATCTTGCCAGGATTACCATACCAAACTGATTCCACACAAATATTCTCATATGTGGTACATTAATTTTACAGCAGTGCCAGACCCCCCACCCCCCTCCAAAACAACAACAACAACAAAAACAAAAAACAACAACAACAACCAAAAACAAAACACAAACAAACAAACAAACAACAACAACAAAACCAAACAAACAAACAAAAACCAAAAACACCAAAACCCGTTTTTCTGATAACCTATTTTTTTCAAATATCACTGCAAAAATATGTGTATTTTCATCCACAGTTTGAATTATAGTTCAGCCCAACACCATTGTGAAGATATTGGGGGTCAAAGTAGATGCTTTCTCACTGAATATGGATTGATAGTCAAACTACGACTATTTTGGTTCTTTACAATTGTGTAGAAAAAACAAAAAACCGCTCCTTTCAAATCCACACTAAAACGGGTTTTGCCTGAGTTACTTCCCTTTTGCAAATGGCTGTGCCCATGCTGTGGCTCTTTCTGAGCTAATTTTAATTCAAAATAAATACATACCTGTCTGTGATCCGTGATACACACAACCATGCCTTCATATAAGAAGCGAAGAGGTAAAAGAGCTTGTAACTGTACGAGAAAATTGCAGGGCAAAAGGTACACAAAACGACCATGAAATGACAGAGAAAGTTCTGTGGATAATGACAGAGAAAAGACTGAATGTTCAGATGAAGGTAAATCCATTGAATGTTCAAGCGCCACGCCCACATGACGTGAAAGAAAACTGTTGAATGTATGTGAAAGCAGTAAAGAAGATAGTGCACACATGTAGTGGTTATTACAGTAGTGAGACTGAACCAAATGAGGATGGTGTTTTTAGTCAAGAGGTTGAATGCTTCAGGTTGATTGTTGTTGATTTTTTTCAACCGCAGCATTATGTTGCAGTTGTCTTGTAAGTTTTGCCACAGTGATGTGAAACTTTATGTAGTTGAAAGGAAAGGGCTGGGTAGCAAGTTTGCTTTCATGTGCACGAATAAAAAATGTGATAAGTCTTTCCCTTCATGTCCAGGTATATCAGATAAATATGAGTACTTTTGCGATGAGGTGCATTAGAGGAGACCATGCAGAATTGAACCAGTGTGGACAGGTGTGGATACAAAAAAGCAGAGGCAGCAGGCACTGTCAGGGGATACAAACATACCAATCATTTACCAGAAGCAGTTATGGGGGAGATCAAGCCAGTTTTCGAAAATTTGGCAAGAGCTGAACTTCTACAAAAATGCCTGAAATTTTGTCCTTAGAACAAAACACCATGGCAAGAGTGTTGGTGAAACTGCAGTGGCTATAGCAGTTGTTGTCTTCTTCTGTTTCAGACTGGACGATATTATGCGCAATTATGAACATTACTGTTGGGCATTCCTCGGCTTCATTCTTCGCTGACAAAGATGCTCTGCGCATAATGACAGCATAAAGACAGACCCTGCTAAATTCCATGGAGTACAGGAAGAAGAGAAGACTCGGGAGGCTTGGCAGAGATGAGGAGCAGGCTGAACAAGGAGGATTTCCCTACCAAGCTGGTGGCCATTAGACTGTAAGGTAGGATGACTTCATATTTTCTGCATGCGGATTACCTCTGAAAATGCCAAGTTCTGTTATGTTTTTACACCATATTTTCTTCAATTTATAAGCTAGAGCGTTCACAGTGTGCATGGAGATAGGTTTTACTAATCCTTAGGTCCTGTACTAATATGATTGCCAACTATTAGTTTCCTTAAATTTTAAAGAAAAAAACCCCGTACAAATCTGTATGGGCTGCATACGTTCATCAGACACAGCATGCACTTTTTCCTCAGTACAAGTTCCAGAAAAGTATATTAATCTTTTTTTAAAAATCTCTAAACCAAAGGAAATCATCCCAAATTTTAAATTAAAAAATGTAACAACCCTGTATGGTCAGAATATTGACCAAAATATTTTGCAGTTATTTATTTATTTTACTCTCTCAAAATCTAGCAAAATGTAGATATAACCATATTTTGTCCTTCAAAGAGTATTTATTAACCAAATTCTATCATAATCCATTGAACATTTTCTGAGAAACAGAAATAAACAAAAAAATAGCCCTGGTCAGGTAGACCTGACCCCTTGAATCGGACAAAATCCAACAAATGTGGGGGAATGCTGGAATTACGTACACATGCCACAGTTTGGCAGAAGAGCGGAGAGAGGAGAGAGAGAGGAGAGAGAGAGAGAGAGATGAAGAGAGAGAGAGAGAGAGAGAGAGGAGAGAGAGAGAGAGAGAATGATGGAATGGAATGAAATGAAAGTTTTTTTTATTGAATATAAGCCTTGGGCCACAATTGAAAAAAAAGTGGGAGAGGGAGGTGTGTGTGTGTGTGTGTGTATACAACGAGTTTGTACAAAATTTCAAAGTAAAGCAAAAACACACACTAGACCCAAATCTGCTTTTACACTGGGGGTGGGGGGGGGGGGGGGGGGGGGGGAAGGGAGTGAGAGGAGAGAGAGAGAGGAGAGAGAGAGAGAGAGAGAGAATGACAAATTCTTTTATTTCGAGGATAATGAATAAGCACTCATGTGCTTTTTTACATCCAGTCCCGCCCTTAGGGATATATAGGAGAGAGAGAGAGAGAGAGAGAGAGGAGAGAGAGAGAGAGAGAGAGAGATCTATAGACAATGACAAATTCTTTTATTTCGAGGATAATGAATAAAGCACCCATGTACTTTTTTTACATCCAGTCCCGCTCTTAGGGATATATATATATATATATATATATATATATATATATATATATATATATATTATTATATATAAGAGAGAGAGAGAGGACAGACAGACAGACAGACAGACAGACAGACAGACACAGAGAGAGTGTGTGTGTGTTGGGGTGGAATTGAACCTAAGACTTTTGTGTTTTTTTGTCTGAAAGAAAGAAAGAGAGAGAGAGAGGAGGGAGAGAGAGAGAGAGAGAGAGAGAGAGAGAGAGAGAGAGAGAGAGAGAGAGAGAGAGAGAGAGAGAGAGAGAGAGAGAGAGAGAGAGAATGAATGCTCTGAATAAAGTTTTTAAAAAAACAACAACAAAAAACACGTCATACTAGGGGGGAACCTTAGAGCACGTGCATTTTGGCCACTTATGTGGAGAGGAGACTGCTACAGCCAAAAGAGACACTGACTGAGAGACTGGGGAAATAGAGCGAGGAAGGCTTGGCAGCAAGTAGGCTCTAGATCTCCATGTGCCGAACCAGGAAAGGGCATGGAGAGAGGGGGGGGGGGGGGGGGGGGGGGGGGGGGGTCTGTAACGGCCGTAACTTTTCATATTACTACTACTACTACTACTACTACTACTACTGATGATGATGATGATATAATAATGATGATGAAAATAACGACGACGACAACAACTGAATGGACTTTGAAAAAAAAAAGTTATATAATAAAAGTATTCAAAATTGATGGTTTTAAGACAAAACATTTTTTAACTGAGATATTATACATTTCACGGCCGTTTCTTGTTGTTGTTTTCCTAATAATTATGGTGAAAGAAATAATGACAGAAGAGGACACAAGCATTTTAATTTCTTCCTGGGAGAGAGAGAAGAAAGAAAGAGAGAGAGAGAGAGAGAGAGAGAGGGACAGACAGACAGACAGACAGACAGAAAAGAGAGAGAGAGACTGAGACAGACAGACAGACAAAAGACAGACAAAAGTGTGCAGCAGGGGCAGGAGAAGAAAAAAAGAATTTCGTTTGGTTTGTTCTGAGTCAGACTGAGGTTATCGCAGTTGATATTCACAACCTTCCTTATCAGTCAGTGAAAAACAAAACAAAAAAACACGAAGCCGAAAGACAGAAAGAAAGACTTGAGGAAAGCAGAAATGAAAGAAAGAAAGAAAGAAAGAAACTGGGAGGAGGAAAAAGACAAAACTGGATTAAGAAATTGGTCACAAAATATTGACGGGGAGGAAGAGTGATGAAAAGACAGACGCGAAACGATGAGCAACGCTTTCATAAGTCTGTCTATTGACATAATTAAGTTCTTTACTTTCTGGTTTCTGTTTTGCATTCGTCTGAAACGTAAGATCGGATCAGTGTCACAACGTGACATAATTGATCACCGACAACTGTCAAAACAACAACAAACAAACAAACAAAACAAAAACAACAAAGCCACTGTGAACTTTTCTTCAAACATGTTTTAACTTTCTAAAACATTCAACACAAAGCCGCTAATCGTCAGCAATAAGAGACGTGACACAAGACTGGCTGTAACCAACACATGTTTGGAAGATGTGGTGGGCTAGCCAGCCTAATTGGCACGTGAAAGCTGTTATGAAAGATAGCGGCTAAATAATCCCTGTTTTGACTGGTACACTCACTTTCATGCTGTTAATCTTTAACTGTAAGCTTTTATCACACATGCCAATGACTAAGGAAGTTCCTTTTGTCTGATAACTTTAGCACTTGAAGACAACAGAAAAAGTGAAAATCCTAACTGCACACCAAAGTGTTACCACCGAGTAAAACCTTGAGCGGAGTAAAGAAAAAACTAATCGATGTAACTAAACCCTGAAAACAAAAGCTTCAACTCACCTTTGATGGATTTGGGGTTGGACTGTTTTCTTCGTGACATGGTATGACAGCCAGCAGCGTGTTACACCACACACTTCTACACCAATCTGGCCGGACCTTTTCTTGTCGGCTGCTACAACAACATGCAAAACGAACGAGGTCAGAATGCGCGCTGACCCGACGAGGGCTGCATTTTTCTCCTGCGCGGTGACCTTTCCTGGGTCAAGATGCAAATTCAACTTCGCGCGTGGGGCGCGTCTGAATCGTCAACAATCAAGGAAGAAAAGTCGAAGGATCGAATCTCAAAAAAACAAAACAAAAATGGTGTCAACACTAGCGCTGCGTGTATGTGGTGCGGTAGGGGGAGTACTCCAACGATTGTTTTGTTCAAACTTGGCTTGACTGATGAAAGTGGTGAAAAGCGAGAGGGTGAGGAAGAAGATTGAAGCAGAAACACAACGCCGTGTTTCGCGAAGCGCGCCGTGCCGTGCCGTGCCGTGCCGTGCCGCGCGCATGCCTGTCTAGCAGAATGGCGAAACAACGAGTGGTCGGACTGAAAAGAGCGCCGGTCGTGGGACTGGCAGTTCGCTTGCCTCGCCGTAGTCAGCGTTTGCCTCGCCGTAGTCAGCGTTATCGGTCGCTACATCTCTTTGCTTTGGGAGCTGTGTTGTGTGTGTGTGTGTGTTGTGTGCCAATGACTCAAATTATGTATGCAAGCTGTTATCGGCTTATCTCGGGCGATGTTATCTTATCGTGGTCGGCCATCTCGCAATTCATCTTTTCCCGGGACAAAGTCAGAGGCATAGTTAATGAGGACAGACACAGACAGGGCAGGGCACAACAGACACACACACAGACACACAGAGTTGGTTTTTCAGACTTTAGTGTATTGGGTGGGGTTTTTGTTGTTGTTGGTTTTTGTGTGTGTGCGTTGTTTGTTTGCAGAAGGACATTATGAATACTACTAAGTGGGGGTGGGGTGAGGGGGGTAATTATGGAGAGTTAGGGGAGGGGAGGAAATTATGAAGGAGAGTAATTATATGGGATGAATTAATAGGAATAGGAGGGAGTGTGTAATAATTCAGTGAGCGGGTTTTTATTTCCTTCCATACACCTTGGGGAGCGAATTATATATGAGGACATCG
>CM054149.1:11691724-11694224 GCA_028751875.1 Rapana venosa
CCAGCTGCATACGGAAAAATCGTATCATTAGTAAACCTCTGAGCTCTAGCCCAGGAAAGAAAAAGAAAGAAGACGAGGAAGTAATCAACATATAACCATGACAACAACACCGCACCACGAACACAAACAACAAAGAAGATTTTCTTCTTCTTCTTCTTCTTCTCCTCCTTCTTCTTCTTCTTCTTCTTCTTCTTCTTCTCTCATTCGCTTTTTACACCGTCAGATGTATTTGGGAGAACTAGTGGCAAGTCCTTTCCAGCTCCTCTCGTGGGGCCGTACAGCTTGGTTTGCAGGGCCACACAATCTTCCTCAGGTCGCTGAATAGCGAGCGCCTCTGAAGGATGTGCTCGCCAGTCTGGTTTTCTTTGCCACAGGCACTCAAGGGAATGGGAGAACAAAGCAGAACAAAGCTGTCGCTCGTAACATATCACATCACAGAGAAGCAGAAGAAGACCATCACGGGTAATCAGTGGCATAATAGTCCAGGAGACTGACTGCCCTTACACGTGAATAGAACCTGAACGGAGAAACTGTTGAAGGTTGCTGACCGAAACTGATCAGGAGATGTGAAGACAGAGTGAGAGGACCAAAAAGAGCAATGGCTGTAGGTGTCAAAAATGTTCAGACCAAAGTGAGATCTCTTATCATTGTTTGTCACGTACACAGAACTACAGTCACACAATAATTATCGATAATTATTGTCAAAAAAGAAAAATTATTGGAATGGGGTGTGGGGCGGAGTGGGTGGATGTCTCTGTAGGAGTAGATTGTTTCCCCATTAACTTTATGGACGCGAATGAGGGAAGATGTGCCCAGAAACATTTTGAACACACATGAAAAAATCCAAAAAAAAGCAACTGGAGCTGTTAGGAAAAATGGTTGTCGATGTTCCGTTGTCTTTGAAGTAAGTGCCCAGGTTCTGTACGAGGGTAGTTGCCCAGTGATCATAGGCACAGGTCAATGGACGATTCTTCTTCTTCTTCTTCGACGTCGTCGTCGTCGAACGCTCAGACAGCAACTATTGTTGTCTTGCATATGAGCGAAAATGTGTTGCAAGCGCCTGACAAGTCAGGCCCAGCGCATCTGATTTCGGCCGTGGGGGTTAGCATTGCTATCTTTGAAGTCTTTCTTGGGAAAAAAGAGGCAGGAGAATAGATGAAGAAGGCAAAAACTAGGCAAGAAGGAGGTGAAGGAAGAAAAGGAACAAGGCAGAAAGAAAGAGAAGGATAGAGAAGAGGGAATTCCTAGCACTGAATTTCCAGAAGGTGGGGATGCTATATATACTGACAGCACCCCTCCCCCCCCCCACCCCGCATCCCCTCGGGGCGGGGTTGGGGGGGGGGGGGGGAGGGGGGGGGAGGGGGAGACGATGTCGACTTGTGTACAATAATATTCTGCAGTATTTGCTGATACAGTGAGTGTGTATACACAGAGATGTGTGGAACGTTGCAGTGAAACGGATCATTATATAGGTGCATGAAAAAACACAGATGAGTGATCTCTGTGAACATACTGGCCGATTCTCACTTGCTGCTGGAGTGATGATAATGAAAATGATAACAAGGATTACTGATGGTGACGATGGTGAGGAGGGGAGGCAGGAGGAAGAGGAGGAGGAGGAGGAGAGAAGAGAATGGTGACGACGACAACGATGACGACAGTGTTACATAGTTTGTAGGAACGGAGACAAAACAGGTCAAAGTGATGAATGCTTTTTTGCTGTATCGTTCCCCCATTTTCTTATTGTTTTCTCTCTCTCTCTCTCTCTCTCTCTCTCTCTCTCTCTCTCTCTCTCGCTCTGTGTTAGAATCAGAATCGTAAATTATCTATTGCCATGTAAGTCACATGGACTTATTTAACACATGCACTTATTTGTGCGTGTGTGTGTGTTTGTGCGCGCGTGCATGTGCGCGCGCGCGCATGTGTGTGTGCGCGCACATAATCATCTACCTACTCTCTACCTGCCTCCACTGTATGGGTAAATTAATCTTTAACGTGTGTCTGCATTAAACTTTGTGCATGGGCAAACACACACAAAAGAGAGAGACAGAAAGAAAGACAGATACTTTCAGTCTGTAAGCTTTGCATCTATAGATGAGGGAAGGAACACAAAGAGCGGCATTATTTGCTGAACCTATTCTACGCCGTCGGCTGGCGCCACCATCACAATGAGTGTTTTCTTGTCACATCGTCAAAACAAAACTAACTAACCCAAGAGGAGAAGAAGAAGCGGATTTTGGTGGGGGTGGGGGGGGGAGGGGGGTTGGAAGGAGGTGGGGGGGGGGGGGGTGAGGAGGGGGAGGGAGTGTGTGTGTGTGAGGGAGGAGGGTTGTGTGTTTTGGGGGTTGGGGTTGGAGGGGGGTGTATGTGAGGAAAGAAGGTGTGTGTGTGTGTGTGTGTGTGTGTGTGTGTGTGTGCGCGCGCGGGGTTGTGTGTGTTGTTTATTTTTTTATTATTTTTTAAATTTTATTTCATTCTTTCATTTCGAGGATAATGGAAT
>CM054149.1:11699224-11706724 GCA_028751875.1 Rapana venosa
ACCTAATATGTAATATCTATCTATATTATCTGGAGAGGTGTGTGAAATTTATCTCTCTCTCTTCTTCTCATCTCTAGTCTCTCATCTCTCTCTCTCTCTCTCTATCTATCTATCTATCTATCTATCTATCTATCTATCTATCTATCTATCTATCTATCTATCTATCTATCTATCTATCTATCTATCTATCTATCTATCTATATATATATATATAATGTTTATCTGGAGAAGTGTGTGTGTGACTAATTTGGAACCTTGGAGCGCCAACAGGGGAAAGAAAGAACAACAACCCATACCAAAACAAACAGCCCCCCCCCCCCTCCCCTAAAAACAACCCAAACTAACCACAATAAGCAAACACAGGAAAAAGAAAGTCTATCAGCACCCTCCTCCCTTCAAGTGAAGACATAAAAAGCACAACATTCTTCCACGGAGAACAGACAGAGAGAATATGAACCATGTGTATTTGCATATCTCCCTGATATCATAAAAACTCCTGCATGTCTTCAGCACAATGAGAAAACGTTCTAATTGCTTTCCTGGTCTGTACAGAGCGGTGTCGAGATAACGGTTTGTATAATATGTGTATCATATGCTTTAATATTGTTCTTATCTGCGGTGACGATCGAGAACAGACGCATGATGTGTGAATTATTTTGATCCCAGACGGCCCTATGCCCAGTTATTGCTCTCACTGGTTGTGTGTGTGTGTGTGTGTGTTTTGTTGTGTGGGGTGTGTTTTCATGTGTGTGTGTGTGTGTGTGTTTCATGTGTGTTGGGGTTCATGTGTGTGTGTGTGTGTTGTGTGTTCTATCTGTCTGTGTCTGTCTTGTGTGTCTGTTGGTGTGTGTGTGTTTGTGTGTGTGTGTGTGTGTGTGTGTGTGTGTGTGTGACGGTGATTTGGAGAAAAAAAATTGTTTGATTGTATTATCTATGAACGGCTTTGATACCATTTTGATGTAATTATCTACCAGGGAATAATGATGGTAACGTTGATAATGATGATGATGATAATGATGATAACGTTGATGATGATGATGATATGATGATGATAACTTCTGTGTTGGTTGTATGAAAGAGGGGGATCAGCTTTGTTTACATTGCGAGAAATATGATTGTCAAAGAACGAAGTAGTAGGAATAGCAGTGTAAATCACCATCCTTGTTGTCATAGTACTATTGATAGCAACAACAGCAAAAGTGACAGCAGCGGCAGCAGTTGCAGTAGTAGTAGAAATAGCAGCAGCAGTAGTAATGGAAAAGGCCCTGGAGTAAATAAAATATAAAGGAAAGTACTAATAGTTTAAGAAAAGAAGGAAGGTGGCAGGGCGTTTAAGACACTCACCAGCCTAACCAACAACAAAACCCCCCATGAAGTTCTGGGTTCGATTCCCAGCCTTACCCTCTCTTCCCAGTTTGACGAGAAAATCAAACTGAATGTCACCGTCCTTCGGATGAGACTAAAAACCGAAGCGCCCTGCTCCTAATACAGAACATCTTGCACACACGTTAAAAACCCGTCCACTGCCAACTCTGATCTTTCTGGGACAGGACAAGACAAGGCAAAGCTTCAGCCTATATTATATTCTTTCCTCTGTAGGACAGTGTTGACTGCAGATGGGGAAGAATCTGAATGTCTTGCTGCTCGAGGCTTTAGAGTGAGGGAGATAAGAAGTTTTTGTAGTGTGTATATGTATATATATATATATATATGGTTTTGTGGAGAAATATTTCAAAGAGAGAAAAGACGAAGGAAAACAAGCTACCAGTACCATCAAAATTCTTGTTTGCTTTGTACTTTAATGAGTGTGGATTTTACTGGAGAAAACAAGTGTGTGTGTGTGTGTGTTGGAGGGCGGGGGGGTAGTGTGACATGGTGTGTGCGCCCGCGTGTGTGTGTGTGTAGAAATATTCCAAAGAGTAAAAAAAAAAGCAAAACCAAAACAAGCTACCAGTACCATAAAACTTCTTGTGCACGTTTGACCTTAATGAGCGTGGATTTTATGAGGATAAACAGTTGTGTGTGTGTCTGTGTCAGTGTGGGTCTTTGTGTGTCTGTGTGTGTGTGTGTGTGTGTGTGTGTGTGTGTGTGTGTGTGTGTGTGAAGTCAGTATGTGTGTCTGTTGTTGTTATTGTGTGTGTGTGTGCGTGCGTGTGTTCGTGTGTGCGCGCGCATGCGTGTGTGTGGTGTGTGTGTATACGTGCCTGTCTGCCTCTGTGTCTGTGAGCAGATATGCAAATGTACTACATTCAAAAACAAATTACATACCCCCTCCTTCTCCCTGCAGATAATATAAGAAAAGCACATTCTTTCACTGAGAACAGACAGAGAATATCAATATGTATTTGCATATCCTCCTGATATAAAAACTCCTGCATGTCTTCAGCACAATGAGAAAACGTTCTAATTGCTTTCCTGGTCTGTACAGAGCGGTGTCAAGATAACGGTTTGTATAATATGTGTATCATATGCTTTAATATTGTTCTTATCTGCGGTGACGATCGAGAACAGACGCATGATGTGTGAATTATTTTGTGCCCAGTTATTGCTCTCGCTGTGTGTGTGTGTGTGTGTGTGTGTGTGTGTGTGTGTGTGTGTGTGTGTGTGTGTGTGTGTGTGTGTGTGTGACGGTGATTTGGAGAAAAAAAAAGTTTGATTGTATTATCTACGAACGGCTTTGATATCATTTTGATGTAATTCTCTACCAGGGAATAATGATGGTAACGTTGACAATGATGATGATGATGATGATGATTGTGATCATTGTGATGATGGTAACGTTGATGATGATTGTGATGATGGTAACGTTGATGATGATCATGATGATGATTGTGATGATGGCAACGTTGATGATGATTGTGATGATGGTAACGTTGATGATGATGATGCTTGTGGCGATGGTAACGTTGATGATGATAACGTTGATGATGATTGTGATGATGGTAACGTTGATGATGATGATGATTGTGATGACGGTAACGTTGATGATGATTGTGATGATGGTAACGTCGATGATGATTGTGATGATGGTAACGTTGATGATCATGATGATGATTGTGATGATGGTAACGGCGATGATGATAACGTTGATGATGATTGTGATAATGGTAACGTTGATGATGACCATGGCAATGATTGTGATGATGGTAACGTTGATGATGATGATGATTGTGATGATGGTAACGGCGACGATGATAACGTTGATGATGATTGTGATGATGGTAACGTTGATGACGATCATGATGATGATTGTGATGATGGTAACGTAGATGATGATCATGATGATGATGATGATTGTGATGATGGTAATGTTGATGATGATAATGATGATAATTTCTGTATTAGTTCAAGTTGTTGCAGTAGGTATTAAAGGAGTGGATCAGCTTTGTTCAAGTTGTGAGAATTCTGATCGTCAAAGAAGGAAGTAATAGAAATAACAGAGTGAATCACCATCCTTGTTGTCATAGTAGTATTGATAGCAACAACAGCAAAAGTGACAGCAGCAGTAGCAGTTGCAGTAGTAGTAGTAGCAGCTGCAGCAGCATCAGTAGTAGAAATAGTAGTAGCAGCAGCAGCAGTAGTAGGAATAGTAGTAGCAGCAGCAGCAGTGTAGAAATAGTAGTAGAAGCTGGCGCAGCAGTAGCAGTAGAAATAGTAGTGAAGCTGCAGCAGCAGTAGTAGAAATAGTAGTAGAAGCTGCAGCAGCAGCAGTAGCAGTAGAAATAGTAGTAGAAGCTGCAGCAGCAGCAGTAGCAGTAGAAATAGTAGTAGAAGCTGCAGCAGCAGCAGTAGCAGTAGAAATAGTAGTAGAAGCTGCAGCAGCAGCAGTAATAGAAATTGTATTAGTTGCTGCAGCAGGAGCAGTGGAAACGGCTCTGGAGTAAATAAAATATAAGGAAAGGTGCGCGCCTTGCTTGGCTTCAGTACAGTACCCC
Source organism: Rapana venosa (assembly GCA_028751875.1). NCBI lineage: Eukaryota > Metazoa > Mollusca > Gastropoda > Neogastropoda > Muricidae > Rapana > Rapana venosa. The sequence continues at coordinate 11,703,160 of CM054149.1, forward strand.
AGTTCACCCAGCTGCCAATGGGTATCTTCCCCCTTTAGGGACAGGGATGGTATTAAAGCAGTGAGGGAGAGGAGATGGGCGCCGCCCTAAATATGCTGGCCTCTGGAGAAGCTGAGGTCTCTGACGCCTTGCTGCCCAATGACCGCATAGATTATGGGAACACCTTTAAAAAATGTTTTTGGCCACATGCCAACAGTATTTTTTGGGGTTTGTTTCTCGGCTAGAGCTCCGAGGTTCACCAATGGTGAGATTTTTTTTGGGGATGCGACCATTCTGCGTTGTGTGTGGTGTGTGTGTGTGTGTGTGTGTGTGTGTGTGAGTTGAGTGTGTGTGTGTGTGCGTGCGTGTGTTGTATATGTGTGTGTGTGAGTGTGTGTGAGTGTGTGTTGTATGATTGTGTGTGTGCTCGCGCGAGCGTGTCAGTGAGTGCATGCGCGTATGCTCGCGCGCGCGTGTGTGTATGATAAATCAAATCCTATAGTTTTTAATAACTGAAAAGACTTTCCCCCACAATCTACACTGAGTTTGTTCAAATATCATTTTCTCTGTTTTATTATTTCTTATCACTGACGACCATCTGGAGTGTTTGTTTTACGACCTGCAAACGGATACAAGAATTCGATTTGTCCAACAAACCCCCTCCACTTCCAACCCCCCCTCCGCCCACCCCTCAAAAAAACAAAACAAACACCCAACAGAACCCCCCCCCCCCCCCCCCCACTTTATTAGTTGCAACCGTTACTTATCCCACAGCTTATTTGCTTGATTTCACGAGTTATTATCATCATTATTATGTACAACCCATTTCTGGGGACGGGATAGCTTAGTGGTCAGAGCAATCGCTTTCCCTAAGCTAAGGTTTAGCAGCATCCAGCGTGATTAGTTTCTCCCTGCTCTCTTTAGGGTCAGGGACGGTAAATCAGCGAGGGACGAAGAGACGCGCGCCGCACGCACACAACACACACACACACACACACCCCCACCACACACCACACCACCACAACACACACACACACACATACACACACACACCCTCCCCACACAACTACAACACACACACACACACGCGCGGCCACACACCACATATACCACACACTACACACACGAACCCACCACCCCCAACACACCACACCACCACACACACACACACACACACACACACCACACACACACACACACACCACACACCACCCACACCACAACACACACACCAACACACAACACACACACACCACCACACACACACACACACACACACAACACACAACACACACACACACACACACACACACAACACCACACACACACACACACACACACACACACCACACACACACACACACACACACACCACACACACCACACACACACACACACACACACACACACACACACACACACACACACACACACACACACACACACACACACACACACACACACACACACACACACACACACACACACACATCACACACACACACACACACACACACACACAACACACACAACACACACACACACACACACACACACACACACACACACACTCTCTCTCTCTCTCTCTCTCTCTTCTCCTCTCTCTCTCTCTCTCTCTCTCCTCTCTCTCTCTTCCTTCGGATGAGACCGCACACGTTAAATCCTGTTTCGCTTTTCGGAAGAGTAGGCCGTTGTGTGCCGGAGGAAACAGATGACAAAATTTACAAACCGCATACACACGGGGACTGGATGTAAAAAAGCACATGAGTGCTTATTCCATTATCCTCGATATAAAAGAATAAATATAATACCCCCCCCACACACACACACACGCACGCACGCGCACACACACACACCACACACACACACACACACACACACACACACACACACACACACACACACACACACACACACACACACACACACACACACACACACACATAGATATCTATGAGCAATCTCCTAACGTTCAAAGGATGGGGAAAAAACTTCAGCAGAAATCCTAGCAGACAGCACACCCCCCATTAATAAAACAAGGGATCATAGCAGATGGTTAATTAATACTTGTTTCCCCTTATCTGCAGGTTATCGGGATTTATTTATATGTTTATTTGTTTGTTTATTTATTTATCTATACCACTTTAATCACAGCAGATTTCCCTGCGGGAAATTCGGGCTGCTCTCCCCAGGGAGAGCGCATCGCCACAAGAGCAGCGCCACCCACTATTTTTTCTATTTTTTTTCTATCTGCAACTCTATTTGTTTCCCTAGCAGAGTGGGTTTTTTCTTCTTCTACATAATCATGCCAGGGACGACTCTCTTGTTGCCGTGGGTTCTTTTACGTGCGCTAAATAATTATGCGTAACACACGGGACCTCGGTTTATGGTCTCATCCGAAAGACAAGCACTCAGATCACCACTCATGGGATGGGGGGAAAAGTTTCGGGTCCAAACGGGATTCGAACCACCGTACACTTCCGACCCGGACTTTTCACTTTCTAGGCAGAGTCGTTCTTGAGGCCCAAAAGTCCTTCGGGTGAGACTATAAACCGAGGCCCCGTGTGCGAACGCATGCAGAACACCTTGCGCACATGTTAAATCCTGTTTCGCTTTTCGAAAGAGTAGGCCATTGTGTGCCGGTGGGAACAGATGACAGAATTTACAAAACCGCATACTCACGGGGACTAGACGCAAAAAAGCACATGAGTGCTTATTCCATTATCCTCGATATAAAAAGAATAATAATAAATAAATAAATAAATAACAACGCATCGGAAAAATATATTGAGAGAGGCTTACTTACTGATTAATATCTGTTGTTGTTTCTGTTGTTCGTTCCGCGGCTGGAACTTCGAGGTTCCCCAACGGTTGTTTATTATTATTATTATTATTATTATTAATTAATTAATTTCTTAAATTCTTTTATATCGAGGATAATGGAATAAGCACTTATGTGCTTTTTTTTTTTAAACATCCAGTCCCCGTGCGTATGTGCTTTTGTAAATTCTGTCATCTGTTCCCACCGGCACACAATGGCCTACTCTTACGAAAAGCGGGTCAGGATTTAACGTGTGCGCAAGATGTTCTTTGCGTGCGTTCGCACACGGGGCCTCGGTTTATAGTCTCATCCGAAGGACTTTTGGGGAGAGTGGAGTCGGCGCTGATGTTAACTCCAGGGGAAAATATCCCCCTTGAACGGGAATCGAACCCGGGTCGTCAGATTGCGAGCACAATGTTCTGACCACTAGGCTATCCCGTCCCGGTGAGATTTTGTGTACGCGACCCTGTTTTTACCCACCACCATGAAGGTAGCCGCGTTCCGACTGCGGGGAAAACATTTTGACAGATTTGCTTCTTTTTTTAGCCCTCTAGGTAGCTGCATTACGACTTCGGGAAAGCAAGAATATTGGACGGATTTAATAATAATGATAATAATGATAATAATGATAATAATAATAATGTATGGAATTTATATAGCGCTGAATCTTGTAAAGCAACAAATCAAAGCGCTCAGATTTGCTGGTGTTTTGTTTTTTTTAAAGGCAGGAGAGCGGACTGGAAAGAGAGAACGTAAGCAAAGAAA
>CM054149.1:11711724-11721724 GCA_028751875.1 Rapana venosa
ATAATGCAGATGCAGGGACAAAAACATACACGAACAGATGAGCTGTTACTGAGCCTTTTATCAGCATATTGATAGATTCTGACTATGTTTTGTTTTGTTTTGAGTAATATTTGTCCATTATGTCGTAGGTCGTGTTGTTGTTTTTTCCATGAGGTTTTTCTTAAAACTGTTTAAAAAAAAGTGCTTGCTGTTAGTCTTTGTTGTTATTCTTAATTTTGTTTGTTTTGTTTGTTGCTGGAGCGTTTGTCCTGTTCTATTTTGTCCCGTTTTGTTTCTTAATTTGTTTCTTTTTTATAGTATTAAAAAAAAAGAAATTTGTGCGTGTTCCTCGCTGATTTGTGTTGGAGTGGAATTATGATTTTGGACCAGGATTTATCACAGGCATTTTGTTTTGTTTATATGAAAAACCCACCATTATTATTGTTCTGGATTAAGCACAGGAGAATGTTTAGTGATCGTATTTTGCTTTAACGATTGTTACAAGTTTGAAATTCTTGTGCAAAGCTGTGTACAGTAGAAAATTGTCAAGTAGAAGTAAGAGCCTGATTCTTGGTACACGTACCTACATTATTTCCCTGTATAGAACAGACAGAATAGAACATCTTTCTTTTCCTTCTCGAACACTCAGAGCAACTATTGTTGTCTGTTACATGAGCGAAAATGTGTCACGCTGCCGTTAAACGCCTGACAAGTTAGACCCAGCGCATCCGACTTCGGCATAAGAGAGAATTGCTATCTTTTGAATCTTTCTGGGAAGAAAGTTAGGAGAATGGACCAAGACGGCAGAAAACATACAAGAAGGAGGTGACAGGAAGAAAGGAACAAGGCAGAAACAAAGAGAGGGATAGAAAAGGGGAAATTTCTAGCACAGAATTTCCAGAAGGTGACAATGCTAGTTATACTGACAGGACCCCGGGATCCCCACGGAGGAGAACAGGATAGAACAGAATGGAGCAGAGCAGAGCATAGCAAAATATAGCAGAACAGAGCAGAGGAGAAAAGAACAGAGTAGAGAAGAGAGCAGAGAAGAGCAGAACAGAACACAGCAGAGCAGAGCAAAGTAGAACAGAAGAGAACACAAAGAGAAGAGAGTAGAACAGAACAGAGCAAAGTAGAACAGAAGAGAACACAAAGAGAAGAGAGTGAACAGAAGAAGAACACAGCAGAACAGAGCAAAGTAGAACAGAAGAGAACACAACACAGCAGAGCAAAGTAGAACAGAAGAAAACACAAAGAGAAGAGAGTAGAACAGAACAGAACAGAGCAAAGTAGAACAGAAGAGAACACAAATAGAAGAGAGTAGAAAAGAACAGAACACAGCAGAACAGAGCAAAGTAGAACAGAAGAGAACACAAAGAGAAGAGAGTAGAACAGAACAGAACAGAGTAAAGTAGAACAGAAGAGAACACAAATAGAAGAGAGTAGAACAGAACAGAACAAGAGAACAGAGCAAAGTAGAACAAAGAGACACAAAGATAAGAAGTAAGAACAGAACAGAACAGAGTATAGTAGAACAGAAGAGAACACAAATAAAGAAGTAGAACAGAACAGAACAGAACACAGCAGAGCAAAGTAGAACAGAAGAAAACACAAAGAGAAGAGAGTAGAACAGAACAGAACACAGCAGAACAGAGCAAAGTAGAACAGAAGAGAAACAAAGAGAAGAGAGTAGAACAGAACAGAACACAGCAGAGCAAAGTAGAACAGAAGAGAACACAAAGAGAAGAGAGCAGAACAGAACACAACACAACACAGCAGGGCAGAGCAGAGCAGAGCAGAAGAGAAGAGACGAGAATAGCTGAACAGAGCAGAGCAGAGAACAGACATCAATCAGATGGTCAATCCACTAAATCGGTAGACCTTCGCACGGTGTTTGTTTCACTCGTGTTAACATAATCACGGGACCCTCCACCTCAAAATGAGCTGCATTGCACAGAAATCCATTTTTAATCGTTAGCATACTGTTAACACACAATTTAAAAAACAACAACAACAAAACATCGCTTAAATTGGAAAAAAAAAAACCCAACAGACCGAAAATTGGACAATTCTATGAAAAGTTAATACAAATCGAAATATTGGACACCAGGATGTGGCAAATAAACAACATTGTGCTTCCTAATGGATGATCAGGATGAGAAGTTAGGTGTTTTCTAACTAAACGCGCTTCCAAAGAAAAAGGACCCCCCCCCCCCCCCCACACACACCTTAATATTTACAGTATAAGGTAGAAGAAAGCTTACAGTTTTAAAACCAATCGAAATCACGAAATTGACAACATAACCCCTTCTCCACAACACACACACACTTGTCTAATATCACTAAGAGTGAACAGACGTTAAATTGAAGACAACACACACACACACACACACACACACACACACACACACACACACCACACACACACACACACAGTCCTTCGGATGAGTCTATAAACCGTGGCCCAGTGTGCGAACGCACGCAGAACATCTTGCGCACGCATTAAATCCTGTTCCGCTTTTCGAAAGAGTAGGCCATTGTGTGCCGGTGGGAACAGATGACAAAATTTACAAAACCGCATACACACGGGGACTGGATGTAAAAAGGCACATAAGTGCTTATTCCATTGTCCTCGATATAAAAGAATAAATAAATAAATAATAAAACACGCACGCACGCACGCACGCACGCACGCGCACACACACACACACACAACACACACACACACACACCAACACACACACACACACAAACACACACACGAACCCACACACACACACGAACCCCCACACACACACCTACCTCCAACCCGCCTAAAAATGGCTTCTAGCAGAAAAGTGGATCAGATGCGATACGACTCATTTCGTGGGGGAGGGTCACACATTTGCAAAATCTCCTTTATTGTTACGACGACATCGACAAGGAAGGATAACCACCCTACGAGCTGTTGGAAAGAAAGGCAGGGTGACTGGCATCTCATACATTACCCTCCCTCTGTCATCCCCCCCCCCCCCCCCCCCCCCCCCCCCCCACTCCCTCACCCTCACATCCCACCCTACTTTCCTGATAAAAACGGAAAGACATTACGATGCACAGTTGATAGCGTTAATTTTTTTGTTTGTTATTTTATCTTGTGCGGCCGCGATTTGAACTCAACAATCTTCTGAAAGAAAATCTGGGGCTCAGCTCCACTCGAAAAATGATCCTACGAAGTCGGAATGCGGCTACCTTCATGGTGGTGGGGGAAAAAACACCGGTGGCAGAGGCAAGATAGCACCGTGGGTGAACCTCGGAGCTCTAGCCGAGGAACGGGGGAAAAAACATCCCCCCAAAAACCGAAAACATAAAACTGAAAAATCTAGAATCAGAGGGCAAGACCACCTATTGGCGTGGATGGCATGGAATGTCCATGCCCAGTTTTGGGCCACTGACACACCCCGGTTGGTTGGCCGAATGGGTAGAGGGGGGGGGGGGTCAAGAGTTCGAATCCTTGCCCGTCCATGCAGCCATGACAGAACAGACTTTGACAGTACGCTCTGGCCACGTGGTTAAGATTTAATCCTAGGGGTCCATGGAGTCGTGGGTTCGCATCTCGGTGTGGGCGTGTGGTGAATTAAGCGTGTGTGTGTGTGTGTGGGGGGGGGGGGGGGGGGGTATTTTATTTTACTTTTTAACATTCTCCCAGGTCAAGATCATTAAGTCTGTGCCATTTATCAATAAGTATTTTCAGATTTTCTTCGTTTCTGGAAGACACATTTATTAAAAAGAAAAGAACCAGTAATATTTATTTTCACTCTCCGTATCTGAGTGCCAGTTTTGTTTAAAAGAGCGAATAAGCCTATCTTTAAATTCCGAAAGAAACTGACGCTCATTACCTACTTCCGGAGACATCCACACAATCCCAATGCCATGCTCTGACAAAACTCTTTGAACTTGATATGCTCAGTTCTCTTTACCCAACTCCATCTGTATAATCAATATATCGTATGACTGTCTACATACACGTGGAAGTTTCAACAGTTTAAACTATATTCAGTACATTTGACAAAAAGTTCTTATGTATGAAGGACATCTTCCTGTATTAGATGAATGAATTGACACATTTGAAAAAAAGTTTCATGGCAAATGTATGAACTTTTCTTTCCATTTGCGTATGTACATTAATTTTATCCCCCATATTTCTGAAGTGTACGTAAGCAATGGTTCTGTTTGTGTGTCACGTAGTTTCCAGACCACAGAGAACAGTCTATGGAATAAGGCTTTGGTAATGTTTTAGGTATTTCTATCATACCTTTTTTCCCCTTCCTTCAAGATTTTTGCTATGCAAAATATAAACTTAGTCTCGTTGAAAATATCATCCCTAGCTATTTATATCTATTAATTATTTTGACTTCAGCATTTCCGTAAAACAACTTTGTCACGTACATATACATGTCCCACCTTTCTGAAAACAATCATGTGTCATCCATATTTACTATAAAATCAAAGCAATTTGCTTCCTCTTTTAAGATATTTAACTGATTTTGTAAACTGATAACAGTCTCAGACAAAAGAATAATATCACCAGCAAAATGTAATAACACCACCTCGAATGCTCCAGGAATTATTTGAATGACCTGCCCTGTTTTCCTTTTTCTTGACAGATCAATAGCTAGTTCATTAAAAAAAAAAAAGAAAGGCCTTAAAATACGGCCCTGCTTCACTCCCTTGGGGCATTAAAAGAAATCGGAATTTTCATTTCCTGTGTGCACGCACACACGCTAAATCTGAGTTGTAAATAGCTCTAAGGGTCATATATAATTTACCATTTACAGGGTTTTCCGTAGTACATTCCACAATGTATCTCATTCACTGAATCGATGGCCTTTCTAAAGTCCACAAAAGCAACGTATAGTGGGGTTTTGTTTGTTTGTTTATTTCTTTTTAACCGGAAAGCAAATGTTTTTGAAAAAGAGTACAAAATAAATGGCGAACAGTGCTATACCTCGCTCTCAAGACTGATTGAAGAGCTGCTTGCTCTTCAATCAATTTATTTTCGTTGTCTGCCCATTGAGTTAATCTCTTGTTCACAATGTAAATACAGAGTTTGCTTAATATATTGATGAGAGCTATTCCGCGATAGCTGTCAGCATTATTGATATTTCTTTTTTGTGTGAATCGTAATTATTACTGACTTGACCCACTCTAAAGGGAAAGCACCCCTTTCAAACAGCATTGCGCTCGTGATCTGCTGACTCGGGTTCGAATCTCGTTCAAGAGGATTCTTTCTCTCGCAAAAAGTCTTTTGGATGAGACTGTAAGCCAAGGTCCCGTGTGCAAACGCACGCAGAACATCTTGCGCACACGTTAAAATCCATTCCGCTTTCGCAAGAGCAGGCCATTGTGTGCCGGTGGGAACGGATGACAAAATTTCCAAAACTGCCTACACACGGGGACTGTATGTAAAAAAAAGTATATGAGTGCTTATTCCATTTTCATCGAAATTAAAAATAAATTAAAACACATAAACAGATGGTTAAATAACTAAGCAAGAAAAGTGATTACAGTCGAGTTTGCGATTTCGAGTATTTCTCCAATTATTTGATCAGGACCAGCAATTTTTCCGGTTTTTAAATGTCTTACGGCATCAATAATTTCATTCTGAATTATACGATTGTTAAACAATGGCTGAACATTAAATTTTCATCTTCTTGTAGTGCATCTACATTCTCTCTGTTTATGCATAATTAAAGTAATTAAAACCCTTAAAAAAAAGGTCATACCATTGTTGAATAGTGATGACATTATACCTGTGACTTACGGTTAACAGATCTGATAACAGACCAGAAACATTTTGGAGTCCTTAGAGGAATCTCTAAGATTCTTTAAGAGAGAGAGACAGAGAGAGAGAGAGAGAGAAGAGAGAGAGAGAGAGGAGAGAGAGAGAGAGAGAGAGAGAGAGAGAGAGAGAATAACAATATTTATTTTATTTTATTCTTTTATATCAAGGATAATGGAATAAGCACTTAAGTGCTTTTTTACCTCCAGTCCCCGTGTGTATGCGGTTTTGTAAATGCTGTCATCTGTCCCCACCGGCACACAATGGCCTACTCTTACGAAAGGCGGAACAGGATTTAACGTGTGCCAAGATGTTCTGCGTGCGTTCGCACGCGGGGCCTCGGTTTATAGTCTCAAATTTAAAAAATGGATGTGGTATATGCTTTTAAGCCCATTCATAGTGGGAAAGGGACTAAGCTTAAACACCAGATAATTACTTAACTAAGGAGACAAAACATTTCACAACAGCTCAAATATTCATCACAGTATACATGAAAGTAACAAGTGAAGAAGGTGACAGGAAGAAAAATAGTGGTCAGAACATTGCTCTGGCAATCTGACGACCCGGTTTCGATTCCTGTTCAAGGGGATATTTTCCCCTGGTGTTAACATCAGTGCAGACTCCACTCTCCCCCAAAAGTCCTTCAGATGAGACTTTAAGCGAGGCCCTGCGTGCAAACGCACGCAGAACATCTTGCGCACACGTTAAATCCTGTTCCGCTTTTCGTAAGAGTAGGCCATTGTGTGCCGGTGGGAACAGATGACAGAATTTACAAAACCACATACACACGGGGACTTGATGTAAAAAAATCACTTAAGTGCTTATTCCATTATCCTCGAATCCCGTTTGGACCCGAAACTTTTCCCCCATCCATTAGACCATGAGTGGTGGTCTGGGCGCTAGTCTTTCGGATGAGACGGTGAACCGAAGTCCCGTGTGTTACACATAATTATTTAGCGCACGTAAAATAACCCACGGCAACAAGAGAGTTGTCCCTGGCAAAATTCTGTAGAAAAAAGCCACTCTGATAGGGAAACAGATACAGTTGCAGACGGGAAAAAAAAAAGGGTAGCGCTGCTCTTGTGGCGACGTGCTCTCCCCGGGGAGAGCAGCCGGAATTTCACGCAGAGAAATCTGCCGTGACTTAAGTGGTATAAATGAAATGAAATAAATGAAATAAATGAGTGCATATTGTGGGATATCCCCAGGGTGCTTATACAGGGGAACCTTCAGTAACTGAGGTCAGAATGCTCTGCTTTTGCTATGCCATAAATATACCAAGTTTTAAAGAAGAAAAATATAATATGGGCAAGCCCATGACCAGCTTGTAACTAAGAACGCTGGTAAAGCCTTGTGGACCCATCGTAAGTGTGTGTGCGTTGTATGTGTGTGTGCGTGCATGTGTGTGTGTGTGTGTGTGTGTGTGTGTGTGCGCGCGCGTGCGTGTGTGTGTGTGTGTTGTGTGGATGACAGCATGCACGTAAGAGTAGCTGTGCGTCTATCTATCTATCTATCTATCTATCTATCTATCTGTCTGTCTGTCTGTCTGTCTGTCTGTCTTTCTGTGTCTCTATCTGTCTGTCTGTGTCTCTATCTGTCTGTCTGTCTTTCTGTGACTCTATCTGTCTGTTCTGCCTGTCTTTGTGTGCTGAGGGGGTGGGTGGGTGGGAATGGGGCGGTCGTTATTGTTGCAAATCTGCATGCATGCCTATATATATGTGCTTTAAAAGTGTGTGTTTCCCCATGGGGATGCCAGGGGGTCTGCCAGTTTAAATGGCATCCCTATATTCTGAAAATCCTGTGCTTACAATTTCCTCTTTTCTATCCTTCTCCTTGTTAACTTTTTCCTTTTCTTCCTGTCACCTCCTTCTTGTCTATATTCTGCCTTCTTGGTCCATTCTTCTGCTTTTTTTTTTTTTATATTTCCAGAAAGACTTTGAAGACAACAATTCTCTATCCTACATTGAAGTCGGACGCGCTGGGCCTGACTTGTCAGGCGCTTAACGGCAGCGCAACGCATTTTTGCTGATATGACAGACAACAATAGTTGCTGTCTGAGCGTTCGACGACGACGAAGAAGCGTTAGTGGTCATTGTTAATAAGTCTGCATCATAGTTTGGGCATATAGAACTCAAAGACAAATAGAATCTGACCAAGGAAAAAAAAGAACTGCCGATTAATTTTTTTAATTTTTAAAATTTATTTTATACCACTTTAAGTCACGAGATTTCTCTACGTGAAATTGGGGCTGCTCTCCCCGGGGAGAGCGCGTCGCCACAAGAGCAGCGCCACCCTAAAATAAACCACTGCAGTTGCCACAACACAGAAAGGCGAAGAGCAAGGAACGAAAAACAAACTAACAAAATACAATAAGAATTTATTTTTTCTTTTATTTATTTATTCTTTTATATCGAGGATAATGGAATAAGCACTCATGTGCTTTTTTACATCCAGTCCCCTTGTGTATGCGGTTTTGTAAATTTTGTCATCTGTTTCCACCGGCACACAATGGCCTACTCTTCCGAAAAGCGGAACAGGATTTAACGTGTGCGCAAGATGTTCTGCATGCGTTCGAACACGGGGCCTCGGTTTATAGTCTCATCCGACGAGAACAGTATATCATACCCCGTTTCCAAAGTCAACTAAATATATGGCAGTTGCAAAGTAAAACTATTTATGTACATTTAAAAAGTATGCAGTATGATACAATATCGCCACGTCCTATCACGCCACAACATGACACGTCAAGTCTCGCCACGTCATGTCACGCCACGTCATGTCACGCCACGCCATGTCACGTCGTGTCACGCCACGTCATGTCACGCCACGTCATGGCATGTCACGTCGTGTCACGCCACGTCACGTCATGTCATGCCACGTCATGTCACGCCACGTCATGTCGCGCCACGTCATGTCGCGCCACGTCATGTCGCGCCACGTCATGTCGCGCCACGTCATGTCACGCCACGTCATGTCGCGCCACGCCGCTACACTGCGCTGCATACACGCACTACATCGCACGGCGTGGTGTGGTGTGGGATGGGGTGGGATGGGGTGGTGTGGGGTGGTGTGGTGTAGGGTGGTGTGGGCTGGTGTGGGGTGGTGTGGGGTGGTGTGGTGTGGTGTGGTGTCACGCCACTACACCGCACCTCACCTCACCGCACACCACACATCACCACACCACACCTCACCACACATCACCATACCACCACACCCTACCCCACGACACGCTACGCTACGCTACACTACACTACACTACACTGCATTACACTACACTACACTACACTACACTACACTACACTACACTACACTACACTACAGTGCACTACACTACAGTGCACTACACTACACTACACTACACTACACTACACTACACTACACTACACTACACTACACTACACTACACTACACTACACTACACTACACTACACTACAACTACACTACACTACACTACACTACACTGCACTACACTACACTACAGTACACTGCACTACACTACACTACACTGCACTACACTACACTACACTACACTACACTACACTACACTACACTGCACTACACTGCACTACACTACACTACACTACACTGCAGTGCACTACACTGCACTACACTACACTACACTGCACTACACTACACTACACTGCACTACACTACACTGCACTACACTGCACTACACTACACTACACTGCAGTGCACTACACTGCACTACACTACACTACACTGCAGTGCACTACACTGCACTACACTACACTACACTGCAGTGCACTACACTGCACTACACTACACTACACTGCAGTGCACTACACTGCACTACACTGCACTACACTGCACTACACTACACTACACTGCAGTGCACTACACTGCACTACACTGCACTACACTGCACTACACTACACTACACTGCAGTGCACTACACTGCACTACACTACACTACACTGCAGTGCACTACACTGCACTACACTACACTACACTGCAGTGCACTACACTGCACTACACTACACTACACTGCAGTGCACTACACTGCACTACACTACACTACACTACACTGCACTACACTACACTACACTGCAGTGCACTACACTGCACTACACTACACTACACTGCAGTGCACTACACTGCACTACACTACACTACACTGCACTACACTACACTGCACTACACTACACTGCAGTGCACTGCACTACACTACACTACACTACACT
>CM054149.1:11726724-11731724 GCA_028751875.1 Rapana venosa
TCAGATAGTGACGCGAAAAACAGACTAGAGAATCTTAATGATCCGTTAAACTGTCGTATGGATGTCAGTTAAAATTAAAAATAAGATGTACTGTAAACCCTCTAAGATACAACAACTCAGTGTGCAAAAGCATATGTAAAAAACAACAAACAACTCAGGGATATTTCAATCTGATCGCAGTGAATATAGATCGTTATGTACAAGCGTCTTTGGTTTAAAGAAATGTTTATTCAGAAAGAAACATGGTTATTATACTCGAACATCAGGACTGGCCAAGACTGTCCTACAGGGAACAGTACAAGGAGGGAGACGAAGAGGCAGACAGAGGAAAGGATGGGAAAACAACTTCAGAAAGTGAACTGGCATTGAGTGGAACTATTTTACAACGGAGGGTTGAAGACCGTGGGAAGTGGAGAAAGCTGGTTGCAAAAGCTTCATCGGTGTGCCCCCACCGTCCACGGGACTACGGGATAGGCGGAGGTGAAACATTGTAAACAGCAACAAGAAGCCAACGGCTTATAGCGTGCTCCAAAGGAACAGCATTCCAAATTTCGTTTGGCAGCTGGTATACCTATCACTCCGGAAACCTCCTCACAGAAAGCTCAGCTGCATTGAACAGGTGGTCTGAATATTGTCAAGAACTGTACAACTACCCAATACAAACTGACAAGAGCATAATAGAAGAGAAAGCAGCAACATCAAGAGCACCCTCGCCATTACCTATACTGAGGGAAGAAGTGGAAGAAGCCATCCGCAGCTTACCAGTAGGAAAGTCCCCAGGAGCAGACAATATACCAGCAGAGCTGTTCAAGCATGGTGGCGAAACAGTCATCACATATGTTACAGCTATCTGTCAGAAGATTCGGGAGACAAAACAGTGGCCAACAGAATGGACACAATCACTCATCATACCCCTGCCCAAGAAGGGGAATTTACGCCAATGCCAAAACTATAGAACAATCAGCCTCATCAGCCACGCCAGCAAGATCGTGCTCAAAGTTATTTTGAATCGACTCAAGAAGGAGGCAGAAGAGCACCTTGCAGAGGAACAAGCTGGGTTCAGGGCAGGCAGGAGCACAATCGAACAGATATTTAACTGCCACATCCTGATGGAAAAACATCTTCAACATCAGAGAGACCTGTTCCACAACTTCATCGACTTCAAGAAGGCTTTCGACAGAGTATGGCACGAAGGCCTGTGGCAGGTCCTATAATGTTTGGCATTGAAGAAGGACTAGTGCAAACCATTCAAGCACTATACAACACCGCAAGCAGTGCAGTCCTTCTGAACAATCAGGTCGGAGACTACTTCAAAACCACAGTTGGGGTCCGACAAGGATGCCTGTTATCTCCAGTCCTGTTTAATCTGTTCTTGGAAAACATTATGAGAGACCCTCCATGACTTCCACTCTACCATCTCCATTGGTGGCAGACCCCTCAACAACTTACGGTTTGCCGATGACATTGACCTCATGGGCGGAAGTAACACAGAGCTGCAAGATCTTACGACCAGACTTGAGAACAGAGCTGGAGCATATGGGATGGAGGTGAGCTCGGAGAAAAGTAAAGTACTTGTGAACAGCACGAGCAACGCCACTGCTAAAATTTACATGAACGGCCAACAACTGGAGGAGGTAGACGCTTTTAAATACCTTGGCGCAATTTTTCGGACTCCGGCCGGCTCCTACCCAGAGTGAGTGTGCTGTGGGCTCAGTGGGAAGACTGGGACCACACAGTCGAGCTTCATCCACTTAACGGATGCGAGTTTGAGAGTGTTGCTCAAATTACCTGACCAACACTGCAGGTGTCTGTATCTCTCGGGCCCGGTTGACGCCGGGATATATTATGATAGTAAGCGTAGAGTACAACCCTGTCAAGTAGTCTCAAAGCATATGCACTTCCACAGCAGCATAATTACGTCATCCTCATTGTCATTGATCATCATGCAATTAAAAAATTGCCTCTGACTCGGTGGTCCCAGTTTCTCTGGTCTCATGGTGACCTCAGATTCGGTTTGCCCATACACTTCTGTGCCTCTGGTGAGTGTGTGTCAAAGCCTTTGGGGTTGGAGGTTCGCGGGGGACGGTCGTTGGAGGGACGTTGTGGTGGTTGCCACCTCGGGTGGGCAACTCACTCAGTCTGGCTCCGCGACTGAGCTAATACTGTCGTTAGTAGGGGGCTTAGTAGGTGGTGTCCTGCGTATGTTAGCTCAGAACAGGCACCACTGAACACCGCCAAAGTGACCCAGCAGCAGTGCAGGGCCCCTCTGGCTTGTGGCCCCGCGGCGGCCTGATAGTGATTGGCTCCCTGTGGACCTCCGACTCTGAGGATGAGACATAACAAATCTGGGTATGGTTGTGGCGGGGAGATTGGAATGAGCGGCGTGGGAACAGCAGGACGGGGGACGTCACGGAAGATGAGGCAGCAAAAAAAAAAAAAAAAAACCTTGGCGCTACACTCACAAAGGACGGGCGATCGACGACAGAAATCAAAGTCAGACTAGCCATGGCAACATCTTCCATGACAAAACTCACCACCTTATGGAAAAGTAAAGAGATCAGTTTCCCAATCAAACTAAAGCTCTACAAAGCCCTCATTCAGACGATCCTGCTGTACGGAAGTGAAACCTGGACATTGACTGCTGAAACAGCAAAGCGAATCCAGTCATTCGAAACAAAATGCCATAGAAAACTGCTGGGCATATCCTGGAGAGAACGAAAGACCAATGAATTTGTCAAGAGTCAAATAACACGGCTGGCAGGTCCACAGGAACCCCTTCTCACCATCGTCAAGAAGAAAAAGCTGACATGGTTCGGCCACGTTACCCGCCACAACACTCTGCCAAAAACAGTACTGCAGGGAACACTGGAAGGTGGCAGAAGGAGGGGAAGACAGAACAAGTCATGGATGGACAACATCAGAGAATGGACCAGGATGAACGACTCGGCACTACTGCGCAGAGCCGAGGACCGAGATGGATGGAGGAGGCTTACCACGGCATCGTCTTTCGTGTCTCCCCCACGACCGCCAAGGTCACGGGTCTGGTGATGATGATGATGATACCTATCACTTACTTTGAAAATAACAAAATCTGCTTCTAATGCCTTTTTATAAATACACAAGATCAAGGTAAAGAAATTGGAAAAACAATAACTATTTCCCCCCCCCCCCCCCCCATTTCTCTACCTTGCTTTCTTTGTACCATCCTATGTCACCACGCCACACCTAGCCGCCCAAATCTCCTTTGAACCTGACGTCATAAACTCACGCTGTGACGTAAAATGCCAATGACGACAAGAGAACAGTGTGTGCCATTTTCGGGTCGAGAAGAGAGGAGGCCTGATGCTCAGGGGAGATAAGCGTGACAGGGGCGATAGAGGTGAGTGATAACAGCACAATGGCAGGAGAGTTGCCTGCAAGCGGCAACCCACGGACCGATTGGGTGACTAGATAGTGCTGATGGTACTGGAGGGTGCTGGCATGGTAGTGGGGGAGGAAGAGGGGGGGGGGGGGGGGGGATGGGGAGTGAGGAGGAGAGGGAAAGGGAGAGAAGTAAGGAGAATGGTGGAGGAAGAGGCACAGGTAGAAAAGAAAAGTTCCCCCGGGGATCTGTCAGTATAAACAGCATCCCCACTTTCTGGAAATTCTGTGCTAGCAATTCCCTCTTTTCTATCCCACTCTTTGTTTCTGCCTTGTTCCTTTTCTTTCCCCGTAGGGATGCCGGGGGCCCTGTCAGTATAAACAGCATCCCCACCTTCTGGAAATTCTGTCCTAGGAATTCCCCCTTTTCTACCCTTCTCTTTGTTTCTGTCTTGTTCTTTTTCTTCCTGTCATCTCCTTCTTGTCTATTTTCGGCATTCTTGGTCCAGTCTCCAGCCTTTTTTCTTCTTTTTTGTTGTCTTTCTTTCTTTTTTCCTCTTCTTTTCTTTTTAACAGAAAGACTTGAAAGTTTACAATTCTCTCCCATGCCGAAGTCGGATGCGCTGGGTCTGACTTGTCAGGTTGCTTAACGGCAGCGCGACGCATTTTCGCTCATATGGCAGGAAACGATAGTTACTCACTGAGCGTTTGACGACGACGAAAAGAAAAGCAACTGGGGAAAATTGCTGTATCTCAGTATGTTTTATTGTTTTCTTTCCTTTTTCCAAAAAAAAAAAGTTTAAATGTGTAAAGTTTGGATAAAATTCCCTGTAAGTGATGAAGTAGATTTCTGACCACACACACATACACACATGTTTACACACACACACACACACACACACGCACGCACGCACGCACGCACGCACGCACGCATGCACGCACGCACACACACACACACACAACATTATACTATAAGTTAGTTAGTTATATTAGTTATGTTAAACAAGTTATAAGTTATATTATACAAGTTATGTTATTCCATATTATGTTGGGCTAGTTTTTTCCATCTGTTTTGTTTTTGTTGTTTTTTAAATAGTTATTTATACTATTTCTTCTTCAACTCATTTACTTACACACACACACACACACACACACACACACACACACACACACACACACACACACACACACACAGTCTCAGTCTCTCTCTCTCTCTCTCTCTCTCTCTCTCTCTCTCTCCTCTCCTCTCTCTCTCTCTCTCTCTTTCTCTTCTCTCCATTCCTATACATAAAAAGGGAGATGTTAATAATAAACAGATAATTATCGAGGCATTACACTAACAAGTATTATAGGTAAAGTTTATACACATATACTGAGTAGACGGCTTACAAAATGGGCAGAGAAGGAAGAAAAGATAATAGAAGAACAAGCAGGATTTCGATCGGGTTATAGTACAATAGATCACATTTTTACATTATATGCTTTAGTCCAAAAATATCTTCATAAAAATACAAAACTATATGTTGCATTTGTCGACTTTCCCAAAGCATTTGACTCAATTGATAGAAATGTCCTGTGGAATATATTACGCTATAATGGAGTAGGTGGTAAAAATATATGGCCCTGAAAGGTGTGTACAA
>CM054149.1:11736724-11739224 GCA_028751875.1 Rapana venosa
TAACAAGATATTAAATAGAACTGGTGCTATAACGGAGCCTTGTGGTAAGCCCATGTCAAGATATCTGGGATCTGAGTATTTATTTTCTACCTTTACTTGGGGACGGGATAGCTCAGTGGTCGGAGCACTCACTTTCCCCCAGCCAAGTTACGCAGCGTCGAGCGTGGCTACCAGTTGGATGGGTGACCGTTTGCGCGCCTTGGCTTCAGTACAGTTCCCCCAGTTCACCCAGCTGTAAATGGGTACCTGCCCTCTTTAGGGTCAGGGAAGGTAAAGCAGCGAGGGAGAGGAGATGGGCGCCGCCCTCAATATGCTGGCCCTAGAGAAGTGAGGTCTCTGACGCCTTGCTCCCCTACGACCTTATAGGTTATGGGACTCCTTTTACCTTTACCTTTACTTGAATAGATCTATTGCTAAGAAAGCTCTTGATGTAATAATAAATGTTTCCGGAAAGGCCAATTGTTTTCAACTTTCTTAATAACTTTGCATGCCAAACTTGATCATAGGCTTTATTTATGTCAAAAAACGTTGCAAGGACATTTTTTCTACGTGCAAATTGTTGTTTTTACACGTGTTGTAAGTTTAACTAGGTTATCTATAGCAGATCTACCTTGCTGAAAAACCTGCTTGGTTGCTTGCAATAATGTTTTTTTTCTGGGAATAGTATAATAACCCCAAGAACAACTCTCTCCATGAGCTTACAAGTAGGGGAGTCAATGCTATAGGCCTGTAACTGGGCCTTTCTGTCTTGGGGTTTCCTTTCTTGTGGATTGGTACTACAATGGACTGTTTCCATTGTACGGAATGACACCCTGGACCCCGCATTTACAAAATAGTTTATGAAGTACTATAATGAAGTTTTCTGGTAAGTTTTTGATCATATCATTGGAAATCGCATCAGCGCCAACAGATGTTTTCTTACTAGGAAGTGATAGAATTGCATCTTTTACTTCCTGGAGTGTAATTGGAGCATTAATATAAAGAGTGGTATCAGGCACTGGGTCTACATATTCATTTTTGACTTCTTCTTCACTTCTAAATGTTCTATGTGTGTGTGTGTGTGTGTATGTGTGTGTATGTGTGTGCTTGCGCGCGCGCGCGCGGGTGTGAATGTGTGTGTGTATGTGAGTGAGTGTGTGTGTATGAGTGAGTGTATGAGTGAGTGAGAGAGAATGGGTGCGTGCGTGTGTGTGTGCGCGCGCGTACGTGTGTTTATTCCTACGTATATGCAATGGATGCCCTTTGGTGGGTGACAGAAAAAACCTACAAACTGACCAAAACAGAGTGGACAGAGAGAGAGAGAGAGAGAGAGAGAGAGAGAGAGAGATGAGAGAGAGGAGAGAGGAGAGAGAGAGAGAGAGAGAGAGAGAGAGAGAGAGAGAGGTTATTCAAATAAAACACACAGAAAACGCCCATTGAAATAAGACGTACATAACCATCTATCTATATATTTCTACAACTGGCCCATACCACCAAGTTTTAACCACACACTGAAAACTCCAAACCATCGACATTTTATCAGCCGTTCTGTACACCCAGTGCCTACATTCACAACACCATCACGTCAATAAATCCCAGCCATTACAAAAAAAAACAAAAAACCGGACAATTTTTACATCTTCTGTTTATTTTGTCTCAACTGTAAAAAAAAAAAAATTCAACGTAAAAAGCTTTTTCTGTTTATCACTGCACTGATCCATCAACCTTTCCCCATTTTTCTCTTCCCCTTCACACTCGGCAAAAATTATCACAACTTGGCAGAAGAAAAATTCGTTCATCCAGATCCTGACGCGTTGTCAAATTCCACCCCCCACCCCCTCCCTGCCTCCCTCCCTCCCCCTCCTATCCAGACTGCTGCCCCTACAGCTGATACAGTGCAGGCTCACAGAGTGGGATAGGATTTGGGAGCTATAATCTGCCGAATAAAGCCGCCCACTAATCTGTGAGCCGTGCCGATAATGTCCGCGAGGTTTGGACACACCTTTGATAAAGGGGGAGATAAGATGAGAGCTGGGGGGTAGGTAGGGGGTAGGGGGTATGGACAGATAGGTGTAGGGGGTCTGTTGAGGAACGGGTGGGGTGAGGGTGAGGAGGAGAAGGAGGAGGAGAGGAGAGGAGAGAAATAGTAAAAGGTTATGAGGTGTGTGTGTGTGTGTGTGTATGTGTGTGTGTGTGTGTGTGTGCGTGTTGTGTGTGTGTTGTGTTTGTGTGTGTGTGTGGTGTATGTGTGTGTGTGTGGTGTGTGTGTGTGTGTGTGTGCGCGCGCATGTGTGTGTATAGGCATTTGATGGAATCGGGAATGAAAAGGGAATGATACAAGGGCAGCAGGGCCAGAGTCGTATATATTTAATTTTTTAGAGAGAGAGGTGGGGGGGGGGGGGGGGGGGGGGGGGAGAAAGAGGTGAGAGAGAAGGAAGAGGGAGGGAAAGAGGAAGGAGGAGATGGAGAGAAAAGGGGAAGAGAGAGGGAGGGAGGGAGATGGAGAGAAAGGGGAGAGGGG
>CM054149.1:11746724-11749224 GCA_028751875.1 Rapana venosa
ATGAAACTGTTCTCAACGTAGGTGTGAAGAAAGGCTGATAAAGAATATTGGTATTAAATTTTAGATGTTGTTTTAGGTTCTTTGATTGTACTGCAGTTTGTGGGGATATGGTAGCCACACACGCACGCTCGCATGCACGTACGCACCCATGTACACACACAACACACCGCGCGCTGCGCGCACACCACACACACACACACATCACACATTTCACATTATATACGCGCGCGCACAACCCAAAACACACACACACATACACACACACAACACACACACACACACACACACACACACACACACACACACACACACACACACACACACACACACACACACACACACACACACACGATGACAAAACCAAAGCAAAGTTCCCAGAGCCAGTAAATGAAAAAAAGAAGGTTAGAGAACCAGTAACATGGGAAGGGGGTGTGGAGGGGAGGGGAGGGGAGGGTACGGAAGAGGAAAATAATCTGGAAGCAAGGGGAAGGCAAAACGAGACAGTATAGGCCACATTACGTCAGTTGCCGTCATCTCGTGCTACCTGATAACGGGTTTCTCTCTTCCTGTGGCCATACACAACGATTACATCACTTCTTCTGTCAACAGAGACATACTCCTCTGTCTGTCTGTCTGTCTGTCTGACTGTCTATGTCTGTCTGTCTATGTCTGTCTGTCTATTGTCTGTCTGTCTCTGTCTGTCTGTCTTGTCTCTGTCTGTCTGTCTGTTATCTATCTCGATCTTTATCTATCTTCTTCTGTCTGTCTGTCTGTCTGTCTGTCTGTCTGTCCGTCCGTCCGTCCGTCCGTCTGTCTATCTATCTGTCTATCTATCTATCTATCTATCTATCTATCTATACATCTATCTATCTATCTATCTATCTATCTATCTATCTATATATATGTATGCATATATATCAGTACAAGATTTATTTCTGCGATCTTGTGATTTTACGAAACTTAAGAAGAACAAATAATGTGTGCAGAGCTACATGATTGTAAGAAGAAAGACAGACATTGTGCCTCTCTGTCTTTCTGCTTCTCTGTCTTTTTGTCTATCTGTTTGTGTATCTATCTGTCTGCTTGTGTATCTATCTATCTATCTGTCTTTCTGTCTGTCTCTCTGTCTATCTGTCTATCTGTCTGTCTGTCTATCGATCTATCTATTCATCTATCAGTCTACCTACACACACACAGAGCAACTTGCTCACTAATGCACTATGCCTTTCCTCGCAATACAGAGACTTTACACGCTCAATTTTTTTCTTCTTGCCTTTTCTTTCATTTTTCAACTAAGGCTGAGATATATAGGTGAGAATGTCTCTGTTGACAGGAGAAGGGGTGTAATCATTGTTTATGGCCACAGGAAGAGAGACAACTGTTATCAGGTGGCACAAGATGACGGCATCTGACAGAATGTATACCTCCCCCCTCCCTTGCCCCCCCCTTTACTTTCTCCATTTCATCTGTCATACCCTCTCCACCCCCACCCCCTTTTTTGTCCCATCCCTCTGCCTTCCTTTTCCCCTCACCAACTCTGCAAGCTCTTTTTTGGCTCTGGCCTTTGATATATTAGATAAAAAAGGTAAAGGTGTCCCATAACCTATGCGGTTGTTGGGGAGCGAGGCGTCAGAGACCTCAGCTTCTCCAGGGCCCAGCATATTCAGGGTGGCGCTCATCTCCTCTTCCTCGCTGCTTTACCTTTCCCTGACCCTAAAGAGAACAGGTACACATTTACAGCTGGGTGAACTAGGGGACTGTACTGAAGCCAAGGCGTGCAAACGGTCACCAATCCACGTGGTAACTAAGCTACACTCAATGCTGATAAACGTTAGCTTGGGGGAAAGCCAGTGCTCTGACCACTGAGCTATCCCGTCCCATGAAAATGTTAGGTGGGTAGAAATGGAAAGTAAAGAAGGGAGGGGGTAGAGAATGAATGAATCTTTGAATGAATGAATCTTTGAATGAATGAATCTTTCTTTGAATGAATGAATCTTTATTTTTCAAGGGTAACAGAATAAGCATGCGCATACTTTTTTTTCCATCCGGCCCTTGCCCTGATTAGGGACTATCAATAAAACAAAGATAAAAACCCTACTACAACAACGACAACATGATTTAAAGATAAGTATATATTTAACAATACATAATCCCTAACTGACTTGAGCAGAGAGAGAGAGAGAGAGAGAGAGAGAGAGAGAGAGAGAGAGAGAGAGAGAGAGAGAGAGAGAGAGAGAGAGAGAGAGAGAGGAGGAGAGAGAGAGAGAGAGAGAGAAAAGAAGAAGAAGAAGAAGAAGAAGAAGAAGAAGAAAACATTCAAGGAAAGAAAAGAATGATGGCAAGAAAAAGAAGACAGAAAAAAA
Source organism: Rapana venosa (assembly GCA_028751875.1). Lineage (NCBI taxonomy): Eukaryota > Metazoa > Mollusca > Gastropoda > Neogastropoda > Muricidae > Rapana > Rapana venosa. The sequence goes on from CM054149.1 coordinate 11,749,088, forward strand.
GAGTGGACAGAGCAACAAGAAGTAATGACAGTTTATGAAGAAAAAAAAAGCAGTGGAAAGAAGAAGAAAAAAAGGACGACACACAAATAGGCAGAAAAAGGATAAACAGACAGGCAGAAAGACAGCACGAGTGAAAG
>CM054149.1:11754224-11791724 GCA_028751875.1 Rapana venosa
CGACAACAACAAGAACAACAGCAAGTATAACAATAGCAACAGCAACAACGAAAACAGTAACAGCAGCAGGCAACAACAACAACGACAACAACAGCAGCAGCACCATCATCAACATATCATCATCATAATTAGCAACATCAATTTCATCGTCAGCAGCATCATCATTATCAGCGTCATCGTCAACAACAACAACAACATCATAAATCAGCAACAACATGAGCAGCAACAACAACATTATCATCAAAATCATCGCCAACAACAACATCGTCATCATAACCAACAACAGCAACAATATCATCAACATCATCGTCAGCAACAACAATATCATCAACATCATCGTCAGCAACAACAATATCATCAATAACAACGACAACAATATCATCAACATCATCATCAACAACATCAAGTCACGTCAAGTAAAAACACTTTAATCATCAGCAACAACATCAACATCATCAGCAACAACAACAACGACATCATCAACGCAACAACATCAAACAACATCAAAAACAACAACAACAACAACAATGCATGCGCATCTGCTTCCTATCTAGGATGCAAGGCGGTGCAAACTGCAAAACAATGCCTGGAAAAAAGAAATCAGCTTAGTCCACAATGATTCCTTATGTTCTGAGAGATGGAAAATCGGGCATACCGCACGCGCACAGACACACACTGGCGCGACAAACAACGCGCACGCAGCAGCACGAACGACGCACACAAACATACACGCATTAGCTCTCGTCAAATATCACTTTGAGTGACAGACGAAAATCGAAATGCAACAACACACACCGCGCGCGTCATACAAAACACACGCACCATACACATATACACACGCACTCATACATACATATCACCGCACACAAACATATACACACGCACACATACATCATTTACACACTCACTTTGACATAACAGATATACAACGCACCAACATACATATACACACGCACTCATACATACATATACACACGCACGCACGCACGCACGCACGCGCGCACACACACACTCATAAAGGGGGAGGGAGAGAGAGAGAGAGTAAATGAATGAATGAATGCATAATCTTTATTTTTCTAGGGTTACAGATAAGCATTCACATACTTTTTTCATTCGGCCCTCGGGGAGAGAGAGTGAGAGAGAGATTCAAATCAAATCAAATTTAATTCTTTTATTTCGAGAATAATGAATAAGCACTCGTGTGCATTTTTGCATCCTGTCCCCGCCCTTATCAGGGTTAACATCATGAGAAGAGAGAGAGAGAGAGAGAGAGAGAGAGAGAGAGAGAAGGAGAGAGAGGAGAGAGAGAGAGAGAGAGGGGGGGGGGGGGGTGGGGGGTGGGGGAACAGAGACAGACAGACATCTAGCTGACTGAATCACCAAAGTATTCAAACAGATAATGATGTTCGTAACACCTCAGATTGAATCGCTTTTTAAAATCTAGTCTGCTTAGAGGATGACCAAGCAATGACACAAATTCTAAAAGAAAAAATGACATCATTTCGTATTTCAAATCTTTATGAAGACAAAAAATGTTAACACTCCCACGGGACAAAAGATGCCCCTTGAAAATGACCAGCCAGCCAAATTAATTGCCAAACCAGCCACACACACACAAACCAAACAGAAAGAAAAACAAAAACAAAAAAATAAGACAAGTAGAAAACCTAATTGCATCGAAGATATTCCGATTTTTAATTAGTACAATTCATTTTTGTACACAAGGCCGCTTAGGGACATTAAAAAGTCCCTTGAAAATAACAAACCAGCCAAATTAATAGCCAAACCCACCCACCCACCCGAAGAAAACAAAACAAAACCAAACCACACACAAAAAATAAGAGAGGAAAAGTTATCGCATCGAAGATATTCCGATTTTAAACTAGCACAATTTTTTTGTGCTATACACAGCGCCGCTAAGGGACAGAAACGGCCCTTGAAAATAACCAACCAGCCAAACTGATAGCCAAACCGGCCAAGCCAGAAAAAAGAAATACACACACACACACACAAAATAAAGAAGAAAAAAATAATCGCATCGAAGATATTCCGATTTTAAACTAGCACAATTCTTTCTTTTTTTCTTTTTTTTTTTGGTACACAAGGCCGACCGGTGCATCAATGTGGTTTATTTACGTTCTTTATCAGGGGACATTCCGTTTTTAAATCGTCCTTGTTTGATAAAGTTAACATCTTCCTCCCTTTTTTAAAATTTAATTTTTTTTAAAATTGTTGAAAGTGTGCTGAATGTGTGTCACTGTTTTTACAAGGGAGTCGTGTTTGTCTTTTCGTTCGTGGCTTTGACAGATTACTGTTTTAAGTGTCTGTCTGTCTGTCTGTCTGTCTGTCTGTCTGTCTGTCTGTCAAGTGTTTCTATCTCTATCGTCGACATGACTCTTGCACTATCTGTTTGTCTGTCTGTGTTTCTCTGTCTTGTTTCTCTGCACATTGTGTGGTGTGTGTGGTGTGTGTGTGTGTGTGTGTGTGTGTGTGTGTGTGTGTTGTGTGTGTGTGTGTGTGTGTTTTGTGTGTGTTGCGTTGCGTTGTGTTGTGTGTGTGTGTGTATTTTTGTCTGTCTTTTCCTGAATTTGTGTACCTGTCTCTCGTTTTCGCCTGTGCTTCTTTCTTCTTCTTCTTCGCTGAACGCTCAGACAGCAACTATTGTTGTCCGTCATATGAGCGAAAACACGTTGCACTGCCGTTAAGCGCCTGACAAATCAGGCCCAGCGCATCCGACTTCGGCGTGGGAGAGAATTGTTATGTTATGAGTCTTTCTGGGAAAAAAAGGCAGGAGAATGGACCAAGGAGGCAGAAAATAAGACAAGAAGGAAGGAGGTGGCAAGAAGAAAAGGAACAAGGCAGAAACAAAGAGAGGGATGGACAAGAGGGAATTCGTAGCACAGAATTTCCAGAAGGAGGGGATGCTGTTTATACCGACAGGTCCCCGGCATCCCCACGGGGAAGTGCTTCTTTCTGCTTGAATTGTCTTATCTTGTCTTGTCTTGTCCTCTCTATATTTCCGACAATCCTGTCTGCCTGTCTCTCTGTCTGTCTGTCTGTGTCTGTCCATCTATCGTCTGTCTTTGTCTTCTTTGTCTGTGCATCTGTCTGTCTGTCTCTTTTCTATTTCCCACTCTGTCTGTAGAATGCTAAAGCTTTTATGTTAGATAAATAAACAAACCTTTTCTGTTTACCCCTCTCCTCTTGTCTGTCTCTCTATGTCTTTCTGTCTGTCTCTCTCGCTCCCTGTTTGTGTCTGTCTGTCTCTGACTCTCTTTTCTCTTGGTCTCTATCTCTCTCTACCTGTCTGTCTCTGCTTGTCTGTCTGTCTCTGCTCTGTGTCTGTCTCTCTGTCTCTTTTCTCTCTCTGTGCTTTTGTCTCTTCTTTCTTCTCTCTCCCCCCTCTCTCTCCCCTCTCACCCTCCCCCCCTCTCTCTCTCTCTTCCCTCCTCCTCTCCCCTCCCCCTCCCCCCCTCTCCCCCATCCCTCCCTCTCCCTCCCCCACCCCTCTCCTTCCGTCCCTCAGTTTCCTCGCTCTTGTTCATCTGTATTTATCTCTCTTTCCATTTATTCTCTCAGAGAACTTCCCTACGCATCCTCGTCTGTCGTTTCCAGGAATATTGTCATATCTCTCCTTGCCTGATAAGTAAGTCAGCGCGCTCCACTCGCCCGCCGCCTGGGCTGGGCCCAGTGGTAGACGCAGCAGCGCCTGCTGGCTGAGAGGGTCGTGGGTTCAATTCCCCATCGCCCCAAGATGAGAGAGAGAGAAGAGAGAGAGAGAGAGAGAGAGAGAGAGAGAGAGAGAGAGAGAGAGAGAGAGAAGTGGAGAGAGAAAGGGAGAGAGAGAGAGGGAGAGAGAAAGAAAGAGAGAGTGAGAGAGAGAGAGAGAACTCGATTTATTCACAAAAAGACCATTGGCCCATGCATGAAGGGGGTTGCCGAACTGCTTAGTATTTTGGTGGGGGTAAAAGCAATAGTAACGACAAAATGTTACCATAGAACAAAAAGTCAGTTACAAAAATATGACTTAGGATAACAGTATCTCTCTTATTCTGAAAGCTTTACACAAATATAAAGTGAGGCTGCGCACAACCTCAGGATGACTTGATGCCAGGAGTAAACAGAGTCTAAATAAATGAGGCTGTCTACTATATTTAACAGGGATGTAGTTCTGCCTAACATCCTCTAATACTGGACAGCACAACACAAAAATGTACTCCATCCTCGGTGCTTGCTTACATAATGGGCATAGCAGCCTGAGGTCATCAATATCATGTTCTCTGTATCTGAATTTATAAGATGGAGAGAGAGGGAAAGAGAGAGAGAGATTTTCCGGGTTCCCCTTCCCCCTCCCTCCCTCCCGGTACCTCGGCTAGGGCTCACAGCATATGCACTCTTGTATTGTATCGTATTGTGTTGTGTTGTATTGTATCGTATTGTGTTGTATTGTATTGTGTTCTATTGTATTGTATCGTATTGTGTTGTATTGTATTGTATCGTATTGTGTTGTATCGTGTTGGTTGTGTTTGTATCGTGTTGTGTTGTATCGTGTTGTGTTGTGTTGTATCGTGTTGTGTTGTATCGTGTTGTGTTGTGTTGTATCGTTTGTGTTGTATCGTGTTGTGTTGTGTTGTATCGTGTTGTGTTGTATCGTGTTGGTTGCATCGTATTGTGTTGTATTGTATTGTGTTGTATTGTATTGTGTTGTATCGTATTGTGTTGTATTGTATCGTATTGTGTTGTATTGTATCGTATTGTGTTTTATTGTATTATGTTGTATTGTGTTGTCTTGTATCGTACTGTGTTGTCTTGTATCGTATTTGTGTTGTATGTATCGTATTGTGTTGTATCGTGTTGTGTTGTATCGTATTGTGTTGTATTGTATCGTATTGTGTTAAATTGATCACTATGGTGTTGTATTGTAATCGATGTGGTTGTTTGTAACGTATTGTTTTCTTGTAATACTGTATCTAGCTGTTACATCTTGTATCGTATCTGTGTTGCTTTACGTATTGTGTTGTCATTGTATCGTATGTGTGTCTTGATATCGATGTGTTGTATTGTATCGTAATGTGTATAATTGATGGTTGTAGTATTGTGGTTGTATGTATGTAGTGTAGTATGTACGTATTTGTTTTTTGTATTATGTATGGTATTGGTTGTCTATGATATACGTCTTGTTTGTATGTATCGTATGTGTTGTATTGTATCGTATTGTGTTGTATTGTATCGTATTGTAGTTGTGTTGTATCGTACTGTGTGTTCTGTATTGTATTGTATTGTATCGTATTGTGTTGTATTGTATCGTATTGTGTTGTATTGTATCGTATTGTGTTGTATTGTATCGTATTGTGTTGTGTCGTATTGTGTTTGTCATTGTATCGTATTGTTTGTATTGTGTCGTATGTGTTGTTTGTATCGTATTGTGTTGTATTGTGTATTGTATCGTATTGTGTGTATTGTGTTGTATCGTATTGTGTTGTCTTGTATCGTGTTGTGTGTATTGTATCGTGTTGTGTTGTATTGTATCGTATTTGTGTTGTATGTATCGTGTTGTGTTGTATCGTATCGTGTTGTTGTATTGTACCGTGTTGCATGTATTGTGTTGTATTGTATTGTATCGTATTGTGTTGTTTGTATCGTATTGTGTTGTATTGTATCGTGTCGTGTTTTGTATCGTATTGTGTTGTATTGTATCGTATTTATTTATTTATTTATATTATAATTATTAAATTATATTAAATTATATTATTATATTATATTATATTATATTATATATATTGTATACCATTTTAAGTCACAGCAGATTTCTCTGCGTGAAATTCGGGTTGCTCTCCCCAGGGGAGAGCGCGTCGCCACAAGAATAGCGTCACCCATTATTGTTTTTCTTTTTATGTTTGCAAAAAGTATTAATTTGGTTTTTCTATCAGAGTGGCTTTTCTTTCTACAGAATTTTGCCAGGGACAACTCTCTTGTTGCGATGGGGTTTTTTTTACATGCGCTAAATGAGTATTGCACACAGGACCTCGGTTTATCGTCTCATCCGAAAGACTTACACCCGACCACCACTCTACGGTCTAGTGAATGGGGAAAAGTTTCGGGAACAAACGGAGAATTGAACCAATACACACTTGAAACCCGGACTTTTGGCTTTCTAGGCAGGTGCGTCACCTCTAGACCACCGACCCACCGACTCTAGGCTTCACTCATCCCACCTGGAATCACTGTCAGATTCAAAGCACACACACACCACACACACACACACACACACACACACACACACACACACACACACACACACAACACACACACACACACACACACAACACACACACACACACACAACACACACACAACACAAACACACAAACATAACACCACACACACACACACACACACACACACACACTGGATGAAAACTGTGTGTGCATGACTTGTTTTAAAGTACCTGGCTATCTCTGTAGGCAGCCACACTCCGACTTCATAAGATATGGGTCCTTTAGAGGGGAATGGGGAAGTGTGGCATTTTGTCATTTTTATTTTTATTTATTCTTTTATATCGAGGACAATGGAATAAGCACTCATGTCTTTTTTTACATCCAGTCCCCGTGTGTATGCGGTTTTGTCAATTTTATCATCTGTTCCCACCGGCATACAATGGCCTACTCTTTACGAAAAGCGGAACAGGATTTAACGTGTGCGCAAGATGTTCTGCATGCGTTCGCACACGGGGCCTCGGTTTATAGTCTCATCCGAAGGATATGTGGTGTGTGTGGGGGGGGGGGGGGGGGGGGGGGGGTTACTATGTTAAGAGCTTGTCATGGCTGAAGACAACCTCAACATAACATTTTGTACCATAACACCATGTTAGTGTAGGTCTTGGCACTTGGCGGACATCACTAGCTGACATACATACACAGCTTCTGGCCTGGGCCAGTGCCCTCCTCGGACAATGGCCATCACAGCTTCCACTCCACACAGGGCATCTGACGGACGAACGCTACAGCCGAGTGGTTAAGACCGTCAGACTTCAATCCCCAGGATCCATCAAGTCGTGGGTTCGAATCTCGGCAGTGGCCTTTTGGTAAATTAAGGGTAGGGATTATAATTTTTTTTATTGTTACCATGATCTCCCAGGTGAACTTCAAAGTGCAGGCCTGCCAGTGTCTCGATCCCCTTCGTGTTATATACACATGGGGAAGATCAGATATGCGCGTTAGAGATCCCGTCAGTCATGTGGTGGGTGGGTTAGGGAAACTCCAACATACCCAGCACACATCCCCGAAGTGGGAATGCGGCGATGGGGAAAAACGGTCGCATACGTAAAATTTCACCATTGGTAAACCTCGGAGCTCTAGCCGAGGAATGAAAAAAAAAAAACATATAAAAAACAAACGACAGGGCGTCTGACACGGATGAGACTGTAAACTGAGGTCCCGTTTGCGAACGCACGCAGAATATCTCGCGCACACGTTAAATCCTGTTCCGCTTTTCGTAAGAGTAGGCCATTGTGTGCCGGCGGGAACAGATGACAGAATTTACAAAACCGCATACACACGGGGACTGGGTGTAAAAAAAAAGCACATAAGTGCTTATTCCATTATCCTCAATATAAATTCCATACATAATTATTATTATTATTATTATTATAAAAGAATAAAATAGAATAAATAAATAAAATAAACACAATCTGGCCCCACCAGTAACTTGCACCTTCAGTAAGGGGAACAGCTAAATGATTCTGCCCATCTGGGTTCAGAAATAAGCCCCTCCAAATATCATAGAAGAGAGCCAGCAGAATTCTAGAAGGGCAGGGCAGGGCCTCCTCTGTTGACCGACCTGAAGGCGGCTCCCTGCAGATTGCTGACACTGAAGTTGCGACTGAACGAATCTGTTTGTCAGACCGGAATGAGTGTCTTGGGAGTAGCTGCCAAGGGACTTTGAGAACACACACCAAATTAGATGAACAAGGTTGAGATAAAAGGTTGTGTGTGTGTGTGTGTGTGTGTGTGTGTGTGTTGTGTGTGTGTGTGTGTGTGTGTGTTGTGTGGTGTTTGTGTACAAGAGTTGTCATGCATTTATATCCTGTATGCAGTTTTGGCAATAATCTTCAGAGATACAGATATATCCGTGTAGGTTATTAGGCTTCCACATATCCTGGATCTTTATATATATCAATTATTCCCCAAATGCTGCCTTCAAAGTGTTATCTTGTAGGGACTTTTTTTTTCTCTCGAATCATTGACAAAAATCATTTTTACGATGATAATGAAGTTGTAATTGGTTACTTACACTTGTTTTTACTCCCACTATATTTTCTCAATTATTATATATATATATATATATATATATATATATAAATATATGATTATATATATAGTATATATATATAAGAGAGAGATGAGAGAGAGAAGAGAGAGAGAGAGATGTGTTAGTATATATATATATATATATATATAATTTTTATATATATATATATATATATATATATATATATATATATATATAATATATATATATATATGGCTGTTAAACAGGATCTTGACTGGTTTTTTCTTAGGATCACAATTGTATAGCTTTAGACATAATATAGTTTTGTTTGTAGCGGTGATCCTTAACTGACAAGAAACTGTAATCCTTCAACTTACATGCACACCCCGTAGAGATGCCAGGAGCCTGGCAGTACATAATATAACACCCCCACCTTCTAGAAATTCTGTGCTAAGAATTCCCTCTTTTCCATCCCTCTCTTTGTTTCTGCCTTGTTCTTTTTCTTCCTGTCACCTCCTTCTTCGTCTATTTTCTGCCTTCTTGGTCCATTCTCCTCCAGCCTTTGTTTACCGAGAAAGACTTCAAGGATAACAATTCTCTCCCACGCCAAAGTCGAATGCGCTGGGCCTGACTGGTCAGGCGCTTAACGGCAGCGCGACGCATTTTCACTCACGTGACAGACGACAGATGCTGTCTGGGCGTTGGACAAAGAAGAAGATGAAGAGTGGCACTCCACAGCACGATGTTTCTTCTCTGTACTCTCTACAGCTAGAATAACAGGACTTTGTGAAGCTAGATGTAATCTCAACATGCACGCGATTTTCTTTTTTATGTACTTAGCATAGCTAGAATAACAGGACTTTTGTGAAGTTAGATGTAATCTCAACATGCACGCGATTTTCTTTTCTATGTACTTAGTATAGCTAGAATAACAGGACTTTTGTGAAGTTAGATGTAATCTCGACATGCCCAAAAGGGTACAAGATTTCTTGAAGAAAGAACAACTCCGTCTTCACTTTTGACTCTAGCCCTATCTCTACACGTGTCATCAGCACTATTCTTACACAGCTCTCATAACAGTCCTACATTTTCGTCACCCTGCCTCCCCATCCATCTATCTATCTGTCTGTCTCTCTCTCATCTCCATGCTCTCCTCTCTCTCCCTTCCCTCCTCTCTCTCTCCTCCCTCTCTCTCCCTCTCTCTCTCTCTCCTCTCTCTCTCATCCTCTCTCTCTCTCATGTTCCATCTCACTCTCTCTCTCTCTCTCTCTCTCTCTCTCTCTCTCCTCTCTCTCTCCCTCATCTCCTAGTCTCTCTCTTCCTCGGACTGAATGTAAAAAAGCACGTGAAGTGCTTATTCATTATCCTCGAAATAAAAAAGAATTTGCCATTCATTGTCTCCTGCTCCCATCTCTCTCTCTCCTGCTCCCATCTCTCTTTTCTCCTGCTCCCATCTCTCTCTCTCCTCTCCCTCTCTCTCCTGCTCCCATCTCTCTCTCCTCTCCCATCTCTCTCTCTCTCTCTCCCTCTCTCTCTCCTGCTCCCATCTCTCTCTCCTTCTCCTTTCTTCTCTCTCACTTCTGCTCCCGTCTCTCTCCTGCTCCCATCTCTCTCTCTCCAGCTCCCATCTCTCTCTCCTGCTTCCATCTCTCTCTCTCTTTCCTGCTCCCATCTTTCTCTCTCTCTCTCTCTCTCTCTCTCTCTCTCTCTCTCTCTCTCTCTCTCTTCCTGCTCCCATCTCTCTCTCTCTCTCTCTCTCCATCTCTCTCTCTCCTCGTCTTCTCTCTCTCTTCTCTCCTCTCTCTCTCTCTCTCTCCTGCTCCCATCTCTCTCTCTCTCTTTCCTGCTCCCATCTCTCTCTCTCTCTCTCTCTCTCTCTCTCTCTCTCTCTCTCTCTCTCTCTCTCTCCTCTCTCTCTGCTCCCATCTCTCTCTTCTCCTGCTTGATCCTCTCTCTCTTTCCTGCTCATCATCATCTTCTTCACTCTATGCATCATCTCTCTAATTTATCATATTTATTATATCTATATATAATATATATATATATCTCACTCACTCCTGCTCCCGTCTCTCTCTCCTCTCTCTCTCTCTCTCTCTCTCTCTCCTCTCTCTCTCTCTCTCTCTCTCTCTCTCTCTGTGTAACAAAAAACAAAATGTTAACCTAACCCCCCTGGCGCGATCCCTGACTGATGCGCTTTATCCCGTTGCAGCAGAAGCAACAACAGTAGCAGCAGCAACAACAGCAGCAGCAGCAGCAGCAGCAGTCGGCCCTACATACATACATACATACATACATTCATGCATACAGTGTGGCGGGCTGAGCTGAGCTGGGCAGGGCAGGGCTGGGCTGGGTTGCAGCGCTAAAGGGCTACATCTCGGAAGTTTAGAGAAGTTGTTGACAGAAAGAGGGCCACAGAGCACACACACACACACACACACACGTCTTGGCCTTGCCAGCGTCGTCGTTTATCAAGATAGAGGCCGCCGGGAAATCTTGAGCGTCACGTGACTTCCGTTTGAAGGCAAGGCCTGGCCTGCTGCGGATGGCAGATAGGTAAAAGGCTGTGATAGATTTCGGATACGGCTTGTCGATACGATAAACCGAGGTGCCATGCCGACCCCTTGCCGTCGGATATTCGAGGAACGATCACCTCTGACCTCGCGCGACCTCCGCTGACCCTCGTGAGAGGGCATGTCGGGAAGTGGCGGGAGTAGTGGGTTCGCTGATTGGCTGATGTAGATTGGGGGTTTGGGAGAAGCTAAGATGGAGGTCGATACATTTCCGGTTTCTTTTTGCGCCGTTCGGCTACAGTCCACTTTTAGCTTCCGGGTCATGTAGTTTCTTTCTATCTATAGAGTAATACCCCCCCCCCCCACCCCCCCCACCCCCCCCCCCCTTTTCCCCCCAAAAAGTTTGCTGGTTTTTTCACATATTTTTTTTTAAGTATGGAAAAAATGCACTGTGTACTTGTTTTTGGAACTGATGTCATAGAGCAATACCAGGTAATCATGACAAAAGTAGGTGATGATCATCAAAGTAAAGATTGTTTCTGCTCCTTACAGTGTTGACCCCCACACATGCATATTGCAGTTAGGAAGCTAGCAGACGACAAAAAGACTGAGAGGGTACAAGTGTTTGCTTAAAAAATAAAATCAAACCTACCAAATGTGTACACAATCACGAGTTATGAATCAGATGCTAGTCTTTCACGCAAAAAAGTTTAGGTTTAAAAAAAAAATATTGCTATGGATACATGCGTGGTATAAATACAACAGTAATATAGGGAAACAGAAGGAAAAGTGCCAAAAAGTTATACTGGTGTGCAGCCTGTATTCCGTGGATTCTTAGGGTCAGAAAGCTAAAGATGTTTGTGTTAATGTGATGACGAGGCGGCTGTGTGCTGAGGATGAGTGTGATTAGAGCTGTTTTCTTTGTGTTACTTAACCGTTTGTGGGGGTGGGGTAGTTTTGATTTGTTTTGGCTGATGGGTGGAAAAATCGTGTGTGGGTATACTGTGTGTGTGTGTGTGTGTGTGTGTGTGTGTGTGTGTGTGTGTGTGTGTATTTGTATTGTGTGTTCATAGAAAAATAGAATACACACTTGCACACAGTTATACATATACACACACGTACACGCACGCATGCACGCACGCACGCACACACGCACGCACGCACGCACGCACGCACGCACGCACGCACACACACACACACACACACACACAACACGTGCACGCGCGCGCGCGCGCGCGCGTTTTCTTTGTCTCTATCTGTATCTGTCCATCTGTCCGCTTGTCTGTCTGTCTGTCCCTCTCTACCTCTCTCATCCCCCACCCCCTTTCCCCGTCGAAACGGGAAGGGAAAAAAACCCAGAGAAGAAAACAGAAAACAGATAAACATATAACTTTTCTTACCACTCTCCCCCCCCCCCCCCCCCCTTACTCCCCTTACCTTTTTCTATCTCTCCACCCCCCCCCCCCCCCCTTCTCTCTCTCCTCTCTCTCTCTCTTCTCTCTCTCTCTCTCTCTCTCTCTCTCTCTCTCTCTCTCTCCCAAGTCTGTGAGGGTATGAGGTCAGTGCGGATAAGGGGGATAACACCTGATACCCCTTATCAGGCCTTATCACTGCCGGCCCCTTATCCTGGGCCCAGAGAAAAGCAGAGGGAGTGTCGCTGCCTGATAACAGCCAGTGTATCCCCCCCCCCCCCCCCCCCCCACCTTTCTTCTCCTAGTGTATAGTATAGTATAGTATAAAATATAGGATAGGAATAGTATTAGTATATAGTACAGTACAGTATATAATATAGTATAGTATAGTATAGTATAGTACAGTATAGTATAATGTAGTATAGTATAGTACAGTACAGTATAATATAGTATAGTATAGTATAGTGTAGCATAGCATAACATAGCATAATATAGTATAGTGTAGTATAGTGTAGCGTATTATAGTACAGTATAGAATAGCACAACATAGCACAGCACAGTAAAGTATAGTATAGTACATAGTATAGTATAGTATAGTATAGTATAGCCCCACTTTGAAACACGCCCAAACAACAGCCATTGTATTGCCCCCTTTCCTTTCCTAGTATAATTATAATATAGTATAGTATAGTATAGTATAGTATAGTATAGTATAGTATAGTATAGTATAGTATAGTATAGTATAGTATAGTGTAGTGTAGTGTAGTGTAGTGTATCGGATTGGATAGTATAGTATAGTATAGTATAGTATAGTATAGTATAGTATAGTATAGTATATAAGTATAGTATAGAGTATAGTGCGGTGCAGTACTCTTTCATCACCATGCCTCCCTCTCTCCCTCTAGCTGTCTGTCTGTCTCTTTGTCTCTCTGTGTGTCCTTTCTCTACCCTGCTCCAGTCTCTCTCTCCTGCTCTCATCTCTCTCTCTCTCCTCTCTCTCTCTCTCTCTCTCTCTCTCTCTCTCTCTCCTCTCTCTCTCTCTCTCTCTCTCTCTCTCTGCCTCTCTGCCTCTCTGTCTCTCTGTCTGTCTCTGTCTGATGCTGTCCCCATAACAGCCAATGTATCACTCTCCTAGTATAACCCCGGCCCCACTTTCAAACTCGACGAAAACACCCGAACTGTCTTTCCCCCATCTGATCTTATGCAGGCACATTGTGCGTGATAACCAAGTGACCGTTTGCGCAGCTTTGGCTGGCTTCAGTGCAGTCCCCTAGTTCACCCAGCTGTGAATGGGTACCTGCCCTCATTAGGGCTAGGGAAGGCGAGGGAGAGGAGATGGGCGCTACCCTCAATATGCTGGCCCTAGAGAAGCTGAGGTCTCTGACACCTCGCTCCCCAACGACGGCGTAGGTTATGGGAGCACCTTTACCTTTACCATAAAGGGGGTTAGATGTTATGTTTTGGTTTTTTTCGTGTGTAGCTGACACACTAGCACCACTCACTGTCGTCTGCCTACTTCTGTCTGTCTTGGTTTATTTATCTGTCAATCTCTCTCTCTCTCTCTGTCTGTCTCTTTTTCGGTCTGGCTTTTTCTGTCGCTGTCTGTCTCTGTGTCTCTGTGATGTGTGTCCCTCTGCCCCTCTTTCTATGTCTCTCTCTGTCTTTGTTTGTCTGTCTCTCTGTCTCTCTCTGTCTCTCTCGTCTCTCCAACCCGTCTCTCTTCTCTCTCTCTCTCTCTCATCTACCCTCTTCCTCTCTCTTTCCTCTCTGTCTCTCCTCTCCTACTCCTCCCCCCTCTCTCCTACCCTTCCCTCCGCCCGCCCCTTTCTCCTCTCTCTCTCTCTCTCTCTCTCTCCTCTCCCTCTCCTCTCTCTCTCTCTCCCTCTCTCTCTCTCCTCTCTCTCTCTCCTCTCTCTTACCCATCCATCTCTCTATCTATCTCTTTCTCTCTCCTCCCCTACCCCTTCTCTCTCTCCTCTCTCCCCCCTGCCCCCTCTCTCTCTCCCCCCCTGCCCTCTCTCTCTCTCCCCTACCCCTCCCTCTACCCCTCGCTCTCCTCTATCTCTCTCCCTCCTCTCCCCCCCCCCCCCTCCCCCCCCCCCTCTCTTTCTCTCTCTCAAACCGTCTCTGTAGACCATTTTCCATATGCGTGTAAACTCGTGTGCAAATAACTTTGCAAGCATGTGCGATTTTTGCCCCCTCCTCTCTCTCTCTGTCTGTGCCTCTATACACAGCGGTATCACTGACACAAATAATGATAATACATATATAATATATCAGATAACTTATCAGACGCTGGGAATTGTGGCTCTACGTAACAGAGGCAGACAGTACTGTCTTATCCAATACTGATAGACAACAGCATGCTTCAGAATGAAAAAGCCGAGAGCTGTTCCAAGCTCTCTTTTCTATTTTTTTTCATGTTGTTTGTTTGGGGTTTTTTTTAATCCATTTTTTCGTACGTGTGTGTTTTATATTTATTTTTTATTTTATTATTTTATATCGAGGATAATGGAATAAGCACTTATGTGCTTTATTCTACATCCAGTCTCCGTATGTATGCGGTTTGGTCAATTTTGTCCTCTGTTCCCACCGGCACACAATGGCCTACTCTTACGAAAAGCGGAACAGGATTTAACGTGTGCGCAAGATGTTCTGCGTGCGTTCGCACACGGGGCCTCGGTTTATAGTCTCATCCGAAGGACTTTTGGGGAGAGTGGAGTCTGCACAGATGTTAACTCCAGGGGAAAATATCCCCTTGAACGGGAATCGAACCCGGGTCATCAGATTGCGATTGCAATGTTCTAACCACTGTGTGTGTGTGTTAACCTTATGTTATTTTGCTGCCATAATTTCGTGCTCAAGTATGGCTACTGTACCTTCTCTCTCTCTCTCTGTATTGTGGAATCATTGTTCTCTTCAATTGTGCCCCCCACCCCTCATCACTCGCTTTTGTTGTATTGTGGCCTAAGGCCGATGTACTATTAATCTAGTTCAGAGTTCTCTCTCTCTCTCTCTCTCCTCTCTCTCTCTTCTCTCTCTCTCTCTCTCTCTCTTCTCTCTCTCTCTCTCTCTCTCTCTCTCTCTCTCTCTTTTCTCCCCTTCAATCGCTTCTCTTGTTCCTTATTTCTGACATTGCAGTACGCTACTAGGGTTTTGGTTGTTGTTTGTGGTTTTGAAATGTATTTTGTTTCTTATCTTCCTTGTTTGGTTTGTTGGTTTTAACATTTTTTAACTCGTTCGGAACAGTGTAAAAGGTAAAGGTGTCCCATAACCTATGCGGTCGTTGGGTGGAGAGCTGTCAAGACACCTCAGCTTTTCCTAGGGGCCAGCATATTGAGGGCGGCGCCCATCTCCTCTCCCTCGCTGCTTTACCTTCCCTGACCCTAAAGAGGGCAGGTAACCCATTTACAGATGGGTGAACTGGGAGACTGTACTGAAGCGCGCAAACGGTCACCCATCCACTCGGTAACCACGCTCGATGCTGCTTAACCATAACTTGGGGAATGGGAGTGCTCTGACCACTGAGCTATCCCGTCCCCGAACAACGCAGCTAGCATTAATGCATGAAATGAGTAGAACACGCAATGGTAATATGAGCACTCTGGTATTTGTGTGCGAAAAATGGGCTGCAGCTTAACACAATTACATCACATTGATGAAAAAGAAGATAAGATAACTGTAACCGTTTTAAAGATCGGGGAAAATATCAGGAACCCCCACCCCCAAAAAACCCACCAAATAAACAAGGATAAACAATGAGGTAGATGTATTATGGCAGTACAAAGCAACACTATCTCAAGACTGGCTGTGGCATGTCTACACGAAAGAAAAACAACCTAAACAAACAATAGAACGATATGTTCAACATAGGTATGAGAACATGAGGTCGCAGCTCTTTCTCTCTCTCTTCTTCATTCAACTCTGCATGGATGTCTGAACGTATGTGTGTCTGTGGGCATCATCCATGTGTGTGTGTGTGTGAGTGTGTGTGTGTGTGTGTGTGTGTGTGTGTGTGTGTGTGTGTGTGTGCGCGCGTGTGTGTGTGTGTTTGTGTGTGTATGTGTGTGCGTGCGGGCTTGTGTGTGCATGCATGTGGGCATATGTGTGTGTGTGTGTGTGTGTGTGTGTGCGTGCGCGCGCGCTTTTGCTGTATTCCTTTGGGCCACACTTCAGTGTTACTTCTCCTGTGCCGCTCGATGCGATGTTATCACCACACAGCCATAGTCAGACTCGTTTCCTCTCTCACCCGGAGAGCCAGAAATGCACATGAAAATATCCGTGTCAGGCCGCCATGAGGCCACTTGCCAGAGATGGCCCTGCACTGCCGATGGACCACTTCGGTCTTTGAATTCTGGATACCTCTTACAAAGTCCCGTACAGACAATAGCGTCAGCTGAGTCAAAGAGCAGGACTATGTATGTAAGGTCCCTGTTCTAGGATGTATTTTCGCTCATATGACAGACAACGGTGGTTGCTGTCTGAGCGTTCAGTGAAGAAAAAGAAGAAGAAAAGAAGGAGGAGGAGGAGAGACTAGTGAGGTCACCATATCCCATTCCTCCATTGGCAGTTCCTTTGAAATAGCTGACTCTCACCCCTGTACGGATTTCAGGGGCTCTTTTAGTATAAATAGCATCCACACCTTCTAAAAAATTATGTACTAGAAATTTCCATTCTCTGTCTGTCTGTTTGTCTGTCTGTCTGTCTGTCTGTCTGTCTGTCTGTCTGTCCTCTCTCTCTCCTCTCTCTCTCTCTCTCACTCTCTCTCTCTCTCTCTCTTCTCTCCTCTCTCTCTCTCCTCTCTCTCTGTGTTTTTGTCTTTCTCCATACCTTTCTGTCATCTCTCTTGCTTTATTTTCTGCCTTCCTGGTCCATTTCCTACCTCCCCCCCCCCCCCCCCCCCCCCACAAGCAAATCTTTCAGAAAATATTCTGTTTACATCATAATCACATTTTTGCCTGTGTTCTTTTCTTCTGGCGACCAGGTAATGATATATTTAAACACTGGGATGGGCACAGGATGTCCATATTGCAGTGTTGTTTGCCAAGGCGGCATTTTTATGTATAGTTTTGTACTTTGAAGTGTATCTTTTTTACGCTTTTTTTTTCTCAATCTGGGGATGTTAAGTCAAAGGGAACGGCTGGCGTCCTCAGCACAGCCTGGTTTATTCAGCCTTAAAGAATGAAGTGATTTAGGTATTGTGTCATTTAATTTTTTTTTTAGCCGAGTGGTTAAGACCGTTCGACTTCAATCCCTTGGTTCCATAAAGTCGTGGGTTCGAATCTCGACAGTGGCGTTTGGTGAATTCTCGGTGGGGATTTTTACGTCTCCCAGGTCAAATTCAAATGCAGACCTGCCAGTGCCGTAATTCCCTTAGTGTATATACACATGCCGGAGATCAAACATGCACTTTAAAAAAAAAACCCTGTAATTCATGTCACGTTCGATGGGTTACGAAAACCTGAACATATCCAGCATTCATCCCCGAAGTCAAAATGCGGATACCTTCATGGTTGGGCAAAAACGGTCGCATTCGCAAAATCTCTCCATTGGTGAACCTCGGAGCTTTAGCGGAGGAACGTTAGAAACATTGTATTCATCATAGTTATGTGAGTTCATTTAAGAGAACACGCAAATGGATTGTATTATATATTTATTATTATACCACTTTAAGTCACAGCAGATTTCTCGGCGTGAAATTCGGGCTGCTTTCCCCGGGGAGAGCGCGTCGCCGCGAAAGCGGCGCCACCCTTTTTAAAATATTTTTTACCCTGTCTGCAACTGTAATTGTTTCCCTATCAGAGTGACTCTTTCCTACAGACTTTTGCTAGAGACAACTCTCGTGTTGCTGCGGGTTCTTTTACCTGCGCTAAATAAATATGTGTAATACACAGGACCTCGGTTTATCGTCTCATCCGAAAGACTAGCACCCAGACCACCACTCATAGACGGGGAAAATGTTTCGGGACCAAACGGGGATCGAACCATCGCACACTTTCGAACCCGGACTTTTCCTTTCTAGGCAGGTGCATCATTTTAATTTTTTTTTCAAAATTCTTTTATTTCGAGGATAATGGAATAAGCACTCATGTGCTTTTTTCATCCAGTCCCCGTATGTACGATTTTAATTATTTTTTCAATTTTCTCATTCGTAAGAATAACACTATCGTCTTTTTTGCAACGGTTTTACGATGTACGCAGATTTTAAATGTCTCACTCCACTGGTACCTGATTAATACCTCTCCGAAGGGACGGTTTTGAGAAGTGTGCGCAAGATTGCAACATCCCGTTCACAACATTTTATTAGAAAATCTTTCTGTGAGAGAGATGGCAACTGATTACACCTGAGAGTTGTCAATTTTTTTAGAATGATCTTTCGCTAGCAGACAGTGGCAACAAGTTACCAATATTATCATTTTTTTAAATCTGCCTCTTTCGCCATAGATTGTACTTGAGTCCAATTTGGTCCATCTTTCCTCTTCTTAACATCCTCCTCCACGCCATCCCCTCACTCCTGCGCACTCGCCCTGCCAACTCCGCGCGCGTATCTCCACATCTACTACTTCACACATTACACATCACGCCGACGCCACGCACTACACACACACGCACACAAACGCACACATCAAAACAATACCACACTCGCGCCGCCACACACACAACACAACACACAACACACACAACAGTACATCACACACACATAACACACAACACACACACACACACGCACGCACACCCCCCCCCATCCCCCCCCCCCCCCAACACACACACACACTCTCTCCCACACACACACACACACACACACACCGCCCCTCCCCCCCCACCCCCCCCCTCCCTCCACACACACCACACCTCTCCTCCACACCACCCACACATCCGCCCTCCCCCCAACCCCACCCCCCCCCCCCCCCCCCCCCCCACCCCCCCCCCCCCCCCCCCCCCCCCCCCCCCACACACACACACCACAGAGACAGGTCGCACAGTACAATGTTTGGTGAGCCCTCTCGCATTTCAAGTCAGCTCTTGGTGGCTTTCAGGTGGGGATTGCCATCACCAAAACAGAAACTCTTCCAGATAGCAATGCAGTGCCCTAGTATGCTTTTCATATCTCTTCCTCCTCCCTTCCCACCCCGCCAACCTTCATCCCTCTCAAGCCTGTGTGATAGGAGGATGCGGCTAGTGATACAGAGAAACAAATAAAGAAGGACCAGAAGGAGGAGGAGGAGGAGGAGAATTTGAAGGTGAAGGAGAAGAAGAATTTGAAGAAGGCGAATTTGAAGGAGGTGGACGAGAAGGAGAAGAAGAAGAAGAAGAAAGAGGAGAAGAGGAAGAATAATTGCAAAGAAGAAGGAAAGAGAAAGAAGAAAGAAAGAAAGATAGACAGATAGAAAGAAGAAGAACAATATTGAAAAGAAGAAGAATTGAAAGAAGAGTTTCAAGAAGAATTTGAAAAGAAGAAGATGATGAGGAAGAAGAAGAAGAGGAATTTATTCATTTAATGCTGTTTTATAGCCATACCAACCCCGAAAGGCATATCAGGGCTGTCACCTTATGCAATATCAGCAACTCAAATAACATTCACCTCAAATTCAACATCACCACCACCAACCTTTACGCAGCCAAAATCATGTCTGAATAAAGACCCCCCCCCCCCCCCCCCCTAAAAAAAACAACAACAACAACAACGACAACAAAAATCCCCCACCACAAAACAACAACAAAACCCAACCTTACCCTCATGTGTGCATGCTGGGTTATTTTTTTCTGTCATTCGTTTCTACGGGCACACACTGGCCTAATCTTCCGAAAGGCGGACGGGATAGCCTAGTGGTTAGAACATTGCGCTCGCAATCTGACGACCTGGGTTCGATTCCCGTTCAAGGGTATATTTTTCCCTGGAGTTAACAACATCAGTGCAGACTCCACTATCCCCAACGTCCTTCGGATGAGATTATAAACCGAGGCTCCGGGTACGAACGCACGCAGAACATCTTGAGCACACGTTAAATCCTGTTCCGCTTTTCGTAAGAGTAGGCCATTGTGTGCTGGTGGGAACATATGACAGAATTTACAAAACCGCATACACCCGGGGACTGGATGTAAAAAAGCACATGAATGCTTATTCCATTATCGTCGATATAAAAGAATTATATAAAAAAAATTTTAAGGCGGAACGGGTTTTTAACGTGTGCGCATGATGTTCTGCATGCGTTCACACTCGGAGCCTGGGTTTATAGTTTCATCCGAAGGACTTTGACGTTCAGCTCGATTTTTTTGGTCATAATGGGAAAAAAGGGCGAGGCTGGGAATCGAATCCAGAGCCTCACTGCTTGGTTGTTCGCAGGGAACGTCTTAACCATCCTGCCACCCTCCTCCTTATAGGACTGGGGGGAAAACCAAACAAGCAAGAGTTCTGATAGAAAGGCAAGGAAGAAGACAAAGGAAGAGAGAGAGTGATAGCAAAGGGGAAATCTCTAGTACAGTGTCCAGAATGTGTGGATACTATTTATACTACAAGAACCCCCGCCCAGTCCACCCCCCCCCCCCACACACACACACATGCGCGAGCGCCACAACACACACACACACACACACACACACACACAACACACACACACACACACACACACACACACACACAACACACACACACACAACGAAACACAAACAAGGCGCATAAGGAGGGGAGAGAGAGGGGAGAGAGAATGGATAGTTGCTCTTATAATACGCAGTTTTTGGCCAAGCCTTGTCTTCGTAAACAGACATGCATCAAAACGAGAGACAGAGAGACAGACCAAGAGAGAGAGAGAGGGGGGAGAGAAGACAGACAGAGACAGAGAGTCAGACAGAAAGAGGCAGACAGAGAGAAAGAGATACAATAGGACAGAGAGAGAGAGAGAGAGGCAGACGGGACAGACGACCAAGAGAGAGACAGAGAGATAAAGAAACAGAGAGAGGACATACAGACAAAGAGACAGAGAACAAGACTGGCAGAGAGTGAGAGGGGCAAAAAAAAAGACCAAAATGAGAGATGGAGACAGACACTAAGAAAGAACAATAAAAGTACACACACACACACACACCACACACACACACACACACACACACACACACACCAAAGCAATACAATAAAGACAATGAACAAAAATAAAGCACAGACAAAACCAGACGCAAAAAAGAGACACAAGGCCCTTCTTCTTCTTCTTTCTTCTTCTTCTTCTTCTTCTTCTTCTTCTTCTTCTTCTTCTTCTTCTTCTTCCTCCTTCTCCTCCTCCTCCTCCTCCTCCTCCTCCTCCTCCTCCTTCTTCTTCTTCATTGCCGTGGTCATCATCGTCGTCGTCGTACGCTCAGACAGCAACTATTGTTGTCCGCCGTTTGAGCAAAAATACGTTGCGCTGCCGTTAAGCGCCTGACAAGACAGGCCCAGCGCATTCGTCTTCGGCGTGGGCGAGAATTGTTATCCTTCAAGTCTTTCTGGTGAAAACCCCCCAGATACTGGACCAAGAAGGCAGAACATAGACACAAAAAGAGGTGACAGGAAGAAAAGCAACATGGCTTTTAAGAACTAACACTAACACCAAGGAACGAGGTAGCTCAGTGGTCAGAGCACTCGATTTTCCCCGAGCCAAGGTTTAAACAGCATTGAGCGTGGTTACCAAGTGGATGGGTGACCGTTCGCGCGCCTTGGCTTCAGTACAGTTCCCCCAGTTCACCCAGCTGTCAGTGGTTACCTGCCCTCTTTAGGGACAGGGAAAGGTAAAGCAGCGAGGGAGAAGAGATGGGCGCCGCCCTCAATGTGCTGGCCCCTAGAAAAGCTGAGGTCTCTGACACCTCGCGCGCTCCCCAACGACCGCATACGTTGTGGGAACACCTTTACCTTTACCTTACCTTTTACAGATACCAAGAAACAGACGTGGAGGCAGACATATCTATATCTATCTACCTGAAAGGAAAAAAAAAACCCAGAAGAGAAGAAGAAGGGGAGAAGACAGGGCGGTATTTGGGAATGTTTCAAAGTTGGGTTATACTATACTCTACTATACTAGGCGAGGAAAAGGGGGGGGGGGGGGGGGGGGGGGGGTGGGGGGGGGGATACACTGGCTGTTATCAGGGCAGCGACACTCCGTCTGCTTTTCTCTGGGGCCCAGGATAAGGGGCCGGCAGTGATAAGGCCTGATAAGGGGTATCAGGTGTTATCCCCCTTATCCGCACTGACCTCATACCCTCACAGACTTGGGAGAGGTTTTTGGGGGGGGATGGGGGTGGGAGAGAGGGGGTGGAGGGGGAAGGGAGAGGGAGTAGGGAAGTAAGAGGGGGGGGGGGGGGAGAGTGGTAGAAAAATAAGTTATGACGCATATCCGTTGTGTGTGGTGTGCGGGGCGCGCGTGTGTTGTTTTCCTTGACTTTCGCTGTATCTTCATGTTTTACGTTTTCGACACTTTCTGTATCAATCAATTAGTCAGTCGATCAATTAATCAGTCAATCAATCAATCAACTAATAATGAATGACTCAATAAACTTATTAATCAATCAATCAATTTATCAAACGACCAATCAATAATCTGACCGATCATTTAGTCCATCCATTAATCAAATGATCATTTTTTAATTGTTTTTTATTTCGAGGATAATAGATTAAGCACTTATGTGCTTTTCATTATTTCTTTTTTTTACATCCTCTCCCCGTGTGTATGCGGTTTTGTCAATTTTGTCATCTGTTCCCACCAGCACGCAATGGGCTACTCTTCCGAAAAGCGGAACATGTGTAAACGTGTGCGCAAGATGTTTTGCGAGCGTTCGTGCGCGTACATTAATATAGTCTCATCCCAAGGACTTTTGGGTCAGCTTGTGTGTGTCTGGGTAGCTTAAGTAACGGCAGCACAAAGCACTTTCACTCAATACATAACAAACAACAATAGTTGCTGTCTGAGCGTTCGACGACGACGAAGAAGAAATTTGTGTGAGAGAGAGACAGACAGAGAGAAGGGGGGAGGGGGGAGGAGGGGGGAAGAAGGGAGAGAGAGGGGTGGGGGGGGGGGGAGACATAGGGAGACAGATAGCTAGGGAGAGGGGACGGAGCAGCGTGTGTATGTGCGTGTGTTTGCGCGCGCGCGCGCGGAGCTTGTGTTCATGCGCGTGCGTCTTACAGAAAAGTTGACTGGCAGGTAGGCCAACGTGTAGGGTTCTGTGTGTGTGTGTGTTTGTCTCCCCCTTCTTGCTATCTGCTGTTGTATGCCCCTATCATATTGTCTTTCCCCTTATCACCTTTCTCTCCTGCCGCTAGCGGGCTAACCTCTGTGATACCTGACGTGGCCGTAGCCTGCCTATTGCACGTGCACACCCACCTACCTACCTGTGCAAGCAGGCACAACTAACTTGTGCCATCCATCTGCCTAGTAAGAGGCAGGTACATCTTGAGAGGGAGAGAGGGGGAAGAGAGGGAGGGGAGATGGAAAGGAGAGAGAGAGAAATGAATTGAATGAAGTTTATTTAAAAAGGGTTATGGCATAAGCAAACATGCTTTTTTTACAACCAGCCCTCTGGGCAAAAGAACACAAAAAACAACAAACCACCCCAAAATTCAACCAAACAACAAAGAACTCTATTTTGTTCAAAGAAAAAGGGGAACAAAATCAAATCATCCAAAATGTAAAATACATAACTATTGTAAGCATATAACTTTTAAAAACATGACTGGAGAGAGAGAGAGAGAGAGAGGAGAGAGAGAGAGAGAGAGAGAGAGAGAGACAGAGAGAGAGAGAGAGAGAGAAATTTTGCAAACATTAACAAAATTTCTAAAAAGCATCCAACCTCCTAATCGTGTAAATGGTCATATTGATAAAGAAGAATGATGATGACGACAATAACAATAATAACGACGATGAGGATAACCACAGCGATGATGACGTTGCGGATGATGGTGGTGGTGGTAATGATGATGATGATGATGATGATGATGGTAAGAACGACTCGACTACGACAATTGGCAAAAGAAAGGTTGAATGAAAGTAGTTGTGAAAATAGATAGGTTCAATGCATCTTTGGAGCGAGAGATGTCAAATCAGAAAGATTCATTAAATAATTAAACAAGCTGGTTTTAAATCTTGTAACATTAGGTTCAGATTTTAGGAGCTCTGGAATAATTATGATTCCATAGCCATCCCCCAGAATACATAAAGCTAGATTTACAAAGGTGAATTGTTGTGAAAGGAGCATATAATTTGTGTGAGAGTTGATAATCATTATAAGTAAACATATTCCTCAGAGAATGCTGAGCCTTGCCATGGAGTATTTTATACATGAAAATACCTTTATTGAATAAAAGTTTGGCTGGGAGGGGGAGGATATTTGCTTGTTTGTAGTCAAAGTCTGTTAGAGTAGATGACTTATCAATGATGATTTTAATGACTCTTTTGTGAAGACTAAGTAACGGTTTGAGCACGTTTTTACTTGGTAGATCCCAGAGTGTGGATGCATAGTCAATGTGAGATATAAAAAAATTTAAAGTTTCCTAGTATGTAAATTTTTTAAAGTTATGTATTTTTCTAAACTGATACAGCTTTGATGCTGTAGTTCAGACATTTTTTCGAACTGTTTTGACCATACGAGTTTATTATCTATTGTTACACCTAAAACTTTATGACTCACTACTTCTTCCACTTTCACGTTAGAAATATAAAGAGAGGGTCATGACTGAGTGAAATTTTGACGCTTTTGTCTATTGGTAATTAACATGAATTTTGTTTTATTGGGATGAAGAGACATGTGGTTTAGGTGTGTCATCTCAATAAGGTTATTAATACTTTTTTGCATTATGTGATCAACCTCACGGGCATCAGAGTTAGTTTTTTCAACGGTGGTGTCATCAGCAAACATGTCGCATTGAGTATCTATGGATAGAGGTAGATCGTAAATGTAGAACAGAAAAAGTAGGGGGCCTAAAACTGAACATTGGGGCACACCATAAGTGTTAGGAAGAAAACCAGACACAGATGCATTTAAAGATACCTTCTGTTGTCTATCAGAAAGAAAAGAGGAGATCAACTCGAGAGTTGTGTGAGATAATTTGTAAAGTGCTAATTTTTTAAGAGAGAGAGAGGGAGGAGGGCAGGGCGTATGGGTGAAGGAAGGAGGAGGAGGACGAGGTGGAGGAGAGGGAGAGAGAGAGATTGAAATTAAAATTAAAATTTAAAACCAGGTTTATTCAGTACAGGCCATAGCCCCTTTTGATTAGGGGTACAGATAAACATCAGCACACACACACACACATACATACATACATACATACATACATACATACATACATGCATACATACACACACACATACATACATACGTACGTACGTACATACATACACATAATACATAACATACATACATACATACATACATACATACATACATACATTACATACATACATAATACATACTTACATACGACTTAAAACATTTAAACATTTTAAACATTCAGAACTTAAACCCAATGAATTAGCAAAATCAATACAGTCAGCTCCCTACCCACCTTGGGAACTTTTTAAAGCTCATTTTGACATCAATCATTCTTCTGTAAGAAAAGCTGAAAATGTTAACATTCTTACATCGCTAGTAAAAGAACATATTCAAACTACTTATCCTGATCATCTCAAAATCTATACTGATGGGTCCGTTTTAAATACTAATGTGGCTGGTGCAGCTTTCATTATTCCATCATTAAAAGTAGAACGAGCTGTCTACCTGGGAAAAAATAAATCTATATTTACAGCTGAGCTAACTGCTATAGTGTTGGCACTTAACTATGTACTTGACTTCCCTAAAGACATATTCAACATACTTTTGTGTGTTGATTCTAAATCGGTTTTACATGCTTTAAGAAATTCTACTTTTAAAGTAAGAAAAGACCTAATCATTGAAATCAGGCATCTGGTACACTTTTTGATTTTAAGAGGTAGTACTGTTACTTTCTGTTGGGTTCCCTCATCCACTGGTATCTTTTTTAATGAAAAAGTTGACAGTCTTGCAAAATATGGCGCGAGAAATAAAAATAGTTCTTGTGAAATAAACGTTGCCTTATCTCTGCATGAGGGATACAGCTTGCTACAAAACGCTTGCTGGAAGCACTTCAGAAAGAAAATATATGATTCTAGCTATTGTCTTTATAATGGCTGTACAAGCAATGTGATAGATTTTCGAAATGCTTTCATTTCTAACAAAGTCTGTGGTTGGTATAATCGTAGAAATATGTTATCCCTTATGTACAGATTTAAACTAAATGCTTTCAGGACAAAGTACGTGAAAGATGTAAACTGTATTTGTGGGGAGAAGATTATCAATAGTCATGTTATTTTTGATTGTGGACATTTAAAAGCATTTTTACCTGCTATACCAAGTTTATCACTGGATCAGATTTTGTCCGAACCATCGTTACTGTTGGACATTGTGTTAGGATTGATAAGAAGTCCGATAATTCAGTTTTTGTAGTATGTTAAAGTTAGTTTTTAAGTACTGTTATTTGACACTTTTTGTTATTGTTTGCATTCTCTTGTTTATATTACTTTTTCCCGTCTAAAATCACTAAATGTGAATAGACGTTAAACTGAAGATCACATACATACATACATACATACATCATCCATACATCCAACAAAAACAAATAGAATAATGACTTAAAACGTTACAATAAATTGTACCTGCTATTCCGATACGATGAGATTTGAGAACCCAGATTATAACTGTGTGATGTGGTGTGGTGTTGTGTTGTGTTGTGTTGTGTTGTGTTGTAGTGTAGTGTAGTGTAGTGTATGCTACTGTGACAGCAGAGTTCTCTTGCGTGAAATTCGGGCTGCTCTCCCCGAGAAGAGCACATTGCCACAAGAGCAGCGCCACCCATTGATTATTTTCTTTTCCTGTCTGCATTTGTACTGTTTCCCTATCAGTGTGGCTTTTTTCTACACAATTTTGCCAGTGACAACTCTGTTGTTGCCATGGGTGCTTTAACGTGCGCTAACTGCGTGTTACATACGGAACCTCGGTTAATAAATCGTCTCATCCAAAAGACTAGCAAGCACCTAGACCACCAATCACGGTCTAGTAGATTGGGGATAGAAAAGTTTCGGACACTAACGGGGATCAAACCACCACACACTTCGAACCGGGACTTTTTGCTTTCTAGGCAGGTGTGTTACCTCTAGACCACCGATCCATTTATGATCGTATGCTTATTCCATTATAGCTCTGTGATTTTTTCGCTTGACAAGATTCAGGGCTGTACAAATTTCACATAACATCATCATCATCATCATCATCATCATCATCATCATCATCATCATCATCATCATCATCATCATCACATCAATTAGTAGTAGTAATAGTATAGTAGTAGTAGGAGTAGTAGTAGTAATAGTGGTAGTAGTAGTAGGAGGAGTAAGAGTAAGAGTAGTAGATGTAGAAGTATAATTATGTAGTAGTAGGAGCAGTAGCAGCAGAAGCAGCAGCAGCAGCAGCAGTATCCTCAAAATAAAAGAATAAAAGAAAAGAAATAAAACTGAAGTGTGACCTACAATACATACTGCAAATACCCAGCCAACAAACATTCAAAACCTTCAACAACAACAACCCCCATCCCCACCCCCACCCTCACCCCTTTGTAAAAATCTGAACTTCCCTATCACCACCACCAACTACCACAACATACCCAAACACCCTTAAAAAAACACAAAAAAAGAATCGAAACTCATAAAAACAACCAACAACACATAAGATCTGTTTTACAACTGACGAAAGTGGCAAGCATCAAGTAGCAAGATCGTCAGCAAAGCAGCTGAGGGCCTAGCCTACTAGCTACCCACTATGCCATAACTTGAAGTTAAGGGGACCGGTGGCAACACAGAGGACAGACAAGGCGTCTAGTCTGTCTATCAGTGACCACAGCCCGGGCTTGTGGATTTATCAGCGCAGGGCCACCACACCACAGCGCCACACGGACGGAACACCCACAGGAAGCCGGCTCACGATAATGGTGACCACTGAACTGAACGGTCCGCTGTTGTGTGTGTCGTGTTGTGTTGTGTTGTGTCGTGTCGTGTCGTTTCGTTTCGTGTCGTGTTGTGTTGTGTCGTGTTGTGTCGTGTCGTGTTGTGTGTGTTGTGTTGTGTCGTGTCGTGTCGTGCTCCTTGTATTGCCGTTAGTTTTAGCTACTTTTGTCTTTGTGTGTGTGTGTGTGTGTGTGTGTGTGTGTGTGTGTGTGTGTGTGTGTGTGTGTGTGTGTGTGTGTGTGTGTTGGTGTCGGGATTCGTCGTGGCTGGTTGTTCCTTTTGATTTCATTAAGCTAGGAAGGAGAAGAGGTTGTCGCTGTTTGATTTTGCTGTTGTTGTTGCCGACACTTTGTTGTTATTATTGTTATCGTCGTTGTCGTTGTTATCGTCGTCGTCGTCAGGATTATCATCATTATCGTCATCGTCGTCATCGTCACCACCACCATTATCACTACCACCGCCGCCCGCGCCGCCGCCGCCACCACCACAACCACCATCACCATCATCACCACCACCACCACCTTCATCATCATCATCATCATCATCATCTCATCATCATCATCAACATCATAACCATCATCATCACAATCATCAGTACCACCACAATCATCATCATCACCAATCATCATCATCACCATCATCATCACCATCATCGTCGTCGTCAGCAGCAGCGGCATTGTACAGCATCATCATTATAAAGAAGAAGATGATGATGGTGATGATGATGATGTCTGTCTACACGGACATTTTGTTTACTCACGAATCTTGAGTTTTTGTAAGGAACATGCATGTATCTTATCGATTTTCCTCTTTTTACTGGTTTAATTTAATGGTAAAGGATGCAATAATGTAGTATTGCAGTATAATCATTAAGAAATTTGTTCTTAGGTAGATGGCTTGATGAAAAAAAGCAAATGCATTGCTTATTCAATGTACCATCTGAAAATAAAAATTTTGACTTGACTTGACTTGACGATGCCGTGGAGTCGTTAACGTGCACTCAAATTATGACTGCATTGAGGGAAGAACAATGTAGAATCAAAAGTTACCTGAACTGCGGACCTCTTATGACAGCACTCTGTAGAGAGGAAAGAAGAGGAGAGGATATGGTAACCGTCATTTACTTCTTTATCTGTTTATTTATTTTCAACAACAAAAACCCAAATAAATAAATAACAGTTGGTTGGTGGTAGTCCCTAAATCGGATAGCTCCTGTTGGGACTCTAATACAACCAGACCAAACCAACAAGTAGAGTAGAGCAGAGTAGAGCAGAGCAGAGTAAAGTAGTGTAGAGCAGAGCAGAGTAGAGCAGAGCAGAGCAGAGCAGAGGTGTGTAGAGTGGAGTAGAACAGAGCAGAGCAGAGTAGTGTACAGTAGTGCAGAGTAGAGAAGAGAAGAGTAGAGTAGAGCAGAGTAGAGTAGAGTAGAGCAGAGCAAAGTAGAGCAGAGGCAGAGCAGAGTAGAGCAGAGTAGAGTAGAGCAGAGCAGAGTAGAGCAGAGCAGAGCAGAGCAGAGCAGAGCAGAGCAGAGCAGAGCAGAGCAGAGCAGAGCAGAGTAGAGTAGAGTAGAGTAGAGTAGAGTAGAGTAGAGGAGAGCAGAGTAGTGCAGAGCAGAGTAGTGTAAAGTAGAGCAGAGCAGAGTAGTGTAGAGCAGAGCAGAGTAGAGCAGAGCAGAGCAGAGCAGAGCATAGTAGAGTAGAGGAGAGCAGAGTAGTGTAAAGTAGAGCAGAGCAGAGTAGTGTAGAACAGAGCAGAGTAGAGTAGAGCAGAGCAGAGCAGAGTAGAGGAGAGCAGAGTAGTGCAGAGCAGAGTAGTGTAAAGTAGAGCAGAGCAGAGTAGTGTAGAGTAGAGTAGAGTAGAGTAGAGCAGAGCAGAGCAGAGTAGAATGCAGTATAGTAGAGTGTAACAGAGTAGAATGCAGTATAGTACAGTATAGTAGAGTAGAATGCAGTATAGTACAGTAGAGTAGAGTAGAATGCAGTATAGTACAGTAGAGTACAGTGTAGTAGAGTAGAATGCAGTATAGTAGAGTGTAATAGAGTAGAATGCAGTATAGTAGAGTATAGTACAGTGGAGCAGAGTAGAATGCAATGGAGTAGAGTAGAGTAGAGTAATGTGTGTGCGTGTGTGTGTGTGCGTGTGTAGGGCATGTATGCGTGCATGAAAGTTTGTATCTCTCCGTAGTTTGCTCGCGATGGCATCAATATGCATAATTTTAAAAAATACACATGTGATGTGTGCATAAAAGCTGTTGTCTCAACAGTGTTAATTTTAAGCGTTCATTTATTTGTTTAAACACACAGTGGCTTCTTTTTTATATAGTTATTGGGTTTACCTACTTATTGACACTAATATTTTGCCATACTTGACCACTGTCCACTTGGAAGTCCTTAAGTGGACATTGATATCATTCTTTGCAACTTCTGAATGTGTGACCTTTTTGTCTTTCCAAGGTTTTGTCCCTCAAAGTGTTCTTTCTTTCTTTCTGTCTGTCTTCTTTCTTTCTTTCTTCTGTCTTTTTTCTTCTTCTTTCTTTCTTTTTTTTCTTTCTTCTTTCTTTCTTTTTTTTTCTTTCTTACTTCTTTCTTTCTTTTTTTCTTCTCTTTCCTTTCCTTTCCTTTTTTATTCCTTTCTGTTCTGTTCTGTTCTTTCTTTCTTCCATTATTTTTTCCGTTCTGTCTTTGTGTGTTATTTCTTTCTTTCTTTCTCCTTTTTTTTCTTTCTTCGTTTGTTTGCTTCTTTCGTTTGTTTGTTAATTCTTTCTTTAATTAATCTCTTTAAAAATAATTCTTTCTTTCTGTTTATCTTCTTTCCCTTCTTTCTTTAACTCTTTCTCTTTCTTCTTTAATTG
Source organism: Rapana venosa (assembly GCA_028751875.1). Lineage (NCBI taxonomy): Eukaryota > Metazoa > Mollusca > Gastropoda > Neogastropoda > Muricidae > Rapana > Rapana venosa. The sequence continues at coordinate 11,785,300 of CM054149.1, forward strand.
ATTCATTTCTTACTTTATTTTTCTCTTCTTTCTCTCCGTCTTCCTCCTTGCCTTTGTCTTTCTTTCTTTTTTTTTTCTTTTCTTTTCTTCCTTTCTTTCTTTCTCTCTGTCCTTTTGTAAAATTTACTATTGTTCTCTTCTTTTATTCCTTGTATGTAGTGTGTGTTTGTTTGGGTGTTTTTTGTTGCCTGTTATTTAATTTGACGTCAAGGCTAGAATCGGTATGGCCAAGCAAAAAGATGATTCGCTTAAACATCATTTGGAGAGACAGAGGCATACCTAAAGATGTCAAAATCAAAATTGTCAAACCACTCATCTGGCCTGTATTGCTGTATGGGTCAGAAGCCTGGACACTATGAAAATTGGAAAGAGAAAATATCAGTGTAGCCGAAATGTTCTACAGGCGACTTCTAAGAGTCAAATGGTCAGACAGAAGAACAAATGAAAGTATTCTTGACGAACTTTCAGTACAAAGATAAATGTTGGCTGAAATTGATAAAGGCAGACTGAGATAACGTTTGACCATACAAACAGAAACACGCAGACAAATCTGATGATGACAGTTCTCCAAGGTAAGGTTGAGGGCAGAAGGAAAAGAGGCAGACCACCAACATCCTTTATTGCCAACATCACTGAGGTCAGTGGTCTGGGAGGAGGGCTACAGGAGATGGTAGAACTCAGCAGAGACAGAGAGAGATGGAGAACCCTGGTGGCATTGCGTGGAGCTCCTACCGACGACAGCGGCGATGGAGACAGTTGAGCTGAGTTGTGTGATGAGTTGATTTGAAATGTTTGTCCATTTTTGGACAATCTTCTACCATTCCTTTTTCTTTTTTTTCCCTTTTTTTGGGGTGGTGGTGGTGGTGGTGGTGATGGTGGTTCTTTCCATCATTCTTTCCTTATTTGTGTGTGTGTGTGTGTGTGTGTGTGTGTGTGTGTGTGTGTGTGTGTGTGTGTGTGTGTGTGTGTGTGTGTGTGTGTGTGTGTGTGTGTGTGGACACGAATATCCCATTCGTGTTTTCTTTCTTTCTTTTCTCACTTTTTGGTTTTACCTGTTTCATTTCTTATTTAAAAAAAATTGTTTGTCTGTTCGATTGTTTTTCGATTTCTTTCTTTGTTTCTGTTTTCTTTCATTCTTTTTTTCTTTCTTTGCTTCTTTTCTTTCCTTGTCATTCGTCCTGTCTTTTTCCCTCCTTGTGATACATGACTGTGCCAAAAGCAATACAGCACACTGAACTGAGAGTTGCTTTTAAATCAATCAGATGGCAGTTGTTTCTAATCCTCTGTGTCTGGTGTGTGCGTGCGTGCAGACAGATGGACAAACACAGACAGAAAAACAGACAGTGTGACAGAGACAGGTGCACAAGCTGCATACATTCATCAATGGTTTATCTTGCATACACACACAGCACAATATCAGGCAGTTGGCGATGTGGAGATAGTTCAGTATTGGATGGCCGTGTGTACTAAAAATACACTGAGAGGGACTGAACATTCTCTGTGGGGGTCTCTGTGGAAAGACAGATAGAAGGAAATGGATACAGTTTGTTGGATCTCTTTCTCCTTTCTTTATTTTCATTCACTACTGATAATGATGATATTGATATTCATTTATCACAGTCTCCATATGGCGTGTATATTTGTTGGTTTTCGTTTTGCCCTTTTCGATTTTATTCATTCCTTGTGTCCGGGTTTTTTTTTTGTGTTTTGATATTTATTTCTTCATAATATATCTGTTATGTTTATCTATATTGTTAGTATTTGATTTTTTTCTACTTCCTTTCTCTTCTGGTTTATTATTCTTTTCTGGTTGAATTGATATTTTTGTGTGTGCATTCTGTGTTTCGGTTGTTGTTTTCCCTTTGTCTCATCTTCTTGAGACAGACAGGAGAGAGAGAGAGAGAGGGGGGGGGGGGGCACAGAAAGAGAGAGAGGGAGAGAGAGAGAGACATAGAGATACAGAGAGAGAGAGAGAGAGAGAGAGAGAGAGAGAGAGAGAGAGAGAGAGAGAGAGATCAAATCAAATCAAATCATATCATATCAAATTCTTTTATTTCGAGGATAATTAATGAGCACTCACGTGCTTTTTTTTTTACATCCAGTACCCGCCCTTGAGAGAGAAAGAGAGAGAAAGGGAGAATGACAGACAGACAGAGATAGAGAACAAAAAAAAGAGACTGAAAGAAAGAGAGAGACAGACAGAGAAAGAGAGAGAAAGGGGAGAGAGAGAGAGAGAGGACTAACCAACTGACCGACAGACACACACACGCACGCGCGCGCGGCGCGCCACACACACAAACACACACACACACACAACACAACAACACACACACACAGAAAGAGAGAGAAGACAGACAGACAGAGACAGAGAGAGGTAAAAAGGGAGAAGAAGGAAGATGGAGTGAAAGGTTAAGGGAGAGTGAAAGAGAGACAGGTCAGCAGAGAAATAGAGAGAATGAGACACGGAGACGCACAACAAGACAGAGGCAGGTGCACATGATGCATTCACTCACCAATGGTTGGTCTTGTATACACACACACACACACACACACACCACAATATCAGGCAGTTGGCGATGTGGAGATAGTTCAGTATTGGATAGCCGTGTGTACTAAAAATACACTGAGAGGGACTGAACATTCTCTGTGGGGGTCTCTGTGGAAAGACAGAGAGAAGGGAATGGATACAGTTTGTTGAGATTTCTCCTCTTTCACCATTTTTCCTTTCGTAATACTGAATTTTGTTTCTATCTCAATAGCTGCCAGACCTTTTTGATTTTGTTTTGTTTTGCTTTCTGCTTCTGTCTTTTAATTTTCCTTTTCTTTTTTAAAATAAATTTTTTTGGTCTTTCTTGTTTGTTGCTTGCTTTGTTCTTTCCTTCGCAATATTGATGCATTTATCTGTAATATTTCTGATTCCTTTCTGTCTTTTTTCTGGTTCTCAATTTTATTTCTTTCTTTTTGTGCTTAATCTGCCGTTCTTTTGTTTCATCTCAGGCTTTTTATAGGGTAATGTTTTGTTTTTCTTTTCCTTGCATCTTTTTATTATTGTATTTCAGTCAGTCTGTCAGTCAGTCTGTTTGTACTGTCTGTCTGTCTGTACTGTATGTCTGTCTGTACTGTACTGTATGTCTGTACTGTCAGTCTGTCTGTCTGTACTGGATGTCTGTCTGTAGTGTATGTCTGTACTGTATGTCTGTCTGTCTGTCTGTCTGTCTGTTAGTCAGTCAGTCTGTCTGTACTGTATGTCTGTCTATTCATGTAACATTCACCCCTGAGCGTGTTTGTTTTATCTGTGTGTCTGACAACTTGTCTGTTCCCTCTCTCCCCATATACTTCTCTACTGCTTTCTCTCTCTCTCTCTGTCTCTCTTTCTCTCTCTCTCTGTCTCTCTTTGTCTCTCTTTGTCTCTCTCTCTGTCTCTCTCTCTGTCTCTCTTTGTCTCTCTTTGTCTCTCTCTCTGTCTCTCTCTGTCTCTCTCTCTCTCACTCCTCTCTCTCCCTCCCTCTTTCTCTCTCTCTCTATCTCTTTCTCTCTCCCTCTCTCTCTGTCTCTCTGTCTGTCTCTATCTCTCTCTCTCTCTCCCTATCTCTCTCTCTCTCTCTCTCTCCCCTCTCTCCCTCTCTCTCTATCTTCCTCCCTCTCCCTCTCTCTCTCTCTGTCTCTCTTGTTCTGTCTTTTCTCTGCATTGCCCTTCTCTCTCTGTTCTGTCTTTTCAATCCTATCCACCCCTACCCCCACAATAGAGATGCCAGAGGAGGGGTTGGGGCAGTGGCTGTCAGTATAACTAACATCTCCACCTTCTGGAAATTCTGTGCTAGAAATTCCCTCTTCTCCCTCTCTCTCTCTCTCTCTCTCTCTCTCTCTCTCTCTCTCTCTCTCTCTCTCTCTCTCTCTCCTCTCTCTCTCTCTCTCTCTCTTTGTTTCTGCCCTGTTGCTTTTCTTCTTGTCACCTCCCTGTTTTATGCCTTCTTGGTCCATTCTCCTGCCTTTTTTTTTTCCCAGAAAGAAGTTCAAAGATAACGATTATTTCCCAAGCCGAAGTTGGATGCGCTGGGCTTGACTCGTCAGGTGCTTAATGGCAGCGCAACACATTTTCGCTCAAATGGCAGACAACAATAGTTGCTGTCTGAGCATTCGAGGACAATGCAGAAGGAAGAAGTCCTGTGTTAGATAAAGAATGAAAGATTTCATATTTTGCTGCTGTTTTACTTCATTTGGTTACTGAGACAGCTGCTTATGAACTTGAGGAATGAGTTTCAGTACGCCAAAGGTGCAATGTGAAAATATGTTAGTAGTAGAGAAAGAGTGACTAAAAGAATGATACATAGCAAGAGAAAGAACTCGAACTCGAATGATTTATTCACAAAAAGGCCATTGGCCCATACATGAAGGGGGTTGCCGAACTGCTTAGTATTTTGGTGGGGGTAAAAGCAATAGTAAAAAAAAAACCCGACAACATGTTACTGTATAAAAAAAAGTCAGCTACAAAAATATGACTTAGGATAACAATATCTCTCTTATTCTGAAAGCTTTACACAAATATAAAGTGAGGCTGCGCACAACCCCAGGATGACTTGATGCCAGGAGTAAACAGAGTCTAAATAAATTAAGCTGTCTACTATATTTATCCCCGCTCGGCTCGGTGTTGTGTCCTTGGGAAAGACACTTTACTCCTATTTTCCTCACTCCACCCAGGTGTACAAGTGGGTACCAGCTCTGCTGGGGAAGTATCTGGCGACAGACTAGCGTCCTGTCACAGGGGTGGTGAAAAACCATCAGTTCGCTTAACGCTACAGAAACCGGGATAAGCTCCGGCTCTATGGGTCTTCTGGCTCGAAAGAACATACTTCTACTATATTTAACAGGGATGTAATTCTGCCTAACATCCTCTAATACTGGACAGCACAACACAAAATGTACTTCATCCTCCTCTGCTTGCTTACATAATGGGAATAGCAACCTGAGGTCGTCAATATCATGTTCTCTGTATCTGAATTTATGAACATTTATATCTGATACACCAAGTCTAAACTTAGACAGAATTCTTTTCAAATGTATATCCATATCAAGTTTTAGATAAGGTTTGACACCATGCGAACTTATAAATTGTCTGTACATTCGAAATCTTTCACTGTTTTGTATATGATCACTCCATTGCTGCCATCGGCAGTCAATCAATCTTTGCCTGAAAGCGTTAATAAACTCTCTACAATTTCCGACTCCTTGATTGAGCCAAACAAATCCAAACCCGAGTTCACACAAACAGGTACGTATTTGTGTTGCCCAGTTGTTTTTCCCTTTGACATCTAGATCATAAAGCATCCATAGCAAGAGAAAGAGAGACAGACAGAGAAAGAGAGACAAAGAACTCGAATTTGAATGCTTTATTGAGGGATTTACCCAGGGGCTTCTTTACACCGGGCCCTCATGAAAAAAACAAAAACAAAACAACAAGAGCAAACAAACAGAAAGAAACATGTGACATGGTATATACACACAGCAATGAAAGCTAATGATAAACTTAGAGAGAGGGAGAGAGTGAGAGAGAGGAGGAGGGGAATAAGCACTCAACCAATGGTTCATCTTGCATACATACACAGCACAATATCAGGCAGTTGTCGATGTGGAGATAGTTCAGTATTGGATAGCCGTGTGTACTAAAAATACACTGAGACGGGACTGAACATTCTCTGTGGGGGTCTCTGTGGAAAGACAGAGAGAAGGAAATGGATACAGTTTGTTGGGATTTTTTCTCCTTTTTTTTCCCAAACTGATTTTTGTCGATCTCAGTTTCTGTCAGTTTTATTTTGCTCTCTTTTCGTTTTTCCCCTGCTTCTTTTTTTTCTTGATTATTTCTGGGGGTTTTGTGTGTTTATCTATTTATTCATTTATTGACACATCTATACATTCATCTCTAATGCCTCTTGTTTTGTTTTCATCTTTGCTGTTTCTTTTCCAAGATGTCTTTCTTTCTCTATTCTATCTTTTCCACTTTATATTCTTCTGTTTTCTCCCTTCCTTCTCTCTGTATCTCTGCCTCTGTTTGTCTTTTTGTATGTCTCTGTCTGTCTGTCTGTCTGTCTCTCTCTCTCTCTCTCTCTCTCTCTGTCTCTCTTCTCTCTCTCTCTCTCTCTCTCTCTCTCTCTCTCTCTCCTTCCTGTTTAGTACAATATTAAGTTTTATGCTTAGAATATGCCTTTGACATTTGGGATGATTTACTTTTCTTTTTTTATATTTTTTAAAAGAAAAATTTCTGGGATGTTGTTTGTTTTTGTTTTTTGTTCGTTTGTTGATTTGTTTGTGTGTTTGTTTGTTTGTTGTTTTGTTTGTTGGTTTTTGTTGGGGTTTTTTGCTGTTGGTTGGTGGGGTGTTGTTGGGTGGTTTTGTTGGGGTTTTTTTTTTTTTGGGGGGGGGGGGGGGTG
>CM054149.1:11794224-11806724 GCA_028751875.1 Rapana venosa
ATCGACAGACAAAACGTGGAATGATATACACAATCCCAAAGAGACACTCCAGAAGCATAGGTCAGTCATTTTTTTCATTAGATGGAGTGGAGTCACAGGACAAGTGGAATTCTTGGATGGAGAATGTCAATTAAGGATCGTGTGCAGTACACATAGATAGACAGATAGATAGACAGATAGATAGACAGATAGATATATAGATAGATAGATAGATACATACATACATACATACATAGATAGATAGATAGATAGATAGATAGATAGATAGATAGATAGAGAGAGAGAGAGAGATAGAGAGATGGATGGATTGATGGATGGATAGATAGATGGGTAGAAAGATAGATAGATAGATAGATAGATAGATAGATAATAGATAGATAGATAGATAGATAGATAGAGGAAAGATAGACAGACAAAGATAGGTAGAGGAGAAGAGAGAGGTGGAGTGTGGGGAAGAGAGAGAGAGAGAGAGCTTTTTGTGGATATCAGAATGGAAGTGTACGTTTGCATTCATGTGCATGTACTCACGAATATGTTGTGTGTGCGTGTGCGCATGTGTATGTGCGTGTGTGCGGGCGTGTGTGTGTTTTGCTTGCGTGCGTGCGTGGTGTTTGTGTGTGTGTGTGCGCGCGCGCGCGTGTGTGTGTACGTGCGTGCGTGTGGGAGGGGGGGGGGGTAGGTGGATTGGTGTGTGCGTGTATGTGTGCATGTACGCGCGTGTGCTCACTCTGTCTTGCTTGGGCTTACGTGAAGGTAAAAGAAGTTTCCGCAGACGGCAAGAAAACTTTTGTCACATGTTATCACTTTCAGAAATCAGTCTGCACAAAGTGAGTGTTGTTGAGGTTTTATCCTGAAGTGGAACGATTTCTTTTTATTTGCGGTTTGGCACTGAGTCTTCTTCTTCTCGTTCTCCATCTTCTTCTTCTTCTCCTTCATCTTCTTCTTCCTCTTCCTTCTTCTTCTTCTTCTTCCTCTTCTTTTCTTCTTCTTCTTCTTCTTCTTCTTCTTCTTCTTCTTCTTTCTTCTTCTTCTTCTTCTTCTTCTTCTTCTCTTCTTCCAACGCTCAGTCAGTAACTAGTTTTGTCTGTCATATGAGTGAAAATGCTTTGCGGCTGACAAGTCAGGCACAGCGCATCGGACTTCAGCGTGGGAGGGAACTGTTATCTTTTAAGTCTCTCTGGGAAAGAAACAGTCAGGAGACTGTACCAGGACGGCAGAAAACAGACAAGACGAAGGAGATGACAGGAAGAAAAGGCAGAAACAAAGAGAAAGGACAGAAAAAGAACGAATTCCTTGCACAGAAGCTTGGGGGATGCAATTTACACTGACAGACCCCCAGGCAAAGAGAAACACACTGAATGAACACAACAAAGCTCCCATCACCCATTCAGTACCACTTCATTCCACAGTGTCTATCTATCCAGCACTCCATAGGCCTACATACAAGAAACAACCCCCAACCCCCACCCCCAAAGAAAAAAAGGCCTCATAGTCACTAGCAAACAACAACCACCAACCAAACAACAACAACAACAACAAAAAACCCTCACCACCAAAACTCTACAGACATCTCCGGAACGGATCAGCTGCAAATAAACGAGTGTTGACCTTCAGCAGCAAAATGAGTGGCGGGAGAGGAGGAGGATGACAAGGAGGGGGGGGGGGGGGGGGGGGGGGGAGCGAGGGAAGATGAAGCTGGCTCTCCATCAGACTCTGAATCAGGCCGAGAATAACCGACCAGCCCCCGCTACTAAGCCCAGCCAAGGGTGTGAGCGGGGCTGGAGAAGGAGAAAGCCGAGAAATAAAGATGTTTTATAAGTGCAGACGATGAAGTGCACGGGAGGAGGAGGAGGAGGAGGGGAAGAGGAGGAGGAGGAGGAGGAGGAAGACAGTGATTAGACCCGTAGCTGGAGCAGAAATCGTGCCATCAGGGTCGAGGAATCAGCAAGAAGGGTGATGGTGGGTGGGTGGGGGTGGGTGGGGTGGGGGTGGGGGTGGGTTAGATTTTGGGTGGACGGTAACTAGGAGAGATGGAGGTTTATGTCTCTGCAGTCGGCCACCAGAAAGAGAAGATGGCGGGGTGGCTTTCTGGCAGATAGTGCTTCCCCCCCCTCCCCCCAACCCCCACCCCTCCTCCTCCACCCACCCCTCCTCCTCCACCCACCCCTCCCAGATCTGCAGACCCATCTTCCAGTCTCCTCCACTCCTCCCTCTCCTCCTCCCTTCTTCCAACAATGACGACTGCTGCAACAGATCGCAATCGCCATCGATCCTTGGGCTGACGTAGTCGACAGCGCCGCCTATCGCGCCATCTTTCATTTACAGCAGGGGTGGGTGAGGGGGGTGAGGGGGGGGGGGGGGGGCGGATAGGAGAGAGTGCTGGGCCCTGCGCAATCTGGGCCGCCTATCGCTGCCAAGATCTTATCGCACCCATCTCCCCGGCGCCCTTTATCGCCTCTTCCCATCGCGGGCGGGTCCCGGGGCTGCCGTGTCGAGTCGATTTATCCGCCGAGGGGGGGAAAGGCTGTTGTGTGGGGGTCTGCAAAGTGCCAGGGACGTGGTACCCATACAGAGAGACAGACACACACACAGAGAGGCAGACACAGACACACACACAGAAAGGCACACACACAGAGGCAGACACAGACACACAGAGAGAAAGGCACACACACACAGAGGCAGACACAGACACACAGAGAGAAAGGCACACACACACAGAGGCAGACACAGACACACACACAGAGGCAGACACAGACACACACAGAGGCAGACACAGACACACACACAGAGGCAGACACAGACACACACACAGAGGCAGACACAGACACACACAGAGAAAGGCACACACACAGAGGCAGACACAGACACACAGAGGAAGACAGACACAGAGGCAGACACACACAAGAGTTGCAGAACTTAGTCTCTGGGAGAAGAAGGTCTGGAGGCCTGACTGAGTATATAATATATAAATGTATATACACACACGTATCCAGGACCTCCAGGAGATGCAGGCAGATCTGGGCGACAAGCCGCAGCAGACTTGTGTGCCTCAGCCTAGCCTCGAGATGCATTCTGCAGATTAGGGGGGCCAAGTCTTGATCGCACTCTCTGACCGCCAGTTTGGATTTTAATGCGGCAGTTATCAACAAACCCGGTAATAGGCTTTCTGGCCCAGGTTCAAGTCTTAACCCCCACCCCACCCCCACCCCTATACCCCCAGCCCCTTTTTTGGCGTACCCCCTTCTCCACCACCCCAACCCAGGCCCAAGCAGACTCGGTGATAACAATCTGCATTTCATCTGAAAGCAATACCAAACACATCGGTTGGATGCTATTTTGTACAGCGGTTGTGAGGCGATCCCGGCGATAGAGGGGCCCTGTGCACTATCGTGTTTGGGGAAGGTGGGAAAGCCAAATAAATACAGCCAAACAATGGCGCAGCCGCAGCGCAGACGTAACATTTTGAAATCGGCGAATTTTTTTGGTTTTTTTGGGGGGTTGCAGACTTAACTTGTTGGGAATAGAGGTGGGTGAAGGGTGGGGAAGGAGGGGTAGGGGCAGATTTGAAAAAAAGAAGGAGGAAGGGGAGGATGAGGACAAGAAGGAGGAGGAAGAAGAACAGAAGAAGAAGGAGGAGGAAGAGGACAAGTAGGAGAAGGAGGAGGACAAGAAGGAGAAGAAGGAGGAGGGGAAGAAGAAGGAAGAAGAAAGAAAAAGAAGTAAGAAGAAGAATTTGAAGAAGAAGAGGAGGAAGAAGAAAATGAAGATGAGGACGATGATAAAGAAGAAGAAGATGATGATGATGATGATGATGATGATGATGAGGAGGAGGAGGAGGAGGAGGAGAAGAAGAAAGATGAGGATTATTATAAAGAAGAAGAAGAAGAAGATGATGATAAAAAAGAAGAAAAGAAGAAGATGATAATGAGGAGGAGGTAGAAGAACAAGAACAACAACAACAACGACAACAACTAGAAGGAGCTGTATTGATGTCTGCTTATCATGTATACATGTATATTGAATAAGCAAGCCAAGGGGAAGACAAGAAGAAGAAGAATGAAGAGACTTTAGACTGGTACAGATAGAATGGTTGGGATTTCTGAAAAGAGACCAGCAAACAAACAAGTAAAAGAGACAGTTAAATTCAAAACGAATAAAGAAAAAAACCCCATCCCAAAACAAGTTCACTACCAATTTCAGCGAGTTCAGTCTTCAAGTTCGGGCATTTTATTAAGAGGAAGCCTTTATTGCCTTCCACTTCCACCCCCCTCCCCGTCCCCTATCCACCCCCCCCCCCCCTCCCCCTCACCCTAGTTAATTCCAAAAGCCTCCCACGAGGGATGAGAGAGAAGACAGAACGGTAAAAAACACCAAAAAAAGAAAAGAAAAAATATCACATTTACTCGAATCGTAATAAAAAGACAGAAAAGAAGAAGAAATACACACAAATTAATCAATCAACAAAATCACCACCAAAAAAAGAAAAAAAAGACCAGAAACAAACAGCAGCGCGATGTGCTCAAATTGCAATTCCATCACCCCAATTTTTTTTTAAGGAATGTCTTGTCATGCTCTCCTCTCCTCAACGACAACTCCCCTTCTCTCCCCTCTCCTTTCCAAAAAGAAAAAAAAAAAAAGAAAAAATGGTTTAGCAAACAAACGAGAACAAATCATCTGCGAGTATCTTGGGGCAACCTGGAGGCAAGGCACTTTGCAAGTTCCCTTTGCATTACATTACAATGTATTGTCTTACATTACATCACATAACAATGCGTTGCTTTACATTATAATTACTTTACCTTACATTCCAGTGCATTATAAGGCATTGCCTTACTTTACAATGCATTTCCTTACATTTCAATACATTACAATGCATTGCATTATATTGCATTGCCTTACATTTCAGTAAATTAGCCTTACGTTTGAGTAAATTATAATGCATTGCCTTACATTACATTACAGTGCGTTGCCTTACATTTCATTACATTACAATGCATTGCTTTACACTCCATTGCTTTGTATTGCATTGCCTTTCATTACATTGTACTTCATTGCCTTACACTTCATTATATTTTAATGCATTCCATTGCATTGCATTACATTGCCTTACACTTCATTACATTTCAATGCATTGCCTTACATTTCATTACATTAAAATGCATTGCCTTACATTACATTGAATTGTATTGCATTGTCTTACATTTCATTACATTATAATGCATTGCCTTACATTACATTGCATTGTATTGCATTGTCTTACATTTAATTACATTACAATGCATTGCCTTACATTACATTGCATTGTATTGCATTGTCTTACATTTCATTACATTATAATGCATTGCCTTACATTACATTGCATTGTATTGCATTGTCTTACATTTTATTACATTATAATGCATTGCCTTACATTACATTGCATTGTATTGCATTGTCTTACATTTCATTACATTATAATGCATTGCCTTACATTACATTGCATTGTATTGCATTGTCTTACATTTTATTACATTATAATGCTTTGGTTTACATTACAATGCATTGCATTACATTTTGTTGCATTGCCTTACATTTCACTACATTATAATGCATTGCCTTTCGTTACATTGTATTACATTGCCTGACACTTCATCACTTTATAATGCATTGCCTTACATTGTATTGCATTGCCTTATATTTCTTTACATGTAATGCATTGTCTTACATTTTATTACATTATAATGCATTGCCTTACATTGTATTACATTATAATGCATTGCCTTGCATTACAATGCATTGCCTTATTTTGCATTGTCTTACATTTCTGTACATTACAGTGCGTTGCCTTACATTACATTCCATTGTATTGCATTGCCTGACATTTCATTACATTACAATGCATTGACTGACATTTCATTACATTATAATGCATTGCCTTACACTTCATTATATTATAATGCATTGCCTTACACTTCATTACATTTTAATGCATTGCCTTACACTTCATTACATTACAATGCATTGCCTTACATTTCATTACATTATAATGCATTGCCTTACACTTCATTACATTACAATGCATTGCCTTACATTTCATTGCATTATAATGCATTGACTTACACTTCATTACATTACAATGCATTGCATGACACTTCATTACATTACAATGCATTGCCTTACATTTCATTACATCATATTGCATTGCCTTACACTTCATTACATTATAATGCATTGCCTTACACTTCAGTATATTACAATGCATTGCCTGACACTTCATTACATTACAATGCATTGCCTTACATTTCATTACATCATATTGCATTGGCTCACATTTCATTACATTATAATGCATTGCCTTACATTTCATTACATTATAATGCATTGCCTTACATTTCATTACATTATAATGCATTGCCTTACACTTCATTACATTACAATGCATTACCTTACATTTCATTACATTATAATGCATTGCCTTACACTTCATTACATTATAATGCATTGCCTTACACGTCATTACATTATAATGTGTTGCTTTGCATTTCATTACAGTGCAAGAACCAAACCTGGAATATTATAGGCTTGTAATAGGGCAAATTATGTGTGCATTACTGTGCAATATCTACAACAAAAGACGAAAACAATGTTAAAAAACAGGAGAGTGAAATTGTCATCCCAGTAGGATAAAAATGTTGATCTGTGATCGGCTCCCATATTTAGCACTATTCCCCAAAGTCGGAATACAGCTACCTTAATGGTGGGCAAAACCGGTCGTATGCGCAAAATGTCACCATGGGTGAACCTTTTTTCTCTTTTTTTTTTCTTTTTTTCTTTTATATCGAGGATAATGGAAAAAGCACTTAGGTGGTTTTTTTACATCCAGTCCCCGTGTGTATACGGTTTTGTAAATTTTGTCATCTGTTCCCACCGGCACACAATGACCTACACTTACGAAAAGCGGAACAGGATTTAACCTGTGCGCAAGATGTTGTGCGTGCGTTCGCACACGGGGCCTCGGTTTACAGTCTCATCCGAAGCGCTTTTGAGGAGAGTGGAGTCTGCACTGATGTTAACTCCAGGGGAAAATGTCCCCGTGAACGGGAATCGAACCCGGGTCGTCAGATTGCGAGCGCAATGTTCTGACCTCTAGGCTATCCCGTCCCCGTCTAGCCGAGGAACAACCAAAAAAAATCCAAATGAAAGGAAAACAATACGAAGCAAATATTTCAACCAATACATCAACTAACTGACCAACCAACTCGGGTGGATCGGTGGTCTAGAGGTAAAGCACCTGCATTGAAAGCGAGAAGTGATGGTTCGATCCCTGTTTGTGCCCGAAACTTTTTTCCCCATCAACTAGACCTTAAGTGGTGGTCCGGGTGCTAGTCTTTCGGATAAGACGATAAACACACATTCAGTGCACGTAAAAGAACCCACAGCAACAAGGGAGTTGTCTCTGGCAAAGTTCTGCAGTAAAAAATGGAAAAAATATTATGGGTGGCGCTGCTCTTGTGGTCACGCGCTCTCCCTGGGGAGAGCAGCCCGGATTTTACAGTGGGCAGACAGGCATGTAGGAGGGCAGGTAGGTAGGCAGGTAGGTAGATCGATAGGTAGGTAGCTATGTAGGTAGGTAAGCAGGTAGGTAGATCGGTAGGCAGGTAGCTATGTAGGTAGGCAGGTAGCTATGTAGGTAGGCAGGTAGCTATGTAGGTAGGCAGGTAGCTATGTAGGTAGGTAGGCAGGCAGGTAGATCGGTAGGCAGGTAGGTATGTAGGTAGGCAGGTAGCTAGGTAGTTATGTAGGTAGGCAGGTAGGTAGCTAGGTAGGTAGGTAGGAAGGTAGGTAGATCGGTAGGCAGGTAGGTATGTAGGTAGGTAGGAAGGAAGGTAGGTAGATTGGTAGGTAGGTAGCTATGTAGGTAGGTAGGAAGGTAGGTAGATCGTAGGCAGGTAGCTATGTAGGTAGGTAGGCAGGCAGATAGATCGGTAGGCAGGTAGCTATGTAGGTAGGTAGGCAGGTAGGTAGATAGGTAGGCAGGTAGCTATGCAGGTAGGTAGGCAGGTAGGTAGATCAGGTAGGCAGGTAGCTATGTAGGTAGGTAGGTAGATCGGTAGGCATGTAGCTATGTAGGTAGGTAGATCGGTAGGCAGGTAGCTATGTAGGTAGGTAGATCGGTAGGCAGGTAGGTAGATAGGTAGGCAGGTAGTTATGAGGATAAACAGGTAGCTAGCTAGGTAGGCAGGTAGGTAGATAGGTAGGCAGGTAGCTATGTAGGTAGGTAGGCAGGTAGGTAGATCGGTAGACAGGTAGCTATGTAGGTAGGTAGACAGGTAGGTAGATCGGTAGGCAGGTAGGTAGATCGGTAGACAGGTAGTTATGAGGATAAACAGGTAGCTAGGTAGGTAGGCAGGTAGCTATGTAGGTAGGTAGGCAGATAGGTAGTCCGGTAGCTAGGTAGGTAGGCAGGTAGCTAGGTAGGTAGGCAGGTAGCTATGAGGGTAAAAAGGTAGCTAGATAGGTAGCTAGGTAGCCATGTAGAGAAACACACATGTATGTGTACATACATGCCAGTGACTGGGTGCTTGTGAGCGTGCGACTAATTCATCCCTGTCAGCGTGCATACCAGTAATTAGGAACACTCATAGTCACACTCTCACCAACGTTTGCAGCACTCCTCGTCACAACTTAGGTGACGCTCAGTCTCTCACAGCTTTCATGCCTTCATCATCATCATCATCATCATCATCATCATCATCATCATCATTGTCGTCGTCATCATCATCACCATCATCTTCTTTTTCATCTTCGTCGTCGTTGTCGCCGCCGTCGAACGCTGAGACAGCAACTATTGTTCTCTGTCATATGAGCGAAAATGCGTTGTGCTGCCGTTAAGCGCCTGACAAGTCAGGCCCAGCGCATCCGACTTCGGCATGGGGAGAATTGCTCTAAGTCTTTCTGGAAAACAAACAAAAGGCAGGAGACTGGACCAGAGAAGGCAGAAAACAGACAAGAGGGAGGTGACAGGAAGAAAAAAAGGAACAAGGCAGAATTGGATAGAAAAGAGGGAATTCCTAGCACAGAATATCCCCAAAAATGGAGATACTGTTTATACTGACAGGATCCTGGCATATCCCCCACAGGAGGGGGGGGGGGGGGGGGGGGTCTGGATTTTCATGGTCACGTGCTATTCAGAGCTCAAAGCCCCCACCAATCATTGGCACTGTATCATGCGAGTAACGAATCCTTTCTGTCGACTGCTCAGCATAGGCCTAGGCTACAGAAGAAGCGCTACTAGCCTAACTATCCTTGTCCATCTGCAATTAGCCTAATCTACACAGTGTCCACTCTGCAACGCTAGATGCTAGGCTAGCAGGAAGCAGCCACGCTGGCTCTGCTGCCACTCACGGCCTAGCCTTGTGGATGAGAGGAACAGTTTCGGACACAAACCACTGCACACTTCGAACCTGGACGTTTCGCTTTATTTATTTATTTATTTTTATTCTTTTATATCGAGGATAATGGAATAAGCACTCATGTGCTTTTTTACATCCAGTCCCCGTGTGTATGCAGTTTTGTCAATTTTGTCATCTGTTTCCACCGGCACACAATGGCCTACTCTTCCGAAAAGCGGAACAGGATTTAACATGTGCGCAAGATGTTCTGCGTGCGTTCGAACACGGAAGCCTCGGTTTATAGTCTCATCCGAAGGACTTTGACACTCAGTTCGATTTTTCGTCAACCTGGGAAGAAAGGGCGAGGCTGGCAATCGAACCCAGAATCTCACGGTTTACTTGTTGGCAGGCGAACGTCTTAACCATCCTGCCACCTTCCTTCCTGCTTTCGAGGCAGGTGCGTTCGTTACCTCTAGACCACCGATCCGCAGGGGAAACAAAATGCCACCCTCTGGCACTGGGGTGTTTCCAGAGAAAATGCAAGAAGTGTTTCAGCACTAAAACTTCTTTGATTGAACTCTTTGATCATGAATACACTACTGTTCGTAGCATGGCACACGGCGTGAAATGATCATGAATACACTACTGTTCGTAGCAGACACATGGCGTGAAATGATCATGAATACACTACTGTTCGTAGCATGGCACACGGCGTGAAATGATGAATGAATATAAAAAAGGAAACCTAACTTGAAAACGATTCATTGAGAGTACTAAACATTGTCACCCCTTTGCATGGCTGATCAAAGAACATTCAAGAGCAGCTCTCTCTCTCACTCTCTTCTCTTCTCTCCTCTCTCTCTCTCTCTCTCCTCTCTCTCTCTCTCTCTCTCTCTCCTCTCTCTCTCTCTCTCTCACACACACACACCCACACACAACACACACACACCACACACACACACACACACACACCACGCACGCACGCACGCACGCACGCACGCACGCACGCACGCACACGCGCACACACACACACACACACACACACACACACACACACGCGCGCGCGCGCGCGCGCGCGCACTTCTTCAGGTTGTAAGGTATCATTAGTAATTAGAATAATTTGATACTTTTTATTATTCGTCGTACGCTCAGACAGCAGTTATTGTTGTCTGCCATATAAGCGAAAATGCGTTGCGCTGCCGTTAAGCGCCTGACAAGTCAGACCCAGCGCATCCAACTTGGGCATGGGAGAGAACTGTTATCTTTTTCTAGTCTTCCTGGGGTAAAGGCCATGAGAATAGACCAAGAAGGCAGAAAACACACAAGAAGAAGGTGGCAGGAAGAAAAAGGAACAAGGCAGAAACAAAGAGAGAGGGATAGACTAGAGGGAATTGCCTTGGGATGCTGTTTATACTGACGCCAACCCCCCCCCCCCCCCCCCCCCCCCCAAGACATCCCCCACGGGGGAGTTTGATTCTGTTTTGGAACTTTGTCCGCTGTTCCTGTACTCATTGTTTTGATATCTACCCAAACAAAACTCTGTACGATTAATAGGCAAGGGTTGCATGGACCGTAACACCCTGCACCACTTTCTACTAGCCACACAGGATCGTGAAGCATGGAAAAAGACCTCTGTCGCGTCTTCTCTCATGTCACCCTACGTCCTCTCGTCCCCCCTACGTCCTTTGAGACATGGGACTGAGTGAGTGAGTGAGTGAGTGCATGGGGAGGAGGAAGCTTGTTGATTGCCTCCCCCCTCCCAGTATTCTTCTAGCGATTTCAAGATCGGCGGGAGGTGGTGGGGGGTGGTGGGGGGGACGACGGGATAGCCTAGTTGGTTAGAGCGTTACGATGTCGTGATCTGCTGACCCGGGTTCAAATCCCGTTCAAAGGGATATTTTCCCCTGGAGTTTAACATTTAGTGCCGACTCCACTCCCCTAAAAAGTCCTTCGGATGAGACCGTAAACTTGAGGTCCCGTGTGCGAGCAAACACACGCAGAACATCTTGCACACATATTAAAACCCGTTCCGCTTTTCGGAAGAGTAGGCCATTGTGTGCCGGTGGGAACAGATGACAAAATTTACCAAAGTGTATGCACACG
The DNA here is from genome assembly GCA_028751875.1 of Rapana venosa. Taxonomy (NCBI): domain Eukaryota; kingdom Metazoa; phylum Mollusca; class Gastropoda; order Neogastropoda; family Muricidae; genus Rapana; species Rapana venosa. The sequence goes on from CM054149.1 coordinate 11,805,699, forward strand.
GGGAATGGTTGTAAAAAAAAAAGTACATGGGTGCTTATCCCATTATCCTCGAAATGAAAGAATAAATAAAATTTTAAAAAGGGTTTTGCCGCCTTCTTACTTTTACCCACATACTTAATATTTCACAGCTTCTTCCCTTATGAGAATAAAAGATAAAGGTGTCCCATACCCTATGTGGTCGTAGGGGAGCGAGGCATCACAGACCTCAGCTTCTCTAGGGGCCAGCGGCGCCCATCTCCTCTCCCTCGCTGCTTTACCTTCCCTGACCCTGAAGAGGCAGGTACCGATTTTACAACTGGGTGAACTGGAGGACTGTACTGAAACCAAGGCGCGCAAACGGTCACCCATCCAAGTGGTAGCCACGCTCGACCCTGCTTAACAATGGCTGGGGGAAAGCGAGTGCTCTGACCACTGGGCGATCCCGTCCCCTTCAGATTCCGAATCCTTTGGGGCGCCTTCGAAGCTTTGTCAACCACCTTTCTCCAGTCCTCTCGTCTCTCGGCCGCTCTCAGGGTGTCTCTCAGCTCCATGTCTGTCCACTCTCGAATGTAGTCCTCCCATCTCTTCCTTTGTCTGCCTCTTCTTCTTCCTCCCCTCACTGTGCCTTGTAGGACTGTTTTAGCAAGACCAGAGGAAAACACCCACTTCCAAACCCACCCAGTTTGACAAAAAAATCAAACTGAAATGTCAAAGTCCTTCGGATGAGACTATAAACCGAGGCCCCGTGTTCGAACGCATGCAGAACATCTTGCGCTCACGTTAAATCCTGTTCAGCTTTTCGGAAGAGTAGGCCATTGTGTGCCGGTGGAAAGAGATGACAAAATTTACAAAACCGCATACACACGGGGACTTGATGTAAAAAAGCACATGAGTGCTTATTCCATTATCCTCGATATAAAAGAATAAATAAATAAATAAAATTTTTAAAAAACCTGCTGTGCTGGTGACAAGAGGACCAGGTCTGTGCTAGTCCTTTGGCAGGGACATAGGGCCTGATGGCCATAGGGAGTTTTGAGTTGCCAGACC
>CM054149.1:11811724-11894224 GCA_028751875.1 Rapana venosa
ACATTTCGAAGAAGTTGAAATTGTTTCTGATTTGATGTTTATATCTGATTTCTTTAGATGCTTACCTGTTTGTTTGTTTACTTTTTCCTTCTTGTGTAAACTATGTTATTCATGTCATTGATTTCATAACAATAACCAACTTTTTTTGATTGATAATCTAACGAACTCATTCTCTGTTGTGTTCCTTTATTGGGTGGGGTGCGCAATGCCTGGTCTTCTCCTGTCCTTGTCACTCTGCAGGAGGTCTGCCTGCTGGCCTCAGCCCACACATCCTGATTTCAGAACAGCTCATTTTTTTGTACAGGATGCATGCTGGGTATGTTCGTGTTCTCGTAACCCACCTGACACTCACATGAGTCACAGGATCGTTCACGTGCGTTATCTTCTGCATGTGTACCTAAACGAAGGCATGGGCTGGTCTGTAGTTTGAAGATGACCTGGGAGATGGTATCAATCCTCACCCCTAACTCCCTCGCTTTACCCCAAGCTAAGCTTGAGCAGCATCGAGCGTGATTACCAGTTGGATGGGTGACTGTTTGCGCGCCTTGGCTTCTGTACAGTTCCCCGGTTCACCCAGCTGTAAATGGGTACCTGCCCTCTTTAGGGCCAGGGAAGGTAAAGCAGCGAGAGAGAGAGGAGATGGGCGCCGCCCTCAATATGCTGGCCCCTAGAGAAGTGAAGTCTCTGACGCCTCACTCCCCTACGACCTTACAGGTTATGGGACTCCTTTACCTTTTACCTTTTAATTTACCAGACGCTTCTGAGATTCAAACCTACGGCTTCATGGACACACGGTATTGCAGTCAGTATTAACCACTTGACTATAGCGTCAGTCATGATCTAACGAACAACAACATCAACAAAATCAGAGAACACAGCGACTCTGCAAAGGTTTCGATTTGGTAGTAGATGTTGTCTCTGTTTTTATTCTCCTTATTAAGAAACGTTATTTATTTATTTATTTTATTTATTTATTGTTTTATATCGAGGATAATGGAATAAGCACTTATGTCCTTTTTTACATCCAGTCCCCGTGTGTATGCGGTTTTGTAAATTTTGTCATCCGTTCCCACACCGGCACACAATGGCCTACTCTTACGAAAAGCGGAACAGGATTTAACATGTGCGCAAGATGTTCTGCGTGCGTTCGCACACGGGGCCTCGGTTTATATTCTCATCCGAAGGACTTTAACATTCAGTTCGATTTTTGGGGTCAAACTGGGAAGAAAGGGCGAGGCTGGGAATCGAACCCAGAACCTCACGGTTTACTTGTTGGCAGACGAACATCTTATCCATCCCCCGAAGTCGAAATGCGGCTACCTTATGTGAGCAAAAATGATGGTGTATTTTATATCTCATCATCAGGGAACCTTGGAGCTCTAGCCAAGGAAAGAAAATCCCAACCGAACAAATAAAAAGGTAAAAGGTAAAGGAGTCCCATAACCTATAAGGTCGTAGGGGAGCGAGGCGTCAGAGACCTCACTTCTCTAGGGCCAGCATATTGAGGGCGGCGCCCATCTCCTCTCCCTCGCTGCTTTACCTTCCCTGACCCTAAAGAGGGCAGGTACCCATTTACAGCTGGGTGAACTTGGGGAACTGTACTGAAGCCAAGGCGCGCAAACGGTCATCCATCCAACTGGTAACCACACTCGACGCTGCTTAACTTGGCTGTGGGAAAGCGAGCGCTCCGACCACTGAGCTATCCCGTCCCCAAAACCGAACAAATATAAATTGTAAATTTTTGGTCAGTGGTTTTGTGGAGAAACTCCTTTTTCTGAAAAAAAAGAAAACGATTTTCGCAGAACTGGGGTGATTTCTGGCGCTTAGAAAAGAGTTCAGTCTAGTCAAGTCGAGTCAAGTCAAATCGAAATACTTTAATCATCATTCCAGAAAAGGCAATTACATCAGTGACAGGCGCATAGCTTTGGTATGGATCATAATCTAGAAAAAATATGAAGAGAGAGGTGATTGGTATTAATGAAATTAAAACGCGCACACACTTTATAATAATAATAATGTATGGAATTTATATAGCGCTGAATCTTGTAAAGCAACAAATCAAAGCGCTCAGATTTCATTTCATACCACTTTAAGTCACGGCAGATTTCTCTCCGTGAAATTCGGGCTGCTCTCCCCGGGGAGAGCGGGAGAGCGCGTCGCCACAAGCGCAGCGCCACCCTTTTTTTTTTTTCATGTCTGCAACTGTATTTGTTTCCCTATCAGAGTGGCTTTTTTCTAAGAATTTTGCCAGGGACAACTCTCTTGTTGCCGTGGGTTCTTTTACGTGCGCTAAATAATTACGTGTAACACACGGGACCTCGGTTTATCGTCTCATCCGAAAGACTAGCGCCCAGACCACCACTCATGGTCTAATGGATGGGGGAAAAGTTTCCGGTCCAAACGGGGTACGAACCGCCGCACACTTCAGACCCGGACTTTTTGCTTTCTAGACAGGCGCGTTACCTCTAGACCACCGATCCACTCAATCCACTTTATACCACACACACACACACACAACACACACACACACACACACACACACACACACACACGCACACGCACGCACGCATGCACGCAAACACACAAAATATATGTATATATTATATATATATATATATAAATATATATATAATATATAAGAGAGAGAGAGAGAGAGTATGGACAAGATATATATATATATATATATAATATATAATAAAATATATATATATATATATATATATATATATATATATATATGAGAGAGAGAGTTGTACACAAGTCATATAATATGCATCCAAACATGTTTATTCGTGCACACGCATGCACGCACACTTTCAATTCCTGCTGAGCTAGATATTGAATAGTTAGGGATGACACATTTACCAGAAAAACACCGCTTCGCAGTAATAGCAAGATAGCTTTAACCTTTCCGAGAGTTAAGGGTGGCGTGGGGCTAGGGCGGGAAGGAGAAGGATTTGAATGGGGGGGGGGGGGGGGATATTTTCAGACTTAATAAAGTTTCTTAACTTCAGGTGAACTTTTTATCCAGAGTTGAAACGATAACGAAAATTGAAGACAAGATCAGGAGAGAAGTGATAGCGATCCCCTGTTGGGATGTCGGCCGGGGGTCTGTCCGTATGAACAGCATCCTCTCCTTCTGGAAATTCTGGGCTAGGAATTCCCTCTTTTCTACCCCTCTCCTTGTTTCTGCCTTGTTCCTTTTCTTCCTTTCACCTCCTTCTTGTCCATTTTCTGCCCTTTTTTGGGTCAGGTCTCCTACCTCTTTTTCCCAGAAAGACTTTAAAGACAATTCTCTCCCACGCCGAAGTCGGATGCGCTGGGCTTGACTTGACAGGCGCTTAACGGCACGCAACGTATTTTCGCTTATATAACAGATGACAGTAGTTGCTGTCTGAAGAAGAAGTTTGATGCTTTGTGAGACAGTAGTATGTAGGTCGTTGATTACACGAGGATACTTTCCATCTCCAGAACAAACTGTTCAAGGTATTTAAATCAAGATAAACCACATACACACATACAGATACTCGCACGCATACACAGAAACACACACATACACAGAAACGCCCACACACACACCCACACCCATGCACGCACACACACACACACACACGCACGCACGCACGCACGCACGCACGCACACACACACACACACACACGAGAGAGAGAGATGTTTGTGTTCGTAGATAGATGGCTTGGGTACAAAAGTAAAGACATTATTGTTTTTTCAATGTACCATCTAGAATTTTTTTTTTTTAAGTTGACTTTTACGTACGTAGGCACGCACACGCGCGCGCACACACACAATACACACACGTACACACACGTGCACACACACACGTGCACACATTACACACACACGTGCACACATTACACACACTCACGTATACACACACTACACACTACACACACACTACACTACACTGCACTACACTACACTACACTACACTACACTACACTACACTACACTACACTACACTACACTACACTACACTACACTACACTACACTACACTACACTACACTACACTACACTACACACACACACACACACACACACACACACACACACACACACTTACACACACACACTTACTTTTCATTTCTTCTCTTTTTCTTATTTAAAGTCAACGTCCGATCTATCTATCTTTCAAGATTTCATGCTGTGTCCACTCTCGTCACTAACGGAGCCATACTAATCTTCACCCCCCCCCCCCCCCCCCCCCCCCCCCCCCCGTCCCCTTATCCCTCCTCTGTCAGTACCTGTTCCTCTTGTAACCCTGCACCTCTCTCTCAAGCTGTATGTAAGGAATGTGTCTCCACAATCCACCGCATCGTTACGTACACAGTACTTTGTTCAGACACCAACTGATTTCAGAGTCGATAGCTCTGAAGAAGAAGAAGAAGAAGAAGAAGAAAGAAGAAGAAGAAGAAGAAGAAGAAGAAAGAAGAAGAAGAAAGAGAAATGTTTGGATTTCAAGTGATTTCAAAGTCGATAGCTCTGAAGAAGAAGAAGAACAAGAACAAGAAGAAGAAGAAAGAGAGATGTAGCCATCTTCAGCGCATACTGAAGTCACCAGTGTCACAACAGGGCTTTGTTCGTCAACCAAAGATTTATCAGGAAGACAATAGGTGACATGCATAAGAAGATATGGATGAGAGACATCAAGACTCGTCCAATGTAAGGTAAAGGTAAAGGTGTTCCCATAACCTATAAGGTCGTAGGGGAGCGAGGCGTCAGAGACCTCAGCTTCTCAAGGGGCCAGCATATTGAGGGCGGCGCCCATCTCCTCTCCCTCGCTGCTTTACCTTCCCTGTCCCTAAAGAGGCAGGTACCCATTTACAGCTGTGCGAACGGTCACCTTGGCTGGAGCTCAAATTGTAGGTGCATGTCCATATTTTTTGCACGCGTGTGAAACGTGGACCATAACAGCAGACATCGACAGAAGAATACAGGCAATAGAGGTGAGGTGCTTTCGCAAACTTCTTGGTATCTCATACAGAAATCGCATCACTGACGAGGAAGTGAAAACCAGAATTGAAAACGCCATCGAGCCATAAAATAAAAAGAACTCCTGACTTCAGTAAAATAACAAACAAAGAAAAACAACAACATAAAAAAAAACAAAAGAAAAACGCAAACTGAAGTTGTATAGGCACGTCACATAAACACCTGGACTGGCCAAGACTTCCTAGGCCTACAAGGAAGAGCAGTGTGCAAGGAGGGAGAGGAAGGGGCAGACAGAGAAAACGATGGGAAGACAATATCAGAGAGTGGACTGGCCTTGAGTGGAACAGAAGCTGAAAACCGCTAGAAGTGGAGGAAGCTGGCTGCTAAATTTTCAGTGGTGTCCCAACGGTCTGCTAGACTACGGGATAGGTGATGGGTTTGATTGGAGCAAAGCTGTATGAAGAGAAGACAAGATATGATGAAGCAAACAACCATACAGCAGCAGAACATCAATCAACGGTCTTTTTTTTTCTTCGCTTTAGCACCGCTTATGTACTTGTTTTTCCTACAGCGAACTGGAAGCAACCAGAGTGTACTTTCTTCAGACAACTTTGGCACCCAGTGATAAGGATTTGGATGGTGAATGTGTTGACAATCAGGGTGGATGTAGGCCATTGCGGCTACACTCCACCTTTACCTTCCGGGTCAAGTATATATAGAGTGTCAGAAAACGTTTTTTGCTGATTTTTCACAGATTTCTTTAAAGTATGAAAAAAATTGCACTGTAGCCTTGTTTTGGGGATTGAGGACGTAGAGCAATACCAGGTTGTTATGAGAAAGCTGGAACTGATCATCAAACGATCAATCAAGCTTGTATTCCTACGTTGTTGGCCCTGCGAATGCATATTGAAGCTACTAGACATTAAAAGGCTGAGGGTGTAAAGTGTTTATTGAAAAATAATAAAACCTTCCAAATCTGTGCAAAATCACATACGTTTTGAGTCAGAGGCAAGTCTTTCACCAAAAAGTTGGGTTTTTAAAAAAATTATGTGGATGCCTTAGTACGTGCGGTTTAAATGCAAGAGTGATGTTGGAAAACAGAGGGAAAAGTAGCAAAGTCTATTTGTTTATTTATTTTAATTTTATTCTTTTATTTTATTCTGTTATATCGAGGATAATGGAATAATCACTTATGTGCTTTTTTACATCCAGTCCCCGTGTGTGTGCGGATTTGTGAATTCTGTCATCTGTTCCCACCGGCACACAATGGCCTACTCTTACGAAAAGCGGAACAGGATTTAACGTGTGCGCAAGATGTTCTGCGTGCGTTCGCACACGGGGCCTCGGTTTATAGTCTCATCCGAAGGACTTTTGGGGAGAGTGGAGTCTGCACTGATGTTAACTCCAGAGGAAAATATCCCCTTGAACGGGAATCGAACCCGGGTCGTCAGATTGCGAGCGCAATGTTCTGACCACTAGGCTATCCCGTCCCCCTATCCCTATCCCGTCGTCTAAAGGGGGTGTGTAGCCTTAACACAAGTGTTTTTTTCCCTTGATCGAAAAAACGGCCGGAGAGGGACGACACTCTAACACACACTGATGATATAGAGCGCACAAGCATGGTCATAACTATGGGATAGCGTGACCATAGCAGTTAGCGTTACCATAGGAGATAGATATCCTGACTGCAGGAGACAGTGTGACCATAGGAGATAGCGTGACCATAGGAGATAGCGTGACCATAGGAGATAGCGTGACTAAGGGAGACAGCGTGACCATAGGAGATAGCGTGACCATAGGAGATAGCGTGACTATAGGAGATAGCGTGACCATAGGAGACAGCGTGACCATAGGAGTTAGCGTGACTATAGGAGATAGCGTGACCATAAGAGACAGCGTGACCATAGGAGACGGCGTGACCATAGGAGATAGCGTGACCATAGGAGACAGCGTGACCATAGGAGACAGCGTGACCAAAGGAGGTAGGAGACAGCGTGACCATAGGAGATAGCGTGACCATAGGAGATGGCGTGACCATAGGAGATGGCGTGACCATAGCAGATAGCGTGACCATAGCAGATAGCGTGACCATAGGAGGTAGCGTGACCATAGGAGGTAGCGTGACCATAGGAGATGGCGTGACTATAGGAGATAGCGTGACCATAGCAGATAGCGTGACCATAGCAGATAGCGTGACCATAGCAGATAGCGTGACTATAGCAGATAGCGTGACCATAGCAGATAGCGTGACCATAGGAGATAGCACGACCATAGCAGATAGCTTCGATTTGTTTGTTTTACAAGATTCAGCGCTATATAAATTCTATATATTCTTCTCCTCCTCCTCCTCCTCCTCCTCCTCCTCCTCCTCCTCCTCCTCACATCCATCATCATCATCATCATCATCATCATCATCGCACGACCATAGGAGATACAAGAAATTCAGTGACGACAAGCACAACCACTACTGCTGCTGCTGCTGCTACAACCACCACAGCCACCACCACTACCTGCTACAACCACCACAGCCATCACCACCACCACCACCACCACCACAACCACCACCGCTAATACTACTATAGAATAACAACGAGAGGCAGACACAGAGACTGAAAGAGCGAGAGTTCTAAACAGAGGCAGACAGACAGATAGACAGATAGGGGGAAACACACGGAGACAAGATGGACAGAGATAAAGCAGCAGAAAAAGACCGAAACAGAGTTAGGGAGAGAGCATGAGAGACAGACAGACAGTTACACACACACACACACACACACACACACACACACACACACACCACACAACACACACACACACACACACACACACACACACACACAAACACACACACAGATCCATAAGAAAAATGTATTTTCACTTCCATTAAACTGCAATTTCGCTATCTGTAAATCATAACCTTGAGAGACAAACACGGGAAAAAAAAAAAACCCCACCCACACAACAACCACCACCTAATCAGACTAACTAACAAAAACCCAATTTTAAAAAATCCCAATAGCTCAGAAAAACTTCAACCCAAAAACCACCACAGCGTCCAATGCTTGTGGGCAGACAGCACGCGCGCGCGCGCGCGCAACAACACACACACACACACAACACACACACACACACACACACACACACACACACACACACACACACACACACACACACACAGTAGTACACTACCAAAGCACCACACACAACCACACACACACACACACACACACACACACACACACACACACACTCGCCGCGCATAATCAACCCCCACCACCCACCACGCCACACACACAAACACTCACACACACTACAACCCCTCCCCTCACCCAAACACACACACACTACACCCCACCCCCCTCCACGCACACATCCCCCCCACCCAAACACACACACACACACCACACTACCCCCACCCCCACACATTCACTAACCCCCCCACCCCCACCCCCCACACACTACACTACCACCCCCCCCCCACCCCCACCCACCCACCCACCCACACATACACACACACACCTACCCCCCACCCCCACACATCACTAACCCCCCCCCCCCCCACCTCACACACACACACATCACACACACTACACTACCCCCCCCCCCCCCCCCCCCCACCCACATACTAACACTACCCCCCCCCCCCCCCACCCCACCCCCACCCCCACACACTACACTAATAATAATAATAATAATAATAATAATAATAATAATAATGTATGGAATTTATATAGCGCTGAATCTTGTAAAGCAACAAATCAAAGCGCTCAGATTTTACTTTAAGTCACGGCAGATCTCTCCGTGAAATTTGGGCTGCTCTCCCCGGGGAGAGCGGGAAAACGCGTCGCCACTTAGCGCTGCGCCACCCTTTCACCCTTTTTTTTTTTTTTTTTTTTCTGCAGCTGTATTTGTTTCCCTATCAGAGTGGCTTTTTTCTAAGAATTTTGCCAGGGACAACTCACCCCCCCCCCCCCACCCCCGCGCCCCCGCCCACACACACACTACACTCCCCACCCCACAAATACACTACCCCCCCCCCCCCACCCCACACACACACTACCCCCTCCACCCCCACACACACATATACACTACCCCCACCCCCACCCACACACACACACACTACCACACCACACCACCACCCACCACCACCCCACACCCACCCACCCACACCACACACACCCACACCCACCACACCCACACCACACACACCCACCACCCACACACACACACACACACACACACACACACCACCACACCACCCACCCCCCCCCCCCACACACACCACACACCCACACCACACCCACACACACACACACACACACACACCCCACACACCACACACCACACCACACACACACCACCCACACCACCCCCCCCCCCCCCACACACACACCACACCACACACCACACCACACCCCCCCCCCCCCCACACACACACACCACACCCACACACACACCCACACACACACACACCCCCACACACCACACACCCCACACACACACACCACCCACACACACCCACACACACACACCACACACCACACACACCACACACACCCACACACCACCACCACACACACACACACACACACCACACACACACAGAGCCTTAACTTAGCAAGGACACCCAAAGCCCAGCTGACCAGAGGGGCAGCAGAAGGAAGAAGAAAGGAAGAGTAGAGCCATCTCCATCATTAGTCATGCTCTCTGGTGATACAGCACACAGCTGGCCAGGCCTGATGCATGAAAACCAAGGTTAGGCTGGAATGAAGGAATGATGTGGGACCAATTCACAGCTCAGCTGAGGAGGAGGAGGAAGAGGAGGAGAATGAAGAGGAGAATGTTGCAGCATTCTTGTATTGAAACTAAGCGGGTTAAGCTATTGGGGTTTTTTTAAATTGTAAAATCTTTTGAGGAGTCAGTAAGGACATTGGAACTTTTTTGTTGTTGTATTCCTTTCAACCAGTTTATCTGGCACCTCCCCCCCCCCCCCCCCCCCCCTTCAGTCAATTTTTCTTGGGAGTTCAGAATCAGAATAAGAACCAGAATTTCCTCTCTGTGGGGGATGCCAGAGAGGCCTGTCAATATAAATAGCATCCTCACCTTCTGGAATTTCCTCTTTTTTATCCCTCTCTTTGTTTCTGCCTTGTTCCTTTTTCTTCCTGTCGCCACCTTCTTGTTTATTGTATGCCTGTCAGGTCCATTCTCCTGCCTTTTTCTTTGTTTACAGCAAGATTTCCAAGATAACAATTCTCTTCCCACGCCAAAGTTGGATGGATGCGCTGGGCCTGACTTGTCAGGCGTTTAACGGCAGCGCAACGCCATTTTCGCTCATATGATAGACAACAATAAGGAAGAAGAAAACGAAGAAGAAGAAGAAGAAGAAGAAAAAGAAGAAGAAGAAGAAGAAGAAGAAGAAGAAGAAGAAGAAGAAGAAGAAGAAGAAGAAGATGATGATGATGATGGTGAAGGAGAAGAAGACAAGAAGAGGAAAAAGAAGAACTTGAGATTTGGGGAAGTTGAACGTAGCGGAATCTACTCCTCTCTCTCTCTGTGGAAATTATAGGATTCGGGAGGGAGTGGGGTGGGGATGGAAGCAGATTCGGCAGTAAGTAAATAGTTCACATTTCTTATACCTTTTGGGCCAGTGTCGTTGTTATCAGCAGCAGCAGCAGCAGTCAGTGTCTACTGTCAGTATCATCATCGTCGTTGTCGTCATCATCAACATCATTGTCGTCGTCGCCATAATCACCATCATCATCATCACCACCACTATCATCATCATCATCAATCACCACAATCGTCATTAATGCCGTCGTCATTGCTGTCGTCGTCATCATCATCAAGCTGATGATCCACATGGAAGTGGGGCGGGTGGGGGGAGCGATGATGAAGCTGGTGGTAGTGGTGGTGCTCATTATCATCATCATCATCATCATCATCATCATCATCATCATCATCATCGTCGAATGACACTGTAGCAGCTCTATCAGATTTTAGACGCCTGCAGTTTATTTTTCAGCTGGCGTTGGTCAAACACTGATCAAAAGGACAGTGTTGAACTGACATAAAGCCACGTTTTCACTGCCCCAATACACCCAACAAAACAACGAAAGCCAGCCAGCCTGCGTGCATGAGCTGATAATAACTCCCCCCCCCCACAATCTCCAAACCCATTAAAAACAAACCCACCCACCCCCCTCCCCAAAGCCCTCAAAACTACCTCACAGAAACTGTAATAGATCATAACTTACTTTTCCTTTATAAATCTGGCTGTTCTCTCATCACTGGTTTCCATGGAAACTTAACACTTTGAAAAAACCAACTGGTTTTAGTTTTACAGTAAAACATACAAGGAAATATTGACCTCTCCTCTTTTTTTCAGTTATACTTTTCCAACACTGTACGTGGTAGAAGACTGTAGGGAATGGTTGAGAGGTGGGGGTTTTTTATATCGAGGATAATGGAATTAGCACTAATGTGCTTTTTTACATCCAGTCCCCGTCGGTATGCGGTTGTGTAAATTCTGTCATCTGTTCCCACCGGCACACCATGGCCTACTCTTACGAAAAGCGGAACAGGGTTTAACGTGTGCGCAAGACTTGTTTAGGAATATGTAGACAACTGTAGTTAAAACAACAACAACAAATTAGCAAAAGCTAAAATTGCACACCAAAAACCACTCAAACCCAAACAAAGAAACAAAAAATATCAACAAAACAAAACCCCCTAAAAAAACACCAACCAACCAACAAAAACCCCAGAAACAAAACAAAACAGTAAAAAATAAAAAATCGTCTAATATCACTTTATAAAGATACGTTAAATTGAAGAAAGAACAGGGAAAAGGAACCAAACAAAACATACTAAAAACAAACGAAAACATTTTTATAAGTTAAAAAACAACAACAACCAAACTACAAGAACATGTAGAATATTCGTTTAGAAGTGATCACCCCCACTTTCAAACTTGTGTATACTTTTAGTGACAAAAATCCAACAAGGAAACGTGACCGATGAAATAAAAGTGGAAAGAGGAACAGAAACTCTGATCGACACTTCACTTGCAAGTTCTTAGCGGACTGATACAGAAGAAGCAGGGAATTGGGGAGAAGGTGGCTGAGAAGAAAGAGAGAAGAAGAAGAAGAAAAGAAAGGACGAGACAGTAAGAAGAAGAAGGAGGAGGAAGAAGAGGAGGAGGAGGAAGGAGAGGAGAGGTTTTCCTGAAAAGATGGAGAGAGAGAGAGGGGGGGCAGCAAACGAAGAGGAAAAGAAGAGAAAGCGAAAAGTCTGGGGCCAGCCCCAGAAAAGAGAAAATGGAATGTCAAATCCTGGAGATGGGCGATAGCCGGGGCTTTGTCGGAATAAACAGACTCCATGTGTGTGAGAAAGATAACCGTCGCGCGTCGTTTAAAGCAGAGGAAATTATGTATCACGGTGGCATTGGAAGGAAGTGTGTGCAGCGCTGAATGTGAACACAGGAGCGGCCGATCGCCCCGCCCGATAAAACCCCAAGTCATCATTCTCCAACCAAGTCCGATCACTCTCGCACCGTTTGCAAGACTTGTCGAACCTGACGCAAGGACTTTTCATGGCTCTCCACTGATCGGGTTAAGGGGGGGAGAGTTCTCTCCCCTCCTCCCCCTGATTAAATCGCTCCGGTTTGGCGAAATGTCGGGGCGGAAATTGAGTTTGCGGATATTTTAATCTGGCCGATCGAGATATTTCATGCGAAAATGCCAAGCATTCTTCAGTCATGAAAAAAAGAAGAAAAGAGAGTGGAGGGAGAGGGTTGTATCAACTCAGCGACTTATGGATCAGAGGCAGGAGGGTAAATTCTTTTCACACTTTGTCATTCTTAGTAAGGAAATTAATTTCTACCACGATTACACGGGATCATTTCATTGGTGTCGATGAAGGCGGGATAAAACAAGATCTATCGTGGTACGACTTGCCCGCCCGGGGATTGGAAAACTCTTATCTCCCTTGGCCAGCGCCCCTTCGCCATACTTTTCTAAATGCGCATGCGTAATTTTTGTCTCGCGCTCGCTCGCTCCTTCCTGCCCGGCTACAGGATCATCTCCCTTGTCTCCATCCGACCACGGAAGCCTGGCTTGTGTATTAGTGAAAGTTTGCTGCACAAGAGAGAGAACCAGAGAGAGAGAGAGAGAGTGAGAAAGCGAACTTTCTAGTTAGGTAGAATCGAATGGCTTTTTGGAAATAAATGGGTAAGTGTCAGAATAGAGGAGGAAAAAAAAGAAGTTTTAGTTGTGGATATTATGGTTTGTTCCTCTGTCCGACTGTCTTCCTACCCCCCCCCCCCCCCCCCCCCCACCCCCAAGAAATGTGTGTGTCAAGTCAAGTCAAATTTGCATTTCCAGATGGTATATTGAATAAGCAATGCATTTGCTTTTGTTCATCAAGCCATCCATGTGTGTGTGTGTCTCAAATTTACTTATTCAAGTCAAGTCAAATTTTTATTTCCAGGTGTGTGTGTGTGTCGGGGTGGGGGTGGGGGGCGGGGTTGGGGGGCAAGGATTATGAGTGAAGGATGGTGAAGGGGGAGGATGCCAGAGCCACACCCCCTCCTCACACCCACTCGCGCCCCTCCCAATTCTTATTATTAGCATTTCCAAAAAACAACAACCCAATCAACACAATTTCTAAAAGGAATTGTTTGATTGAAAGAACCTGTTTGCTCTCAGTAAATAAACAATAAAGATAAATAAAACAGGCTCCGCTTGTCTTCCATTAGGATTAGTTCAGTATGAATAAATAGCCAGGGATTGCTTCTTTCATAAAAGCATGCTTATTTTATCCGAACCTTTATGATCTCTTTGTCGTAAATCCTACCCACAATCTGCAAATCCTCTCACTAGATTGACAATAAACGAACAAGCAAACCAACAACAAAAAAAGATAAAATAAAACCAAATAAAAAAAAGAAAAGAAAAATAGCAAACAAACACGAACACAAATCAAAGTGACACAGAAAAGCTACAGCGAAAAGACATCCTCTCTCTCCCCGCCCCCTACCCCCCCCCCCCCCCCCCCCTTTAATAAAAATCAATCAAAAAAAAGATGAAAAACAGAAAGACAGAGTGATAAAGGGGTGGGGGTGGAGGGGGATGGAAAGAAAGAGAGAAAAAAGAAAGATAGACAGACAGACAGAATGAAAGAAAGAAAGAGTGACAAAGTAAACAAAAGAAGGAGAGGAAGGAAGAAAGACAGACAAAAAGAAGGAAAGAGAGAAAAAATGAAAAAAGTAAAGATTTCAAGAAAGAAAGAAAGGAAAAAAAGTATGCCAGTAATAAAGAAAGACCGAAAAAAAGTTGAAAAGAAAAACAACCCCAAGCAAAACAGCAAGAAAGACAATGAAAGAAAGACAAACAAACAAACAAACCAAACCAGCCAACAATCTGCTGAACTGCTGTTCTATCAGACAGGGCTTTGTTTTCGGAAGTCCACTGGAGTCCAGGCTGTTAACAGCCTATTAAGGAAAAGGATGCGCTCACATCACTGCCTCCAGCCTGCTCCCTCTACAGAAAACCACTGATTTTTGCCCACCCCTTGCTTCCATGAATATAATAATAATAAGACAATTTGAAGAATACTTCCAACACAATCAAAAGAAACAAACCGCAGGAATGAATAATCATCAACTATAAAAAAAAAAAAAACCCACTACCACCCACAAAATAATAACTAAATAAATAAGCGGGCGAAATAAGGAAATAAATGGGTCGTTTATCTGTTGGGCACGGAGCCGGCATGGACAGTGGCACTGGCTATGAAGAGAGACTCATACATAATGGAACAAAGGGAGGTAATGGACTGTTACACAGATTGAGAGGGGGCAAAGAGGATGAACGATGGCGATTATTTTTCTGAGCCGCTGTATTCCACTGATCAAATAAAAAAATATAAAAAACCCTGACTTCACCCAGAAGTAAAACCGTTTACGAGGGGGACCGAGGAAAAATGGACAAGAGTTCAAGGGAATTGATTAGAACAACATTTATCTGCTCTTTGCCGCCCATCTTTTAGTCACAGCAAAATGGTGGCTAGCCAAGGGGGATAAACATCTCCAGGGAAAGGCAGACGATGATATGACGTAGCAGCAGCGGCAGCGGCAGGAGAGTGTTGGCGCGAGATAATGGCCGCCCTCCCCGTCGCCTGTATTTTTAGCGACCGCCGCAAATGATGGGGTGTAATCGAGCAGAAGGGGAGATAGCGGGCCGTATAGCCTTTTACTGCAACACCCATTTATCTTTTAATGAAAATCGGTCTGTCAGTTTTCATCCCAGCCCCCCCTCTCCTGAAAAGGCCCCCGCCGCTAAAAAGTGAACAAGTGTCCGCCATCCTCCCGAGTACTGTTGTTCATTACCCTGTTCAAACGGGGTAAGCGCGCGCCTATGAGGGGAGATAAACCTCTGCAGTGGGTAAAAGCCAGTTATTGGGGCCCGGGATCGACCGGTTTCCACGCCACGAGATAGGGGAGGGGGAGGGGAGATAAGCACGTTGGTGGGGGAACTCTTTTTTAATGAAGAGCCCAGAAAAACTTCTTTTTTACCCACTCTGGGGTAGGAAAGGGGAATCTTGGACATGGAGTCCAGATAGTTTGGTGGATTTTTGATATTTGATGATGATTTTGTTGTTGATGCGATTTTTTCGTCTTATGGTTCATTCTTTCACTTGTTCCTATAACATTGTATTTCCAAACTGTGTGGAAAAAGCCATTTGCCATCACCAAGATAGCTGAAGACCAGCCCAGAACAAAAACTATATACTTTGTGAGAAATGACATCAGTGTGACTGACAGACCTGAAATGGGATATGTAGTTTCGTGGGTTTTTCATGACTTGCTCTTGTATCTGATCTCCAGTTTCGTTTTTTGCAACAGTCAGTTTGTGTTGTATTTGTCAAGTTTTATGCATACTTCGTTATCGATTAAAGTGCTCTCCCCCACCTAACCAAAACTGATACTGTCAATGGTTAATTTAGAGGCTACACAAACTATGAGCCGTGAAAGTGTTAAGAGTTGGTTACTAAGAACAAGGTTGTTTTAAGGAATCTGGTTTTGGTTTTTATCTCAGTTTATGTGTGGCTGATGTGGTTTTCTCCCCACAACGCGGTGCCCGTCCTGGGTTGGTTGACCCTTATGGTTGACCAGGGCGTTGATACAAGGAACGACAGCTGAGTTGGTTTTATATTCTGTATTAATCTGTATATAGCTGCACGTTTTTAATCCGAGATTGTAAATTTTATGCGGTGACAGCCCTGAGATGGCTGGCCCCTGTGGTCAGCGGGGATTGGAGGATTGGAGCCGTGAAATTATGGATTTTCTGCTCTGATAGTATTGTAACATAGACAGTTTTTAGAGTGTAGTGACATAAGATTGGAAATTCTGCACCAAAGGTTCGCGGGAACGCCTCTTTATGGGGCTGATAGTGGGATGCTGGCACTAGGATGACCAACCAGGAGCTTCCAGTCTCCCGCGAGGCTCCGCCACGTAGTGTCTTCCCTCCTAAATACTTTTTCTTTTCTTTCTAAGGTCATACAAGGCTCGGTGAGAGAGAAAGAGAGAGTTCTTCAATCTTCAGCCTTCATACTTCAGACGGTGTATTCATCAAGGCCGTAGCCCCATAATTATGAAAGGGGGCAAACATGTGGTGTGAACAGAACGACGTGTAAAAGAAAAAAAGAACATGGCCAATCCCAACAACATGATCATTATAATTATAGGAAAATTGCGACAATAGTGTTTCTCTTAACTGGAAAGCTTTATATGCGTACAATGCTGGATGATGCACGATAGTTTCATTATCTGATGCCATTGATAGAGACAACCGAAATAAGCAAGGCTGCCTGTTGAACTTTGGTAGCATAAACTTTACTCTCAGATGAGAAAAGAAGAGGCAGATCAAAACAAAGTGAACTTCATCTGTAATCTGACTCTTTGCCTAGTGCGCCACAACAAATCAAGAGAGAGAGAGAGAGAGAGAGAGAGAGAGAGAGAGAGAGAGAGAGAGAGAGAGAGAGAGAGACAGAGACAGAGAGAGAGAGAGAGAGATAGTGACAGAGACAGAGACAGACAGAGAATTGCAAATACTCAAAGGTGTGAGCTGTTGCGCTTACTGTGTGTGCAGAAATCCTGTATGGAAAAGAAGAACCGATGTGGGTGTCATCGGTGCTGTCGTCACTATCTCCGCCCCGCAGCTCAGAACTCAGCAAGTACTGTGGCCTCCGTTCATCCCCAGTCAGAAGGTGAGACCATGAGTACAACAGGATTAGGGTATTTTAGTGTGGCTGCTTTTTACAACCCTGATGCACAGAGGGAAGGAAAATGTAATAAAATTCTCCCGTGGGGATGCCAGGGGTCTTTCAGTAATGAACAGCACCCCCATCTTCGGGAAAGTCTGTGCTAGGATTTCCCTCTTTTCTGTCCCTCTCTTTGTTTCTGCCTTGTTACTATTCTTCCTGTCACCTCCTTCTTCTTGTCTATTTCCTGCCTTCTTGGTTCATTCTCCTGCTTTTTTTAAAAGAGAGATTTAAAAGATAACAATTCTTTTCCCATGCAGGGGGAGGTTGGAAACGTTGGGCCTGACCTGTAAGTCAGACCTGACTTGAACTAAGTTGGACCTGACTTGTATCAGGTTCCCTGACAGGGAAACACATACAGTTGCAGACACAAAAAAGCCAGCCGTACATCAGCCATCATCAGCCAGCCATCCATCAGCAATCCATTTAAACAAATTTATTTTATTTGATTCTTTTACATCAAGGATAATGGAATAAGCACTTATGTGCTTTTTTTTTTTTACATCCAGTCACCGTGTGTATGCGGTTTTGGAATTCTTGTCATCTGTTCCCACCGGCACACAATGGTCTACTCTTACGAAAAGCGGAACAGGATTTAATGTGTGCGCAAGATGTTCTGCGTGCGTTTGCACACGGGACCTTGGTTTATAGTCTCATTCGAAGGAAGCTACACATTATCCATAAATCAGCCATCCATAAATCAGCTATCCATAAATCAGCCATCCTTCCGTCCATCAGCCGTCCATCCATCCATCAGCCAGCCATCCATCCATCAGCCATCCATCCATTCATCAGTCAACAGTCATCCATCCATGTAACCATCCATTATCCATCTAGCCATCAGCCACACAACCAACTATTCTTACATCCACCCAACCATTCCTTATGTATCCATCAGCCATTCAACCATCCATCCATCTATCCACCCATCCATCCATCTATCTATCCATCCATCCAACCACCACACACCTTGTCATCTACCTAACCATCAACAAAACTAGCACTCTTCTTCTTCTTCTTCTTCTTCTTCCTCCTCCTCCTCCTCCTCTTCTTCGTAGTCGTCGTCGTCGTCGTCGTCGTCGTCGAACGCTCAGACAGCAACTACTAGCCACTTGACCATTTTCCTAGCCATCCAGACAACCAACCGACCCACTGGCCTACCAGATGGCTCATTTCTAGAGAAGATTTTTACACGTGAGCGGTATGGAGAAGTGAGGGGACGGGGTTTGGGCGAGGGTTGTGTGATGGCTTCAAACCAACCTGCCTGTTGTCCATTCAGGGGACTCCTTTATTTTGCATGTGAGGAAGAAAACCCAAGGAGGCTGCAGTGAAAAAAATAATAAAAAGCAAAAGAAAACGGAAAGAAAATGAAATGAAGAAGGAAGAAGAGGAGCAGGAGGATAGCGAGAAAGAATGGGGGAGTGAGAGCTGAAGGAGTAATGGAAAAGAGCAAAGAAATAAGGAAGTTAAAAGGAATGAACGAGTAGAGAAATCAATAAATAGATCAATGGATCAATAAACAGAGAGCGAGACAGAGAGAGAGAGAGAGAGGGGGGGGGGGGGAGAGAGTTTCGTCGCATCAGCAAAATAACATCATTTATCTCTGTCTGTCTGTCTGTCTGTTTCTCTCTGTCTATGTATCTATCTATCTCCCTATCTGTCTGTCTGTCTATCCATCTATCTGTCTGTCTATTATCTATCTATCTGTCTGTCTGTCTATCCATCTATCTATCTATCTATCTATCTATCTATCTATCTATGCTCTTCCTATCTGTCTGTTTTTTCTGTAACTCTTCATTTCGGCTTTTCCAGTTGAGACTTTTTAGAGATATGTGTTTCTTCTTTGCAAAACGGATCTGTTGCCTATCTGTTTCACTGGGTTTTTTTCTTCCTTTTTCTTTGATCTGAATAGCTGTCTTTTGGATTGTCCCTATATCTGTCTCTCGTTGTCTCTGTCTCTGTCTGTCTTTCTATCTATGTCTTTCTGTCTCTGTCTGTCTGTCTGTCTCTCGTTGTCTCTGTCTCTGTCTGTCTGTCTCTCTCTCTCTAATTATTTGGGTTACTTGATATTGATACAGATGTACATTCCCTCCCTCTGTCTCTCTGTTGGTGTCTCTGTCTGTCTGTCTGTCTGTCTGTCTGTCTCTCTCTCTCTCTCTCTCTCTCTCTCTCTCTCTCTCTCTCTCTCTATCTATCTATCTATCTATCTATCTATCTATCTATCTATCCTGTTCCGCTTTTCGAAAGAGTAGACCATTGTGTGCCGAAGGGAACAGATGGACAAAATTGACAAAACCGCGGCATACACACGGGGACTGGATGTAAAAAAAAGCACATGAGTGTTTATTTCATTATCCTCAATATAAAAGAATAAATAAATAAATAAATAAATACATAACTCTCTCTCTTCTGTTTCTCACCACCTATCTCTCTCCTTTATCTCTCCATTTACTTTTCTGACACGAACTGCCAAGTGTTAGAACACCTGCAAACCCTGCTGCACAAAGATTATCTGCTTTTCTTTTTTTTTTAAGTCCTTTTTGAAAAGAAAAGGTATTTCAATCAGATTTTCTGCCTTCTGTTTCTCAGAGGCTTTAGACTACACACACACACACACACACAACACACACACACACACACACACACCACACACACACACACACACACATCATCACACACACACACACACACACACACACACACACACACACACACAACCCCACACAACACACACACACACACACACACACACATCATACACAAACACACACACACGCACGCACGCATACACACACACGCACGCACGTATACACACACACACACACACACACACACACTTATACCCGTGCATGATTCTCGTTCTCTCCCTCTAACACACACTTTTTTTTTCTTTTCTTTTTATTCTTTTATATCGAGGATAATGGAATAAGCACTTATGTGCTTTTTTACGTCTAGTCCCCGTGTGTATGCGGTTTTGTAAATTGTCATCTGTTCCCACCGGCACACAATGGCCTACTCTTACGAAAAGCGGAACAGGATTTTAACGTGTGCGCAAGATGTTCTGCCACATGGGCAATGTGCGGGTGTATTGACAAAGGCCTGTGCCACTGGATGAGACTATAAACTGAGGCCCCGTGTTCCAACATAGGCAGTCCACCTTGCACGCACACGTAAAAAAGTCTGTTCTATTTTTCGGAAGAGTAGGCCATTAATTTTGTGCCAGGGGGAACAGATTACAAAATATACCAAATCGCATGCACACGTGGACTGGATGTAAGAAATCACATGAGAGTTTATTCTAGTATGTTCCAAATAAAAGAATTAATAAAGCAACTACCCACACTATCTCTATCACACATACAGACACACACACACAGACACACATTGTTCTGATATCACTTAATGTGAAAAGACTTAAATTAAAGAACACACACACACACACACACACACACACACACACACACACACACACACACCACACACACACACACACACACACGCACTTCACACGTGTGCGCGAGTTTGGAGATGCGTTGCATTCACGTTAAGGTTCGTTTGTCTTGCATACACACACACATCCCACAATATCAGGCAGTTGGCGATGTGGAGATAGTTCAGTATTGGATAGCCGTGTGTACTAAAAATACACTGAGACGGACTGAACATTCTCTGTGGGGGTCTCTGTGGAAAGACAGATAGAAGGGAATGGATACAGTTTGTTGTGATCTCTCCTCCTTTCTTCTTTTCTGTCTTCCTTTCTATTCTTTCACATCTTCTTCTTCCTCTATCAGTCTTTGTATCTCTGCACCGGCCCCCTCCCTCCATTTCTTAATCACTTTATATTTCCCCTTTAATTTTGTTCTTAAACTTGAATAAGTTTATCAGCAAAGTAATTTTATAATATTTATCATGAAACTTGTTTGCCGTTTCCACTTTTTTTATATTCTTTCTTCTTCTCCTCCATACTCCTCCTCCTCCTCCTCCTTCTCTTCTTCTTCTTCTCCTCTTCATCCACCACCACCTCCTCTTTCTCCTCCTCTCCCCCTCCTCCTTTTTCTTTTCATTCTTCTTGACTATTCCTCCTCCTCCTCCACCTCCTCTTCTTGTTCACCTTCCCCCCCCCTCCCCCTTCTCCTCCTCCTCCTTCTTCATTTTCTTCTTCCTCAAATTCTTCTTTGTGAGGTCTTTCTCTGACTGCCAAGTTCTCTTTGTCTTCAACTTTGTCTCTGTCTCTCTGTTCTGTCTTTCTGTTTCACAGAGAGAGAGAGAGAGAGAGAGAGAGAGAGAGAGATAGAAAAGAGAGAAAGAGAATGACTATGACTATGACCATGACCATTACAATAACTAATGGTTTAATGTGTCAAGCTTTTCAGCCCGTTCGTAATAATAATAATAATAATAATAATAATAATGTTTGGTATTTGTATAGTACTGAATCTTGTAAAGCAAACAAATCGAAGCGCTTGCATTTTACACATGCAACCTTCCACAAAATATTAGAATTAACATATATCAACTATATGCTCACCTGCACGCACGCCCATACTCATAAAAAACAAGACAAAAAGACATGAGGAGAAGATATCAGATAGGAAATAAGTGTGTTTTGAGGCTAGATTTGAAAGTGTCAAATGTAGGCTTTTGGCGAAGGGAGAGAGGGAGGTCATTCCTCGTGGATGGACCAGAAACAGAGAACAAGCGTCGGCCAACAGTGGTTTATATAAACAACAAACTTTAAGGTAAGGAGAGACAGCAATTGAATTTAGCAATGAAAACCAGCAATAGAAAACTACACAAAGAGTCTTCGCAAGTGGATACCAAACAACTGTAAAAAATCAAATGGTATTTTATTGAAACAGTAGGCTCCTTCAGCCTGGAAGACCATGTAGCTGTGCTCTATGTGTTCATTCTGGTACAGCGTCGGGTGTGGCTGGCCAGTCCCACACGGGAATGACAGACAGTGCCTATGGCAGAGAGAGGGCACAGATGAAGTCTGACGCTGGTCTGTCTGTCTGTCTGCCAGGGCTGCAGCCTTTCTTCCTCGTTCTCTTTGCCTCCGCTACTGAGCAAGCGTCTCTTCAAATTTGGAGATACCCTTCTGCACAGTCTGTCTCCAGGCTGACAGTCCGAAGGCTTGTTGCTTTTCAGTTGTTCTGGTCGATGTTCAGGGCTTTTCAGTCCCTCTTGCACACGTCTTTGAATCGCAGTTGTGGTCTGCCTGTGGGACGTTTTCTCTGCACAAGTTCTCCATAGAGGAGGTCTTTAGGGATCCGTCCATCATCCATGTGCACGACATGGCCAAACCCTGTTGAAATAGATGCTACTGAATATACTGTAGCCCTCAGTACTCCGAGTCTGTCACTATCGATGTGGCAGAATGTGATTTTAATCAAAAGAAATATTACTACCTTCAACAATTCTGTCCTGGGAAGAAGAAGATGAGGAGGAGGAGGAGGAAGAAGAGGAGAATTGTCAAGAAGAAAAATTGCAAAGAAAAAGGAAGGGGAGGGGGAAGAGGAGGAGAAAGAGGAGGTGGTGGTGGATGAGGAGGAGAGGAAGAAGAAGAAGAAGATGATGATGATGATGGTAAAGAAGAAGAAAGAATATTTTTTTAAAAGTTGGCGCGCAAAAAAGTTTCATGATAAATATTATAAAATTACTTTGCTGATAAACTTATTCAAGTTTAAGAACAAAATTAAAGGGGAAATATAAAGTGATTAAAAAATGGAGGGAGGGGGCCGGTGCAGAGATACAAAGACTGATAGAGGAAGAAGAAGATGTGAAAGAATAGAAAGGAAGACAGAAAAGAAGAAAGGAGGAGAGATCACAACAAACTGTATCCATTTCCTTCTATCTGTCTTTCCACAGAGACCCCCACAGAGAATGTTCAGTCTGTCTCAGTGTATTTTTAGTACACACGGCTATCCAATACTGAACTATCTCCACATCGCCAACTGTCTGATATTGTGGTGTGTGTGTATGCAAGACCAGCCATTGGCGAGTGTAATGCATCTGCCGCTTGTGCGCACCAGTGAGTGAATGAGTGTGTTTTGGGTTTTTTAAAAAAAGTATTTATTTTGTGTGCGCAAGTGAGTGAATGTTTGTGAGTTTTTAATTGTTTTTATGTTTATTTATTTATTCATTATTGTATTTTACTTCCATGATAATGGAATAAGCAGTCATATGCTTTATAACATCCACTCTCCGTTTCTGTGTGGTTTTGCCATTTTTTCATCCATTCCCACCAGCACACAGTGGCCTATTCTTCCAAAAAGTGGAACAGGTTGTAACGTGTGCGCAAGGTGTTCTGCGTGCGTTTGCACATGGGATCGGGACCACGGTTTATAGTCTCATCCGAAGGACATTTGGAGATAGTGGAGTCGGCACTGATGTTAACTCCAGTGGTGGTGGGGTGGGGGTGGGGGGATCCCTTGAACGAGATTCGAACTGGGCTCAGCAGATCACGGGCACAATGGTGTTCTTTTCTATTCTTTTATTTCGAGAATAATGGAACAAGCACTCATTGCTTTTATATCCAGTACCCGTGTGTATGCAGTTTGTAAATTTGTCACCCGTTCCCACCGGCACACAATGGCCTACTCTTCCGGAAAGTGCAAGATGTTCTGCGTACGTTCGCACACGGGACCTCGGTTTATAGTCTCATCTGAGTCGGCACTGATGTTCACTCCAGAGGAAAAATCCTCTTGAACGGGATTCGAACCCTGGTCAGCATATCATGAGTGCATCACTCTAACCACCAGGCAAGTCTGTGTGTGTGTGTGTGATTCAAATTCAGATTCAGAATATTTTATTGCCATCTAAATCATGTAGACTTATTTATCACAACAAAACAAACATCAGTCATAGTTATCTATTTGGCTCAAAATGATGTACAGGATGTGTGTGCGTGTGTTGGTGTGCGTGCAGGCCCATGTGTGTAAGTGTGTATGGGGGAGGGGGGGCTGTGTGTGTGTGTGTGCATACACCAGTACATACGCTTGTGTGTGTTAAGGGCAGAGACTCATGCAGGGGTACAAGTGTGTGTGTGTGTGTGTGTGTCTGTAGTTCTTCAGTTTAACGTCCTTCCACTAAATAGTGATATCAGACAGGAAAGTGTGTGTATGTGTGTGTGCGTGTGTGCCCGTGTGTGTGTGTGTGCGTGCGCACGCGCACGTGCTTGTGTGTGTGTGTAGGGGGGAGGGGTATGCATATAACTAATCAATCGCAATAAACAACTATTATGAAACAAGCATAAACAAGAATTCGGGAGGAGGGGGGGGGGGAACCAAAAAAAAAAAAGACAACCAACCCCAAAAACATCAAACAGCAAAAATACCAACTTTCCAATTCATATAACTTGAAGCTATCCTTATATCAGAGGAGTCTGAACATAGGAGTATGGCTTAATGACAATACAATTTCTTTCATTAATGGAATGTCTTTAAGAACTTGCTGCAAGCTACGGACTGGGAAGGCAGGTAAGATGTTTTTCAGATCTCTGCATCGTAAAAGAATGTGATCATTGGTAAGATTTTCACCACAGATACATGTTGCTTTTTTAAAAAATTTTGTTCTAAAAGCATTGAGCTTAAACCTGTATATAAGAGATACAACATTTCTATATTTTGCCATTAGACGAATATCGACAACTGGCTGTGGCTAAATATCTCTTACGTTGTTCAACACAAGAAACCAATGTGGACAACGAAATTAGTATAAGATCTGATGTCAACTTTCCAAAAAGAGCACATTCTATTCGCTCTGTAACCACAGCTAGAACCTATACTTCTCAATTATTTGATCAAGCAGATATAAATCCCACAAAAATAGCTAAATCGAAGATTCACTCCTCGCCTTGTCCCCCATGGGAACTTAAGAGAGCTAATTTTGACGTAAATTATTCCTCTTTAACGAAAAAAGGTAATGAAAATATTCTTAGCGCATCAGTAAAAGAATATATACAAACTACATATCCAAATCAGCAAAAAGCCGTTTTTGAAAAGAAAAGGTATTTCAATCAGATTTTTTTTTATCAAATCAGTGTGTGTCTGTGTGTGTGTCTGTGTGTGTGTGTCTGTGTGTGTGTGTGTGTGTGTGTGTGTGTCTGTGTGTGTGTGTGTCTGTGTGTGTGTGTGTGTGTGTCTGTGTGTGTGTGTCTGTGTGTGTGTGTCTGTGTGTGTGTCTGTGTGTGTGTGTGTGTGTGTGTATGTGTGTGTGTGTGTGTGTGTGTGTGTGTGTGTGTGTGTGTGTGTGTGTGTGTGTGTGTGTGTGTGTGTGTGTGTGTGTGTGTGTGTAGTCTAAAGCCTCTGAGAAACAGAAGGCAGAAAAATCTGATTGAAATACCTTTTCTTTTCAAAACCGGCTTTTTAAAAAAAAAGCAGATAATCTTTGTGCAGCAGGGTTTGCAGGTGTTCTAACATTTGGGCAGTTGGTGTCAGAAAATTAAATGGAGAGATAAAGGAGAGAGATAGGTGGTGGGAAACCAGGAGAGAGAGAGAGAGAGAAGAGAGAGAGAGAGAGAGAGAGAGAGAGAGAGAGAGAGAGAGAGAGAGAGTTGAAATGTGGAGTTGAAATGAGAGAGAGAGTGAAATAAGCCTTAGAGAGAGAGAGCGTGAGAGAGAGAGAGAGAGAGAGAGAGAGAGAGAGAGAGAGAGAGAGAGAGAGAGAGAGAGAGAGAAATGAAGTAAGAAGGGAGAGAGCTGAAATGAGAGAGAGAGGGGAGAGAGAGAGAGAGAGAGAGATGAGAGAGAGAGAGAGAGAGAGAGAGAGAGAGAGAGAGCTGAAATAAGAGAAAAAGAGAGGGAGAGAGAGCTGAAATGAGAGAGGGAGAGAGCTGAAATGAGAGAGAGAGAGAGAACCCATGCTTAAAATACTTTGCAAAAGCAGTTTCAGATAGAAACAGATTTAAGTTAGTCTGACAGAAAAGATGTTCTCCTTGGTTTAATGTCTGTTCACTACTAGATAATTTAGACATGCAAATATTCATAGTGCAAAAAGATGCTGATGATGATTATCATAATAATAAAATATAGAATTTATATAGCGCTGAATCTTGTAAAACAAACAAATCGAAGCGCTTGCACTCAAATCATTTACACACATGTAGCTTTCCTCAAATCATGGTGATGATGGTGATGATGATGATGATGATGATGATGATGATGATGATGATGATGATGATAAAGCAGAGGAAGCCCCAGGAAGGACTAAAATAACCTTCCTACTGTGGAAGGATCAACGACTTCTGCTGTTGTTGCTACATATTGCTTAGTATCGTTTCTTCTTCTTCTTCTTCGTCTCCTTCTTCTTCTCCTCCTTTTCTTCTTCTTCTCCTTCTTCTTCTCCTCCTTCTTTTCTTCTTCTTCTTCTCCTTATTTTCCTCCTCCTCCTTCTTTTCTTCTTCTCCTCCTTCTTTTCTTCTCCTCCTCCTCCTCCTCCTCCTTTTCCTCCTCCTCTTCTTCTTCTTCGTCAAAACGCTCAGACAGCAACATCATCATTATTATGGTCGGTCATATGAGCAAAAAAAAAAATGCGTTGCGCTGCCATTAAGCGCCTGACAGGTCAGGCCCAGCCCATCCGACTTCGGCGTGGGTGGGGGGAATCGTTATCTTTTGAAGCTGATAAGTCTGGCACGACGTTATGAATCGTGCACACGGAATTCGGTGTTTGTATCCGACCTACAGGTAACAGTGGTGCACTGAGGCAAAAACCAGCTCAGTCCGTTTCCCGCCAGCTGTCTGTGGTCACCTCTGCACAGGCGGCAGAACAAGATTTCAGACAGACCCAGAACAGGCTAACCCCCCGTGGGGATGCCAGGGGCCTGTCAGTATCAACAGCATCCTCCACCTTCTGAAAATTCTGTGCTAGAGATTTCCTCTTCTCTATGTTTCTGCCTTGTTCCTTTTCTTCCTGTCACCACCTCCTTCTTGTCTAGTTTCTGCCTTCTTGGTCCATTCTCCTGCCTTTTTTTTTCTTTTTTCCAGAAATACTTCAAAGATAACAACCGCGTTTAACGGTAGCGCCACGCCTTGTCGTTCATATGACAGACAATTATAGTTGCTGTCTGAGCGTTCGATGACGACGAAGAAGAAGAAGAGCTGCATTCCCCAGCATATGATACCTTCCTAAACACACACACACAGACAGACAGACATACACACCACAGACACACACACACACACACACACACACACACAACGCACACACACACCACACACACAAACAACCCCACACACACACACACCACACACCACATCACACACACACACAGACACACAAAACACAACACACACACAAACACACACACACACACACACACACACACACACACTCACACACACAAAACACACACACACACACACAAACACACACAACACACACACACACACACACACACACACACACACACACACACACACACACACCACACACACCACACACACACACACACACACACACACACACACACACACACCACACACACACACACACACACACACACACAACACACCACACACACACACACACAACACACACATCACACACACACACACACACACACCAACACAACACACACACACAAACACAAACACACACACCACACAAAACCACACACCACACACACAAACCACACACACACACCCCACCACAACACACACACACACACACAAACACACACACACACCCACACCAAACACACACACACCACAACCAACAAACACACACACCACACACACAACAAAACCCACACACCACAACACACACACCACACACACACACACACACAACACACACACACACACACACACACACACACACACAACCGTCAGATAGGCCAGTCACGTTGCCAGAATGTAGGACGACGGACGCTATAGCCGAGTGGTTAAGATCGTTCGACTTCAATCCCATGAGTCCGTGAAGTCGTGGGTTCGAATCTCGGTAACGACGTCTGGTGAAATAAGGGTGGGGGTTTTTACCATCTCCCTGGTCAACTTAAATGCAGACTTGCCAGTGCTTGAATTCTCTTCGTGTGTATACACACACCTGCAGAAGATCAAAACACATGCACGTTAAAAATCCCCGTCATTGATGGCAGCGTTGGGCGTGTTACGGGAAACACAAACATACCCAGCATGCATCCCCGAAGTTGGAATGCAATTTCTTTTATATTTGGGAAGGGAGGGTGGGGAGGCGGGGGCGGAAGCAAAAACCGGT
Source organism: Rapana venosa (assembly GCA_028751875.1). Classification (NCBI taxonomy): domain Eukaryota; kingdom Metazoa; phylum Mollusca; class Gastropoda; order Neogastropoda; family Muricidae; genus Rapana; species Rapana venosa. The sequence goes on from CM054149.1 coordinate 11,840,210, forward strand.
CGTATGCCCTAAAATCTCACCATTGGTGAACCTCGGAGCTCTAGCCGAGGAACGAAAAAAAACCAACCAACCCACAAAGCCAACACAAGGGCAGTCGACTGCCCTCAAAAACAGGTTTGTATGGAGAGCTGCGCCAGGATAAGTGCTCAGTCAGGGAAGGTGAGGGGAGACACAGAGAGAGAGACGAGAGAGAAGAAGAGAGAGAGAGAGACAGACAGACAGAGACAGAGACAGGGAGAGAGACAGACACAGAGAGAGTATAAACGATTTAAGGGCTGTGTGGAAGTGTTCATCATCAGAGACCTCAAATCCTGGTAATACCCACATGCTGTGGACCATCGTGCATGGCGGAGGCGAGATCTATCTTACACAGCCAGGTGATCCATGCAGCAGAGGAGAGAGCACGCCACCACGGAGGCCAAGAAGAGAAGCGAACTGCGCACACAAGGCCTGAGCCACCTTCTCTCTTACCGCAGGGCGCCATCCATCCATCCACCCTGTACGCGTCTGTCTGTCATTCTTCAGGGCCTGTATCGTGTGGGAGTAGTGACAAACCTTCTCCTCCACGTCCACAGCCTCAAACCATCCAACCAGTCTCTTCTTCTGCTCTCGTTCGCTTTACACCGTCAGATGTGTCTTGGTAAAAGTAACGGCATGATGTCCTTTCCAGCTCCTCTCGTGGGCCGTACAGCTTGGTTTGCAGGGTTATTTATATCTGTCCGGTCCACACAATCTTCCTCAGGTCGCTGATGTATAGCGTACATCTCTGAAGGATTTGCTCGCCAGTCTGGTTTTCTTTATACAGAGGAGAAGGAACGAGTTTCAGCTTTGTGGACATGTGGTGATTTAGCCTGTTGGATTGGTGATTGAGGTACTGCAGTTACTATTTTACTACTTTTATACCCCCCCCAAAAAAAAGAAAAAGTCGAGTACTCTTTCTGATAATTATCTCATCTCATCTCATCTCATCTGCTCCCATAAACCCCTCCGGGGTCGTAGGGGCACTGCAGTGACGAACGTTGCACCAAGTTGGCTCCATTTGCTGGGGCGGGTTGTGGGCAAGTGCCTGGGTTGTGGAGAAGCTCTTCCCGGTCCATTCAGTGACGTTGTCTGCCCATTTCTTCTTCTTTGGCCTTGCCTCGCCTTCTCTTCTCTTGCCCTGCAGTATGGTCTGATAATAATAACCATAAATAAATAAAATAGATAAATGGGATGATGGTGATAAAGCTATCAGGGGAAAAAAACCCCATTCCCCATGTTGAAGATGGCAGAGAGAGAGAAGAGAGAGAGAGAGAGAGAGAGAGAGAGAGAGAGAGAGAGAGAGAGAGAGAGAGAGAGAGAGAGAGAGAGAGAGAGAGGAAGAGCAAGCAGGCATTCAGACAGATAAGCTGAAACATGGTGGAGATTTCAGACCTCACAGGTGGGGCTAGAGGAGGGGAGGGGGGGGGGGGGGGGGGGGCGGGAGCATTGGGGAAAGTGTGTCCGAGTGTGTGTGTGTGTGGGGGGGGAGGGGGGGTAGTGTGTGGGGGGGGGTAAGGGGAGTCGGGTGTATGTGTGTGGTGTGGTAGGTGTGGGTGGGTGTAGTGGTGGGTTGGGTGTGTGTGTGTGGTGTGTGTGTGTGTGTGTGTGTGTGTGTGTGTGTGTGTGTTGTGTGTGTGTGTGTGTCTTTGAAACTGGTGGATATTTCACACTTCACAGCAGGGGGCGGATGGGAGGGAGCATTGGGGAAAGTGTGTCCGTGTTTTGCTTTGTGTGTGTGTGTGTGTGTATTTATTGTATTTATTTTTATTTATTCCCGTTATATCGAGGATAATGGAATAAGCACTCATGTGCTTTTTTATTTTGTAGTCCAGTCTCATCGTTGATACGGTTCGTAAATTTTGTCATCTGTTCCCCGGCATACAATGGCTCTCTTACGAAAGCGAACAGGATTTAACGTGTGCGCAAGATGTTCTGCATGCGTTCGAACACGGGGCCTCGGTATGTGTGTGTGTGTGTGATGGTGTGTGTGTGTGTGTGTGTGTGTGTTTGTGTGTGTGTGTGATGTGTATAGAAGGTGGGTGGTGTGTGTGTGTGCGTGTGTTTGTGTGTGTAGTGTAGTGTATGTGTGGTGGTGTGTAGTGCGTGTGTGTATGTGCGCGCGCGCGCACGTGTAGTGTGTGCGATGTGTGACATGTCAGCATGCGCGCGTGCACGAGTGTGTGTATGTGTGAGAGAAGAAAGAAAGAGAGAGAGAGAAGAGAGATTAATCCCTAGTTAATAATCAAGCCAAGGTGCATAGATTGACACGGATTACTCAAAGTGAATACGACGGTAAACGATGCTGATAGAAAATCGGCAGGGGGGGGGGGGGGGGGGGGGGGGGGGGGGGGGGGGGGGGGGGGGGGGGGGGGGGGGAGGGAGAGAGAAGAGCAGGTGGGTGAAGAAGGGGGGAGAGGAGGAATAGAGAGGAAGAAGAAAGAAATGGAGGAAAGAGGGAAGAACTCGAATCTCGGGAGAGAGAGTATATACAAGAGAGAGAAGGGGAGAGAGAAGGGAGAGAGGGAGAGAGAGAGAGAAGGGGAGAGAGGAGAGAGTGGAGAGAGGGGAGAGGGAGAGAGATAGAGAGAGAGAGAAGGGGAGAGAGAGAGATAGAGGAGGGGAGGGGGGAGATGGGGGAAGATAGAGGAAGAGAAAAGGAAACAAAGATGGGAAGAGAGAGAGAGAGAGGGGGGGGGGGGGGAAGTAGCGGGGGCATGAGGAGAGAAAAAGGGAGAAGGAGAGAGAAGGAAAGGAGAGAGAGAGAACAACATGTATGTGCGTGTGTGTGTGCATGTGTGTGTATGTGTAAGTGCGTGCATGTGTGCGTGCGCGCGCGCGCGTGAAAGCCAGATTCATTTTTTGTCCAGATGGTACATCGATAAAACAATGCATTTACTTCTTTGAATCATCCCAAGCCATCCATATAAAAAAAACCAACAACAACGAAAATCAAGGATAAAAATGTTGGTGTATGTGCATGTGCTCGCACACGTGTGCGTGTGTGTGCATGTTTGTGTGTGTGTGTGTGCGCACGCGCGTGCGTGCGTTTATGTATGCGCTGAAGCATGGGATATTAATTACTATCTGATAATCGCCCTGTGGCGCAAAGATTGGCACGGATTAGGTGAAAATGAAGGCGAGGAAGAAAGAGAGGAAGACAAAGAGGAAGAGGGGGGTAAAGGTGGGGAGGGGGCACTGTGGTGTGTGTGTGGAGGTGGGGGGGGGGGGGGCGTTGTGTTGTGTTGGGGGGGGAGGAGGTAGGCGTTTGATGTGTGTGTGTTGTGTGTAGAGAGAGAGAGAATGTGTGTAATTGTGTTTACTGGGAGACAGAGAGAGAGAGGGTGTGTGTATGTGTGTGAAATGGGGAGAGAGAGACAGACAGAGACAGAAAGCAAGAGAAGAGAATGTGTGGGTATGTATGTGTGTGTAATGGAGAGAGGAGAGGGGGGGGGGGGGGGCGTAGAAGGAGAAGGAGATGAAGGAGAAGGTTTCGTTCAATGTAAAACCAAAGCTTACACAGGGATAAAAAGAGCCAGCCAGAAAGACGGACTGACAGACAGACAGAAAAACAGACTGTCAAAGAGAATATACAGACAGGGAAATAAGAGACAGACAGACAGAAAGAGAGAGACAGAGAAGAGAGAGAGCTAAAGAGAGAGAGAGAGAGAGAGAGAGAGAGAGAGAGAGAGAGAGAGAGAGAGAGAGAGAGAGAGAGAGAGAGAGAGAGAGAGAGAGAGAAATACAGCAAACAGGACAGAAAGACAGAGTCAGGCAGACAGATACTTTCCTGAGACCATCAGAATCAGACACATACACACACGCGCGCAAAAGCTGGCACAGACAGATAAACAGTTAGACTGACAGACAAGAGATACAACATGCCCGTTAAACTTTACACACCCCACCCCCCCTCATCACACCACACACACACGCACACGGGGACTGTATGTCAAAATGCACACGATGCCTAGTCCATTATCCCTCGAAAATAAAAGAATAAAAATAAAATAAATAAATAACACAATCGATACACACCACACACAAGTACACACACATACACCCACACACACACGATACACCACACACACACGACACACAAGCGAGTACACACACACACATCACACACACACCACACACACATTACACACAAACACACACAAACACACACACCACCAACACACACACACACGAGTACACAAACACACACATCATTTAAAAAAAAAATGAACGAAGCTATGCAGATTACGTTCCTCATGTCAAGCTTTACCATGCTTATATAATGAATAAACCTTTTTAAACCATTGAAAACGAACCCCCCCACCCCCCCCCCCCCCCCCCCCAAAAATAAAAAAAAAAAAAAGCCCACCTCCCAACAACAAGCTACTTTGGCGTCAATCTGGAGAGTAGAAAAAAACACCACACCTTCTACTTCACACACCACTCAACTCAACCCAACTCAACTCAACTCACACTCTCAACTCTTGCAGCTCACACGTCACGTCACGATAAGTCAAGTCTAGAGATACTAGGCGGACTGACTAACTGACTGACTGATACTAGGCGGACTGACTGACTGACTGACTGACTGATACAAGGCGGACTGACTGACTGACTGACTGACTGAGGGACTGATCCACACCATCTTTCCCAAAGTCCGCCGTAGAGCTGTTTGGGGCTCAAAATGAACTGATAAGGTGTGGCGATAACCGACCAGTCTATCAAGTGATGAGAGCGCGATAACTCGTCTCCCCTTACCTCCCCTTCATTGTCCAACAAATAACAGGCCCTGGCACAGGCAAGATCACTCTAGAACCCGATACGCTATCATTGTGAGCCTTATCTCCCCTTTTTGGCCGCGAGTTTTGCGGCCGCCATTTTTTTTCTTCCCTGTGTGTCCCTTAGCTATATATGTGATGCGCGCAGCAGATAAAAAATGAGAGAAAAAAAGAGGAAGAGGAGAGAGAGAGAGAAGAGAGAGGGGGAGGGAGAGAGAGACAGAGAGAATGGAAGAAGAAAGACGAGGAAGAGAGAGAGAGAGAGAGAGAGAGAGAGAGAGAGAGAGAGAGAGAGAGGAATGCTTATTCTGAGAGAGAGAGAGAGATAGAGAGAGAGAGAGAGAGAGAGAGAACGTCAAAAGCTTATTCTAATCACATTCTAGAGAGAGAGGAGAGAGAGAGAGAGAGAGAAGAAGAGAGAGAGAACAAATGAACAATTTTTGAGCAATTTTTATTTCAGAAGGTATAGATTAAGCATTACATGCATTTATATATCCAGCCCCCCTCAAAATAATAAGAAGTAAACAAAAAGGAAAATAAACGCCATATGAAATAAATTGCATGAAAACAAAACACGCACAGACCACACACACCATACTGGAAGGCAGCAAGATATAGAAACATCAGAGAGACTATTAAAATAAACTCAGAACTACTAAAAACAGAGAGAGAGGGGGGGGGGGGGGGGGGGGGGGGGGGGGGGGGGGGGGGGGAGAGATGAGAGAGAGAGAGAGAGAAGAGAGAGAGAGAGAGAGAAGAGAGAGAGAAAGGCAATGACAATGACAAATCTTTAATTTCGAGGATAATGAATACGCCCATGTGCTTTTTGCAGTTTACAACCAGTGAGAGAGACAACAACAAGGCAGAGAGAGAGAGAAGAGAGGAGATACAGACAGACAGACAACGAACGGACAGACAGACAGACAGACGGACGGACAGACAGACAGACAGACCTGTGGCAAGCGCATACAAGTATCCGGCCCATTTGTTTTGTTTCCTTTATTGTTGTTTCTTTCTTTTTTTTTTTTGCTGTTGTAACCCATCATTGTGTTTTCATCCATTCTGCCAGCCCTGACAAAGCCCCAGAAACGTTACCCCGATAGGCCCGGGTCCATACCACCTCCTGATTAAGTCCTTCCTTTCAACCTGCGAAACAAAGAGTGAAGAAGAAAAGGCCCCTCACTGCCTTGGTGATCTATGAAACGGCTGCAACCACACTTTTTGTTGTGTTGAGGGTGGTGCTTTTTTTTTCTCTTCTTGTTCGTGTTCTGCTCATTGCTCTTCAACAGATAAGCAAAAGGGGGGGGGGGGGGTGGGGGGGGGGGGGGGGGGGGGGGTGTATGTTCCCTCTCGTTTGGTTCTTGTTTAAAAAAAAGAAAAATATTTTTTTAATAAAATTCTTTGGTATGTATGTGTGGTTGCGCGCGGCGCGAGTGTGTGTTAACAATCTCTCACTCTCTCTCATCCCTCTCCTCTCACTCACATCTCTCTTCCTCCTCCTCTCATCTCTCTCTCTCTTCTCTAACTCTCAATACCTCTCTCTCACATCATCATCTCCGTCTCCCTCGTCTCTCTGTCCCTCTCTCTCTCAGGTCCTTAAAAACCATAACTTTAACCTTCTTCATACACTTTCAAAAACGAACGAAAAAGAGATACAAGGAAAAGGTTATGGAGGGGGGGGGGGGGGTGATGGGAGAGGGGGTGGGGGGGAAAAGGGAGGGGGGGGGGGGGAAGGGGGGAGGAGGGAAGGGGGAGGGGGGGGGGGGGGGGAGTAGGGGAGAGGGACGAGGGGCAAAAGAAGAAGGCGTTTTCTTTTCTCCTCACTCACTCCTCTCCTCTCTCTCCTCTCTCTCCCTCTCTCTCCTCTCTCTCTCTCTCATCAACACCTCACCTCTCATCCTCTCTCCTCTTCACTCTAGCAACTTTCTCTCCCATCCCAATCTCTCTCCTCTCTTCTCTTCACTTCTCTTCCTCTCCCTCTCTCCATCCTCTCGTCTGTGTTCTTGTTTTCTTTCAAATCGGCCGTGGGTTTCTGTCTTTGGCGGAAATAGAGTTGTCTGGCGATGAAGGTTGCAGGAGAGATGGCGGGGGTGAGAAGGAAGGTGTGGCATAGATGCCGTTCACGCACGTTTGACAAGAAGGGAGGACAGAGTGAAAAAGACGGGTCGAATTGCAATTTGGTGTGAGGTGTGTGGTGTGTTGTGTGTGTGTGTGGTGTTTGTTGTGTGTGTGTGTGTGTGTTGTGTGGTGTGTGTGTGTGTGTGTGTTGTGTTGTGTTGTTTGTGTTGTGTGTTGTGTGGTGTGTGTGTCTTGAAGTCGGGGGTAAGCGGGGGCAAAAAAAAGCTTTTTAGATCTTCTCGAGGTTGTTCAGCCTTTTCACTTCACTGTGTTAAAAAGAAAAAGAGTGGGGGGAGGGGGGGAGGGGGGAGGCTGGAGGGATGTTTGTGAGAAGAGAGAGCGCGTGCGCACGCAGGCACATATGCACGCACGCACGCGCATGCATACGCATACACACATTGTGTGCCGGTGGGGAATAGATGACAGAATTCATAAATCCGCATACACACGGGGACTAGATGTAAAAAAGCACATAAGTGCTTATTCCATTATCTTCGACATAAAAGAATTAATCAATTAATTAACACGCGCGCACACACACACACATACACACACTGATACACACATGCACACACACACACGTCGCTGCGAGCACACCAACACACACACACACACACACACGCAGCACGCACGCACGCACCACGCACGCACGCACGCACGCACGCAAAATTTTATAAATATTGATTAAAATAGTTACATTGTCCCATTAACATCAAATTTGACCAGGGGTAGCTTTTCGCTGTCATAATATACATCGACTTTTTTCGAAAAGAGTACTCATTTACCTTGCAAACCGTTCTGAATTAAACACAATATTACAACACGTGGTTTGTATGCTGTCATACTTGTAGCAGGATATTTCCAACACAGAGCTACTTTAACCGTTTATACTTTCTAAATATGATTATAAGATTATTATTATTATTATCTAGATTTTGTGTTTCTGGAAAATCAAAACCTCCACTTTTGTTTCAGAAAATGAGGGGCCAAACATCAATGCAGATTTTTTTTTTTTAAATTGAGCTGATCCTTAAGAAAATGTTCTGTTCACTTTCAGATTTCAACTGAAGAGGAACAAAATCCAGCAGTGAGCCTAAGTTACTCTCGTACACCCGATTTCAGATCTCTATCTTAAAGAATAACAGAGGTATGGTGTTGCAAGTATGTGCATCATGCAAATTTCGGACAAAAACACGAAACTTGGACACACACCTGAACATGAAGCCTACCTGCCTGCCTAGCATGCACCTTCCAAGTAAGGGTGACCCTCCAGCTCCACCAGATCTTCTTCCCTTCCTTAGTTCCCTCATCCTCAGCGTTCTCCTGTACTCCTGTGTGCACTTCAACGCCTGTCTGTGGCTGGGGTGTCAGCACACGCAAAGCGTCCTCACTTTCCAGGAAGGCACAGGTAAAATGTTCCAGGTACAAGGCCCAACTATTGTTGATGTCCATCATTAATTTTGAGAGAAAATGCGTTGCTTTGCGCTGCCATTAAGCGCCTGGCAAGTCAGACACAGCCGCATCTAACTTAGGCTTGGGAGAGAATTGTTGTTCTTTTAAAAGTCTCTCATGGGGGGGGGGGGGGGGGGGGGGGGGGGGGGGGAGGTTTGGGGGGAGGGAGGCAGGAGAACGGGACCAAGAAGACAGAAAATAGATAAGAAGGAGGAGGTGACAGGAAGAAGGCAGAAACAAAGAGAGGGATAGAGAAGAGGGAATTCCTAGCACAGAATTGATAGAAAGTGGGGATGGTATTTATACTGAACCCCACCCCCCACACCCCCCTGGCAACAGTTAGTGGCTCCAAAGGACAATAAATGTACAGGAAAGGATAACCCTTAGTAAAGATGAACAGTTCCAGTCTTTCATTACAGCAATTGATAGTTTTTAAACTTCTTTTTGTTTGTTTGTTTGCTTTTGGTTGTTTTGTTGTTGGTGGTGTTTTTTGGTTTTTGTTTGTTTGGTTGGTTGGTTGGGTTTTTTTTTTGGGGGTGGGAGAGGGTAGTATTTCCTTCATGTAATCAACACGTCGCATTTTGCCGCAAAAGGTACATTTTTTTGTCTTTCAAAGTTGTGAATATAGCGGCCCAAAAAGTTTTCAAAGGGGAGTCATTTCTCCTTTAAACGATTAAGACTGGAAAGGCTCTTGAAGGGAGGCAATCTCTTTAAAACCTAAAATAAAAAGGGGAGCTCAGTATCTTAAAGGGAAACAATCACAATGTGCTAATTGAAAGCTTTGCCGTTACACGTTCTCTGATCTCTCAAGATATTTATATAAAGTGTGTGGTGTGTGTGTGTGTGTGTGTGTTCATATATGTTCTTTTTTTCTCTTTCATTTGGAGGATAATGGAATTAGCACTCATGTGCTTCTTTTTTTTTTTACATCCAGTTCCCAATGTGTATGAAGTTTTGTTAATTTTGTCGTCTGTTCCAACTGGTACATAATGGCCTACTCTTCCGAAAAGCGGGACAAGTTTGAACGTGCGCGCGCATGCATGCGTATGTGTGTGTGCTTGCGCATGTGCGCCAGTGCGTGTGTGTGTGTGTGTGTGTGTGTATGAAAAATCAAGAATAATAACCAAGAGGACTGTGATGTGATTTCAGTCACTGTCAGGTTGCCGGCACTGTCTGTCTGTCTGTCTGCCTTCTCCCACAAGTCTGACAGTCCTGGCAGACAGACCCCTTCCCTGGGGCACTCCACCAGTCTTCAAAGTGACGACCACCGACTGTCGGCAGCTAGGGCCTCTTCGATTGGCTGATCCCAGACATTTCTCCACCAACGACAGGTCAGCTTACAATCCAATCACTGGCCGCGTCACTTCCGGCTGATAGCGCTAGCAACAACTGTCAAAAAAAAATGGAGGGGGGGGGGGGGGGGGGTGGAAGGGAAAAACACCCAAATGGCCCCTACGCGCCTCAACTCTTTGGTTCAGCCACAGCAGAGACAGACTTGCCTCCCTTCCTTTCGCTCTTATTACCGGACCTGTCTCTGCATCAAGGGCGATAAGATGCTTGGATCAGGACGGGTTGCGGCCCCTTCACACCCCGGCTTCATTTCATAACTCATTATTTGATAGCGGGCAGACGCAGCAGCAGCAGCAGCGCCCCACCACACCCAGGAAAAGAAGAAGAAGAAGAAAGGTGGGAGAGAAAGAAAGACAGAGAGAAAGAGAGAGAGAAAAAAGGCCAGGCCAGCACAGACAGTGGGGGATCTTTCTTTGTCAGTTGGGCAACGCTGGCACGAGGTGTGATAACCGCTACCCTGGCGGCAGTTACCGTCGGGATTAGGGGAACAGGGGGAAAAGCAATCATAGCCATCTGTCTTCCAGCCATTCCAAGGTGTCCAGCCTCTGTCATCCCCGGCTCTCAATTCTGCCATTGTTACCCTCGGCCGGAAAATCCTACCCACTAAGAGGAGTTGTGGGGTGGGGTGGGGTGGGATTGATGTGTGTGTGTGTGTTGTGTGGTGTGTGTGTGTGTGTGTGTGTGTGTGTGTGTGTGTGTGGTGTGTGTGTGTGTGTGGTGTGTGTGTGTGGTGTGTGTGTGTGTGTGTGTGTGTGTGTGTGTGTGTGTGTGTGTGTGTTGTGGTGTGTGTGTGTGTGTTGTGTGTGTGTGTGTTGTGTGTGTGTGTGTGAGGAAAGGATTCCATCGGGGAGACCAACACTGTGGATCTTAAGTTCAAGTCAAAACTTCTGTGTTTCGAAGCAAACAAAAGAAGTAAAAAGTTTTCTGACATGTGGTTTGAAGGCAGATGTAGGGAACTCAGCAATGTTGTTTTTTTTTTATAGATAAGGGTTACTGGGTACAATAGCAGGTATCGAATGTATGTTTAAAGTTAGCCAGGTGAAACTGCAAATGTCCTATATCAATGTAAATAACCCGTTAAAATAAAAGACATCTAGCAGAGATTTTGGTAATGTGGTGGAAAATCAAATTAATATCCAAAATAGACAGTACTCTGGTAGGGTACAGGATAGCTCAGTGGTCGGAACACTCGCTTTCCCCCAGCCAAGAGTTGACCGTTTGCACGCCTTGGCTTCAGTAGTCCCCCAGCTGTAAATGGGTACCTACCTCTTTAGGGTCATGGAAGGTAAAGCAGCGAGGGAGACCTGATGGGCGCCACTCTCAATATGCTGGCCCTAGAGAAGTGAGGTCTCTGACGCCTCGCTCCCCTACGACCTTATAGGTTATGGACCACCTTTACCTATACTCTGGTAAAACCTCATATATATATATATATATATATATAATATATATATATATATATATATATATATATATATATATATATATATATATATATACATACATATATATATGTATAATAATAATAATAATAATGTATGGAATTTATATATATATATATATATATATATGTATCATGCTGGGCATTGGAATGGCACAGTCCAGGAGGAGATGACCACAATCAGATTGACTAAATCACGGTCAAACGTCTCTTCAATCAATGTTGCTATTGCAAAGACCAGGAGCTTTCCAGGAGCAGACACAGGAAGCAGCCATGAGCTTGTGACGATGATGTTTAGACTAGACTCCCCCTCAAGAGAACTAAGAAGGCCAATGGAAGGATCAAAGTTCAGTCTGAACTCAAGGACCCAAACATAGTAGGAAAACTTCCGAGCAATGAAAGGAAGAAAATTTGCCCCACTCCTTGTTCACAACAACCAGGACACTGAAGTAGATACCCTGATTAACAGCTTCAACACTGCGGTGACTGAAAAAGCCAACAACATCCTTGGATATAACACCAACCAACAGAAGAGCTGGGTCACGAAGACATACTAAAGCTGCGCGAAAAATGCAGAGAGCTGAAGCAAAGAAGTGGGGATGGATCGGCCATACACTCCGCAAGCCTGCGTCAAATGTCACCAGGCAGGCCCTTGACTGGAATCCACAAGGGAAGCGGAAAGTTGGTCGACCAAAACAGACCTGGCGCAGAAGTGTTAATGAAGAAACGAAGGCAGCCGGAATGACATGGGCCGAGCTGAAGAGGATCTCCCCAAACCGAGTTCGTTGGAGGGGTGTTGTTGCAGCCCTATGTTCCCCAAGGAACCAAGAGGCATAAGTCAAGTCAAGAAGCAAAAGAAGAAGGAGGCTGAAGGTGCAAAACTATACAGAGAAGACAATCAACACGTTGAAAAGTCAAGAGGAAAGCAAAAGAGACAGGGATTGAGGAACAATGCAAAGGCATCGAAGTAAACCTGCAGAAAACCAACAGCGAGAAAACCTACCAATTTGTGCAAGACCTGACCAGATCCAAACAAGGGAGAACCACTACCATCCAAGACAAAGCAGAAAGAAAGGAAGGAACGAGGAATCTAGGAATGAAGGAAGGAAGGAATATCACTGGAAACGCTTGATGGTTGCAAAGAAACCATTACTCTTTGCAACGAAGGAAAGAAAGGATTAAGAAAACAAGAAAGAAAACAAAAAACAAAGAAAAGCATACCAGAAAGAAAGAAACCATTACTCTGTCCAACGATGGAAAGAAAGAAGAAACAAACAAACAAACAAACAAACAAACAAAAGAATACAGAAAAGAAAACAAGAAAAAATAGAAGAAAAGCCTAAAGAAAATAAACACACAAGGAAAAACAAAGAAACATTGCAAAAGCCATTGTGATGATGGAGAAGGACCCATTACTCTTTTCCAAGCCTGTGATATCTGCAGCAGGACCTCGAGGAGCACGCGCCTCTGCCAATCAGCCCTGACGGTCATCAGCGCTGTCCTGTGCTGCCTTATGGATCACAGTGAGCCGCCCCGTCACACCTCTGGAAAAGCTGTACTTGAATAACAAACTTCAGGTCACACACACACACGTGACACATGCGCGTGCGTGCATCCCTCCATCCCCCCCCCCCCCCCCCCCCCACCCCCCACACACACACACACACAGACTCAGAGAGACAAACAGAGAGTACAGAGATACAGAGAGAGAGAGAGGAGAGAGAGAGAGAGAGAGAGAGAGAGAGAGAGAGAGAAGAGAGAGAATTAACATCAGTGCAGACTCAACTACCCCCCAAAAGTCCTTTGGATGAGACTATAAACCGAGGTCCCGTGTGCGTTTGAAACGCATGCAGAACATCTTGCGCACACGTTAAAACCCGTTCCGCTTCTCGGAAGAGTAGGCCATTTAGTGCCGGTGGGAGGGGATGACAAGATTGACAAAAGTGCATACACATGGGGACTGGATGTAAAAACAAAAAAACAGCACGTGAGTGCTTCTTGCATTATCCTAAAAATAAAAGAATGAAATTAAATTTAAAAAAATAAATAACAAACACACATACATACACACATACAAACACACAGGCACATTCACTCACACACACACATCACCACCATCATCGTCATCACCATCACCTGTCCCTTGGCCAAGACGGTCCAGCTTTTGATGTTCTGCATCCATTTCAGCATCCAATGCGGTTACCAAGTGGATGGGTGACCGTTTGCGCGCCTTGGCTTCAGTACAGTCCCCCAGCTGTAAATGGGTACCTGCGCTCTTTAGGGTCAGGGAAGGTAAAGCAGCGAGGGAGAGGAGATGGGCGCCGCCCTCAATATGCTGGCCCTAGAGAAGTGAGGTCTCTGACGCCTCGCTCCCCTACGACCTTATAGGTTATGGGACTCCTTTACCTTTACCTTTTTTTTTTTTATCCAGTATTTCATCTGTCGGTCCCTGTCTGCGTCTGCCTCCCTCAAGTGTTTTCCTGTAGGACAGTCTTGGTCAGAGAGTTAGGACGCGTGACGTGACCAAAGTATCCAGCTTTCTCCTCCTCATACGGACAGGCATACAGACAGATTGAAACACGCGAGCGCATGCACATACACACACACACGCACGCGCGCGCAGCCACACCACACACACACACATATACATACATACTCACACAAATTACACACACAAATTATTCTCGTAATAAATAAATAAATATCACACACACACACACACACACACACACACACACACACACACACACAGCGCGCGCGCGAAAAAAATATCTAATGCATACACATGTCGTGATAAATCTGAAGCCACAAAGAAAAGGAGATTCTTGTATCATCTTCGGATGGCGGGTAACCTACCAACTTAAGTACCACAAACACAAGGAAAGAAAAGGAACTGGAAAGATTACGGAACAGACGTACAAATAACATGCTGCAGTTTATCACACTGAACAAACCACGACATCGAATGCCCCACACAGATGGAAGAGAACTTGGTAACACCATTTCAACTACTTTCGAAATTATGTTACTACGATAATTATGCCTGGCTGCATGAAATGCGATAAGTTACTTTAACACAGATTTTTCTCTTTCTTCATCGAACGCGAAGGCAGCAACTTGTGTTGTCTGTCGTAAGAGTGAAAACTGCGTCGCGCTGCCGTTAAGCGCCTGACAAGTCAGGCCCGGCGCATCCGACTTCGGCGAGAAACCGGTTTATCACACCGACTGTGTCTGTTTTGTGTAGATTGTGTTCTCGTAATAATCAATGAAAAAAAACCTAGATTCTTTTGAAACAAGGGTGCTGGGGTGGAAGGAGGGTGGGGGTGTTTTAATTTGATTGGTTATTTGATTTTTTTTATGCAGTGTTGTTTGAAATTATTAATTTTTGGGGGTCTCTGTTGTTGACTTGTTTCAGTTTTGTTGCTGTTGTTTTGCTGTTTCTTTCGGAACATAACATGTGATGATATTGAACAGTTGACAGTGGACTGGTGGCCTAGCTAGAGGTAACGCGCCTGCCTACAAAGCCAAAAGTCCGGGTTCCCAAGTCTGTGGTGGTTCGATCCCCGTTTGGGCCAGAAACTTTTCCCCCATCCACTAGACCGTGAGTGGTGGTCTGGGCGCTAGGCTTTCGGATGAGACGACAAACCGAGGTCCCGTGTGTTACACGTATTTAGCGCACGTAAAAGAACACACTATAGCAAGGGAGTTGTGCCTGGCAAAGTTCTGATGAATAAAAAGCTACTCTGATGAGCAAATATAGATGCAAACAGGAAAAGAAAAAAATGTGTGGCGCTGCTCTTGTGGCGAAGCGCTCTCCCCCGGGGAGAGCAGCCCGAATATCACGCAGAGAAATCCTCCGTGACTTATAGTGGTATACAATACAATACAATGTAATACAATACAATACAATGCAAAGCAAAGCAATGCAATACATTTCTGCTGTTCCCAGTCCGCTTATTCCCATAGTTCTATCCTTGTCATTGACACAGGCTGCTGGCTCTGTTGTTTGTGCCTTTGGTGTCAGAAATTCACGAAAAGTTATCACAAAAGTTTGGCTAGATCACTTCGGTAGTGTTGGGTGTAATGTGTGTGTGTTGTTTGGTTTCTTTTTTTTTTTTAAATTGTGATGATAATGTGTGTGTGTATGTGATGTGTATGAGTGATATAATTTCGAGGATAATGTGTGTGTGCACGCGCGCGTGCGTGTGTGTTATTTCGAGGATAATGTGTGTGTCTGATTAATTTATTCGTTTTATTACGAGAATAATGTGTGTGTGTGTGTGTGTGTGGTGTGTGCACGCGCGCGTGCGTTATTTGTTTATTTCTAATAATTATAAGGTGTGTGTGTCTGATTTATTTATTCATTTTATTACGAGAATTATGTGTTTGTGAGTGAGTGAGTGTGTGAGTGTAAAAAAAGTTTCTTCCAAAAAACAAAGATATATGTAATCCACGAATGCTTTTCTCTGAAACATAATCAAAAGTTGCTGTTGTTGTAGTTCAATTTCAAGTCTATTCACTCTTTGTGACATTAGACCAAACAAACAAAATCAAGTCTTGCTTCCGAAATGTTTAAACTAGATACAAAGTTTAAAAAACAAACAAACTGTAACTTGTCAAGAAAATCTGTGGTGTTTTGCATGCATGACATCTACACATCAAGTTAAACGCACACACACACATACTACACAACACAATACAACACACACATGCACGCACGCACGCACCCACACACGCACGCAGAATACCGTGCGTTCACGTTAAAACCAGTTTCACTTTTGGGGAAGAGTAGGCCATTGTGTGCCGGTGGGAAGGAATGACAAAATTTACAAACTGCATACACACGGAGACTGGATGTATAAAAATGACATGTGTGCTTATTCCATTATACTCAAAAGAATTTTTAAAAATTAATAAAGCCCGCGCGGGAACACGAACACACACACACACGTAAACTAGCAAGCAAGCAAACACACCGTACAACACGAACACCGCCCCCCCCCCCCCCCCCCTCCCGGCCCCCAACACACACAACCCCACACCCGAATCATATTATCATTCTAAACATAGCAGTTCTTACACAAGCGATCGCAGTTTCAAGCATCTCCGCTGCTCACACGCGATGTTACAAGGCTAGGAAACAGACCAGTCTGCCTGCACCAACGGCGATAACATCCAAGGAATTGAACCGTCTGATTGGGGAAACCCACCATCAGAAAAAGGGGCACAGTAAAATCTGCCGATTCGTAACACTCCAGTACTTGGTAATAATCGTCTTACGGCGAGACCAACGTCTGCACTTGAAACGATAAGCAGTGAGCGCCGAAGTTCGTCTTGATTTCAACTTTTTTTTTAAATAGGTTTTTTGTTTTTGTTTCTGGGGTAGAGTTCCGAGGTTCATCAATTCAAATATTGAGATTTTGCGTATGCGACAGGTTTCTTTTTTTTATATATTTTTTTAACCATTCAGACTTCGTGGATATCGTTAAACATGAGAGATTTTATTATTTATTTATTTATTTATTCTTTTATGTCGAGGATAATGGAATAAGCACTCGTGTGCTTTTTTACATCCAGTCCCCGTGTGTATGCGGTTTTGTACATTTTGTCATCTGTTCCCACCGGCACACAATGGCCTACTCTTCCGAAAAGCGGAGCAGGATTTAACGCGTGCGCAAGATGTTCTGCATGCGTTCGCACACGGGGTCTCGGTTTATAGTCTCATCCGAAGGATTCAGTTTGACATTCAGATACATTTTTTGTCAAACTGGAAAGAAAGGGCGAGGCTGGGAATCGAACCCACAACCTCACGGTTGACTGTTGGGCAGGCAAACATCTTAACCATCTGCCACCTCCTTCTTCCGAGAGAGAGAGAGAGAGAGAGAGAGAGAGAGAGAGAGAGAGAGAGAGAGAGGAGAGAGAGAGAGAGAGAGAGAGAGAGAGAGAGAGAGAGAGAGAGAGAGTAAATTTTACCACTGCAATTTTGTTTTTTCAAAAACCCATCTTTTTATGGGGTACAGAAACCAGATTTGACAGCACCACAGGAACAAAAATTACATTTGCATTGTAGGTTCTCTTTACAACAAGGCAACAGCTAACGGCCCATAAAGCATTACAGCATTGTATGGGAGATAACCTCTTCAACACTGAGTCAGCGAAGGGAGGTTATCTTTAAGAAAGTTTTATAAGAGGGCAGAATTTTCTTGAACCACTGGGTAACTGGTAATCAGAAGTGAATTGCGCTTTGATTTGTTTGGTTTACAAGATTCACTCTGCATAAATTCCATTTATTATTATTATTAGTAGTAGTGGTGGTGGTGGTAGTAGTAGTAGTAGTAGTATCAACTGCTCAAAGCTTCGCCTTTGTGGCAGATTTTAAACAGAAATCTAAATCTGTTCCTGTGATGGCATTTCCTGCTTTGTCACAAACTTTCGCCGCATTGAAATGTTTTTAAGTGATATCAACTGAAATGCTAACATGAATTACTGGCTATTTTTCGAATTCAAAAGATTTGTTGCTAACTCTGTTGTACCTGAAAAAACAAAAGCTGTTGACTATCCTCTGGCTAGCCGCTTTATTCCGTCATGGGTACCGCATGTTTCCTTCCGTAACCCACCAAACGCCGTCATGAATGACGGGATCTTTAACGTGCATATTTGATCTTTTGCTGCCTTCAAAGTTTTATCTTGTAGTGAACATTTTCTTTTATTTTTTATTTTTCGAATCTTGACACGAAAATCATTTTTATGATGGGAATGAAGATGTAACTTGTTACCTGTTGTTTTTTCTTACAATATTTTCTCAATTATATATATATATATATATATATATATATATATATATATATATATATATATATTGACAGTCGACGTTGGAGATGTTCTCCAAAGGCCAACTAACCCCCAGGTTTGCAGCACATAAGGACTGTGCAGGTCAAGCATCAGAGAGTCATAGTCGATCACTAAAGACTAAGCTGCAAAGTGGAATTCCATGAGTGGGAAAGCCTCTGATCGTACAGCCTCTCACTTTGCTGTTGCCCCCAGCGTCAATGGTTATATATATAATATATATATATATAATATATATATATATATATATATATATATATATATATATATATAGTGTGTGTGTGTGTGTGTGTGTGTGTGTGTGTGTGTGTGTGAGCATAAACACAAAGTCACAAATCAAGAAAGGATCAAAAGAAACACATGAAAGAAAATCATCAATGAGAATATAAAAAGTTAACAAGCAGAGCATAAGCATAAAACAGAGCAAAAACTGAATGAGAGGGAGTTGTCAAAACTTTGAGAGAAGCATGGGGGAAAGGGAACAAAAAGCGAATTCCCCCCCCCCCCCCCCCCCCCCCCCCCCCCCCCCTCTTGCCTCCTCTCTCCGCCTTTCTGGGTGGCTTTTCTTGTTCAGCCCTGTTGGCTCTGTGCTCTGGAGCCCAGTTAGCCACGACACCATTCTGTGTTTACCACTGCAACATTCTCCGTCTGTCTGCCTGTCTGTCAACACCCTCTGTTCGGTGACACAATATGCCTGCAGATGCAAGGGCAACAATCCAATCTGCAACACAATGCGCCTGTAAAGTGCAAAAGGTTTCAGGAACCCATTTTATCATCTCATCCGAAAGATTTTTCAACTAGACCGCCTCTCAAGGTCTAGTGAATCGCATAGAAGGAGGTGGGGAGGAGGAGCGAAAAGATGGGGGGGGGTGGGGGGGTGGGGGGGGGTTCAAACAGGGATGGGACTTGCGACTTGTCATTGTGTAAACTTGTGTTTGACCTCTAGACCCCCCATCCCTAGTGAACTGAAAGACATATGTGACCTACCATCCTGAACTTTGCTCTGTGTGCGCGTGCGCGCGCGCGCGCGTGTGTGTGTGTGTGTGTGTGTGTGTGTGGTGTGTGTGTGTGTGTGTGTGTGTGTGTGGTGTGTGTGTGTGTGGTCAGGTCACCCCAGGGACGGGGGCACGGCCATGGGCAAGCTGTACGGCAACGCCTTCAGCCAGACCTCCCTCTGGCGCTTGGAGGAGGCCCTCCCCCTCAGCTGGAAGACCGTGAGCCAGCTGAAGAAGCCCCTGCTGCACACACGGCGGCAAGACGCCGACGCCAAGGCCCGCAACCCGGCCCTCATCTGGGGATTGCGGGGGACCCTGTCCGCCGACGCCACGGGCCGGCGCCGCCAGAAGCGCTCCAGCATGGACACCTCCATCCGCGTGACGCTGGAGAAGGAAGAGTGTTCTGCAGAACTGCAGGCCGTCCTGGGAAGAGGACCTCCATGCTGGCGGAGGAGCGAGACCTTGAAGTCTTAGGGTCTTACCCACTCGGCTGTAGCGTCCGTCCTGTGTCCCTGATCTGTTCCCTGAAAGCCAGCAGTGTCCAGCAGATCCAGGGCTGACAACTCCTGCCATTCCTAGTAACGGCAACTCCCCCCCTGTGGGGCTGGATGCCGGGGCCTGTCAGTAGGAACAGCCTCCCCTCCTGCTGCTGGACATGCTGTGCTAGCAACTCCCTCTTTTCTATCCCTCTCTCTTTGTAGAAGAAGCCGTCTTCCTTTTTTCCCCCTGTCACCTCCTTCTTTGTCTCTTTTCTGCCTTCTTGTTCCATTATACTGCCTTTTTTCCCGGAAAGGCTTAAAAGATAATTCTTTTGCGCGCCGAATTCGGATGCGCGGGGCCTGATTTGTCAGGCGCTTAAGGGCAGCACGTGAACCTCGAAGCTCTAGCCGAGGAATGAAAATTTTAAAAATGACGTCTTTTTCTTTCGAAAGGATTGAAAACAACGACACAAACGTTACGTGGTTGGGTGGGTGGGTGTGGGTGTTTTTATTGGGGTTTTTTTGTTTGTTGTTTGTTTGTTTTGGGAGGGGGGTCACTCCTGGGCTAGAGCTCCGAGGTTCACCAATGGTGAGATTTTAGCGTATGAAACTAGTTTTGCCCACCATTAATTAAGGTAGCCACATTCAGACGTTAGGAAGAATCACGTGTTTAAGATGGATTGTGGCAGGACTGTTTAGACGTTTACCCGCCTAACAAGTAAACCGCGAGGTTCTGGGTTCGATTCCCAGCCGTGTCCTTTTTTTCCCAGTTTGGCAAGAAAATCGAACAGAATGTCATGTCTTTCGTATGAGACTATAAAAACCGAGGCCCCGTGTGTGAACACACGCAGAACACCTTACCCACAAGTTAAAAACCCGTTCTGCCTTTCAGAAAAGTAGGCCATTTCGTGCTTGTAGGAACGGAGTGTTTAGACACCATCCCCAAAGTCAGAATGCGGCTACCTTTACGGCGGCGCAACGCATTTTCGCTCATATGACAGATACCAATAGTTGCTGTTTGAGCGCTCGAAGAAGAAGCTGCTGCTGCTGCTTCTGCTGCTGATGATGATGGCGGCGACGACGACGACGATGATGATGACGACGATAATGAT
This sequence comes from Rapana venosa, assembly GCA_028751875.1. NCBI lineage: Eukaryota > Metazoa > Mollusca > Gastropoda > Neogastropoda > Muricidae > Rapana > Rapana venosa. Next base: position 11,860,802 of record CM054149.1, read on the forward strand.
GTTGGCGATAACGATGATGACGATGATGACGACAACGATGACGAAGATATTGATTGCAGAGTGCCATTTGCCACATAACAAGAGCTTGGTCCTGTCTCTGATCAGCGAGTTTATTCGAGAATAACATTAATCGCATTGTCGGTGATGAGATCAAACTTTGGTCTGTGACAGGACTAAAAATCGGTCAGTGACTTCTGACACACTGAATGAGCAGTAATATCAACAGACAACATAAACAGTAATAACAAAAGACAACATAAGCAGTAATAACAAAAGACAACATTAGTAATAACAAAGACAACATAAGAGTAATAACAAAAGAAGACATAAGCAGAATTAAAAAAACAAAGAAGTAATAACAAAAGATAAATAACTAAAACAAATAAGAGTAAATAAGCAGTAATAACGAAAGACAGCATAAGCAGTAATAACAAAAGACAATAAGCAGTAATAGCAAAAGACAACATAAGCAGTAATAACAAAAGATAAAATAAGCATTAATAACAAAAGATTAAATGAACAATAATAACAAAAGATAAAAAATAAGTAGTAATAACAAAAGATAAAATGAACAGTAATAACAAAATCAAAAGATAAAATGAACAGTAATAACAAAAGATAAAATGAACAGTAAAACAAAAGGATAAAATAAGACAGTAATAACAAAAGTAAAATAACAGTAATAACAAAAGATAATAAGCAGTAATAACAAAAGATAAAATAACAGTAATAACAAAAGATAAAATAAGCAGTAATAACAAAAGATAAAATAAGCAGTATAACAAAAGATACAATAACAGTAATAACAAAAGGAAATAACAGTAAACAAAAAGGAAGAACGTATACAAAAGATAAAACTAAGTTATACAAAGAATACAAATGCAGTAATAACAAAAAAAAAAAACAGTAATACACAAGATAAAACAAGCAGTAACAAAAAAGATAAAAATAAGCAGTAACAACAAAAGATCAAATAAGCAGTAACAACAAAAGATAAAATAAGCAGTAACAACAAAAGATAACATCACTACCTGAATGCAGCAAGAAAAACAAGTCAAGACAGGAAGGCAGGAATGCCAGACCTGGTGATCAAGTATCACCTTATTAGTGCCAGAAGATAGTTTTGACAAACTGCTGGTCGACTAACAACAACACACACACATCACACACAACACACATAACACACACACACATACACACACACACACACACAATACACACATACACAGCACACCACACAAAACACACACACACAACACCACAACACACACCACACACACACCAACAACACACACACACTTGAATGCCTTCTTCTTCCTCGATCGCTCAGACATACACCTAGTGTCATCTGTCACATTGCACTGCTGCCGATACGCGCCTGACAAGTCAGGCCCTGCACATCCGACTTCGGCGTATTGCGTTACAAAACCCCTCGCTTCTAAAAGAATTGAGACAAGGAACGAGCAACAAAAAAACCCCCAACCACATCGACAATTTTATGAAGTCTTGAGATTGAGATTTAAACGATGGCGATGACCTCTGATAATCATGGCCCCTGGCTGTCGGCAAGGCTGTGAAATTCACACACTGGCAGGACTGGATCGGAAGACGATGATGATTATGAAGATATTGGTGGCAGGCAACGGGACACTCATGTCAGACGATCCCGCCCCGCCGATACTAGTGGGTGCCTGTCAAGTCAAGCCAGGACACTCCTTCTTCCCCCCATCCCCCCCTTGAGAGAGAGAGAGAGAGAGAGAGAGAGAGAGAGAGAGAGAGAGAGAGAGAGAGAGAGAAGAGAGAGAGAGAGAATACTGAACACTGAAAAGTTGTATTGTACTTCGGCATTAGGCCACTATACAGAACTGTTTGGGCAGGGGGTAGGTAGACATCATAGCAGAAAACTTGTTTGTCGTTTTTCCATTTCACAGAGAGAGAGAGAGAGGAAGAGGAGAGAGAGGAGAGAGAGAGAGAGAGAGAGAGAGAGAGACAGACAGACAGAGAGAGAAGAGAGGCAGGCACGCAGACCGACAGGTAGGAAGACGAGCGAGGATCTTTGCTGTAATGACACGGACAGCCACACCCCCCCCCCCCCCCCACCACCCCCCCCCCCCTTAGCTCTTTTTCTGTCCACCCGATATCTCCGCAGTATGACGGGTACCCGCCAGTCGGCACCCAACACCCGTGATAGCTCTGCAGATAAGATGCTATCGCTCTGCCACGGCATCTCCTTGGCGACTGCCTACCTACCTACCTACCTAACTGTGAATGGAGTGGTCTTTCTAAAACATAGATAGATAAAATTATAGTATGTCTAGCTATAGGCTGCCCCCACATGTTAACACACACACGCACGCACGCACGCACGGACAGTACAAAACAGACAGGGAGACGTGCAAGGTTGTACGGGTATGTAAGTCTATCCAAGCCTCCCTTCACCATGTGTGTGTGCGTGTGTGTGTGTGTGTGTGTGGTGTGTGTGTGTGTGTGGTGTGTGTGTGGGGGTGTGTGTGTGCGCGCGCGCGCGCGCGTGTGTGTGTAGAGAGAGAGAAGAGAGAGAGAATGGGGGTGGAGGAAGATAGAGCGTAGAGCACTACAATATGGCATTACAATGCAGAAGAAGACACCGAGAGCACTGCAATATTTTGACGATACAATACAATGCAATATAACACTACACCACACAGCTCAACACTATGCAATACAAAATCTCAAAGCCCTCCTCCCCTCATCCGCAAACTAACAAGCAAACACTGAAAGCAGTCACCCGATACTGAAGGTCCACGACACTTCCATAATACAAACAACAATAACAGAACTTCCTCGTTGTCTAACGCTCTGACAGCAACTGTTGTTGTCTGTCATATGATCAAAAAATGCTTTGCGCGGCCGTTAAGCGCCTGACAAGTCAGGCCCAGCGCATCCGAATTCGGCAAGGAAAAGAATTATGATCTTTTAATTAAGTCTTTCTGGGGGAAGAAGGCAGGAGAATGGACCAAGAAGGCAGAAAACAGACAAGAAGAAGATGACAGGAAGAAAAAGAAACAAGGCAGAAACAAAGAGAGGGATAGAAAAGAGGGAATCCCTAGCACAAAGTTTCCAGAATATGGGAATGCTATTTATACTGACATTCCCCCCGGCATCCCCGCGTTGGAAAATAGATAAATGATATTCATTAGATTTTGTTGAAGTATGTTTCAAAACGGAAAAAAGAAGAAAAGACCGAAAATACCCTTCTCATGGCAATAATTACTTTTTTTAAAAATCATGTTAAGCATTCTCTATGTTCAAAATCAGATTCTGCATGAAAAAAGATGATTTGTCTTGTCATTCAAAATTGTTTGAAAATGATGAGGCAGATCTTTGGGACACCCTGGTCTGCTCCCAATGAAATACTGATATATCCCCTAAGTCATAACGCGGCTACCTTCGCACAGTAATGTCATTGATAAACCTTGGAGCTCTAGCCCAGTAACCAAAACATTTTTTTTTGAAACTGATGTAAATCCAACCGAGAGAATCCGAAAGATGCAATTGTTTATTGAAAGGCTTACTGGGTAGAATGATAGGCCAAATGAATGTTTACGTACTCATCAAAAATTAAAGGCAAATTTTCAACTGAATGAAAGTGATTCTGATAGACAGACTGACAAGTTCAAGCAAGAAATGTATCTAGGTGATTAATGACGACAGAGTATTTTTGTTTTTTTAATTGCGTGGTATCAACTCTCTCAGGTTGGCAGGAAGAGAAATAACTCTTCCCCAGAACAGGCTATTGAAACTGAGTTTTCCCCCTTGTCACGAGAGGACATACATAAAGATCAGTTATAAAATGTTCAAGTCATATACCGCATGTAGCATACTGACATTGTGATTTTAGTACACATATATCAATGTTACAATCACATTGCAGGGATTTTTTGAAGAGCAAAAGAATGGATGTAGAATCAGCTAGGTATCTGCATTAGTACCAGAACAAAAGCAACAGAACAACAACAGTCCAGTTTAAAAAAACAAAACCAGTATCATTGCAAAAGAAACAAAGTATTAAACAAAGATGTACTGATCAAAGAACACAGTAAATGTGTACAGCTACTTTGATGTTTTATTGGGGAGTGAGGGGGGGGGGATAGAGGGAAGCTGCTACTTTTCAAGAAACAGCAGCAAAGCTTACGTAAGCCGAGAGAGAAGGGAGAGGGGTTAGCCAGTGTAACAACTATGATAGCAAGAAACCCAGCACAGTGACAAACCGAATTGTTTCTTTAGCGCGGGCTTCTTGGGATAGAATTGCTTGCTGTCCTTCCTTTCTTCCTTCTTTTTCTTTTCAATTAGCACACACATTTGCATATTCTATGTGCTTTATACCTGTTTTTTTTGGTTTTTTTAAAAACAGGTTCATTATATATATATATATATATATATATAAAAGTGTAAGTATAGTAAGTGTATTAATATATATTATATATATATATTATTATATATATATATATATATATATATATATTAGTGTGTGTGTGTAAGTGTGTGAGAGAGAGACAGTATTTTATATCACACACACACACACACGCGCGCGCACGCACGCACGCACGTACGACACATAACTTGTTCCTGTTCATCACACAAACACAACATGGCTAGAATGAAAGAAAACTCCAAAACTCTCCTCTCTTCCTTTTTTTGTTTTGTTTTTTTTGTCTTCTCTTCGTTTCAATTAATAAAGAAAACGCAGCAACAATAGACTTGCAGTCATCATAAACCCGCATGCAAATTATACAACATGCCATGTTTACTTTAAATCTTAAAACGTCTGTATAAGTAACGTCTTGCCACCACACACACACACACACAACACACACACACACACACACACACACACACACACACCGTGAAAGTCCGTACATAATATAGAAATACATGAGAAAAAAAAAGATACACACTGACACGCAGAAAAAACAAAAACATCTCAACTTTAGATAAATGAATAAAAGAAAAATATCCTATCAAAAGATTTTAATTTAGACTATAAATCCCAAGATGAATAAGCTTGAAAGGCAACACACAAAAATCACTTTCGTATTCATTTATTTTCTTTTAGCTTTATTCAGCAAAAGAGAGGGCTTTCCTCCTCTGCTTTGTTTTCTGTGTACACACGTACTGTTTTTTGAAGGACGCTACAGCCGAGTGGTTAAGACCCTCCCACTTCAATCCCACGGGTCCATGAAGTCGTGGGTTCGAATCTCGGCCGCATCAATGAAGGGTGGGGGATTTTTACCATCTCCCAGGTCAACTTCAAGTGCAGACCTGCCAGTGCCTTCATTCCCTTCGTGTGTATATACACAGGCAGAAGATCAAATATTATGCACATTCACGTCAGGTTCGCCGAGTTACAGATAACGAACGTACCCAGCATTCATTCCCGAAGTTGGAGTGTGGCTACCTTCAGGGATGGACAAAACGGTCGTGTATGCAAAATCTCAGCAATTAGTGAACCTCGGAGCTCTAGCCGAGGAACGGAAAAAAAACACTCCACCCCCCTAAAAAGAAGATGTGTTTGCACTTTATTTCGAACTCGGATCAAAACAAAAACTGCGAGAGAAAGATGAAGATTTTATGCGCTTCATTTTACCCTGAAAAATGATTTTGTGTTAGTTGGCAATGTCTGCGTAATGCGTGCTTCATAAACATTTTGCTCGGAATAACGAGCCGACCTTTTCAATGAAAAATGTTTTCTGTGTGAAATGTCGTGTTTAGGGCAATGCCACAGTGTGTGTGAGCGCGCGCGTGCGTACACACACACGCGCGTGCGCACGCTCACTTACTTTTGAGATTCCTTCTCCCATACCTTACCAACTGACCTCCCTCCCCCTTCCACCTCCCCCTCCCAACACGCAACCACACTTTCTGTCTCTGTCTGTCTGTCTCTCCCGTCTAATGTCACAACTTTTAAAATGTGAAAAGTCTTGTGAAACTTGTGAAAAGACGTTCAAAAAGAATTTGTGCACACACACATACCCCCCCACCCAACACAGACTCTAACACACATTACCCCCCCCCCCCCCCCCCAATACAAACACAAACACACACTGTGACAACAACAACACCCGGAATAAATCCATACCCAATCTGCCACACTTCCCCCCCCCCCCCCCCCCCCCCCCCCCCCCCCCCCCCCCCCCCCACCCCCCCCCCCCCTAAACACACACTACACTTGTCTCACGCCATATCAACTAAACACGCAGAAGACCAGACTAAGCCAGCCAGCCACCCGGTATCCCTTGGAGGGAACAGACGTCACATCGAAACAACAACACCAACAACAACAACAAGCCACCCGACGACGACGACACCACCACCACAGTCATAGCCATCAGCAAGACTAAAGGGGGGTCTGTCTGTCCTCGGCAGAAAAGGGATGTCGGCTGACACAGCACACTGCCGAGGCACTCAGCGCGCTAGGAACCCTGAGGACCACGGGTGCCGGGTCATGCCATGTCGGAGCTGGACCCGGTGCTGGACTGGACGGGTTTCTGGGACTGGGGGGTTTTCGCCTCCTCGTCCATGATGGGGTAGTCCCACGTGTCCGACATCACCCACGCGGCCCCGTGCGGCAAGTGTGAGCGGGCCTTGGCGTCGTTTCTGCCGATCAAAAGATGCCACGGAGGTTCAAGGTTCGATTGGCGTTGGATCGATCGCTGGTGTAAGAGGTTATGATAAACGTGCCTTGCCTAGAAAGCACTAACAGTTCGGGTTCAAAGTGTGTGGGGGTGGTGGTGGTTTGATATGCTCCCCTCCCTACCAAGCCGCTAGCTACTACTCTTCCATAAACAGAGACCATGGGGTTTTAACGTGAGCGTAAGATTCTCTCAAACACCTGGACTGGCCAAAACTGTCCCACAGGGAACGGTACAAGGAGGGAGACGAAGAGGCAGACAGAGAACACGATGGGAAGACAACATCAGAGAGTGGCCTGGCCTTGAGTGGCACGACTTGCTACGGAAAGCTGAAAACTGCGAGAAGAGGAGGAAGCTGGTTGCAAAATCTTCAATGGTGCCCCAACGGTCTACTAGACCATGGAATGGGTGAATGGTATGAAGGCGACGATGACCTTCTTTCGTTCACACACGGAACCCTGGCTTATTACTCTCATTTGAAGATTTGTGGGGGAAGAAAAATCAGTACTAATATTCTTCACCTGTCCCTTAGTCTGTTAGACAACCACTGATGATTTTGCAACCAGCTTCCTCCACTGCTCACGGTTCTCAGCTTTCCGCAGCAAGTCGTTCCACTCCAAGCCAGCTCTCTCTCTCTCTCTCTCTCTCTCTCTCTCTTCTCTCTCTCTCTCTCTCTCTCTCTATGTTGTCTTTCTTTTCTCGGTCTGCCTCTTCAGTTCAGTTCCATTCAAACATTTCGTTATCTCAGAGACAGAGGCGTCTCCCTTCTACATTGTACTGTTTCCCCGTAGCACAGACTTGGCCAGTTTAACAGGAGAAAACATCCTCTTGAATGGACAGACAACTCAGCAGACACTGAGCCCCCGTGGCCCCAGTTACTATTACTTCAGGAAGACCTGGCCCAGGCCAAAAGCTGTGTCAGTTATTATTAATGTCAGCAAACTGCCAAGTGCCTACACTAAATGTCGTTATGTTGTAACATGTTGTGTTGAGATTGCCTTCAGCCACGACGACAAGCTCATAACATAACAACCTGCACTCTCCTTTAAAGGAGAAAAATATCCTCTGAAGTCGGAGTATGGCTGCTATATGGCGAGGTACTTATAAACAGTATCACACACACAAACTTCTCACTCAGTGTGCAATTTCAATCTCACAGTGATTCCCAGGTGGGATGAGTAAGTCAGAGTGTATATCCTGGGTGACCCCCAGGGTGTTAGGCTGGGGAACGCACAACAACAACAGTTTCAGGAAGACAAGGTTAAAACCACTTGACCTTTCCGTCCCCTGTAGCAGTGCTGCTTACGATTAAATTATGTCACAAGAAGGAAGGTGGCAGGACGGTTAAGACGTTCCCTGCCAACAAGTAAACCGTGAGGTTCTGGGTTCCATTCCCAGCCTCGCCCTTTCTTCCCAGTTTGACCCCGCCCCCCCCCTAAAAAAAATAAAATCGAACTGAATGTCAAAGTCCTTCGGATGAGACTATAAACCGGGGTCCTGTGTGCGAACACACGTAGATATCTTGCGCACACGTTAAAAACCCGTTTCACCTTTCGGAAGAATAGGCCATTGTGTATGGCAGGAGCGGATGACAACAACAACAAAAAAACCCAAACAAACAAACAAACCCACCAGCGTGAACACAGCTGTCGTGTTTAGACACCACCTCTGAAGTCGGAATGCAGCTACCTAAAATTAATGGTGGGGAAACAAAACGGTCGCAAACGCAAAAATCTCACCATTGGTGAACCTCGGAGCTCTAGCCGAGGAACGAAAATAAAAGTCCGTCATAAAGAGTGACGCGAAGCTGGTTCCCACACCTACACTGACGACCGTAGTGACCAGTGATTATCAGCGTGGGAAACTAGGTTTCCGAAAGCAGAGACCCCAAAACTGAGGAGGATTGTAAAAGAGGAGGAGGAGGAGGAAAGAGGAGGGGAAAAGAGAGACAGACAAATTGAAAGAAGAAGGGAAAGAAGGAACTGTTCCTTTTAAATGCTGGAATTAATAATTGGCATACTGGCAAATTCTCGGACCACCACTCCCTCCCTCTCCCTCTGTGTGTGTGTGTGTGTATGTGTGTGTGTGCGCGCTCGCGCGTGTGTGCGTTATGTTTATGTAGTTCCTTCTTTACACACGTTTGCACACACACGCACGCATGAACGCGCGCGCGCGCACACTCACACCCCCACAAAATTACTTAAATGTTAAAATTCAGGCTGAAAGATATACGTTTCTTCCTCTTCATCGTCAAAAGCTCAGACAGCAAAATGAGCGACAATGCGCTACACTGTCGTCAAGCGCCGGACAAGTCGGGCCTAGCGCATCCCACTTCAGCGCAAGAGAGAATTGGTATCTTTCAAGTCTTCCTGGATGAAAAGAAGCAGGAGACTAGATCAAGAAGGCAGAACATAGAAAAAAGAAGTAGGCAGGAAGAAAAGGAACGAGGCAGAAACAAAGAGAGGGATAAGAACAGAGGGGAATTCCTAGCACAGAATTTGCAGAAAGTGGGAATGCTATTTATAGTGACAGGCCACTCACTCCCCGGTATCCCCACGTGTTTGAAGGTTGGACTTGAAAGAAAGAATAGCGAGAGAGTGAGGCTGTGTCAGAAGTGTGTGTGTGTGTGTGTGTGTGTGTGTTATTTAAAAATAATATTTTGAGGACAATGCGTGTGAGTGTGTTATTCCTTTTAAATTTTATTTTGAGGACAATGTGTTTGTGTGTGTGTGTTTTCTTTCTTCTTTTTCTGTTTTCTTTTTATTTCGAGGACAGTGTGTATATGTGCGTGCGTGCGTGTGCGTGCGTGTGTGCTGTGGACGACTTACTCTTGGTTTGGGGGGGTTTCCGTGGGGGTGGGAACGTTGATGCTCTTGTCGAGGGGCCGGTTGGGGTCCGGTATGTGTCTGAGGAAGAGAAAGACAAAGACATGAACACAGTGAAAAGGACATGAACACAGTGAAAAGGACATGAACACAGTGAACAATACATGAACACAGTGAACAATACATGAACACTGTGAACAATACATGAACACAGTGATAAAGACATGAACACTGTGAAAAGGACATGAACACAGTGAAAAGGACATGAACACAGTGAACAATACATGAACACAGTGAAAAAAAGACATGAACACAGTGAAAAAAAAGACATGAACACTGTGAAAGGGACATGAACACGGTGAAAAAGACATGAACACAGTGAAAAGGACATGAACACTGTGAAAAAGACATGAACACAGTGAACAAGACATGAACACAGTGAACAAGTACTCCATGTGTGTGTCCTCTTCAGCCGTCTTCTTCTTCTCCTCGTCGTCGTCGTCATCATCAACATCATCATCATCACCCCCTTCTCTTTCATCATCATGATGATCATCACCACCATCATAATCACCACCACCACCATCATCACCCCCTTCTCTTTCACAATCATCATTATTATCATCACCACCATCATGATCATCACCACCACCACCACCACCATCATGATCATCACCACCACCACCACCACCATCATGATCACCACCACCATCATGATCATCACCACCACCACCATCATGATCATCACCACCACCACCATCATGATCATCATCACCACCACCACCACCATCATCATCACCACCACTACCACCATCATGATCATCATCACCACCACCACCACCATCATGATCATCATCACCACCACCACCACCATCATGATCATCATCACCACCACCACCATCATGATCATCATCACCACCACCACCATCATGATCATCATCACCACCACCACCACCACGATCATCACCACCACCACCATCATGATCATCATCACCACCACCACCACCATATCATCATCACCACCACTACCACCATCATGATCATCATCACCACCACCACCACCATCACCACCACCATCATGATCATCATCACCACCACCACCATCATGATCATCATCACACCACCACCATCATGATCATCATCACCACCACCATCATGATCATCACCACCACCACCACCATCATGATCATCACCACCACCACCATCATGATCATCATCACCACCACCACCACCATCATCACCACCACCACTACCACCATCATGATCATCATCACCACCACCATCATCATCACCACCACCATCATGATCATCACCACCACTACCACCATCATGATCATCACCACCACCATCATGATCATCACCACCACTACCACCATCATGATCATCACCACCACTACCACCATCATGATCATCACCACCACTACCACCATCATGATCATCACCACCACTACCACCATCATGATCATCACCACCACCACCACCACCATCATGATCATCACCACCACCACCACCATGATCATCACCACCACTACCACCATCATGATCATCACCACCACTACCACCATCATGATCATCACCACCACCACCACCACCATCATGATCATCACCACCACTACCACCATCATGATCATCACCACCACTACCACCATCATGATCATCACCACCACCATCACCCCTTTTTTTCATCATCGTCCTCCTCCTCCTCATCATCATCTCCATCATCTCTCTCTCTCTCTCTCTGAGGCTGATTTTCTTTCAGATCTTTTTCAAAACAAGTGTGTGTTTGTATTATCATTATGATTTCCTTGAATGAGGGCTGGATGCTAAAAAAAAAAGGAAAGAAAAAAGCTATCATGTGTGATCATTCTTTCCCTCCATAAAAACAATATTTACCCCCCTAATTCAAAGTCTCTCTCTCTCTCTCATCTCTCTCTCTCTCTCTCTCTCTCTCTCTCTCTCTCTCTCTCTCACAAGAAGACGATGTGCGACATGAAACGCGGACTTTAAACCCTCTTAGTTTATGCTGATTTTAAGTCGCCTTTAACCTTGCATATAATTATGATCTCCTGCATGTGTATACACACATACACACGAAGGGAATGAAGGCTCTGACAGGTCTATACTTGAAGTTGACATGAGAGATCGTAAAAATTCCCCTCCCCACCCACCTTAATTCACCAGATACCACCGAGATTCGAACTCACGACGTACGCCTTCACGAACCTATTGGACTGAAGTCGCACGGTCTTTAACCACGCGGCCGTAGCGCCCGCCTCTGTGAGGTCAAGTGCCTCCAATCTGAGTTTATCACAAACACTGCTGTTTGCGTACTTCATGTGACGTCAAAAATAAAATAATCACTCCCATGATCCGGTATCCACGTCATGATAGTTTTTTTTTCAACTTCTACCGATTATCATTCATCCCCGAAGTCGGAATGCGGCTACCTTCATGGTGGGGCAAAAAAACAACCCAAACCCGGTCACATACGCAACATCTCAACGTTGTTGAACCGTAGAGCTGCAGCCGAGGAATGAAAACCAAAAAAAGTATGATTGGTTCTCGTGTACATTCACTGCTACCTACCTAACCCCCTCGTGTGCTGTAATGGCTTTAAAGATGTCTCGATGATGCAGGTAGGCTAACTAGCCTGATTCCTGCGCTTTGCTAACTCCATCAAAGTTGGCCTTGGCTGTAGTGCCCCCATACTGTCATGCCATATCCAAGCACGGGGGGACGGGATGATAGCCTAGTGGTTAGAACATTGCGCTCGCAATCTGACGACGCGGGTTCGATTCCCGTTCAAGGGGATATTTTCCTCTGGAGTCAACACATCAGTGCAGATTCCACTCTCCCCTAAAAATCCTTCGGATGAGACTATAAACCGAGGTCCCGTGTGCGAACGCACGCACGCAGAACATCTTGCGCACACGTTAAATCCTGTTCCGCTTTTTGGAAGAGTAGGCCATTGTGTGCCCGTGGGAACTGATGACAGAATTCACAAATTCGCACACACACGGGGACTGGATGTTAAAAAAAAAGCACATAACTGCTTATTCCATCATCCTCGATATAAAAGAATAAAATAAAATAAAATAAATAAAAAGCGCTGGTGGGATTCTGCCAGTGTGCAGCCTCTTGCCAGCTGTGGCTTCAGCACCCCAGAGTTGTTCCTGCCAGATTCAGATTCAGAGTACTTCATTGCCATTTAAGTCAAGTAGACGTATTTGACACAACGACAAAACAAGCAAACATCAGTTATAATCATCTCTTTGGCTCAAATGATTACACTAAAGCATGTTGCATTTTACTTCTCATTTTCTCTTTTCTTAAAACATTCATACACGTATTTGATGATGTCTGCTTGATAGATATCAACTGTGATTATGTCACTTAGTTTATCTATACAAATGTTACGTTCTTTGTCTTTGGTTGTAATTTTTAATAACAAATTGTTTCTGAGTTCATCATATTATGAGATACATTCATCGAGTAAACGAAATTCATCTTCTATCTTGTTACAATATCTACATTTTCTGTCCGCTCTAGATATATTTTGGTGGCTCCCTTTCTCTATCATTAAATTGTGACAGCTTGTGCGAAATTTACAATACGTCTTCTTATGTTTTAATAATAATAATAATAATAATAATAATAATGATGTATAGAATTTATATAGCGCTGAATCTTGTAAAGCAACAAATCAAAGCACTCAGATTTATTTATTTTTGGATTTTTTTAAAAATCGAGGATAATGGAATAAGCACTCGTGTGCTTTTTTACATCCAGTCCTCGTGTGTATGCGGTTTTTGTAAATGTTGTCATCTGTTCCCACCGGCACACATTGGCCTACTATTTCGAAAAGCGGAACAGGATTTAACGTGTGCGCAAGATGTTCTGCATGCGTTCGCACACGGGGCCTCGGTTTATAGTCTCATCCGAAGGACTTTATAGTTTATTAAGTATGGTTCAAGTCTGTATTCTTTGGTAGCAAAATCATAAAATTTTAGTTTTGCAAACTCTTTCTTCTGGTAGATCCAAAATGTTTTATACATGTTCTCAAGCTTTCTTTGAACATCAAAAGTACTTTGGTTCGTCCAGACATGTTTGCATCCAATTGTGTAAAGAATATGTTTTACTGTGTTCATCCATTTATCGGATGTATTCGTCTGATACAAATAATCGTATACTATTCTAATATAAGTGTTTTTCATGAGAACAAGCCATCCTTTGGTAATCGCTTCTGTTTCTGTGGTCTGTGGCTTCCATGTCCGTCGTTTGTCCAGTCACCCCAACATAGGTTGGGATTTTCCCTCAGCAAGCTAAGGTCTGCCCGTTTATACACAGGTTGGTATTCTGTTGTTTTTGTTGAGAGGGACTGGATGTAAAAAAAATAAAAAAAAAGCACATGAGTTTTCATTCCATTATCCTCAAAAATAAAATGAATAAATAAACAAAAGAAAAACACACACAGGCACACACACACACACACACACACACAGAGACACACACACACACATTACACACACACACAGAGACACAGACAGACAGACAGACAGACAGTCTGCGGCAGTGCAGGCAGGCGGCACGTACAGGGAGTACGTTTCACTGGAGATGATCCTGTCATAGCTGGACCAGGAGGAGTGGAACGAGTCGCTCCTGTAGTCCGGCCCCGCCCCCTGGTTGTCAGCCTTCTTGACGAACTGCAATCAATCAACCAATCAATCAGTCAATCAATCAGTCAATCAGTCAGCCAATCAATAATCAATCAACCATCCACCCACCCACCATACAACCCTTCGGATGAGACTATAAACCGAGGCCCCGTGTGCGAACGCATGCAGAACATCTTGCGCACACGTTAAATCCTGTTCCGCTTTTCGGAAGAGTAGGCCATTGTGTGCCGGTGGAAACGGATGGCAAAATTTACAAAACCGCATACACACGGGGACTGGATGTAAAAAAAAAGCACATGAGCGCTTATTCCATTATCCTCGACATAGAAGAATAAATAAATAAATAAATAAATAAATACCAGTCTTTCATCAACATTAACCTTTCAGTTTTCTCCCGCGGGCCTGTCAGTATAATAGCAGAGCTCCCTGGAAAATTCTGTGCTAGCAATTCCCCCTTTTCCATCCCTCTCTTGACTACCCAAGCAAGCATATCTAATGATGATTAACGTGGGTGAGCATGGTAAAATATGTTGGGTAACACTACTTAAGAATACTCTGTTTAATCATTGTTTTGGGTATGCATGGATGCATCAAGGAGTTGGTTGCGAACGAACTTTTGTATCGTTATTTAAACAGAGAATGAAAGATGTGTATTGACAAGAGTGGAATGGATCTGTTATGATCAAAGACATATATCAAACATATAGACTGTTTAAAGCTAACTTTGAAGGTGAACGATATTTTGACTACTTAGATATAAAACGTTTCAGAGACTGTTTAATAAAACTTCGTCTTGGCTTACTACCAATTAATGGATCATCTTTCAAAAGAACTTTCAAGAAAAATATTGACCACATGTGTAAGCTGTGTAATGTATTGGAAGATGAGGATCATTTTCTTAAGAGCTGCATTCTTTATACTGATTTAAGACATAAGAATTTGGACTCTAGTAACCAACCATACGTGAGTTTGCTGAAACATGGTTCAGTTTCTTCCATTCGCAATCTCAGCTTTTATCTTTTCAATGCTTTGATAGTAGGGTAGGAATATGTCGAAAATTTGGAGAATGGATATTGAATAACTGTTTAATGTACACAACTGCTTAAAGTAGATAATTTGGTCTCACTTTTGGATAGTCCAATGTTACATTAGTTATGTTTTGGCAGTTGCAACACATGTCATCTTTGTTTTGGCTTCGTTTTGATATGGTTGGTTTGAACCCATTCTAGGGGCTGGTGGCCTGAAGAATAAACTTTGTTCATTGTTCTTTGTTTCTACCTCGTTTTAAAATTTTTTTTATTCCTGTCACCTCCTTCTTGTCTATTTTCTGCTTTCATGGTCCTTTCTTCTGCCTTTTTTTTCCTAGAGAGACTTCAGATATTAGACCAATTCTCTCCCACGCCGATGTGGGTGAGTTGGGCCTGACCTGTCAGTCGCTTAGTTAACGGCAGAGATCATGTTTTCGCTCTATGACAGACAACAGTAGTTGCTATCTGAGCGTTCAATGGAGAAGAAGAAGGAGGAGGAGGAAGAGGAGGGGGAAGAAAAAGAAGAAGAAGAAAAAAAACAAAGAAGAAGAAGAAGACGAAGAAGAAGAAGAAAAGAAGAAGAAGAAGAAGAAGAAGAGAAAAAAAGAAGAAGATAATGGGATGATGATGATGATGATGATGATGATGATGATGATGATGAAGAAGAAAAGAAGAAAGAAGAAGAGAAGAAGAAAGAAGAAGAAGAAGAAGAAGAAGAAGAAGAAGAAGAAGAAGAATTGCTAAGAGGAAAAAGAAGAAGAAGCGTGTATTGTTTCCTTATCAGTATAGCTTTCTTTCTACACAATTTCGCCAGGGGACAACGCTCTTGTTGCCGTGGATTCTTTCACCTGCGCTTAAAATGCGTGCTAAGACACAGGACCTCGGTTTATCGTCTCATCGGAAAGACTAGGCTGTGGAAGGACAGATCCTCACAGGACTGGTCCAGCTTTCGCCAGCTTGCATCATCATTTCAGTCACCAGCAGTGCAGCAGACTGCTTATCCCGGAACACCAGACCCCATGGTGAACGGTTACTTCGGAAAATTGAACTCTTGCCGTGAGAAAAAAAAACCCCAACTTTCCCCACTAAATGTAGCTTTCTTCTGTTTTTCTTTTTTCCTGTGTGTGTGTGTTTTTAAAAACCAAGTTACATCAACACAACAAAACAACTTGAACAAAGATTTTTTCTTTACATCAACACAACACAACAAAAAGACAAGTTGTCACCGACATGAATAAACAGCAATAATATGCTCTAGTTCCTCCTTCACAAAACCCCCCAGGTTTTGTGAAGAACTTTGACATCCGACTCCAGTTGGGGGCCATGTGTTTGGGCACCGTTTTCTTGCCGTGGAAGTTGTGCACTGGGGAAACCTGGGTTTTGTGAAGGAACAACATGAACATAGTATTGCTGTTTATTCACGTCGGTGACAACCTGTCTTTTTGTTGTGTTGTGCTGATGTAAAGAAAAAAAATCTTTGTTCAAGTGAGGAATTTGACGTTCTGTATTATGTAGCCTTGATCGAAATATTGATGGAAAAATTTTGTCGTGTGTTCGCTTTTCTGTACTTTTGTCTTGCGTTGTGTAGATACAGATCTAACAAATTCCCTGAGTGTTTGAAGAGAGATACTGACAGATTTGAAAATATATTAAACAGAGTGAACACTGCATGTAGATCAGTAAGGTCTAGTTCATGTTTAAGCGGTTCGATTTGTTTGTTTTACAAGATTCAGCACTATATAAATTCCATATAATTATATAAAAAAATAATCAAAAACTAGTACCCAGACCACCACTCATGGTCTAGTGGATGAGAAAAGAAAAGCTTCAGGCACTCACGGGGATCAAACCACCACCACCACACACTTCGGCCCCGGACTTGATGATCGTTTGTCTAGGCAGGTGCGCTACCTCGGGGCCTCTGTAGATCGGTGGTCTAGAGGTAACGCGCCTGTCTAGAAAGCGAAAAGTCCGGGTCGGAAGTGAGCGGTGGTTCGAATCCCGTTTGGACCCCGAAACTTTTCCCCCATCCATTAGACCATGAGTGGTGGTCTGGGCGCTAGTCCTTCGGATGAGACGATAAACCGAAGTCTCGTGTGTGACACGTAATTATTTAGCGCACGTAAAAGAACCCACGGCAACAAGAGAGTTGTCTCTGGCAAAAATTCTGTAGAAAAAAGCCACTCTGATCAAGAAACAAATACGGTTGCAGACAGGAAAATGAAAAAAAAAAGGGTGGCGCTGCTCTTGTGGCGACGCGTTCTCTCCGGGAAGAGCAACCCGAATTTCACGCGGAGAAATCTGCCGTGACTTGAAGTGATATAAATAGATAAATAAATAAATAAATAGACCACCGATCCACCAGAGCTGGCATCCTTCCCCGCTGTGTGTGATGCATTACACAACGACAGTTCCCCCCTCACCCCACTGACAAGCAAGAGAATCAGTCAGAGCTGTCTTCATGCGCTACAACTTCTATCACTCATCCTCCCCCACCATAAAGGTAAAAGTAAAGGTGTTCCCATAACCTATGCGGTCGTTGGGGAGCAAAGTGTCAGAGACCGCAGCTTCTCCAAGGGCCCAGCATCTTGAAGGCGGCGCCCATCTCCTCTCCTTCCTTGCTTTACCTTCCCTGCCCCTATAAAGAGGGCAGGTGGCACCCATTGACAGCTGGGGGAACTGAAGGGATTCACTCGGCTGTGTTAAAGCCAAGGAGCACGAACGGTCGATCACCCATCCAAGATGGTAAACCCACGCTCAACGCTTGCTTAACCTTGAGCTTGGAGAGAGAGAGAGAGAGAGAGAGAGAGAGAGAGAGAGAGAGAGAGAGAGAGACGAGACGACAGACAGACAGAGAGAGAAGAAGAGAGAGACAGAGAGAGAGACAGAGAGAAAGAGAGAGAGGAGACAGAGGGAGACAGAGACAGACGGACAGAGACAGATAGAGAAAGACAGAGACACACATACACACAAAGAGAGAGAGACAGAGAGAGTGAGTGAGAGAGAGAGAAAGAAAAAGAGAGAGTGAGTGAGTGAGTGAGAGAGAGAGGGAGGAAAAAAAGGAGGGAAAGGAGAAGAGAGAGAGACAGAGACAGACGGACAGAGACAGACAGACAGAGAACAACAGAGTCAGAGAGAGAAACAAAAGAGAAACAGGACGAGGTCAGAGAGAAGCAGAGAGAGACAGAGACACACAAAGAGAGAGAGAGAGAGAGAGAGAGAGAGAGAGAGAGAGAGAGAGAGAGAGAGAGAGAGAGAACACACACACACACACACACAGACACACACAGACACAAACACACACCGAACTCTCTGAGAGCACTACGCTAACACCCGCCTCGCCTCTCCACCCCTGCTGTCACCACTAACAAAGGCCAGCACAGTGACTGACTGACTGACTGACTGAGGGACGCTGACCTTATCGGAGACGTCGTCCTTGAAGGCGGCGGGCCTGTGGTAGAAGTCCTCCAGGCGTATGGCGTTGGTGCCCGAGGCAGAGACGGCCAGGATGCTGGCGTCCACGCGGCTGCAGCGGCGGGCAGGGTTGATGCAGTACTCCTCCAGCTCGATGGGCTCGTTGGGGATCACCAGCACCAGAGTGTACAGCCCTTGCTCCGGCTGTGTGTGTGTGTGTAGTGTGTGTGTGTGTGTGTGTGTGTGTGTGTGTGTGTGTGTGTGTGTGTGTAGTGTGTGTGTGTGTGTGTGTGTGTGTGTAGTGTGTGTGTGTGTGTGTGTGTGTGTGTGAATGTGTGTGTGTGTAGTGTGTGTGTGTGTGTGTGTGTGTAGTGTGTGTGTGTGTGTGTGTGTAGTGTGTGTGTGTGTTGTGTGTGTGTGTGTGTGTGTGTGTGTGTGTGTGTGTGTGTGTGCGTGCGTGTGTGTGTGTGTGTGTGTGTGTGTGTGTGTGATTCAGATTCAGATTCAGAATATTTTATTGCCATTTAAGTCATGTAGACTTATTTGACACAACAAAAACATCAACTATAATTATTATCTATTTTGGCTAAAAGTGATGTACACTAAAAACATGTTGTATTCTACTTCTCTTTTTCTCTTTTTTCAAAACACTCATACACATATCTGATGATATCTGCTTGATATATATCAACTGTGATTATGTCACTTAATTTATGTACACAGTTTTTGCGTTCTTTGTCTTTCGTTTAGATTTTTAATAACAAATTATTTCTGAGTTCATCATATAAAATGCATTCATCAAGTAAATGAAATTCATCTTCAATTTTGTTACAGTGTCTACATTTTCTGTCCTCTCTGGATATATTTAGGTGTCTCCCTTTCTCTATCATTAAAATGTGACAGCTTGTGCGAAATTTACAATATGTCTTCTTATGAGTTTTGTTTTCATAGTTTACTAAGTATGGTTCCAATCTGTATTCTTTGGTAGCAAAATCATAAAATTTTAGTTTTGCAAACTCTTTCTTTTGGTAGATCCAAAATGTTTTATACATGTGTGTGTGTGCGTGTGTGCGTTGTGTGTGTGTGTGTGTGTGTGCGTGCGTGTGTGTGGGATAGGGGAGGGGACCACAAATGCAGTTCAAGAGCATGTTGTTGTTTTTTAAATTTCTTTTCTTTTATTTTTTTATACCACTATCAATAAACAGTCTGTTAGGTTAAAGCGTTTCGCAATGTATTTTGTTTCAATTAACACACGCCGAAGTGACATGGGAAGAGGCCAAGACCGTTGCCAGAGACAGGAGAAGGTGGAGGGATGCTGTTGAGGCCCTATGCTCCGCTAGGAGCTATAAGGAATAAGAAGAAGAAGAAGAAGAAGAAGAAGAAGAAGAAAAAGAAGAAGAAGAAGAAGGAGAAGAAGAAGAAGAAGAAGGAGAAGAAGAAGAAGAAGAAGAAGAAGGAAGAGAAAGAGAAGAAGGAGATAAGTGATTCACAGCAGCAGTGATAGTTGTACCAGCAGTGTACACTGTAAGGTATCTGGAAGACAGTGGGGATGAAGTGATGACCTGAGCGCTTATGACTTCTTCCTTAACTCTTGGAGGAGCCAGTGTGCCGAAAACGTTCAGCCAGTGTGTCTTGTTGTTTTTGTTATTGTTGTTTTTGTTGTTCTTCTTCTTCTTCTTCTCCTCCTCCTCCTTCTCTTCCTCCTCCTCTTTTTCTTCTTCTCTTTCCCTCTTTTCGATCCTTGTCTTTGCTTCTGCCTCGTTCCTTTCCTTCCTGCTACCTCCTCGTCTGTTTTCTGCCTTCTTTGTCCCTTCTCCTGCCACTTTCCACCTAGAAAAACTGAAAGGAGAACATTTCTCTCCCATGCCAAAGTCAGATGCGCTAGGTCTGGCTTGGAGTCGGATGAGCAAGGCCTGACTTGTCAGGCGCTTAACGGCAGCGCGACGCATTTTCGCTCATATGGTAGACAACAATAGTTGCTGTCTGAGCGTTCGAAGAAGAAGAAGAAGAAGAAGAATCAAATGTTACTTTTACGTTATACAGCATATATACATTTAAAGTAATGTTTTACTGAAAAGAAATAGTATGTTCAAATAAAATTACCTCCGCTGTGTGTTTTATGCTAGATTTTTTCTTTTCTTTTCAGATGTATTTTCTCATTCATCTTTCTTGCTTGCTTTTTCCTCGGTTATAAATCAGAAACCGCATTCAAACCAATATAATTTTATATCAGTCTTCGTATACAAAAAACCTCTGACATAAGAAATAAACAGAAATAAACATTTGTATCCCAACGACTTTCTTCTAAGCAGAATCTGCTGTAACCCCTCCACCCACCCACACTAACACACACGCACGAGCACATACACACATACACTAAACACACACACACACACACACCGCATGCACAGACACACACACACCACACATCTCAAACACACACACACACACAACAACACACCACACAAACACACCACACACACAAACACACACACCCACACACACACCACACACACACACACACAACACACACAACACACACACACACACCAAACACACACACACACACACCCTCACACACACACAAACCTAACACACACACACACACACACACACACACACACACACACACACACACACACACACACACACACACGCTCTAGACAGGAAAAGGATTCAAACCATGAGTTGCAGTTGAAAGCAGGTTCTGGGAATGAAACAGGGACCTTGGAAGGGTTGTCTTGTGAAAGCATCGCGAGCGAAGCCTGGAACACAAAAGTCGAAGAGATGGATGTTTTTTCCTCTGTCTCTTGTCTCTGTCTGTCTGTCTCTCTGTCTGTCTCTCTCTCGTGTGTGTGTGTGTGGAGAGAGAGGAGTGAGAGAGTGTGTGTGTGTGTGTATGCGTGCGTGCGTGCGTGCGTGCATACGTGTGTGTGTGTTTATTTTACTTTTTTATTTTTTTAAATTAATTTTATTCTTTTATTTCGAGGATAATGATATAAGCGCTCAAGTGCCAACAGATCCACGATAGACATGATCTTCTCCCTCAAACAATTTCAGGAGAAATGTAGGGGGTAGCAAAGGCAGCCCACTCTTCGTTGCCTTCATAGACCTCACAGAGGCTTTTGATCTGGTCAGTAGGGATGGCCTCTTCAAGATCCTTCCCAAGATCAGATGTCCGCCCAAACTTCTCAGCATCATCATCATCATCATCAGATCCTTCCACGAAGACATGAAGGGCACAGTCGTCTTTGACGGCTCGACATCAGCTGCCTTCAATATACGGAGCGGAGTGAAACAGGGTTGTGTCCTGGCTCCCACCTTGTCTGAGCGTTTGACGATGAAGAAGACGAAGAAGAAGGAGAAGGAGAAGAAGAAGAAGAAGAAGAGGAAGAAGAAGAGGAAGAAGAAGAAGAAGAAGAAGAAGAAGAAAGAAAGACAGAAAGAAAGAAGAGAGGAGAAGGAGCAAGAGAAGGAGGAGGGGGAGGAGGAGGAAAAGAAGAAGAAGAAGAAGAAGAAGAAGAAGAAGAAGAAGAAGAAGAAGAAGAAGAAGAAGAAGAAGAAGAAGAAGAAGAAGAAGAAGAAGAAAGAAAGAAAGAAAAAAAGAAAGAAAGAGAGAAGGAGCAAGAGAAGGAGGAGGAGGGGGAGGAGGAGGAAGAGGAGGAAAAGAAGAAGAAGAAGAAGAAGAAGAAGGAGGAGGAGGAGGAGGGAGGAGGAGGAGAAGAAGAAGAAGAAGACAGAAAGAAAGAAAGTAAGGAAGGAGAAGGAGTAAGAGAAGAAGGAGGAAGAGGAGGAGGAAGAGGAGGAGGAGAGGAGGAGGAGGAGGAGGAGGAGGAGGAGGAGAAGAAGAAGAAGAAGAAGAAGAAGAAGAAGAAGAAGAAGAAGAAGAAGAAGACAGACAGACAGAAAGAAAGATAGAAAGAAAGGAAGGAGGGAGAAGGAGTAAGAGAAGAAGGAGGAGGAGGAGGAGGAATAGAAGAAGAAGAAGAGAAGAAGAAGAAGAAGAAGCAGCAGCAGGAGGAGGAGGAACAGGAAACACCAACATACCGTGGATAAGAATGACGGTGTCTGAGGGGTCACCATGGATACTAAGAGACGTTCCCAGGCGGTCGTCCATTAGGTAGCCGTTATGCATCTGCATGCGCAGACGTTCAATGCTGATTCCCTGCAAACAACCGTTTTCCGTTTATTTTTGTTGTTGGTGTCTTTCTTTTTTTTTAATCGTTCCTTGGCTAGAGCTCTGAGGTTTACCAATAGCAAGAGTTTGTATATGTGGCTGGTTTTTGCCCACCATGAAGGTAGCCGCATTCCGACTTCGGGGATGTATGCTGGCTATGTTCGTGTTTCCCTAACCCACCGAACGCTGACGTGAATGACGGGGATCTTTAACGTGCACATTCAATCTTGTGCATGTATGTGTAATATACACGCCAAGGCACTGGCAGGTCTGCACCTGGGAGATGGTGAAAATCCCCCCCCACGGGATTCGAACCCACGACTTCATAGACCCATGGGACTGAAGTTGAACGGGCTTCACCGCTCGGCTACAGCGTCCGTCAAACGAAGGTTCGATTCCACCAGCCACCTTGGTTAATGTACTGGTTGTGCCCGAAACTCCTTCCCCCGCTCCCCCCAAATCCGCTAGAGAGTGAGTGGTGGTCTGGGTGCTAGTCTTTCGGGTGACACGATAAACCGAGGTCCCACGTGCAACACACATTTAGTGCACATAAAAGAACCCACGGCAAAAAGAATGTTGTAAAAAAAAAAAGGAAAAGAAAAGCTGCTCTGATAGGGAAGCAGATACGCATGCTGACAGGAAAAGAAAACGAGAAACAAAACAAAAAAATCATGGGTGGCGCTGCTCTTGTGGCGACGCACGCGCTCTCCTCAGGGCCAGCAGCCCAAATTTTGTGCAGGGAACTCTGCCGTTACTTAAAGTGGTATGCAATACAACACAATGCAATACAACACAATACAATGCAATATAACACAATATAATACAACACAATATAATACAACACAGCGCAACACAACACAACGCAATACAACACAATATAATGCTATGCAACACAATGCGATACAACACAATACAATATAACACAATACAAGACAACGCAATACAATACAACACAATACAGTGCAATACAATACAGTGCAATACAATACAACACAACACAATACAACACAATACAATACAATGCGCAACACTCTACCCACCAGGCTATCCCATCCCATGTACTCACTCGCTACTTTCGTTTGCTTGTTTCGTGAGGGTTTTTTTATCATCATTATTTGATGTTTTTTCTATGTGTTTGTGTGTTGGTTTTTTTCTGATTTTCTGTTTGTTTGGGAGGGGGGATTTGGGAAGAGCTTCTTTTCGTTTTCGGGTGGTTGTTTTTTTTTTCTCTCTCTTTCTTTTCTTTTCTTCCTCTTATTTGTTTGTTTCGTGGGGTTTTTTGTTTTGAATTTTTTGGGGGTTGGCTGTGTCTGTTGTTTATCTGTCTGTTTATTTGGTTGTGGTTGTTGCAGTTGTTGTAGTATTTGATAGTTTAGTTGTTGGGTTTGTTTGTTTGTTTCCTTGTTGTTTGTTTATTTGTTTGTTGTTGGTTTTGTTTTGTTGGTGATTTGCTGTTATTTGTATTCATGATATATTCCTGATAAGGGCGGGGATTGTGTGTAAAAAAAAAGCACACGAATGCTTCATTCATTATCCTTGAAATAAAAGAATTTGACTTCACTTGCTTTGACCTGACCTGACTTGACTTCCCTCATCTGCAGGGCAGGGCATTCATTTTATCTCTCTATTCTTTTATTTCGAGGCTAATGGAATAAACACTCATTAGCTTTTTTTTTTTTTTACATTAGTCCCCTTGTGTAAGCAGTTTTGTAAATTGTGCGCGTACGTGTGTGTGTGTGTGTGCGTGCGTGCGTGCGTGCGTGCGTGCGTGCGCGCGCGTGCGTGCGTGCGTGCGTGTGTGTGTGATGGTTCTCCAATTTAACATCTTTTAAAAAAAATTTTTTTTTATACTATTAGTGATAAGTGCGCGCGCGCGTGTGTGCTTGCGTGCGTGCGTGCGTGTGATGCTAAGAAAAGGCAGCGTGAGCTAGGGTAGGCCTGCCTGGTACTCGGGCTCGTCCATGATGACTCGGATGGCCACCCGTTTGGCGATGACCAGCCACATGCGGTACAGGATGGGCGGGAGCTCCGCGTGCCAGGTCATGCTCAGCGCCTTCTCCATCGCCTTCTCCTCCAGTTTCAGCACCTGCGCACGTCACAGTTGTTCTAAGCATCGTCACTGTGGTCTTTGGGAACTGTTTCTTGTTATTGTTATTGTTGTTGTTGCTGTTCTTACTTCTTTGTATTCCCAATCATCATCGTTTTTCTTATTCTTCTTCGTCGTCTTCTTCTATTTCTTGTTCTTCTCCTGCTTCTTCTTCTTCTAACTTCTTCTGTTTCTTCTGCTGCTTTCTAACTATACTACTACTACTACTACTACTACTACTACTACATACTACTACTACTTACCGCTTCTTCTTCTTCTGCGTCGTCTTCTCACTACTACTACTACTACTACTATACTACTACTACTTACCGCTTCTTCTTTCTGCGTCTTCTTCTCCTTACTGCTGCTGCTGCTGCTGCTGCTGCTGCTGCTCTGCTACTATTTACTTCTTCTTCTTCTCTTCTGTCTTCTTCTACATCTTCTTACTTTTATCCTCCTCCTCCTCCTCCTCCTCCTCCTCCTCCTCCTCCTCTCCTCCTCCTCCTCCTCCTCCTCCTCCTCCTCCTCCTCCTCCTCCTCCTCCTCCTCCTCCTCCTCCTTCTTCTTCTTCTTCTTCTTCTTCTTCTTCTTCTTCTCTCTTCCTCCTCCTCCTCCTCCTCCTCTTCGCCTTCTTCTTCTTCTTCGAACTCTCAAACAGCAACTATTGTTATCTGTCATATGAGCAAAAATGCCTTGCGCTGCCGTTAAGCGCTTGACAAGTCAGGCCCAGCGCATCCGACTGTTGCATGGGAGAGAAAATTAATGTTCTCTTTTAAATTTTCCTAGGGGGGAAAAAGGCATGAGAAAGGACCAAGAAGGCTGAAAACAGACAAGAAGGAGGTGGCAGGAAGAAAAGGAACTAGGCAGAAGCAAAGACAAGGATAGAAAAGAGGGAATTCCTAGCACAGAATTTCTAGAAGGTGCGGATAATAATATTTATACAGGCATCGCCGCGCCACGGGGGACAGTGCAATGCAATACAACAATACAACACAATACCCTACAATACTATGACTCCGCCAAAGTGTATTACCTTCATATGTGTGTGTGTGTGTGTGTGTGTGTGTGTGTGTGTGTGTGTGTGTGTGTGTGTGGTGTGTATGTGAGTGTGTGTGTTTGTGTGTTTGTGTGTGTGTGTGTGTGTGTGTGTGTGTGTGGTGTGTGTGTGTGTGTGTGTGTGTGTGTGTGTGTGTGTCTGTATTTGAAATTTGCTTAAACTTTTTGTGATCGGTGGCATGTGTAAGAATAGGCTGAATGCAAGCGCTTATGGTTTTCTTTTACAAGGTATAGCGCTACAAAGATTCCATATTATAGTACTATCATTACTGATATTACTATCATCATTATCATCATCACCATTATTATCATTATTATATTCATTATTATCTGATCATATTATTATTATTATCACTGTTATTATCATTATTATTGTTATCACCAATACAACAACCCCAACAGACAAGGCACTACACTACACTACACTACACTACTACACCACACCACACCCTACCCCACCACACCCCATCCCACCCCACCCCACTCCATTCCACCCTACCCCACAGCACACCACACCGCACCCGACCATATCCCAGCATTAAGAAAGGAAGGTGGCAGGATGGTTAAGACGTTCGCCTGCCAACAAGTCAACCGTGAGGTTCTGGGTTCGATTCCCAGCCTCGCCCTTTCTTCCCAGTTTGACCCCCCCAAAAATCGAACTGAATGTCAAAGTCCTTCGGATGAGACTAGAAACCGAGGCCCCGTGTGCGAGCGAACGCATGCAGAACATCTTGCGCACGCGTTAAAATCCGGTTCCGCTTTTCGAAAGAGTAGGCCTATGTGTGCCGGTGGGAACAGATGACAACATTTACAAAACTGCATACACACGGGGGACTAGATGTAACAAAAGCACATGAGTGCCTATTCCATTATCCTCGATATAAAAAAAAATTTTAATGTCATCTGAGCGCTTTGATTTGTTGCTTTACAAGATTCAGCGCTATATAAATTCCATACATTATTATTATTATGATTATTATGATTATGATGACTATTATTATTACTATGACGCACGGTGACGGCCGTTTCGCAGCGCACAGTCTTGTGGCGGACAGCCTTGGTCAGGAAGTTGATCTCGCCCACCACGTTGCCCGTGGTCAGGTAGTCCAGCACGCTCACGCTGAAGGCTCCCCGCAGACGCTCCAACTGCAAGAGCCATGTCCATGCACACATGTCATGTGCACGCACACACACATATGCAGGCACGTACACGCGCGCACGCACATGCACGCACTCATGCACACACCCCCATTAAGAGAGAGAGAGAGAGAGAGTTAGAGAGAGAGAGAGAGAGCAGGAGGGGGGTGGGGGTCCAGACAGACAAGCCATAGACAGGCAGACAGACAGGCAGATAGACATACACAGTCAGACAGACAGGCAGAGACAAGCAGACTGGCAGGCAGGCAGACATCAATCACATCTTAAAAGTGCCTTTTTGGTAAACACACACACACACACACACATACACACACACACACTCTCTCACAACACAACACAACACACACCCAACACAACACAACACACAAAACACAACACACTCACAACACACACCCAACACGCCACACCACACACCACAAACACAACACAACACCAACAAACAAACCCTAAACCACTTGAAGCAGCAGAAAGATAAAGAAGATACAACACACGTAAAGGAACCGCTAAGAAGCCACTCACTCCCTCACTCACTTATTCACTCCCTCCCTCACTTATTCACTCCCCCCCCCCCTCACTTATTCACTTCACTCACTCCCTCACTGACGTATTCACACTCCTCCCCCCTCACTTATTCACTTCAATCACTCCCTCCCTCACTTATTCACTCCCTCCCTCCCTCACTTATTCACTTCAATCACTCCCTCCCTCCCTTATTCACTCCCTCCCTCACTTATTCACTTCACTCACTCCCTCCCTCCCTTATTCACTCCCTCCCTCCCTCCCTTATTCACTTCACTCACTCCCTCACTCACTTATTCACTCCCTCCCTCACTTATTCACTCCCTCCCTCACTTATTCACTTCACTCACTCCCTCACTTATTCACTCACTCCCTCCCTCCCTTATCCACTCACTCACTCCCTCATTAAATCACTCCCTCACTTATTCACTCACTCCCTCACTTATTCACTCCCTCTCTCACTTATTCACTCCCTCTCTCACTTATTCACTCACTCCCTCACTCACTTATTCACTCACTCCCTTATTCACTCCCTCCCTCACTCACTCATTCACTCACTCCCTCCCTCACCCTGGCCACCCCCGATCCGATGATGTAGATGTTGAAGTCCTCGCTGTCCTGCTCGGCTACCACGGAGTTGGCCTTGAGGTAGGAGATCTCCATGTTGGCCTGCACACAGCCAGTGGGTAGGTGAGACCGAGACCGAGACTGAGACTCCAGCTGAAGGAGACAGCAGTGGTGTCCGAGACTGAGCCCAGGCCAGAATAACTCTAAAGCTGTGTCAGTTACTGACGGGGACAGGATAGCTCAGTGGTCCGAGCACTCGCTTTCCCCCCAAGCCAAGGTTAATAAGCAGCGTCGAGCGTGGTTACCACTTGGATGGGTGACCGTTTGCGCGCCTTGGCTTCAGTGCAGTCCCCCCCCCCCCCCCCCCCCCCCAGCTGTAAATGGGTACCTGCCCTCTTTAGGGTCATGGAAGGTAAAGCAGCGAGGGAGAGGAGATGGGCGCCACCGCCCTCAATATGCTGGCCCCTGGAGAAGCTGAGGTCTCTGACGCCTCGCTCCCCTACCACTTTCTAGGTGATGGGACACCTGTACCTTTTACAGTTGTTGATGCCAGCCAGCTGCCGAGGCTTACATTCAAATATTCCTTGATGTGCTTCATTTCCCCCTGTGGGGATGCCAGAGGAAGAGGAGGAGGAGGGATGGAGAGAGAGAGAGACAGACAGACACACTGACAGAGACAGAGGCAGACAAAGAGAGAGACAGACAGGTATAGACAGAGAGACAGACAGAGAAAGAGACAGAGAGAGACAGACATAGACAGACAAGAAGAGACAGAAGAGAGAGACAGATAGAGACAGAGGAGAGAGAGAGACAGACAGAGACAAGACAGAGAGAGACAGAGATATAGACAGACAGAGAAAGAGACAGACACTCAGAGTCAGAGAGACAGACAGAGACAGACAGACAGAGACAGAGAGCAATAAAAGACAAGACACAGACACAGAGACTGGGATCAGACAAGGCGCCCAGCCCTACATGCAGACTTAGCACACAGCACAACAGGGGAGAAAGAGAGATGAGCCAAGGTGGGGGTGGGGGTCCAGTCAGGTCAAGTCAAAAACACTT
The DNA here is from genome assembly GCA_028751875.1 of Rapana venosa. Taxonomy (NCBI): domain Eukaryota; kingdom Metazoa; phylum Mollusca; class Gastropoda; order Neogastropoda; family Muricidae; genus Rapana; species Rapana venosa. The sequence continues at coordinate 11,890,044 of CM054149.1, forward strand.
TAATCATCCCATGAAGGGCAATTACAATACTGACAGGCAGATTGATACCTATAATTATCTCACAAGACACAAGAAAAATACATTTCAGATTGTTATAAACATTCCAAGATAGCTTTAAAAAAATTATCACACACACAAACCCAGGTGCGCGCACACACACGCACCGCGTACACACACACCCACACACACCAATGTAGGAATACAACGTTGTAAAAACCATTGATTGGAAAAGACAAACTTATTTTTTTACGCGTGCACGCACGCGCGCACTCACACACGTGCGCACACCCCATATACACACCAATTTGTGAACACAATTTTATAAATACTATTGACTAGAAAACACACACACACACCAATATATGAACACAGTTTTATCACACATACACACACAGGTGCACCCGCGCATCATAATGACCATTGTCTAGTAAAGACATAAACTTACACACACACACACACACACACACACACACACACACACACACACTTATTTAGAAATCATTCTTGAAAGCCAAAAGCAAGATACAGGAGTACTTATTTTCATTACCACACACACACACGCACTTGACAATCAGTGGGGTATATCAGAGAATGTAATCTGGGGGAGGGATAGGCAGCCTGGCCAGCAACCGACCTTGAGGAAGTGGAAGAGCTTCTCATCGCCCTGCACCCAGCCGATGTTCCTCAGAATGCTGTCCTGAGAGTCGTCCTCCACCAGGGGAGGGTAGTTCAGCAGCCGCTTCATCCTCTCCTCCAGGTCCTGCACCCAACACACGCCCGTCTTTCATCTATGTTTTATTCTATTTTATTTTATTTCTAGAGGGGCGCTACCCGCTCAGTGGTCAGAGCACTCGCTTTCCACATGCTAAGGGTTAAGCAGCCTTGAGCGCGGTTACCGAGTGGATGGGTGACCGTTTGCACGCCTTGGCTTCAGTACAGTCCCCCCCCCCCCCCCCACCCCAGTTCATCCAGCTGTAAATGGGTACCTGCTCTCTTTTAGGGGGTCAGGGAAGGTAAAGCGGCGAGGGAGAGGAGATGGGCGCCGCCCTCAATATGCTGGCAGACCCTGGAGAAGCTGAGGTCTCTGATGCCTCGTTCCCCAACGACCACATAGGTTATGTGAACACTTTTTACCCTTTTTAAACTTCATTTTATTTTATTCTTTTATTTCGAGGATAACGGAATAAGCACTCATGTGGGTTGTTGTTGTTTTTTAACTTCCGTCCCCGTGTGAATGCAGTTTTTTGCCAATGTTCTCATCCGTTCCCACCGGCACACAAATGGCCTACTCTTCCGAAAAGCGTAACAGGTTTTAACGTGTGCGCAAGATGTTCTGCACGCGTGCGTGCTTTCGCACAAGGGACCTCGGTTTGTAGTCTCCTCCGGATTTTGGTGGAGAGTGGAGTTGGCACTGATGTTAACTCCACGGGGGAAAAAACATCCCCTTGAACGGGACTTGAACCCGGGTCAGCAGATCACGAGCGCACTTCAAAGCGATCTAACCACCTTCCACCAACCAACCAACCAACCAATCCAATCTTCTTGTTAATAGCCCCGTCGACCACAGAGGCCAAATCGGGCTGTCCACCTTGTCATTTAGAAAACAAAATCTCAGATTTAAACTATGCAACTATATAGATTAAAACAGGGTATAAAAACCAAGTCTACTCTCGTCCCTTGTATCAAACGCCCTGACCAACCAACCCTAAGGGTCAACCCACCCAGGCCGGGCACCGCGTTGTGGGGAGAAAAGCACATCAGCCACACACAACATGCAATACTTTGGACCTTGGTGAGGAGGCCGGCGTCAGTGTCCTGGATGGCCCCCTCCTCCTTGAGCTGCTTGACCGTGTCGTGCTGGGCGTTCAGCACGATGCGCATGGCCTGCCGGGTCTTCACCGACAGGGCGATGGTCGGGTTCTCCAGGGCCAGGATGCCTGGGAGGGCGCCACACACAGGACAAGACAAGACAAGACAAGACAAGACAATACAAGACAAAGCAAAGCAAGTTCAGTTTGTTCTCCCAAAGCATAGATGCCTGGGAGGGTGCCATACACAAGACAAGACAAAGCAAAGCAAGGCAAGTCCAGTTGTTCTCCCAAAGCACAGATGCCTGGGAGGGTGCCATACATAAGACAAGACAAGACAAAGCAAGGCAAGTTCAGTTTGTTCTCCCAAAGCATAGATACACACGCGGGTGTACCACAAAAGACAAAACAAGTTCAGTTGTTTGCCAGGGCTAAGATGCCTGGGAGGGTGCCCACACACAAGACAAGACAAGACAAGACAAGACAAAGCAAAGCAAGTTCAGTTTGTTCTCCCAAAGCATAGATGCACACGCGGGTGTACAATACAAGACAAAAAAACCAAGTCCAGTTGTTTGCCAGGGCTAAGATGCCTGGGAGGGTGCCACACACAGGACAAGACAAGACAAGACAAGACAAGACAAGACAAGACAAAGCAAAGCAAAGCAAGTTCAGTTTGTCCTCCCAAAGCATAGATGCACACGCGGGTGTACAATACAAGACAAAACAAGTCCAGTTGTTCTCCCAAAGCACAGATGCCTGGGAGGGTGTCATACATAAGACAAGACAAGACAAAGCATGCAAAGCAAGTTCAGTTTGGCATCCCAAAGCATAGATGCACACACGGGTGTGCAATACAAGACAAAACAAGTCCAGTTGTTTGCCAGGGCCAAGATACCTGGGAGGGTGCCACACACAAGACAAGACAAGACAAGACAAAGCAAAGCAAGTCCAGTTGTTCTCCCAAAGCATAGATGCACACACAGGTGTACCACACAAGACAAAACAAGGCCAGTATGTTCTCCCAAAGTATAGATGCACACACGGGTGTACAATACAAGACAAAACAAGTCCAGTTGTTCTCCCAAAGCACAGATGCCAGGGAGGGTGCCACACAAGACACGACAAGACAAGACAAGACAAAGCAAAGCAAAGCAAGTTTAGTTTGTACTCCTAAAGCATAGATGTACATTTGGTGTACACTACAAGACAAAACAAGTCCAGTTGTTTTCCAGGGCCAAAATACCTGGGAGGGTGCCCACACACAAGACAAGACAAGACAAGACAAAGCAAAGCAAGTCCAGTTCTCCCAAAGCATAGATGCACACGCGGGTGTACCACACAAGACAAAACAAGTCCAATAATTTGTCCTCCAGAGCCCAGATACACACGGCGGGTGTATTATACAAGACAAGGCCGGTTGTTTGCCAAAGCATAGATGCACACACGGGTGTACCACACAAGACAAAACAAGGCCGGTCGTTCTCCAGGGCTAAGATGCCAGTGAGGGTGCCGCACAAGACAAAACAAGTCCAATAATCTGTTCTCTAGAGCCAAGATGCACACAGGTGTCGTCTACAAGATAGAAACAAATCCAGGTGTTTGCCAAATCATAGATGCTCACAAAGCAAAAGCAGTCTAGCTGGTCTCCACAGCACAGAGACACACGGGTGTACCACGCAAGGCAAAGCATGTCCAATAATGTGTTCTCTACAGCCCAGGTGAATACGCAAGACAAAACAAGGCCGGTTATTCGCCAAAGCGGGTGTACCCCACGAGGTGTACCACACAAGACAAACATGTCCAATAATGACCCAGAGGCACACAGGTGTACCACACAAGACAAACATGTCCAATAATGACCCAGAGGTACACAGGTGTACCACACAAGACAAACATGTCCAATAATGACCCAGAGGCACACACAGGTGTACTATACAAGACACAGCATGTCCAATAATGACCCAGAGGCACACACAGGTGTACCATACAAGACACAGCATGTCTAATAATGACCCAGAGGCACACAGGTGTACCATACAAGACAAAGCATGTCCAATAATGACCCAGAGGTACACAGGTGTACCACACAAGACAAAGCATGTCTAATAATGACCCAGAGGCACACACGGGTGTACCGTACAAGACAAAACTAGTCCAGTTGTTCTCCAGGGCTGAGATGCAGGTTAAGAGTGTCAGTCAAACAGAACAAGTACAACCGTTCTTCACGGCGTCTACAACTGTGAGTGTGCTGCACAAAGCAAAACCAAGTTCCAACCTTCTCATCAAGAGCTCAGGTATGGAGTACCACACAAGACAAACTCAACTCAACTGGCCCCACTGCTGCTATCCTAGGGAGGAGCTCAACGCAATGCC
>CM054149.1:11899224-11901724 GCA_028751875.1 Rapana venosa
TCTCCTGTTTTCATCTCGTAACTATACTGTCCCTGCACTTCGACAACTGGAATCTCATCACACTGCCAAAGTGTGTGTGTGTGTGTGTGACGTGTGTGTGTGTGTGTGTGTGTGTGTGTGTGTGTGTGTGTGTGTGTGTGTGTGTGTGTGTGTGTGTGACGTGTGTGCGTGCGTGACTGTGTGTGTGTGACGTGTGTGTGTGTTGTGTGTGTGTGTGTGACGTGCGTGTGTGTGTGTGTGTGTGTGTGTGTGTGTGTGTGTGTGTGTGTGTGTGTGTGTGTGTGTGTGTGTGTGTGTGTGTGGCGTGTGTGTGTATGTGTGTATGTGTGTGACGTGTGTGTGTGTGTATGTGTGTGCGCGCGTGTGTGATCAACTTCCACTGGTTCCCCCCAAGGCACTGCTCTGTCCCCCATCCTTTTCACCCTTTACACTAATGACTGCACTGGCTCTGATCTTATACCGTTAGTCAAATATTGTGATGACTCTGCTCTGGAAGATCTGTCTAATTCTCATGTCATGTATTTTAAACAAGTTGAGGAGTTCTCCTCCTGGTGCAAACAGAACTGTCTCGACCTTAACTTTAAAAAAACTAAAGAGATGGTTATTGATTTTCACAAAAATCAACACCCTATACCAAATCTTTACAGTGATGATGTAATGCTAGAACGTGTACATCAATACAAATACCTAGGTACTGTTATAGATGATAAGCTAAACTTTAATGCTAATACAGATCTTGTAAATAGAAAATGCCATTCTCGAATATTTTCCTTCAAAAACTCCGGAGTCTTAAAGTGAATGTTAAAGTTTTACAGAATTTCTACCGATGCTTTATCCAGTCTGTCCTTTCCTTCTCCTTAATTTGTTGGTACAGGGCCCTGACTGTCAAAAACAAAAACGTGGTCAACAAAATTGTAACCTGATGTGGCAAAATTGTGGGCTGTGAGCAAATGAAACTGAAGGACCTGTATGAATGCCGTGTGAGAGACAAGAGTGAAACAGATTGTAAGTGATAGTACTCATGTGCTAGCAGAATATTTTGAACTCCTGCCTTCTCAAAAGCGCTACAGAGTACCCAAATCTAGAACCATGCGATATAAAAATAGTTTTATTCCCAACTCAATTTTGCTGCTTGATAAGTACAGGACAATAAATTTGAACTGGACTAAAGAGTACGTGAAGAGAGAGAGAGAGAGAGAGAGGAGAGAGAGAGAGAGAGAGAGAGAGAGAGAGAGAGAGACAGAGAGACAGACAGACAGACAGACAGAGAGGGGGGAGGAAGCGAGAGGGGAGAAACAGAGAGACAGGGAGAGATACAGAGCTCAGCTAGAAAAAGGTATGAGATATTTTGAAGCATAGGAAGGCTACCTTTTATTAGTTTGAACTGTGTTCAATATTTTAATAGAATAGAGTATAAATTTCATTTATATTTGTCTTATTATACATGTTATACCAATTTGATTTATGTCATAAAAATACGTGCGCGTGTTATTATTTTAGACTGTGTCCACTGTCTTAATAGAACAGAGAATTAATTTCATTGATATTTGTCTTATCTATCTATCTATCTATCTATCTATCTGTCCCGTAGTCTGACGACCGTGGGGGCACCCTCAAAGACTCAACAACCAGTTTCCTCCATTCCTCTCTCTGTTCTGCCTTTCTCAGGGTTTTGTTGAGTTCTAGGCCTGTCCATTCGCTGATGTTATCCTCCCAGCTCTTCCTTGGTCTGCCTCTTCTTCTTCCTCCTTGGACAGTGCCTTGTAAAATTGTCTTTGGATCTTGTGACATGCCCATACCATTTAAGTTTACGTTTTTTCACGATCGTTAGAAGGTTCTCATAGGGTCCAATGGTTTGCTGGATTCTGTTATGCACGCTTTCGTTGCTTATGTGGTCTTTGTAGGAGATACCAAGGAGTCTCCGAAAGGATCTCATCTCCACCGCCTGTACTCTTCTCTCCAAATCTGCAGTCAGGGTCCATGATTCACAGGCATACAGAAATATGGATATGACAAGGGAGCGCATTAGTCTGATCTTGGAGATAAGTGAGATATTTTTATCTCTCCAGATGGTGTTTAGTTTTGACAGTGCTGTTATTGTCTGTGCAGTCCTGCATACTACTTCTGGCTTGGATCCCTGGTCTGATACAATGGCTCCCAGGTACTTGAAGCTTTGAACTGTTTCCAGCTTCTTCTGGTCATTAACCCTGATATCAGTGCTAATGCCCTTGGTGTTATTAGTCATCAGTTTGGTCTTCTCTGCACTGATTTCCATGCCGTATGTTTTGGAGGCCTTATTCAGGTGTTCTGTTAGGCTGGCAAGCTCTTTTTCTGATCCTGCTATTCCATCAATGTCATCTGCGAAGCAGAGGTTCGTGATCGTTCTGCCACCAATGCTGACTGATCCTTTATGATGTTCCAGTGCATCAGCCATGATTCTCTCAAGGAAGATGTTGAAAAGAGTGGGTGAGAGTAGACAGCCCTGCCTTACTCCAACTGT
>CM054149.1:11904224-11911724 GCA_028751875.1 Rapana venosa
CCACAACCAACCCCCACCCACCACAACCACCCCAACCCTCCACACACCCCCCAACCCCTCCACCCTCAACACCCCCCCTCCACCCCACCCCACCTACCCCACCCCAACCCCCCTACCCCACCACACCCCCCACCCCCTCAACACCCCCCCTCCATCCCACCCCAACCCCCCTACCCCACCCCACCCCCTCCACCCCCCCCTCCACCCCACCCCACCCAACCCCCCTACCCCACCCCCACCCCCCCAACCCCTCCACCCTCAACACCCCCCCCCCTCCACCCCACCCCCCCTACCCCACCCCACCCCCACCCCCCCTACCCCACCCCAACCCCCCACCCACCAACCCCCTCCACCCTCAACAACCCCCCCTCCCATCCCTCCACAACCCCCACCCCCCCTCCACCCCACCCCCCACCCACCAACCCCATCCCCCCACCACCAACCCCCCTCCACCCCACCCCAAACCCCACCCCCCTCAACAATCCCCCTCCACCCCACCCCCAACCCCCCTACCCCACCCACCACACCCCCCAACCCCCTCCACAACCCCCCCTCCACACCACCCCACCCCACAACACCCCTACCCCACCCCACCACAACCCCACCCCCCTAACACCACCCCCCCCCTCCAACCCCCCCCCACCACCACCCCCACCCCACCTCACCCCACCCCACCCCACCCCCACCAACCCCCCCCTCCCCCACCCCTCAACCCTCCTCACCTCCCCTAGAGCGATGATGCCGTACATGCCCACCACGATGCAGTTCCAGATGTAGACGCCGTCGCTGACGGCGTTGTGCAGGCGCTGGCCCGAGAAGACGTTGCCCTCCAGCACGGCGGCCAGCACGATGCCCAGCGTGTCCAGGAAGTGGAAGCCGTAGCTCAGCACCACCTGCAGCACCTGCTGCTGCAGGTACACGCAGCCCCGGACCCCTTCCTTCTGGTGCTGCAGCATCCGCAGCTTCAGCTTCACTTGCCGTTTCTGCCGTGTCGTGTGTGTGTTTGTGGGAGTGAGCGGCGGGGCGGTGAAGCGGCGGGGCGGTGAGGCGGTGAGGCGGCGGGGCGGTGAGGCGGCGGGGCGGCGAGGCGGCGGGGGGTGGGGTGGGGATGGGGGTGGAGGAGTAGTAAGTAGTAGAAGTGGTGAGTGGTTTGGATGGGGCTGGTGTGGTGTGGGGTGGGGTGGATGGTTGTTGCTGGGGGGGGGGGGTGTTTGGTAGTGTTGGATTTTGTTTCTTTTTTCTTTTTGGGGGAGGTGGTGGTGGTGGTGGTGGGGAATAAGTGTGTGTGTGTGTGTGGTGGCAGGTGGGGGTGGAGGAGTAGTAAGTAGTAGAAGTGGTGAGTGGTTTGGATGGGGCTGGTGTGGTGTGGGGTGGGGTGGGGTGGATGGTTGTTGGTGGGGGGGTGTTTTGGTAGGTGTTGGATTTTGTTTCTTTTTTTGTTGTTGTTTTGAGGTGGTGGTGGTGGTGGTGGTGGGGAATAAGTGTGGTGTGTGTGTGGTGTGTGTGTGCGTGTGTGTATGTGTGTGTGTGTGTGTGTGTATGTGTGTGTGTGGTGTGTGTGTGTGTGTGTGTGTGTGTGTGTGTGTGTGTGTGTGTGTGTGTGTGTGTGTGTGTGTGCGTGTGTGTGTGTGTGTGTGGAGTTGAAGTCGTGTGACAACGTTAGATTCCAAACAAATAACTGAATAAACCTAGCTTACTAACACAAATGGTGACTTCAAAAGACACACACTTCAAGTTGTTGGGGGAAAAACTGCAGGTTTCCATCTTTGTCCTTTTTTCAAGACGAAGTACGAGTCGCTTGTCTTTTATTCATTTTGTTAAAATTTATTTTGATATGCTCTCTCTCTCTTTCTCTCACGCGCGCGCGCGCGCGCGCACACACACACACACACACTCACACAAACACACACGCGCGCGGGATGGGGACGGGTTAGCCTGGTGGTCAGAGTGATGCGCTCGTGATCTGCTGACCCGGGTTCGATTCTCGTCCAAGAGGATTTTTCCTCTAGAGTTAACATCAGTGCCGACTCCACTCTCCCCAAAAGTACTTCGAATGAGACTATAAACCGAGGTCCCGTGTGCGAACGCACGCAGAACATCTTGCCCACACGTTAAAACCAGTTCCGCTTTTCGGAGGAGTAGGCCATTGTGTGCCGGAGGGAACGGATGACAAAATTTACCAAACTGCATACATACGAGGACTGGATGGGGAAAAAAGCACATGAGTGCTTATTCCATTATCCTCGAAATAAAAGAATGAATAAATAAATACACACACATGGATACTAATTCCACTCCCTTGAAAGTCCGAACGAGACAGAAAAACCAAGGTTCCGTGAACAAAGACCTGCCGAACATCTTGTGTAGTTGTGCACGAACATTTGACAAAGTAGCAGAGAAAAATATAGAGAGAAGCTGTGGAAATGTGGACCCAGAGAAAGACGGCAACAACAAGCAGTTGGAAAGACAAAACACCAAACGAGAGCAGGTCGTCAGTTCACAAGGAGTCCAAAAGGTAGGTAAAGGTAAAGGAGTTCCCCAAACCTATGAGGTCGTTGGGAAGCGAGGCATCAGAGACCTCTGCTTCCAGGGGCCAGTATATTAAGGGCGGCGCCCATCTCCTCTCCCTCGCTGCTTTACCTTCCCTGACCCTAAAAAGGGAAGGTACCTATTCACAGCTGGGTGAACAGGGGGACTGTACTGAAAGCCAAGGCGCGCACACGGTCACCCATCCCCTTGGTAACCCGCCACGCTCAATGCTGCTGAACCTTAAGCTTGGGGAGTGCGAGTGCTCTGACCGCTGAGCTGTCCAAAATCCTTTACCTCTCATATTTTTGGATTTGTCAACGAGACACGACTGTCTTCTTAAACCAGTGCAGACAGGGAGCAGAAGAGGGAAAGAGAGGTAGAAAGAGGAAGACCAAGACGTCAATGGACAGATGATGTCAAAGACAGTAGGCTGACTGAGTGTAGGTGACTGGCCCAAGATTAGGAAATCATCCATGGGAAATCAACCCCAGTCTTGTATACATAGGTAAGGTAAAAAAAATAAAGGTAAAGGAGTCCCATAACCTATAAGGTCGTAGGAGCGAGGCGTCAGAGACCTCACTTCTCTAGGGCCAGCATATTGAGGGCGGCGCCCATCTCCTCTCCCTCGCTGCTGTACCTTCCCTGACCCTAAAGAGGGCAGGTACCCATTTACAGCTGGGTGAACTTGGGGAACTGTACTGAAGCCAAGGCGCGCAAACGGTCACCCATCCAACTGGTAACCACGCTCGACGCTGCTTAACTTGGCTGGGGGAAAGCGAGTGCTCCGACCACTGAGCTATCCCGTCCCCGTATACATAGGACGGCAGCTAATTCACACCATGAACTTACTGCAACAGACAAGTGCTCGGCACTGAGACTCACCAGGGATTTCAAGTGGGGTCTGACCTGGCATGCCTCTTTGACTTTTCTCACGTCAAGGTAGCTGTCCACATAGAAAAAACACAGAAAGCATAAAGAAGGCGAATAGAAGAATAGAGTGGAAAAGAACGAACAGACTAGAGCAAACCTGTGAAATAACGGAAGACAGGACATACCTAGCTTAAAATTGTCGTTCCTACTTAGAACAAAACTATGGTCGTGTACAGTTTGCTAACAAACACAAATGACAAAACAAGCCAAAGAAAATACTGTAAAAGAAAAGTAAAAATTAATAAACCAATAGAAAAAAGACAAGCAGAAAATGTCGATAATATTTCTGTCTGTCTGTCTGTCTCTCTGGTATTGTATTTATTTATTTATTTATTCTTTTATATCGAGGATAATGGAATAAGCACTCATGTGCTTTTTTACATACAGTCCCCGTGTGTATGTGGTTTTGTAAATTCTGCCATCTGTTTCCACCGGCACACAATGGCCTACTCTTCCGAAAAGCGGAACAGGATTTAACGTGTGTGCAAGATGTTCTGCATGCGTTCGCACCGGAGTTCGTTTATAGTTCTCATCGAAGAGCATATACGGTATGCTATGGTATGGTAGGGTAAGGATAAGGTGGGTGGTTAGAACAGGGCAAGGGTAGGTTGTAGGTTTGTTAGGTATGGAAGGGATAGTATGGTAGGTATGGTATGTGGTAGGAAGGTAGGGTAGGTAGGGAAGGGTCAGGTATAGTAGGTAGAAGGGTAGTAGGTAGTCAGGTATAAAGGGTAGGGTATGGTAGTATGGTATGTTAGGTAGGGAAGGGTAGGTAGGTAGGAAGGTAGGTATAGAGGGTAGGGTAGGGAAGGGTAGGGTAGGTAGGGAAGGGTCAGGTATAGAAGGGTAGGGTATGGTAGGTATGGTAGTATTAGGTAGGGAAGGGTAGGGTAGGTAGGGAAGGGTCAGGTATAGAAGGTAGGGTAGGAAGGGTAGGGTAGGTAGAAGGGTCAGGTATAGAAGGGTAGGGTATGGTAGGTATGGTATGTTGTGGGTAGGGAAGGGTCGTAAGAGGTAGGTAGGGAAGGGTCAGGTATAGAAGGGTAGGGTATGGTAGGTATGGTATGTTTGGTAGGGAAGGGTAGGATAGGTAGGGAAGTCAGGTAGGGAAGGGTAGGGTAGGGTATGGTAGGGTATATTAGGGTAGGGCAGGATATGGTATACTTTGGTAGGGTATGCTAGGTTAGGTATGGTGGGGTATGGTACGGTGCTGTACTTCACGGTACTGTTCTGTGCTGTGTTGTTTATGTATTGCATTGTATACCACATTCAGTCATGGCAGAATTTGTTCGATTTCACATTTTACGTCTCTTTACAAAATGTGATATTAAACACATTTTAAAAATGTGAAAGTAGGGGGGGGGGGTTGAGTTCTGGGAATCAATGGATTAAATCTACACAGAACAGTGAAGAAAATGTAAATACAAACAACAGCTTGAGTGGGCAGAATTTGTGGGTGTATGTGTTTTTATTTTTATTTAAATTCTTTTATATCGAGGATATAGGAATAAGCACTTATGTGCTTTTTTTTACATCCAGTCCCCGTGGGTATGCGGATTTGTGAATTCTGTCATTGTTCCCACCGGCACAAAATGGCCTACTCTTACGAAAGCGGAACAGGATTTAACGTGTGTGTGTGTGTGTATTTTATTTATCTATTTATTCTTTTATATCGAGGATAATGGAATAAGCACTCATGTGCTTTTTTACATCCAGTCCCCGTGTGTATGCGGTCTTGTAAATCTTGTCATCTGTTTCCACCGGCACACAATGGCCTACTCTTCCGAAAAGCGGAATAGGATTTAACGTATGCGCAAGATGTTCTGCATGCGTTCGAACACGGGGCCTCGGTTTATAGTGTCATCCGAAATAGTGAGAGAGAGAGAGAGAGAGAGAGAGAGAGAGAGAGAGAGAGAGAGAGAGAGAGAGAGAGAGAGAGAGAGAGAGAGAGAGAGAGAGAGAGTGAGAAGAGAGAGTGAGTGAGTGAGTGAGTGAGTGTGTGAGTGGTGTGTGTGTGTGTGTGAGTGTGTGTGTGTGTGTGAGTCTGTGTGTGTGTCTGTCTGTGTGGTGTGTGTGTGTGTGTGTGTGTGTGTGTGTGTGTGTGTGTGTGTGTGTGTGTGTGTGTCTGTGTGTGTGTGTGTAACAGACACAGAGAGAGAAAGAGATTCGGGCTACTATGCGCTACAGTACTCCAGCGAAACTCTCTGCATTATCCACCATAACCCCCCCCCCCCTCCTCCTTCCCCCCTCCCCCCCCCCCCCCCCCCCCTGTCCCCCAATGTCTCACCGGCCCTTGTGGTCAGCCGCAGAGTCGGCCCACTCAATGAGCTGGTGCAGGGCCTCCTTGGACATCAGGCCGCGGTCAAAGTGCTCCCAGTACACTTTCTGCACACCGACACACACTGCTGCTCACAACAGCGCACGCTCCAGTCACGACGGACACGGGTTTTGTTGTCCCCCAGGGGGGGTGGCGCAAAAAACCACAACAACAACTTCGGTTCAAAACCCGTTCCGCTTTTCGGAAGAGTAGGCCATTAGTGTGCCGGTGGGGACGGGTGAGAAAAGTTGACACAACTGCATACACACGGGGACTGGATGTGAAAACAAAATGTACATGAGTGCTTATTCCATTATCCTCAAAATAATAATTTTTTTTTAATAGAGGTGACGTGCACGTGTGAGGGGAGGAATTTTTTCTTCCCCCTGAGACTAGGAGATATTTTTGCCCTCTCTCACTCACTCATCCCTTGGTCGGGACGACCGTTGGGGTACCCGCACGGACGCTGCAAGTGGACCGCCACATGGTTCTGTCCTGGGCTGCTTTCAGGAGGTTTGGTACAGTGAGGCCGGTCCACTCCTTGATGTTGGATATCCAGCTTTTGCGTGGTCGTCCCTGCCTCCTTGCTCCTTCCACCATTCCCTGCAGGACTGTCTTTGACAGGCTGTTATGCCTTGTTGTGTGGCCAAACCACTTCAGTTTCCTCCATTTGACTGTATCTAGCAATGGTTCTTGTTTGCCAGCCAGTGCCTCGATCTGCTGCCAGACGTAGTCGTTGGTTTTACGGTCTCTGTAGGTGATGTTCAGGATCCGCCTGAGGCACTTCATCTCAAAGGCTTGGATGCGACGTTCTAAATCGGCAGTGAGTGTCCATGCTTCACAGCTGTACAAGGCAATGGATGTGACGAGTGCCTTGTAGAGTCTGACCTTAGTGTGGGTTCTGATGTTGTGGTTTCTCCACACTTTCGCCAGCTTAGTCATGGAGGAGAGTGCCACAGCAAGTCTGATCTTTTGCCTAAGAGTTCAAACTAGCTCCATCCACCAAGTCGGAATGCGGCTACCTTTATGGTGAGCAGCCCCCCACCCCCACCCCTCAAACAAAAAACCGGTCACATACGCAAAATCTCACCTCGGAGCTGTATCCAATCCAATCCAATCCTGTTGTTTACAGCCCCGCCGACCACAGAGGCCATATCAGGGCTGTCACCTCGTAAAATTTTATATCTCAGATTAAAACTGTGCAACTGTATACAGATTAACAACAACAACAACAAAAATTAGCCGCATCTCCACTCTCCTACAAGTCCGAGGTATCGTGTGTGAACACATGCAGAACATCTTGGGAACACATAAATTAAAAGCCTATCCAAAACTTGCTCTGAGGAGATCCAGGATTGGTTTCGATGTCGCCAAACCAAACTCCCCCAGAGGTACATGAGAATCCCCACCGTCTCTTCTGTTTATCAGTAACACCGTTTTGACTACTTGTTGCCGTGGGTTCTTTTCACCTGCGTTAAATGCGTGTTGCAACTCGGGACCTCGGGTCATCATCTCATCCGAAAGATTAGCACACGTACGTTTCTTACAGAGATGCCCGTGGTTCTTAAGTGTGTCAAACAGGCCTGGGACTTGTCCCGTTCTACCAGAACAAGCTAAACGTTTGCAGAGCAGCTTCACATTTGACTTTACCTAATCTGATGATGAATGACACATTCAAACCCCCTCCCCTCCCACTCCCCTCCCTCAGAGGGAGAGAGGGAGAG
>CM054149.1:11914224-11944224 GCA_028751875.1 Rapana venosa
AGACATAGATAGATAGACAGACAGACATAGATAGATAGATAGACAGACAGATATAGATAGATAGACAGACAGACATAGATAGATAGATAGATAGACAGACAGATAGACAGACAGACAGACATAGATAGATAGATAAGATAGATAGACAGACAGATATAGATAGATAGATAGACAGACAGACATAGATAGATAGATAGACAGACAGACAGACAGATATAGATAGATAGATAGATACATAGATAGATGGATGGATGGATGGATGGATGGATGGATGGATGGATGGATGGATAGATAGATAGATAGAGACAGACAGACAGACAGACATAGATAGATAGATGCAGAAGGTCAAATATACAAGTTTAAAATCTCGTCATTCATAGCGTTAGGTGGGTTACGGAAACACGTATACACCCAGCATACATCCCCGAAGTCGGAGTGCGGCTACCTTCACGATGGGCAAAAAAACGGTCGCATACACAAAACCTCACCAATGGTGAACCTCGGAGCCTAGCGGAGGAACGACAAAATAAATAAACTATGTCCTGGTTTACCTGTCACTTTTCAGCGAGTTGATCGTCTGACTGCGTGTCACCTTTAAGCGTCGCAAGGCAGTGGACAGGACATCTGATGAAACTTCGGTATGGAGCGAAGCCCTGTAGAACACCAGTTATACGATTCGGTTTCAAACGGATGGTTATTCAGAAAAGAAGAAATACATTGTACACAAATCCATTTGGAGCAGCAACAAGCTGATAAAAGCTAACAGTGTGCTCCACCGTCAAACAAAATGAAATGTGCTATTTGACAGCTGATGGAAATCATTGTCACAACAATCAATCCTTTCGAAACAGGCTACATTTATAAATTAAAGACATCATTTTTAAACCTGCTGCCTTTAAACCTATGAAAACTTTGAAACCTATTGTTTGCATATTAATCCTACATATTTGACGTCGAAAGAAAAAAAGGAAAAAAGGAGACTAAGTCAGTAAAAGAGAAAGGAATTCTTCTTCGTCGACGCTCGGACAGCAACTATTGTTGTCTGTTATACGAGTAAAATGCGTCACGCTGCCGTAAGCGCCTGACAAGCCAGATCCAGCGCATCCGACTTCTGCATAAGAGAGAACTGTTACTTTTTTCTGGATTTAAAAAAAGGCAGGAGAATGGACCAAGAAGGCAGAAAATAGACAAGAAGGAGATGACAGGAAGAAAAGGAATAAGGCATAAACAGAGAGTGATAGAAAAGAGGACATTAATTTTCTAGCACAAAATTTCCAGAAGGTGGGGGTGCTGTTTATACTGACAGGTCCCCGGCATCCCCACGGGGGAAGAAAAAACAAAAGGTAAAGTCGAGAAACACGGAAAAAGAGTCAGCTTGTCACAGGCATCATGACTTCTTCAGATAGTAATACAGAGTATAGTATCATATAGTGAAAATATCCCTTTACCTACATTAAGTCACCTCCAATAGACCCTAATTTGCAAGGAGTAAGAGACCAGCAAACATTCACCAGTCACTATTTGTAAAGGGAAAATGCACAGCAAACACACAAACAAAACCAAGCTAATAAGTTCAACAAGAATAACGTCATACACTGTACTCAGTTAAAACATGATTACACTCTATAACTATTCATGTGGGTACTGTCTTTATCTCTTTCAAGCCCCTTGCATCATACGGAAAGGTTTTCTCCGCGACGAGTGGAGGAAGCTGGTTGCAAAATTTCAATCATGCCCCAACGGTCTACCAGACTTCTGGATAATGTGGGTGGTTGAGTGAGAGCATGATAGCCTTCACTCATATGCTTGTTTACATTCAGTCCCCATGTGTATGCAGTTTTGTTAATTTTGTCATTCGTTCCCACCGGCACACAATGGCCTACTCTTCCGAAAAGCGTTCTACGGGATAGGTGAGCGGTTGAGTGAGAGCATCATTCTCAATCATTCCCCCGTGAGGATGCCGGGGGGGCTGTCAGCATAAATAGCATCCCCATCTGGAAATTCTGTGATAGGAACTCCCTCTTTTCTATCCCTCTCTTTGTTTCTGCCTTGTTCCTTTTCTTCCTGTCACCTCCTTCTCGTCTATTTTCTGCTTTCTTGGTCCATTCCCCTGCCTCTTTTTCCAGATAGACTTAAAAATAACAATTCTCTCCCATGCCAAAGTCGGATGTGCTGGGCTTGACTTGTCAGGCGCTTAACGGCAGCCCAACGCATCTTCGCTCACATGACAGACCACAATAGTTGCTGTCTGAGCGTTCGACAAAGAAGATTCTCAATCATTGAAGACAATTGTCTTTGACGGAGCTGGAGTACGGCTGCCTATAATATAGTGAGGTATTTATGAATTGCCACACGCATACTCTTCTCATTCAGGTTGTACTTCACTTTCACCATCACCTATCCCGAAGGCTAGTAGACCGTTGGGGCACCACTGAAGATTTTGCAACCAGCTTCCTCCACCCCTCGCGGTTTCCAGCTTTCCGTAGCAAGCATGTGTACTTACGGTCGCCCCCCCCCACACACACACACACAAAGGGGCAGGATAGCCTGGTGATCAGAGTGATGTACATTGCGCTCGTGGTCTGCTGACTCGGGTTCGAACCGGTTCAAGGGGATGTTTTCCCCTGGAGTTAACATCAGTGCCGATTCCACTCTCCCCAAAAGTCCTTCGGGTGAGACTATAAACCGAGGCCCCGTGTGCGAACACACGCAGAACATCTTGCGCACACGTTAAACCCTGTTCCGCTTTTCGGAAGAGTAGGCCATTGTGTGCCGATAGGAACGGATGACAAAATTTACAGAACTGCATACACACGGGGACTGGAGTTTAAAAAAATGCACACGAGTCCTTATTTCATTATTCTCGAAATAAAAGATTAGATTTAAAAAAAACACCCAAAAAAACCCCCCAAACATACGTGAACATGTTAAAACCCTGTCTTCCTCTTTCTTAATTCTTTTATTTTGAGGGTGATTGTTTTTTTTACAACCCACTCGTGTGCCTTTTTTAAACATTCAGTCTACATGTCCATGCGGTTTTGTAAATGTTGTCATACGTTACCACCGGCACACAGTTTTGAAAGAGCAGACCATCACGTTCCAGTAGGAACGGATGACAATTTTTTTTTAAAAAACTATAAACACTGCTGCTGTGTTTAAAACCATCTCAGAAGTCGGAATGCGGCTGCCTTAACGGAAGGAAAGCGGTCGGATACACACAAATCTTACTGCTAGTGAACCCTGAAGCTTTAGCCCAAAATAAAAACGACCAGAACAGCAAAAATACAAGCCCCATTCCCTCCCCCCCCAAAAAAAAAAAAAAAAAGAAAAAAAAGATAACAACCCAATCAAAAGCTCATGTACCTTTACCACCATGTCATGAATCACACACGCCACTGATGGACGCCATAGCCGAGTGGTTAAGACCGTTTAACTTCCATCCCATGGGTCCATGAAGTCGTAGGTTCGAATCTCGGCGGCGGTCTGATGAATTAAAGGTGGGGATTTTTACGATCTCCCAGCTCAACTTCAAGTACACACCTGCCAGTGTCTTCATTCCAATCGTGTATACACACATACAAAAGATCAAAATAATATGCACGTTAAAGATCCCGTCAGCGCTCGATGGGTGAAGGAAACACGAACATACCCAGCCTACATTCCCTGAAGTCGGAGTGCGGCTACCTTCATGGTGGGGGGCAGAAAAACGGCCGCATAGGCAAAATCTCACCATGGGTGACCCTGGGAGCTGCAGCCGTGACAAAAATCCCACAAAACAAAAACCGAATGCAGGTGATACTCACCAAAGGCTCTGAGCATAAAGCGGGTAATGCTGGTGTTCAGGATCTGCTTCAGGAATATCTGCGAAATGCACGCCTGATAAAACTGTCGATCCAAAACACACACGCACGCACGCACGCACGCACCAAAACCACAGCAGACGAACCAATCGCGTGGCACAAACCACAACACACAAAACCACCAAACACACACACCACACACACACACACACACACACACACACACACACACACTGCAAAATACAGCACAATCTAAATCTTCATCACAAAATCAGACAACTGTTCATCACACAGACACGCTGCCTAAGATATACATACTCTAAGTTCGAAGATCATTTTTATCCTGTTGTCGTCAAGACATTAGAAGCTATTGTCGCAGTCATATGAACGAAGGCCTATGGTGTCGCGCTTTAAGGCTCCAAATATTTAAGATAGGCCCTAGGTGTCGCAAGATCATATGAAGATAGGCCCTAGGTGTCGCAAGATCATTTTAAGATAGGCCCTAGGTGTCGCAAGATCATTTAAGATAGGCCCTAGGTGTCGCAAGATCATATGAAGATAGGCCCTAGGTGTCGCAAGATCATACCTTTGAATCACCTAGGATCCGCAACGATTTTATACGCATAGTTGTCGCAAGACATTTTAAAGAACCTATACATCGCAACATATCAAATATACCCTAGGTGTCGCATCATATAGATAGCCCTGTGTCCAGTCATTAATAGCCCCCCTGCTCGCTCGCCACATCTCACGAAGATAGCCCAGTTCGCAATCATGAAGATAGTCCCTAGGTCCACCCGCAAGACCCATGCCTATCGAAGTCTGTAGGAACTCGCATACAAGATAGCACCATACGACCTCTGGATGGTCACAACAAATATAGGTGCACCTCTCCCTACATGATAGGGCTTACTTTTCATCTCTCCCCCGATCATGCCACTAATGAGTCCAAGGTGGACTAGCATAACCATGCTGCGCAATGTTCTGTCGTTCCACACGGCCTCAGGTGCGCAGTCCGTATCCTCTTCGGATGGTTTAATCACTACCTCAGGGCAGGGTTTGTTGATTATCTTTTTTACTTTGTCTCCTCCTCGATTCAAAGGGCCACCTTTCCGAAAGACTCGCAAACGGAGTCCAGTGACGCTAGTTTTCTTTGGTTCGCACACGACTGGCTTAAGAATAATATACTTATATAATGACATATAAAAAGGAAAAAAAGCAAAAAAGAGATTATGAGATTTCACAATGCCTCACTATTTTCACATACCATTAAGAAGATGGGACTTGAGTCAAAGTAGGAACTCAGCATACCAGATTTAGGCCAGCAAGAGTTCAGGTACTCTTGTTGCTTATGCACACAACAAATATTGCGAACATACGCAGTTACAGTACGAATACACAGTCACGCTTGTCATCATGTATCATCATACTATTTATCCCCTCGCTGTCTTTGCTTTTTTTTTAAAATATATTTTTATATACTATTTATATACCTTTGTGATACCCATTCCCAAACAATGAAAAGGGCTTTAAATATAATCGACCTTTTTTTCGTTCCTCGGCTAGAGCTCCGAGGTTCACCAATGGTGAGATTTTTGCGTTTGCGACCGTTTTTGCCCCACCATTTAGGTAGCCGTATTCCGACTTCGGAGATGCTGTCTAGACACACCTGCGTGTTTGTGTGTGTGGTTTTTAAAAATGTTGTCATCCGTTCCTTTCGACACGAAATGGCTTACTCTTCCAAAATGTGGAACGGGTTTTTAAGTGTGGGCAAGATAACTCTGCGTGCGTTCATACCCGGGGGGCTTTGGTTTATTATAGTCTTATCCGAAAGAATTTGATATTCAATTCAATTTTTTTTTCTCTCTGTCAAACTGGAAAGAAGGGACGAGGCTGGCTGGAATCGAACCCAGAACCTCACGGTTAAACTTGTTAGGCAGGCGAACGTTTAAACCACCCTGCCACCTCCCTTCTTAAGGCGCCCATGTATTACAGAAAGCCGGACAACGTCAGAGCAAGACTGGACCATACACAGTGACAGTGAACAGTTCACACGATGCACGGGCACAACCCCCCCCCCAAAAAAAAAAAAAAAAAAAAAAAGTTCACACCTCACCCACAACACGAACAGCACGTGCAACATAGCCACAATTCAGATCCACACACGCGCACGCGCGCTACTGTTCACAGCAGTAACTGCTTAAACAAAAAAGAAAGAAAGAAAGAAAAAAAACTAGTAACGAACTTCTAGCAATACCCCGTTAAGATATTAATAAAAATAATACCGCTGGCACTCATAAAATGGTGTTTGCAACAGTAGTAACTTTTATAAAAATTCGTCTCTGTATATTACTGTGACGGCACAAATCACTCTGAAGCACATACATTTAACCAGAGCACACACGCAGCACTTACCGCACGTAGCCGCCATCTTGAACTCACTCGCTTGTTTGAGCGCTTTGAATCTATGTTTGTCATCAAGACAAGTGGGTTTGTTTGGTGGTGTTGTTGGGTGTTGGTTTTGGTTTTTTTTTTGGGGGAGGGGGGTGTTGGGGAGGAGGGGGGGTCACATTCTGTGCCTGGCAAAGTCTTTTGAGGCTGTGAATTGACATTAATTTCTTTGTGAGATAATAATGAAATAATTTGAATTGAATTGAGATTCAAGCTGCCGATTTCCATCTCCATAGTCGTTATAATAATATATTTGATTCTTCACTCTGTGCTAGAAATTCCCTCTTTTCAATCCCTCTCTTTGTTTCTGCCTTGTTCCTTTTTATTCCTGTCACCTCCTTCTCGTCTATTTTCTGCCTTCTTGGTCCATTCTCCTGCTTTATTTTCCCCCAGAAAGACTTAAAAGATAACAATTCTCCCCCACGCCGAAGTCGGATGCACTGGGCCTGACAGGTCACGCGCTAAACAGCAGTGCGTCGCGTCTTCGCTCATATGACAGACAACAATGAGTTGCTGTCTAAGTGTTAGTGTTGGAGGAAGAAGAAGTCTCTCAGGATAGCATCTTCTGACTGGCTGCTTGAAGAGGGTGTTTGTGATTTCCAGCTTGTTTGCCAGGCAGATGGATGCCAGCATGTCACCTCTTTCATTTCTCTCTCCCAGTCTGTAGGGGCCAATTCCACTTTCTCTGTCTTCACCTTCACCATCTTTTGCATTGAGATTGTTCATTATAATACATGGTTCCCCCCTCCCCCCCTTTTTTTCCCGTTATTTTGTTTTTGACAGTTTGGAGATCATTATAAAAACTGTTCAATTTTCCTTGTCAGTGGAAATGGATTATTGTTCATACACCTGTATGATGTTTGGTCTTTACAGGTGTTCATTATTCTTATAATTATCTGTATGACAAGAAGCCACTTTACAACATTTGTTACTGTAAATGTTTTGGAACTCCGGTTTTGTAAACATTTTTAAAGCTTATAGTTAACATTTCTTCTCTTTCACTTTACAATATGACTAGCCAGAACTACAACTTTTTTAAAATACTTTTTTAACCGCATTTTGACATCCTACAGTATAACAAAACACAAAATAATAGCATAATAGATAATAGAATAACACATGATGCCAAAGGGGGGGGGGGGTGGGGGGAGGGAGAGAGAGAGAGAGAGAGAGAGAGAGAGAGGAGAGAGAGAGAGAGAGAGAGAGAGAGAGCGAAGAGAGAGAGAGAGAGAGAGAGAGAGAGAGAGAGAGAGAGAGAGAGAGAGAGAGAGAGAGAGATGTAAAAACACTCTACCCCCTCAACACACTCCACACCCCTTCCTACTCACCCCACAGCGCACATGCACACACACGCATACCCTTTCCTCTTTCCACCCTACACCCACTCCCCCCCCCCCCCCTCGTCCCTCCCCCACCCCTCCTCACTCCACCCCCTTCCCCCCAAACCCTACCCCCCCCCCCCCCCCCCCCCCACAATCAAAAACAAAAACTACCCAAGCCACTCACTCACTCCTTCAAAAAGCACAAACAACTTTTGCCGTTTCTTTCTGTTAGCCAAAATGAAACTATTTACGTGGTTTGTTCTCCTTTATTTTATAGTGGTTTTGCTTTGTTTGGTTCTGTTTTGGTTTGGGTTTGGGGTTGTTGCTTTTTTGAGGGGGGACTATTTGGTTGTTCCCTCTCCCCTTGTTGTTGCCGTTTTTGTTTTGCTCTTGGTTCTTGCTATTTTTTCGGTTGTTTTTGCGTTTTCTGTTCTGCTTTCTTTCTTACTTGTTGCTACTTTTTTTTTCTTTTTTCTTTTTTTTTTCTTTCTCTCTCTCTTCGGTGACTTTTGTGGGGATTTTTGTGTAGATATTTTTTCCGTAAACTGTGTAAGTGTATTGCTATGGGCTTTATTTTATTTTATTATCATATATATCCTTAAGGGCGGGGACTAGATGTAAAAAAGCATATGGGTGCTTATTCATTATCCTCGAAATAAAAGAATTTGTCATTGTCATTGTCTCTCACTCTCGCCCTCTCCTTTTATTGTTTGATTATAGATTTAATTGTCGTGTTTACAATTAGTATCCCGTTGAATACTTTATTCAGATTTAATATTTCAGTTCTACTGCGTAAGTTGACTATTTGAGATTCAGTGAATGTTTTATTTTGATATCATGTTTTGAGTGTACCAATTATGTATAGCTAATTCCAAAGTGCAGATGTCCTTCTCTATGACTATACATGATATTCATAAAGATTTGATGTTGGCATTGATGCATGTTGTGAGTGCGTGCGCACACGCGCGCGCGCGCGCGCGCGCGCGCGCGTGTGTGTGTGTGTGTGTGTGTGTGTGTGTGTGTGTGTGTGTGTGTGTGTGTGTGTGTGTGTGTACGTGTGCATGGGGATGCAAATTGCTTCTACAATATTTGTTTCATGTAGTTTACTATTGCTGTTGTCTCCCATAAAAGCACAAAGAATTTTGGACGTTTCTTTCTGTTAGCCAAAATGAAACTATTTACGTGGTTTGTTCTCCTTATATTATGGAGGTTTTGTTTTGTTTGATTCTGTTTTGGTTTGGGTTTGGGGTTGTTGTGTTTTTTTGAGGGGGGACTATTCGGTTGTTCCCTCTCCCCCTGTTGTTGCTGCCGCTTTTGTTTTGCTCTTGGTTCTTGCTATTTTTTCGGTTGTTTCTGAGTTTTCTGTTCTGCTTTCTTTCTTACTTGTTGCTACTTTTTTTTCTCTCTCTCTCTCTTCGGTGATTTTTGTGGGAATTTTTGTGTAGATATTTTTCCCGTATACTGTGTAAGTGTATTGCTATGGGCTTATTTCATTTTATTATCATATATATCCTTAAGGGCGGGACTGGATGTAAAAAAGCACATGGGTGCTTATTCATTATCCTCGAAATAAAAGAATTTGTCATTGTCACTCACTCACTCACCGATTCGCTCGCTCACTGAACTCACCCCTTCCGCGGCCTCACTCTGGGCGAAGTTCTTGGTGCCCGACATCTGGCGGATGGTCTCGAGGTCCTGGGAGGCCATCATGGCCAGGATGATGTTGAAGGAGCCCGTCAGCCCGGCGATCCACACCGTCAGGGCGTGCTCCCACGACATGCCCAGCCCCAGCCGCCTCAGCACGGGGCTCACGAAGAAGACCATCACCACCCTGGCCACCACGGCATGAAGGGAGATGGAGAGGGGGACGAGGGTGGCAAGCCTTGCCTGGCTGGCTGGTTGGTTGGTTGGTTGGTTGGTTGGTTGGTTGGTTGGTTGGTTGGTTGCTTTGGTTGCTTGGTTGCTTGCTTGCTTGGTTGGTTGGTTGGTTGCTTGGTTGGTTGGTTGGTTGGTTGGTTGGCTGTTGGTTGGTTGGTTGGTTGGTTGGCTTGTTGGTTGGTTGGTTGGTTGGTTGGTTGGTTGGTTGGTTGGTTGGATTGGTGGTTGGTTGGTTGGTTGGTTGGTTGGTGCTGGTTGGTTGGTTGGTTGGTTGAGAGCGTTGTTGCGTGTTGCGCATTACGCTCGTGATTTGATGACCCGGGTTCCCAATCCCCTCGTTCAAGGGGATATTTTTTCCCCTTAACATCAGTGCCGATTCAACTTTCCCTCGCCTCCCTCGACAGTCCTTCGGATGAGACTGTAAAACGAGGTCCTGTTGTGCCGAAAGCATGCAAAACACCTTGGCGCAGACGTTAAAACCTGCTCCGCTTTTTCAGAAGAGTAGGCCATTGTGTGCTGGGTGGGAACGGATGACAAATTTACAAAACTGCATACACATGGGGACTGGATGTAAAAAAAAAGTGCCACCAGCCGCCATGGCGCAGTGGTTAGCGCTTTGGATTTCGGACCGGAAGGTCTCGGGTTCAAATCCCATAAGAGTCAAAGGGATTTTTCGGACTCCGCGCCGGCTCCTACCCAGAGTGAGTGTGCTGTGGGCTCATTGGGAAGACTGGGACCACACAGTCGAGCTTCATCCACTTTATGGATGCGAGTTTGAGAGTGTTGCTCAAATTTCCTGACCAACACTGCAGGTGTCTGTATCTCTCGGGCCCGGTTCACGCGGAGATATATTACCATGATAGGAAGCGTTGAGTACAGCCCTGTCACGTAGTCTCAAAGCACATGCACTTCCATACTAGCATCCTTACATCATCCTCATCGTCGCTGATCATCATGCCATAACAGAAAACCGTCCGTGATACTATAGCTCACAGAAGATGAGACAGTTTTTAAAAAAAAAGAAGCTTTTAAAGGTTTAAAAAAAATCGTCTTCTTCGTCGTTGTCGTCGTCGAACGCTCAGACAGCAACTAGTGTTGTCTCAGTAAAAATGCCGTTTAATTCAGACGCCTGACAAGTCAGGTCAGGTCAGGTCAGGTCAGGCTCAGCGCATCCCACATCGGCGTGGGAGAGAATTGTTATTAGTAAAGTCCCTTAGCCGTCAGCACCTGAGCTTTATCACAGTTCTTGATTAAACCATTGACGCTGGGGGCAACAGCAAAGTGAGAGGCTGTAAGACCAGTGGCTTTCCCCACTCATGGAATTCCACTTAATAGCTTAGTCTTTAGTGATCGACTATGACTCTCTGACTAGGAGGTTTGACTTGCACAGTCCTTATGTGCTGCAGCCCTGGGGGCTGGTTGGCCTTTGGAGAACATCTCCAACGCTGATTGTCATTATGCCCACTTGGCCGAGAGAGTGGGGATGTACTGTGGGCAAGGCATCTCCACTATAATCAAATTTCTGCCCAGTTTCCAAACCAGCAGCTGCCTCCTCTGCTGTTTTGGAGGTCATCGTCGGACACGACGGACAAACATACATCTTTTGGGGGGAAAAGGTAGAAAGTTGGACCAAGAAGGCAGAAAAGAGACAAGATGGAGGTGACAGGAAGAAAAAGGACACCTGGCAGAAAGAAAGAAAGAGAGGGAGAGAAAAGAGGGAATTTGCCAGCACAGAATTTGCAGGAGGTGGAGATGGTGTCTATACTGACAGGCCCCCGCCCCGCATCCCCACGGGGGTAGGGGGAGACTAGTTATTCATGAGGAGCTGATTGGACTTATTTTCTCTCTTCTTCTTCTTGGAGAGGAGGTGAACTGTCGATTACTGAGTGAAGTCGACCATTATTGCCTCTGTAATAAACGGTCAATTACAGCAGTCACAGAGTGACCTACGTCCCCATACTGGTCAAGCTGACTGGTGAAGGACCATACTATCCACAGGCAGCACTGGACTTCAGGGCAACATGTGGCTGCTTCATTGCAGTCTTTCAAGCCTTCATGTTGAAGCGACAGAAGCGGGCCATGTATTTCGCCATGCTGAAGTTGACAGGCAGAGCTGACGGTGTCATGGCAGGCCCGCTCCTCTCACTTCTGTTTTGGGGTGGCTACTTCTTCGATTGGCGACATTGAAAAGCAACCCGGGGCCCAAAACCATCCAGGGAAAGGAAAACTGAGAAAAGTCCCGGTGACAAGCACAAGTCAAGCGCAAAGGACGAGCAGGAAAGACCAGGCACCCCTTTAGGCACGCTGCCCTGGACACCCACAGTCCCTTCTCTGAGGAAGTGGCATGCTTCAGGAGCTGAGCACAAGGGGGACACCAAGATTGCAGAGGTGAAGGCGAAATCCGATCTGCGAAAATGCACGACGAGCTGAGGGCCGAGGAGGGATCACGGGACTTCCCCAAGCAGAACCAGAGCTGCAGAAGCAAACGAAAGACCTCCAGAAAAGAGGGAAACCCTGCAGGAAGATGACGATCTGGAGGGGAGGTCAAAGAGGAACAACCTCATCTTCTACGGCCCCCGAGGAAGACCAGAATTTCCAGCCGATTGTGAAGGTATGTGAAGAACCTTCATCACAGACACTTTAGAGTGGGCACACAACATTGAGTTTGATAGGGTCCACGCATTAAGGGGAAATCGATTCCCTGTCATTGCCAGATGCGTTTTTACAACAAAAACTGGAAGTGTTAAAAAGCAAAAGGCAACTTATGGGAACACAAATCTTTGTCAGTGAGGATTTTCCCAAAATCTGTGAGGGAAATCAGAAAGAAACTGACACCCACTTAAAGACAGCTAGAGGTGATGGAAACGGGCCACGATGGTCTTTGACCATCTCTGATTGATGGTCAAAAGTACTCTGTCAATCAGAAAGACCAGCTGGTGAAGATAGGATAGGAGGCCGGCCGGCCCTATTTTGATGGGTGTAAATTTACCCCACTTGTAGAGGGAGCAAAGAAAAAGAAAGCACCGTCTGTACCGTTGCTGGACAGGACGGGGGACAGGGAGTTAGCACGTGCTGATCGTGGCACAGTTGACACGCTGTGCTCTGCCACTCCTTCAACCGACACTTCATTTCAGAATATAAACAGTAAAAATGTGTTAAGTGAAGATGTCGCAGTTTTCGATGTTTTGGTACACAAAGATGATGTGTGTAATGATGATGTCTTGCCGGCGTAAAGTGATGTACAAGTGTGCTCCCTTGTAACTAATAAAGATCAGTCCTTTTTCTTTCTTCACTGGAATGTGAACGGGTTACTTCCAAAAGTGAATGATAAAGATTTTGCGTCATTTGTTTGTTCTTTTTTGATTTTGTATGCTTGGTGGAAACATTTGTTGAGAACTTTTATTCTTCAGTGTTTGTGGGATGATGTTTTTTGTAAACCTGCCATTAAGCTTTCTGCACAAGGGAAGCGATTTGGTGGTCTTTTGTCTGGTTCGTCACAAATTTAGTTCCCTTGTCAAATTAATGGATGTTGAATTGAATAATTTCTTTGCTTTTGTCTTGGACAAGTCTTTGGCACAGCTAAAAACATGTTGTATGTATGTGCTTATGTGCCACCAATAGACTTACCATATTACACTTTTTTATGTTGAACATAAACAGATGTATACTTTGGAATGTTTTGTTTAAGAACGGAGTGCGGGGGAAATTGTATCATAGTATAGTTAGCATGTATCATTCTGTTAAAGCTAGAGTGAGATCTGGTTCATCTTTAACTGAGTATATAAACTGTACATCTGGGGTAAAGCAAGGAGATGTCTGTAGCCCTATCCTATTTTCCTTGTTTATCAATGAATTAACAATAGAAGCTATAAGGTCTGGAAGGCACGGTGCAAGATTTGTAAATGATGGTTTGGAAATGTTTATTTTATTACTAGCTGATGATGTTGTTTTGTTGTCTGAAACAGTAGTTGGCCTGCGGACACAATTAAATAGCTTAGAAAGAGCTGCTGCTTCTCTTCAGTTAAAAATAAATATGAGTAAAAGTCAGATAATAGTGTTTAGAGAAGGTGGTTATCTTGCTAACAGAGAAAATTGGACGTACAATGGAAGTGATATGCCTGTAGTTAATGTTTATAAGTATCTGGGAATTGATTTTTCAACTCGTTTAAGTTTTACCTTTGCTTGCAAAAACCTTGTATTTTGAGGACGTTGTCTTGGTTAAAAAATGATTCATTGACGCTAATACATGTCAGTTCAGATGGAGCCACACAGATTTCCACATAAGGCTTACAACATGCTAGCAGATTTAGATGCCTGAGGAAAAAACAAGTGGGTGTCACGTGTACGAACGACATTGTATGAGTATGGTTTTGGCTTTGTATGGATGAATCAGGGTGTAGGTGATATGAATGGTTTCATTGGTGTGTTTCGACAACGTATTATTGATTGTGGTTGGCAGAGATGGAGTGCTCATATGGAAGAGAGCAGTAGATTTTAAGTGTATATGTTACATTCCTCGCATTGTATTCCAGAGTATCTATCAGTACAATTGGATAGATATTTGAAAGGAAGAATAACAGAATTTAGATTTAGCATTTCTGTTATTTTTGTGCATCGTTTTCGCTATAGAAGAGTACCTGACTGTAACTTGATTTTCCCATTATGCCTCGAGTCACAAGAAAATGGAGTACATGCTGTTCTGACTTGTCCTGGATTAAGTGATCTCCGAAAACAATTTATTCCATGTAAGTATTACTCGCAACCTTGTCTGTATAAGCTGATTTTGCTTCTGACTACACCAAACAAGACGACTATAAGGCGCTTAGCATTGTACTTTACAGGAAGCATTTTTTATACGAAACACAGTATTAACGTGAATAACAAATATTGTACTGTTGCATTTTATGTCATGATGATATAGTTATGTTTATCCCCCCTCTAAGGGGCTGTGGCCTTTATGAATAAACGTTTGCGTCTGCCTCTCTTCTTCTTCTCTGTCTTCCCTTCTCGGTGGGGTCCGTGGTGCCAGATCTTCTCCTGTGCTTGTCACTCTGCAGGACGTCTGCTCGCTGCCCTCGGCCGACACACTCCAACTTCAGAGCGGCTCACTTTTGTGTACAGGATGCATGCTGGGTATGTGCGAGTTTCCCCTACCACACTGAACACGTGGGCTAGAATGATGAAATCTTTAACGTGCATATTAGATCTTCTGCATGCGTGTATACGTGAACAGAATTCTGGCACTGGCAGGTGTGCACTTAAAGACGATTGTAAAATATAAAAAAATCCCCACCCTTGATTCAGCACACGCTGCTGCCCAGATTCGAACCCCTGACTTCATGGACCGAAGGTATGAAATTAATGAAGAACACACACACACAACACAACACACCACACCACACACACACTCACATGGTACGCACACACACAACACACACACACAACAAAGCCAAGACAACACACACACCCCCCACCACCACTATCACACACACACATATACACACACGGTACGCACACACACAACACACACACACACAAAAACCAACACAACACACACACCCCACCACCACTACCACACACACACTCACCACAACACACCCCACCATCACCACTACCACACAACACAACACACACACCACTACCACACACACAACACAACCTCCCCTCCCCCACCACCACTACTACCACACCACACCACACACACAACACACCTCCCCCCCCCCACCACACACACACACACACACACACACACACACAGAGTCCTAAGTGTTCATCACCTGCTGATGTTGACGAGAATCCAGATGAAGACGTCGTAGAGGATGACTTTGGGGGTCAGCTCATGCAGGCCGTCAGTAACCAGGAACGCCCCCGCGTAAAAATACTGCACCGAGTTGACGATGTCTGTCAGCACCCGAAACGTCCTGGTACACATACCCCAGCCAGTCCAGCCTTACTTAGTGGGTAAGTTGGTTGGTTTGTTGGCTGGTTGGTTGGTTGGCTGGTTGGTTGGTTGGCTGGTTGGTTGGTTGGTTGGTTAGTTGGTTAGGTAGTTGGTTGGTGTAGTTAGTTGTTGTAGTTAGTTGGTGTGGTTAGTTGTTTTGGTTGGTTGGTTGGTTGGTTGGTTGGTTGGTTGGTTGGTTGGTTGGTTGGTTGGTTGCTGTAGTTAGTTGGTGTAGTTAGTTGGTGTAGTTAGTTGGTTGGTTGGTTGGTTAGTTGGTTAGTTGGTTTAGTTGGTGTAGTTGGTTGGCTGGTTGGTTGGTTGGTTAGTTTGGTTTAGTTAGTTGGTTGGTTAGTTGGTTTAGTTGGTTTAGTTGTTGGTTGGTTAGTTAGTCAGTGTAGTTAGTTGGTGTAGTTAGTTGGTGTAGTTAGTTGGTTTAGTAGGTTGGTTGGTTGGTTAGCTGTTGGTTTAGTTGGTGTAGTTAGTTGGTTAGTATAGTTGGTGTAGTTAGTTGGTTTAGTAGGTTGGTTGGTTGGTTAGCTGGTTGGTTTAGTTGGTGTAGTTAGTTGGTGTAGTTAGTTGGTTTAGTGGGTTGGTTGGTTGGTTAGCTGGTTTAGTTGGTGTGTTGGTTAGTGGTTTAGTTGGTTATTGGTTGGTTGGTTAGTTGGTGTAGTTTAGTTGGTTGGTTGGTTAGCTGGTTTAGTTGGTTGGTTGGTGTGTGTTGGTGTAGTTAGTTGGTGTAGTTAGTTGGTGTAGTTAGTTGGTGTAGTTAGTTGGTTTAGTTGGTTGGTTGGTGTAGTTAGTTGGTGTAGTTAGTTGGTGTTAGTTAGTTGGTGTAGTTAGTTGTGTAGTTAGTTGGTTTAGTTGGTTGGTTGGTTAGTGGTTAGTTGGTTGATTGGTTGGTTGGTTGGTTAGTTGGTGTAGTTAGTTGGTGTAGTTAGTGGTGTAGTTGTTGGCTTGGTTGGTTGGTTGGTTGGTTAGTTGGTTGTAGTTGGTTGTAGTTAGTTGTGTAGTTAGTTGGTGTAGTTATGGTGTAGTTAGTTGGCTTGGTTGTTGGTTGGTTGGTTGGTTGGTTAGTTGGTGTAGTTAGTTGGTGTAGTTAGTTGGTGTTAGTGTAGTTGGCTTGGCTGGTTGGTTGGTTGGTTAGTTTGTGTGTAGTTAGTTGGTGTAGTTGGTTGGTTGATTGGTTTGTTAGTTGGTGTAGTTAGTTAGTGTAGTTAGTTGGTTTAGTTGGTTAGTTAGTTAAGTTAGTTAAGTATGTTAGATTAGTTACTCGGTTTGTTAGTTAAGTTAATTAATAATTAACTAGCTAGTTACTTACTTACTTACTTACTCTTTTATTTCGAGGATAATAAAACAAGCTTTTTTTACATCCAGTGCCCGTGTGTATGCAGTTTTGTAAATGTTGTCATCCGGTACACAATGGCCTACTCTTCCGAAAGGCGGATCGGGTTTTAATGAGTATTATAAGATGTTCTGCTTGCGTTCGTACACGGGACTTCGGTTTATAGTCTCCTCCGAAGACCTTTGGGGGGAGTGAAGTCAGTATTAATGTTACCTCCAGGGGTGGGTGGGTGGGTGGGGGGAGGGGGAATCCCCTCGAACGGGAGTCTGGGTGGTGGGTCTAATCTGGGCCACCAGATCACGAGCTCAATCAGCGCTTTACCCGCTCGGCTTTTATTACTCCTTATCCTTAAGTCATCTCGCTTCAGTCTATCCCTTTGTTTTTATACAACTCACTGCAAAGGCCAATCAAACAAGCATAATTGTGATGGACTGAAGTCACAGCAGAACAATGTGCACAAAGCATTTTCTTCCTTTCTTTTTGTTTTTGTTTTTTGAATATCTACTTTTCCGAGCGCGTTCGGGTGTGGTTGCTTTCTGTTTGTTTGTTTCTTCTTTTTTTTGTGTTTGTTTGGAAGGGGTGTTAATTTATTTATTGTTTGTTTGTTTTTCGGCTAGAGCTCCGGGTTCACCAGTGGTGAGATTTTGCGTATGCCACCGTTTTCACCCACCATTAAGGTAGCCCTATTCCGACTTCGGGGAAGGTTGGCTTAACACCACACCTGTGTGCATCTTTTAAAAAAAATGTCATCTGTTCCTATGGTACAAAAATGGTCTACTCTTCCAAAAGGCGGAACTTGTTGGGGTTTTTAAACGTGTGTGCAAGACGTTCTGCGTGCGTTGGAACACGGGGCTTTAGGTTTATAGTCTCCTCCGAAAAACTTTTCGGGGGGAGTGAGTCGGCACTGCTGTTCGCTCAAGGGAAAAAAATCCCCTCGAACGGGCGCGTGGGTGGTGGCTCGATCCCGGGCCGTCAGATCACGAGCGCAACGCTCTAACCACTAGGCCATCCATGGCGTGGTTTATGAAGTATAAGTTCTATCAATTATTTTTAGGGCACGGAATAGCCCAGTGGTCGGAGCACTCGCTTTCCCCCAGCTAAGGTTAAGCAGCATCGAGCGTGATTACCACTTGGATGGGTGACCGTTTGCCGCGCCTTGGCTTCAGTACAGTCCCCCAGTTCATCCAGCTGTAAATGGGTACCTGCCCTCTTTTAGGGTCAGGGAAGGTAAAGCAGCGAGGGAGAGGAGATGGGCGCCACCTTCAATATGCTGGCCCCTTGAGAAGTTGAGGTCTCTGATGACCTCACTCCCCTACGACCACTTAGGTTATGGGACACCTTTACCTTACTATAAATAATGATCAACACGGGTTGTCGAAACGTATTCTGAATTAAAATTGTACATACTGAGTTTGCAAAATGTTAAGTCATTTCATACGATGATGATACGACAGGGGTTAAAGGCATATACAAAAAACATGATTGCCACCCTCTATGTATATTTTACTTCTTTAGGCCCGTCATCACAAACTTGGGCCTGTACTTATTTTACTGGTACATTTTTCAGGCGTGTGTGCGCGTGCGTGCGTGTGACGTATGTGCGTGCGACGTATGTGTATGCATGCGTGCATGCGACGTATGTGTGTGTATGCGTGCGTGCAAGAATGCATGCCTGTGTGTGCTTCCTTCCGTGTATGCATGCTTGTGTGCATGTGTACATATATATATATGTGTGTGTGTGTGTGTGTGTGTGTGTGTGTGTGTGTGTGTGTGTGTGTGTGTGTATGTGTTTGTGTGTGTGTGTTTTAAATTTTATTTATTCTTTTATATCGAAGATAATGGAATAAGCACTCATGTGCTTTTTTACAGCCAGTCCCCGTGGGTATGCGGTTTTGTAAATTTTGTCATCTGTTTCCACCGGCACACAATGGCCTACTCTTTCGAAAAGCGGAACAGGATTCAACGTGTGCGCAAGATGTTCTGCGTGCGTTCGCACACGGGGCCTCGGTTTCTAGTCTCATCCGAAGGACTTTGACATTCAGTTCCATTTTTTTGGTCAAACTGGGAAGAAAGAGCGAGGCTGGGAATCGAACCCAGAACTTCACGGTTAACGTGTTGGCAGGCGAACGTCTTAACCATCCTGCCACCTTCCTTCCTGTGTGTGTGTGTTAGGGGGGGGGGGGATGGATGTGTGTGTGAACTTGATGAAAAAAATTGGGTTTTTTTCTTCTCCGTATGCTTGCATGTGGTGTTTGTGTGTGTTGTGTTGTGTGTGTGTATGTGTGTGTGTGTGTGTGTGTGTGTGTGTGTGTGTGTGTGTGTGTGTGTGTGTGTGTGCATGTGTGTGCATGTGTGTGTGGGTGTGTGTGTGTGTGTGTGTGTGCGTGTGTGT
Organism: Rapana venosa; assembly: GCA_028751875.1. NCBI lineage: Eukaryota > Metazoa > Mollusca > Gastropoda > Neogastropoda > Muricidae > Rapana > Rapana venosa. The sequence goes on from CM054149.1 coordinate 11,933,351, forward strand.
GTGTATGTGTGTGTTTGTGTGTGTGCATGCATGCGTGCATGCGTGTTGTGTGACAGACCTACTTCTTCATGGTGGCCTCTACCGTGTGGCTGATGCTGGCTCGCGAGGAGCTGAGGTACAGCCCATAGAACAGCACGGTCAGCAGCCCCGGCAAACGCAGCAACTCCGCTGCCAGCACCACCACCACCACCACCACCACCACAACACACCCACACAACAACAAGAATCACAATCCATCTACTAACGGTATCAGAACGATGCTCATGATGCATACACGCCGCGCACGCACGCGCGCACAACTGAACTGGACTGAACCACATGTCTATACATACACACACACACGCTCGCGCGCGCGCGCACACACATACGCTCGCGCGCGCGCGCGCACACACACACACACACACACACACGGGATAGCAGCCTGGTGGTTAGAGTGATGCGCGTTGCGCTGCTGACCCGGGTTCAAATCCCGTTCAAGGGAATTTTTCCTCTGGAGTTAACATCAGTGCCGACTCCACTACCCCCTAAAAGTCCTTCGGATGAGACTAAAAATCGAGGTCCCGTGTTCGAACGCAAGCAGAACATCTTGCGCACACGTTAAATCCTGTTCCGCTTTTCGGAAGACTAGGCCATTGTGTACAGGTGGGAGCGGATGACATTTACAAAGCCCCATACACACGGGGACAGGATGTAAAAAAAACCCACGAGTGTTTATTCCATTATCCTCGATAAAAAAAAACACCTAAATAAATGAAATCCTCGAAGTAAAAAATACGCTCTCTCTCTCTCTCTCTCTCTCTCTCTCTCTCTCTCTCTCTCTCTCTCTCTCTCTCTCTCTCTCTCTCTTTTTAAAAATATTTTGTTGCCCTCTATGTTAAGTGGCCCCAGAAGTCAGCTAATACCGCAAAAAATATGTGAGGTGTCCTTCCATATTTTAGACTTTGTATTCTTGTCATCTACAAACGAATGTATTAATTAAGCGACTGGCAATTGTTTTGTTACAAGGCTTCCAAAAATTAGAAGCACTGTTTGTAGTCGAAGTACAATTCCTCTGTTTCCCAGAAGTGTCCTATGCAATAATATGCCGTGGAATGTTGATTATATTCACATCACACCTTTATAAGGGGGTCAAGGCCTATATTGAATAAAACATTTGCATTCTCTCTCTTTCTCTCCTTCCTTCCTTCACTGTCTCTCTCTCTCTCCTTCACCTCTCTCTCTCTCTCTCTTTCCTTCATTTTTCTCTTCTCTCTTTCTTTCTTTCTCCCTCCTTCATTCTCTCTCTCTCTTTCCCTCATTCTCTCTCTCTTTCCTTCACTCTCTCTTTCCTTCATTCTCTCTATTTCTTTCCTTCATTCTCTCTCTCTCTTTCCTTCATTCTCTCTCTCTCCCTCTCTCTTTCCTTCATTCTCTCACTCCCTCTCTCTCTCTCTTTCCTTCAGTCTCTCTCTCTTCCTTCATTCTCTCTCTCTCTTCCCTCCTTCATTCTCTCTCTCTCATTCCTCCCCCCCCCCCCCGCTCTCTCTCTCTCTTTCCTTCACTCTCTCTCTCTTCCTTCATGCTCTCTCCCCCTCCCTCTCTCCCCCCTCTCCCTCCCTTTCTCTCCCTCCCTCCCTTTCCAATCTTGTGTATGTGGGCCACTGACAGGTGTAGTAGACGAGGTGGACGACAGAGAGGACGATGGTGATCTCCAGGGTGGCGTCGTTGTAGATCCGGCTGACCCAGAACACCGTCAGCACAGCCATGAACACTCCGTACAGGGGCGTGAACAAACACTGCACTGCAAAGATCGTCACTTCCTCGTCTGCAAACACACACACACACGTACAGGCACGCACGCGCGCAACCGCACGCACACGCGCAAGTGCATGCGCACACACACGCACACGCATGCACGTAAGTGCGCGCGCGCGCGCACACACATTCACGCAAACGCACGCGCACATACATACATACAGACAGACATACATACAGAGCATGCATGCATATCGAGAAAAAAAGCAATCATTGTTATCAAGTTCACACACACACATTATCCTCGATAGAAAAGAATAAATAATAATAAATAATAATAATAAATAATAATAATAACAATAACACCACACACACACACACACACACACACACAGAGCATGCATGCATACCGATTTAAAAAAAGCAATCATTGTTATCAAGTTCACACACACACACACACACACACACACACACACACACACACACACCACTCACTCAAACACACACACACACACACACACACACACACACACACACACACACACAGAGCATGCATGCATGCATACCGAGAAAAAAGCAATCATTGTTATCTAGTTCACACACACACACACACACACACACACACACACACACACACACACACACACACACACACACACACAAACACACACACCGCATGCAAGCATATGGAGAAGAAAAAAACCCAATTTTTGTCATCAAGTTCACACACACATCCCCCACACACACTCACTCACACGCACACATATACCTACACATATACACACACATCACGCAAGCATATTAGGAAAATAATAATATATGGAATTTATATAGCGTTGAATCTTGTAAAGTAAACAAACTTAAGTGCTTTCATTCAAATCAGTTACACGCATGCAACCATCCACAAATAAATAAGGATTAACAGAAATCAGGTTTACACACACACACACACACACACACACGCGCGCGCGCGCGCGCGCGCACGCACACTCCTGATCAAGGAAGAGCTTTCTGATTGGCCTTTAGTAAATCCTGAGAGAGAAGTAGCTTTCTGATTGGCCCTGAGTGAATCATGAAAGAGGATTTACAGCTTTCTGATTGGCCGTGAGTGAATCCTGAGAGAGGAGGAGGAGCTTTCTGATTGGCCCTGAGTGAATCCTGAGAGAGGAGGAGGAGCTTTCTGATTGGTCCTGAGTGAATCCTGAAAGAGGATTTACAGCTTTCTGATTGGCCCTGAGTGAATTCTGATACAGGAGGAGGAGCTTTCTGATTGGCCCTGAGTGAATCCTGAGAGAGGAGGAAGAGCTTTCTGATTGGCCCTGAGTGAATCCTAAGAGAGGATTTAGAGATTTCTGATTGGTCCTTACTGTAGTCCTTGGAGTAGACAGCGAGGTTGAGGATCAGCAGGAGTCGAAACAGCTTGAAGCAGGTCATCCCCGTGGCCCCTCCGATAATGGACTCGCCCTGCATGAGGGCCGCCAAGTCCACAGACACGCCTGTTGTCAGAAAGCAGCAGAAAACAAGCCTAAGGGGGGTGGGGGTGGTGAATGGCATGGTAAGAAACATTCCTGTTTTGTTTAGGTTCACTTAGTTCGAATAGCAGATACATACATCATCATCTTCTTCTTCTTTTCTTCTTCTTCTTTGTTTGGGTTCACTTTCTTCTTCTAAACACACGAGTAGATACATACATACATCATCATCATCATCATCATCATCATCATCATCATCATCATCTTCTTCTTCTTCTTCTTCTTCTTCTTCTTTGTTTAGGTTCACTTTCTTCTTCTAAACACACGAATAGATACATACATCTTCTTCTTTTCTTCTTAGTTTTTGTTTAGATTCACTTTCTTCTTCTAAACACACGAATAGATACATACATCATCATCTTCTTCTTCTTCTTCTTTTCTTCTTCTTTGTTTAGGTTCACTTTCTTCTTCTAAACACGAATAGATACATACATCATCATCATCATCTTCTTTTCTTCTTCTTTGTTTAGGTTCACTTTCTTCTTCTAAACACGAATAGATACATACATACATACATACATCATCATCATCATCATCATCATCATCATCATCAACTTCTTCTTCTTCTTCTTCTTCTTTGTTTAGGTTCACTTTCTTCTTCTAAACACACGAATAGATACATACATCTTCTTCTTTTCTTCTTAGTTTTTGTTTAGATTCACTTTCTTCTTCTAAACACACGAATAGATACATACATCATCATCTTCTTCTTCTTCTTTTCTTCTTCTTTGTTTAGGTTCACTTTCTTCTTCTAAACACGGATAGATACATACGTCATCATCATCTCCTTCTTCTTTGTTTAGGTTCACTTTCTTCTTCTAAACACGGATAGATACATACGTCATCATCATCATCTTCTTCTTCTTTTCTTCTTCTTTGTTTAGGTTCACTTTCTTCTTCTAAACACGGATAGATACATACGTCATCATCATCATCTTCTTCTTTGTTTAGGTTCACTTTCTTCTTCTAAACACAGATAGATACATACATCATCATCATCTTCTTCTTTTCTTCTTCTTTGTTTAGGTTCACTTTCTTCTAAACACACGAATAGCTACATACATCTTCTTCTTCTCTTTTCTTGTCTTCTTAGTCTTTGTTTAGGTTCACTTTCTTCTTCTAAATACACAAACTGATATATAGAGTTGTTGGTTGTTGATGTTGTTGCTGTTATTTTCATTGTGCGTTCTGTAGCTTAACACCCCCGAGGAACACTCTGTCTCCCTAAACAGCTATTGGGAATTTTATTGTGTGTGTTTTATATTATTTCTTATTTTAATTTTATTCTATTCTTTTATATCGAGGATAATGGAATAAGAACTAATTTGGGTTTTTTACATCTAGTCCCCGTGTGTATGTGGTTTTGTAAATTCTGTCATCTGTTCCCACCGGCACACAATGGACTTTTCCGAAAAGCGGAACAGGATTTAACTTGTGTGTGTGTGTGTGTGTGTGTGTGTGTGTGTGTGTGTGTGTGTGTGTGTGTGTGTGTGTGTGAGTGTGTGTGTGTGTGTGTGTGTGTGTGTGTGTGTGTGTGTTGTGTGTGTGTGTGTGTGAGTGTGTGTTTTGTGTGTGTTGCGAGTGAGAGAGAGATAGCGAGAGAGTGTGTGTTGTGTTGTGTTGTGTGTGTGTGCTGTGCTGTGTTGTGTTGTGTTGTATTGCGTTGTATTGTGTGTGTGTGTGTGCGTGCGTGCGTGCGCATGTGTGTGTGTGTTGCATTGTGTGATGTGTGTGTGTGTGTGTGTGTGTGTGTGTGTGTGTGTGTGTGTGTGTGTGTGTGTGTGTGTGTGTGTGTGGTGTGTGTGTGTGTGTGTTGCATTGTGTGATGTGTTGTGTTGTGTGTGTGATGTGATGTGTGTGATGTGATATGTGTGTGTTGTGATGTGTGTGTATATGTGTGTGTGATGTGATGTGTTGTGTGTGTGTTGTATTGTGTGTGTGTGTTGTGTGTGTGTGGTGTGTGTGTGTGTGTGTGTGTGTGTGTGTGTGTGTACTGCCTGTACGTGCGCTCACGCGTGCACACCTTGCACATGAACGCGAGTCTTGTGTTATCGGGGGTTGATGTGAGCGCCTGCACAGCTATGTTGCAGAAACGTGTGTGGGAGTATGTCAGATATGTGTGGTTTGTACAGACAGCTTGATGTGGTGATTTTGTATGGGTGCTGTAAGCTGTAAGCTCTATGATGACATGTACGAGCTTCATTCTTTTATTCTTTAGATGTGCAATCCTTTGCTTGTAATCTTACTGAATTTCTCTGTTTTTGAGATACTAAAGAATTTGGAATTGGACTTCGCCTGGAAATTCCTATGGGACTGAAAAGTACACACTCGATGAGACGTTGCCTGTATGGCTCTTTTCAAGTACCTCGCCACGCTACACAGAGGCAGCCATACTCCAGTTTCAGAGGACGCTGTCTCCTTTTTAAAGGCGTGTGCAGAGTGTTGCACTAGTAGCTTGTCCTGGTAAAAAAAAAAAAGGTAAAGGTGTGCCATAACCTATAAGGTCGTAGGGAAGCGAGGCGTCAGAGACCTCAGCTTCTCTAGGGGCCGGCATATTGAGGGCGGCGCCCATCTCCTTTCCCTCGCTGCTTTACCTTCCCTGACCCTAAAGAGGACAGGTACCCATTTACAGCTGGGTGAACTGGGGGAACTGTACTGAAGCCAAGGCGCGCAAATGGTCACCCATCCAACTGGTAACCTCGCTCGACGCTGCTTAATTTGGCTGGGGGAAAAGCGAGTGCTCCGACCACTGAGCTATCCAGTCTCATTCGAGGGACTCTGACATTAAAGGGTGAGGCTGGAAATCGAACCCAGAACCTCACGGTTTAGTTGTTGGCAGGGGAACGTCTTAACCATCCTGCCACCCTCCTTCTTATACCCCACTATAAAGCATAACAACATTTTCATGTAGGCCTCAATCATAACACTGCCTATGGCCTGGCAAACCACTCCTTTGAACTCAAGGTCTGACATGCAGGTTGTTTCTTCTTCGTCATCGAAAGCTCAGCCAGCAACTATTGTTGTCTGGCATATAAGCCAAGAGGACGGGACAGCTCAATGGTCGGAGCACTCGCTTTCCCCCAGCCAAGTTAAGCAGCGTCGAGCGTGGTTACCACTTGGATGGGTGACCGTTTGCGCGCCTTGGCTTCAGTACAGTCCCCTAGTTCACCCAGCTGTAAATGGGTGCCTGCCCGCTTTAGGGCCAGGGAAGGTAAAGCAGCGAGGGAGAGGAGATGGGCGCCGCCCTCAATATGCTGGCCCTAGAGAAGTGAGGTCTCGGATGCCTCGCTCCCCCACGACCTTATAGGTTATGGGACACCTTTACCTTTTTACCATGTAAGCCAAAATGCGTTGCGCTGCCATTAATTAAGCGCCTGACAAGTCAGGTCCATCGCATCCGACTTCGGCGTGGGTGAGAATTGTTATCTATCAAGTCTTTCTTTACAGGGAGGGGATGAGGCAGGAGAATGGACCAAGAAGGTTGAAAACCCACAAGAAGGGGGTGACAGGAAGAAAAAGAAACAAGGCAGGAAAAAAGAAGAAGAAATGGTTAGAGAAGAAGGAATTCCTAGCACAGAATTTTCCAGGAGGTGGTGGGGATGCTGTTTACACTGAACATCCCCCTCCCCCACTCCCACCCCTAACAGGGGATGTAGGGTGTTTTATAGACGTGGTTATGATCCTAAAACGGCCAGTTAGGCCTTAAACAAAAAGAAAAGGATAAAAACGAAAAGAATGAATGAACACAGAAACAAACAAACAAATTACTAAATAATAAGTAACTAAGTAAATAACTAACTAAAGAAAGAAAGAAAGAAAGACACAAACAACTAACAAACAAATAACTAACTAAAGAAAGAACGAAAGAAAGAAAGAAAGAAAGAAAGAAAGAACGAACGAACGAACGAACGAACGAACGAACGAACGAACGAACGAACGAACGAACGAACGAACGAACGAACGAAACGAAAGAAAGAAAGAAAGAAAGAAAGAAAGAAAGAACGAACGAAAAGAAAGAAAGAAAAGAAAAGAAAAGAAAGAAAGAAAGAAAGAACGAACGAAAGAACGAAAGGAAGAAAACAAAGAAAGAAAGAAAGAAAGAAAGAAAGAAAGAAAGAACGAACGAACGAAAGAAAGAAAGAAAGAACGAAACGAAAAGAAAGAAAGAAAAGAAAGAAAGAAAGAAAGAAAAGAAAAGAAAGAAAGAAAGAAAGAACGAACGAAAGAACGAAAGGAAGAAACAAAGAAAGAAAGAACGAAAGAAAAGAAAGAAAGAACGAAAAGAAAGAAACGAAAGAAAGAACGAAAGAACCGACAAGAACCGAAAAGAAACGAAACCAAACGAAACCAAACAAAAAGACACGAAGGAGGGAACGGCCCTTTCTACTGCTACTCTGGCCTGCTGACCCGAAACCTTGACGGCGTCATCCACGGCTAAGGGGTCAGTGGCGCACACGACGATTCCGAAGATGAGGCAGGTGAAGGTGGACCACTCGGGGCGAAACAGCAGCCTCATCCCCCCCGCCGTCAACACCATCATGGTGGCTGCAGCACACAGCACAGCACAGCTCAGCACAGCACAGCACAGCACAGCTCAGCACAGAACAGCACAGCACAGCACAGCACAGCACAGCACAGCTCAGCACAGCACAGCACAGCACAGCACGACACAGCACTGCACAGCACAGTTCAGCACAGCACAGCACAGCACAGCTCAGCACAGTACAGCACAGCACAGCACAGCTCAGCACAGCACAGCTCAGCACAGCACAGCAGAGCTCAGCACAGCACAGCACAGCTCAACACAGCTCAGCTCAGCACAGCACAGCACAGCTCAGCACAGCACAGCTCAGCACAGCTCAGCACAGAACAGCACAGCACAGCACAGCTCAGCACAGCACAGCACAACACAGCACAGCACAACACAGCTCAGCACAGAACAGCACAACACAACACAGCACAACACAACACAGCTCAGCACAACACAGCACAGCACAGCACAACACAGCACAGCACAGCACAACACAGCACAGCTCAGCACACCCAGACTTGAAAAAGGTAATGGTGTCCTAGACTATTACTGCTTCTGCTTCTGCTGCTGCTGCTGCTGCTGCTGCTGCTGCTCCTACTACTACTGCTCCTACTGCTACTACCACTACTACTACTGCTACTACTGCTGCTACTACTACTGCTACTGCTACTACTGCCACTACTACTGCTGCTGCTACTGCTACTACTACTGCTGCTACTACTTCTGCTGCTGCCACTGCTACTACTACTACTACCCAGACTTGAAAAGGTTAAAAATAAAAGGTAATGGTACTACTACCACTACTACTACTACTACTACTACTACTACTGCTGCTGCTGCTGCTGCTACTACTACCCAGACTTGAAAAGGTTAAAAAAAAAAAAGGTAATGGTGTCCCATACTACTACTACTACTACTACTACTTACTACTTACTTCTTCTTCTCTCTTCTTCTTCTTCTTCTTCTTCTTCTGCGATTGTGGATCGGTGGTCTAGAGGTAACGCGCCTGCCAAGAAAGTGAAAAGTCCGGGTCGGAAGTGTGCGGTGGTTCGAATCCCGTTTGGATCCCGAAACTTTACCCCCCCCCCCCCCCCCCCCACCCACATCCATTAGACCATGAGTGGTGGTCTGGATGCAAGTCTTTTTCGGATGAGACGATAAACCGAGGTCCCGTGTGTTACACAAAATTATTTAGCGCACGAGAAAGAACCCACGGCAACCAGAGACTTGTCCCTGGCAAAATTCTGTAGAAAAAAGTCACTCTGATAGGGAAACCAATACTGTTGCAGACAGGAAAAAAAAGAAGAAGAAAAATGGGTGGCGCTGCTCTTGTGGCGACGCGCTCTCCCCTGGGTGAGCAGCCCGAATTTCACGGAGAGAAATCTGCCGTGACTTAAAGTGGTATAAAAATTTTTTTAGATAAATGATTTTAAAAAGCTGCTACTACTACTACTACTACTACTATACTACTACTACTACTTCTACTACTACTACTACTACTACTACTACTACTACTACTACTACTACTACTACTACTACTACTACTTCTACTACTACTAAAAGGTGTCCCATAACCTGTGTGGTCGTAGGAGAGTAAAGCACCAGAGACCTCATCTTCTCCAGGGGCCAGCATATTGAAGGCGGCGCCCATCTCCTCTTCCTCGCTGCTTTACCTTCCCTGACCCTAAAGAGGGCAGGTACTCATTTACAGCTGGGTGAACTGGGGGACTATACTGAAGCCAAGGCGCATAAAGGGTCACCCATGCAAGTCGTAACCACGCTCGATGCTGCTTAACCTTGGCTGGGGTCACAAATGGAGAGGTTTTTGCGAACGCGACCGTTTGTTTTGGCCCACCATGAAGGTAGCCGCATTCCGACTTCGGGGATGTATGCTGGGTATGTTCGTGTTTCCGTAACCCACCCAACGCTGGCAGGATCTTCAACTTGCATATTTTGATCTTCTGCTAGTGTATGTGCACGAAAGGAATAAAGGCACTGGCAGGTCTACACTTGAAGTTAATCTGGGAGACCCCACCCTAATTCGCTAGATGCCGCTAAGATTGGAACCCACGACTTCATGGACCCATGGAATTGCAGTTTAACGGTCTTAAGCACTCGGCTATGGCGTTCATCATACTGGCTATAAGATATGTCCTTCACAGGGATTCATCTAATAACTGACCCAACTGCGTATGCAGTCAGTCGTTTCTTGGGTTACGACTGTTTTTTGTTTGTTGTAATTCCGTGAGCAGTAAGACTGAAAAGCGTAGGTTTGTGAGTAGCTTGCTACTCCTATTGCTACTGCTGTTGCTGCTACTGCTGTTGTTGCTGCCCCTGCCACCACTACTGCTACTGCTGTTGCCGCTGTTGTTACTATTGCTGTTGCAGCTACTGCTGTTGTTGCTGCCCCTGCCACCACTACTGCTACTGCTGTTGCTACTGCTGTTGCTGCTACTGCTGTTTTTGCTGCCCCTGCCACAACTGCTGCTTCTGCTGTTGCTGTTGTTGTTACTACTGCTGTTGCTGCTGTTGTTACTACTGCTGCTGCTGCTGTTGTTGCTGCCCCTGCCACCACTGTTGCTTCTGTTGCTACTGCTGTTGCTGCTACTGCTGTTGTTGCTGCCCCTGCCACAACTGCTGCTTCTGCTGTTGCTGTTGTTGTTACTATTGCTGTTGTTACTACTGCTGCTTCTGCTGTTGCTGCTGTTGTTGCTGCCCCTGCCACCACTGCTGCTTCTGTTGCTACTGCTGTTGTTACTACTGCTGTTGCTGCTGTTGTTACTACTGCTGCTTCTGCTGTTGCTGCTGTTGTTGCTGCCCCTGCCACCACTGCTGCTTCTGCTGCTGTTGCTACTGCTGTTGCTGCTGTTGCTACTACTGCTGTTGCTGCTGTTGTTACTATTGCTGTTGCTGCTGTTGTTACTATTGCTGTTGCTGCTGTTGTTACTACTGCTGTTGCTGCTGTTGTTACTATTGCTGCTACTGCTGCTGCTGCTGCTGCTACTGCTGTTGCTGCTGATGCTACTACTACTGCTGTTGTTACTATTGCTGTTGCTGCTGTTGTTACTATTGCTGTT
>CM054149.1:11949224-11959224 GCA_028751875.1 Rapana venosa
TTGTCATCTGTTCCCACCGGCACACAATGGCCTACTCTTTGGATCAGCGGAACAGGATTTAACGTGTGCGCAAGATGTTCTGCATGCGTTCGCACACGGGGCCTCGGTTTATAGTCTCATCCGAAGGACAAGAGACAGACAGACAGAGACAGACAAGAGACAGACAGACAGAGACAGCCAGACAAGCGACAGACAGACAGACAGACAGAGACAGAGGGACAGACACACATATCTAAAAAGGTAGCGAAGGGAGGGGAGCAAGATGAGCGACAGACAGACAGACACAGACAGACAGAGACACATTTCTAAAAAGGTAGCGAAGGGAGGGGAGGGAGATGAGCAACAGACAGACAGAGACAGACAGACAGAGACAAGAGACAGAGACACATTTCTAAAAAGGTAGCGAAGGGAGGGGAGGGAGATGAGCAACAGACAGACAGAGACAGACAGACAGACAGAGACAGACATCTCTAAAAAGGTAGCGAAAGGAGGGGAGGGAGATGAGCAATAGACAGACAGAGACAGACAGACAGAGACAAGAGACAGAGACACATTTCTAAAAAGGTAGCGAAGGGAGGGGAGGGAGATGAGCAATAGACAGACAGAGACAGACAGACAGAGACAGAGACAAGAGACAGAGACACATCTCTAAAAAGGCAGGGAAGGGAGTGGAGGAAGATGAGCGACAGACAGACAGACATACAGAGACAAGAGACAGAGACACATCTCTAAAAAGGTAGGGAAGGGAGTGGAGGAAGATGGGCGACAGACAGACAGACACAGAGACAGACAGACATCTCTAAAAAGGTAGCGAATTGAGGGGAGGAAAAAGAGAGAAGCCAAAGCTGTTGCAAGCGCACCAACCTCCACAGCAAAAGCAAAACACCCGCCAAGGATCATCAAGGACACTGTGTACGGGGGGATGACCGAGAAGCAGTGCGTCCGAAACCAGCGGAAGGCCTGCCGAAACAGAGCTGCACACACACACACACACACACACACACACACACACACACACCACACACACACACACACACACATACACACGCGCACACACACACATACACACGCACCACATACACACACATTCACACGCACCACATATACACACACATACACACACATACATAACACACACACACACACACACACACACACACACACACACACAACACACACACACACACACACACACACCACCTCACCACAACACACACAACACAACACAAACCACAACACAACACATACATTTTCGAAAGCGTAGGCCATTGTGTGTCGGAGGAAACAGATGACAAAATTTACAAAACCGCATACACGCAGGGACTGGATGTAAAAAAGAACATGAGCGCTTATTCCATTATCCCCGATATAAAAGAATAAACGAAATGAAATGAAAATACACACCACACCACACCACAACACACACCACACCACACCACACCACACCACAACACAACACATACACCAAGTGTCCATTTTTATTCATCTATCTGTATCCCCAAAGTCGGAATGCGGCTACCTTCACGGTGGGCAAAACAAAAGGTCGAATGCGCAAAATCTGACCATTGGTGAACACCGGAGTTCTAGCTGGGGGCATGGAAGAAAAAACATTATTTCAGTCTTTTATTTCGAGGATAGGGGAATAAGCATTCATGGTGTTTTGTTTTGTTTTGTTAACATCCTGTCCCCGAGTGTATGCAGTTTTGTCAAGTCTTTCATCCGTTCCCACCGGCTCACAATGGCTTAATCCTTCGGAAAAGCGGAACAGGTTTTAACGTGTGCGCAAGGTGTTCTGCGTGCGCTCGCACACGGGACCTCGGTTTATAGTCTTATCCGAAGGAGTTTTAGTTGGGAAGAGTGGAGTCTGCACTATGTTAACCCTGGGAAGGAAGGATGGGGATGGGGGTGGGGGGGGGGGGGGGGGACAATACCCTTGAACGGGATTGGAACCGGGTCGGCAGACTGAGAGCGCAATGGACAAGGTTCTAACCACCAGGCTGCCCCGTCCCCCCGTGTAGTGTAGTGTAGTGTAGTGTGGTGTGGGTAGTGTAGTGTGGTGTAGTGTGGTGTAGTGTATGTGTGGTGTGATGTATGTGGTGTAGTGTAGTGTGGTGTGGGTGTGGTGTGGTGTGATGTGGTGTGGTGTTATGTGGGTGGTGTAGTGTGGTGTGGTGTATGTAGTTGTGGTGTAGTGTGGTGTGGTGTGGTGTGGTGTGGTGTAGTGTAGTGTAGTGTAGTGTAGTGTGGTGTGGTGTGGTGTGGTGTGGTGTGGTGTGGTGTGGTGTGGTGTGGTGTGGTGTGGTGTGGTGTGGTGTGGTGTGGTGTGTGGTGTGGGTGTGGTGTAGTGTGGTGTAGTGTGGTGTAGTGTAGTGTGGTGTAGTGTGGTGTGGTGTAGTGTGGTGTAGTGTGGTGTGGTGGTGTAGTGTGGTGTAGTGTAGTATAGTGTGGTGTGGTGTAGTGTAGTGTGGTGTAGTGTAGTGTGGTGGGTGTAGTGTGGTGTAGTGTAGTGTGGTGTGTAGTGTAGTGTGTGTAGTGTGGTGTGGTGTAGTGTAGTGTGTGTAGTGTGGTGTAAGTGTGGTGTGGTGTGTGAGTGTAGTGTGTGTGGTGTGGTAGTGTGGTGTGGTGTGGTGTGGTGTGGTGTAGGTGTGTAGGGGTGTGTAGTGTGTGAGTGTGTGTGGTGTGTGGAGGGTGTGGTAGTGTAGTGTGTGGGTGTGTGTGGTATTGGTGTGGTGTGGGTGTGGTGTATGTGTGTAGTGTAGTGTGGTGTGGTGGTGTGTGTGTGTGTAGTGTGGTGTGGTGTGGTGTAGTGTGGTGTAGTGTAGTGTGGTGTATGTGGTGTTTGTGTGTGGTGGTGTGGTGTAGTGTGTGTAGTGTGTGTGGTGTAGTGTAGTGTAGTGTTGGTGTGTGGGTGAAGTGTAGTGTGGTGTGGTGTAGTGTGGTGTGAGTGTGTGGTGTGGTGTGTGTAGTGTAGGTGTGTGTGTAGTGTGGTGTGGTGGTGTGGTGTGTGTGTGTGTAGTGTGGTAGTGGTGGTGTATTTGTGGTGTGGTGTTAGGGGTGTGTGTGTAGTTGTGTAGTGTGTAGGTGGTTGTGGTTGTGTAGTGTGGTGTGGTGTAGTGTGGTAGTGTGTAGGTGTAGTGTGGTGTGGTGTAGTGTGGTGTTGTGGTGGTAGTGTGGTGTGGTGAGTGATGGGGAGTGGTGTAGTGTGGTGGGGGTTGGTAGTGTTGGGGTGTAGTGGGTGTGGGTGTAGTGTAGGTGTGTTGTGTGTGGGTGTGTGTGTGTGTGGTGAGTGTGGTGTGTGTGTAGTGTGTGTGTTATGGTGTGGTGTGGTGTAGTGTGTGTAGTGGTGTGGTTGGGTAGTGTGGTGTAGTGTGGTGGGTGAGTGTAGTGTAGTGGGTTAGTGTGGTGTGGTGTGGTTGTGTGGGTGTGTGTATGTGTAGTTATGGTGTGGTGTGGTTAGTGTGGTGTGGTAGTGTGGTGGTGTAGTGTGGTGTGTGTATGGTGTGGTATGGTGGTTGGTGTGATGTAGTGTCGTGTCATGTCGTGTACAGTCGTGTCGTGTAATGTCGTGTGGAGTGGTGTAATGTCGTGGTGTGGTGCGGTGCGGTGCGGTGCGGTGCAGTGGGGTGTGGTGTGGTGTGTAGTGTAGTTTAGTGCGGTTCGGTGCGGTGCAGTACAGTGTAGCGTAGTGTAGTGTAGTGTAATGAGTTGTACTGCATTGCATTGCGTTACATTACATTGTATTGATGTATTATTTTATTGCATGTTGTACTGTTTTGTCTTGCATGGTACTGCATTCATCTGTTGTGTTGAACTGTGCTGTACTGATGTATGGCACTGTATGAATGGCATCATTTTACGGCACGCTTTGGCATGCTAGGGAACCACACTACACTACACAACTTGAGCGGCTGGAATATGCGATAAAAGGGAGTTCATACTTTCTTTTCCTCTGTTATTTTATTTGATTTTATTAGTTTTATTTTTTGGACAATTTATATTCATCAAACATGTCAAGCTTTTCAGCTCATTCACATAAGGGACTTTGGGGGAAATGGGGGGGGGGGGGAAGGAAGACTGAATAGAACAGCCAACAAAATGAAAGATCGAATTTCACATCAAGAGTCTTCTTCGCAAGTGGGAACCAATTCGCGGTAAGGATCAAATGTCATATCATTATCAGTGAAACGAGACAGTATAAACGACACCGTCACCATTATCAAATACAGCTGTCACTAGGATATCGATGCAATAGACATGTCTCGTGTCCGGTGGATTTGCTGAAAGGATTTCCTGTCTTCACAGTGCTGTCCTTGGGGCCGTCTTTTTCTCTTCTTTCTGCATGGAAACTTTCAACGAAACTGCCCATGTCGTGGCCTAGAGGCTGCAGTGGTTCCAGTATGATCCTGCAGTCATCAGTTGACAGAATGTGCAAAGCTGATGATCTGAAGTCTGTAGCTAGTACCAATAGACTGCGCTGGTTTGGGCACGTTTAACGGAAAGCAAACCACCACATCATAAAAAAAGAGCAATGAACTTCGTAGTGGATGGAAAGAGACCAAAGGGAAGACCTAGCAAGACCTGGGCTGCCTGTATTGCAGATGATCTTAGAGACAGGGGCATAAACAAGGAGGAAGCTCAAAACAGAGATGGAGAAGGCTCATCAATGTCAAACAACCCCTGGGAGAAACATGACAAAAAAGGAAGAAAAAGAAGAATCAGGTGACAGACGAGTGGACTGTGGGGGTTCACATACTGGAGCGCAGTCATCTTCACTTAACAGACTTTCTTCCTCCGTCTTTCCTTCGTCTGTCTGTCACATCTTCTGTAGTGGAATCAGTACTGATGATAACTGATAATTCTGTGCTAGGAATTCCCTCTTTTCTATCCCTCTGTTTCTTCCTTGTTCTTTTTCTTCCTGTCACTTCCTTCTTAATCTATTCTCCTGCCCTTTTTTTCCCCCAGAAAGACTTAAAAGATAACAAAGTCTCTACCACGCCCAAGTCGGATGCGCTGGGTCTGACTTGTCAGGCGCTTAACGGCCACGCAACGCAACGCATGTTTGCCCATATAACAACAATAGTTCCTGTCTGAGCGTTCGACGACGACCATACACGCGCGCGCGACACACACACACACACACACACACACACACACACACACACTAACCCACTCTCTCTCACACACACACATTAACCCACACCCACCTCTCTCTCTCTCTCTCACACACACACACACACACACACACACACACCACAACACTTCGGATGAGACTATAACCGAGGCCCCGGTTGTGCGAACGCACGCAGAACATCTTGCGCACACGTTAAATCCTGTTCCGCTTTTCGTAAGAGTAGGCCATTGTGTGCCGGTGGGAACAGATGACAGAATTCACAAATCCACATACACACGGGGACTGGATGTAAAAAAAAAGCACATAAGTGCTTATTCCATTATCCTCGATATAAAAGAATAAATAAAATGAAATTAAAAAAAAAATAAATAAATAAAATACACTAACTCAGACACACTCTCTCTCTCTCTCTCTCTCTCCTCTCTCTCTCTCTCTCTCACACACACACACACACACACACACAACTCTCTCTCTCTCTCTCTCTCCTCTCTCTCTCTCTCTCTCACACACACACACACACACACACATACACACACCACCACCACCACCACCACCACTACCACCCCCCAGCACCACACCACACCTCACCTCCAGCCATGAAGGCCAGTATGACGGGAAAAACGCAGCACCCGCTCCCAGTACAATAATCGTCATGGCTTTCCCCAGTACCGTTCTGCAACACACAGCATAATAAATCATCATAACTATTATCAAGAAGACAACATCAGAGAGTGCACTGGAAACGAACTGCTACGGAAAACAGAAAAATCGCGGGGAGTGGAGGAAGCTGGTTGCAAAATCTTCAGTGGTGCCCCCACGGTCCAAGGGTTTACAGGATAGGTTGAAGGTTGTTGGCTGATTACCAAGCAGGAGAGCGGCAGAAATGGTTAAAACTTTCGCCTGCCAACAAGGGAACCGAAACGTTCTGGGTTCGATTCCCAGCCTCATCTTTTCTTCCTAATTTTAACGAAAAAATTCGCACTGAACGTCAAAGTCCTTCGGATGAGACTACAAATCGAGGCCCGTGTGCGAACGTGCGCAAGACATCTTGCGACACGTTAAAAACCTGTACGCAGGGAACACTATTCATAAGACTGCACCTTGTTATCTCAGCCACTGTGTTCATCTATCAACACACCCCGTCTCGTTCCCTCCTTCTGCTGCAAGTAGCCTACCTTGTGTTTACAAACGCCTAGATTCAAACAATCCACCGTTGGCGTCGATCTTTTTCCATTTCCGGTCCGTCTATTTGGAATAGCCTAGGGATCCGTCATTAATTTTCGGCACAAGTCGTGTTGCTCACCTTTGACCTCTCTGTGGATTTCAGCCTGCCGATCGTTATTTAAAAAAATTCTGCTTGAAATCTCAACAGTTAAACGTTTTTCAGATTTAGTCAGAGGCAAATATTGCTGTTGTTTAGTTGTGTGAATAAACGCTACACAATACCCACACCCAAACGATAAGCAAAAGAATGAATGCAATGGAGGTAGAATGAAATTTAACACTTGGTATTTTGGGGGTAGAGGTATGTCCAGTCAAAATTACTCCAACCATCTCATAAAGATCAGTTACAAAATATATTTGACTGACAGGCATACAAGGTGGTGGGAATCGTAATATTATGGTAGAGAGAACTTACCGCTCGCTTCGTTCGGAAACAGATCTTCAGCCCACTGACACATTACCATCTGGAATTACCTCCCTTTCTCCGTTCGCCAAAAGCCTTCAATTGGCACTTCCAAAATTAATCCAGGCCTCAAGACACACTTATTTCCTAACTAGGATCCCCCCACCCCCCTCTCGTTATACCTCACATCTGTTCCTACATTCAATCAGCCTCCTCCATCTTCATCACCTTGCCTTAGTGCGATATTGAGTGTGTGTGTGTGTGTGTGTGTGTGTGTGTGTGTGTGGGTGTTGTTTGTGTGTGTGTGTTGTTGAGGGGGGTTGGTGTGTGTTTGTTGTGTTGATGGTGTGTGGTGGTGTGGTGGTGTGTGTGTGTGTGTTGTGTGTGTGTGTGTGTGTGTGTGTGTGTGTGTGTGGGATCAGCGGGTTGCTTTCATTTCTAATATCATTGAGGTCATATGTGTTTATTTTTGTATTATCTATTCAAAGTAATATGCGGGAGTTACGTTTCGTTCTGTTTATTAAGATATGGATTGGATTGGTAAATTTGAATAATTATTGAGTTGGATGATTTTCTTTTCTTTATGGGTTTTCTTTTATATATATATATATAATATTATATATGTATTATATATATTTTGTGTGTGTGTGTGTGGTGTGTGTGTGTGTGTGTGTGTGTGTGTGTGTGTTGTGTGTGGTGTGGTGTGTGAAGTGTTAATGAATTTACTGGACTTATTTTTTCCTCAGCTAGAGCCCAGAAGGGTTCACCAATGATGTGATTTTTGCCACGCGACAGTCTTAGGTTCAAGCTAGTCTCAACAACTCTCACAACTAGGCTCAGTAGCAGATGCGTGTTTCTCTTCTTGTCCTCCGTTGGACACTCAGTCAGCAACTACTGTTATCTCTCACGTGAGCAAAAACGCGTTGCGCGCTGCCGTTACACTCCTGACAAGTCAGGCCCAGCGCGTCCGATTTCGGCGCGGGAGATAATTGTTCTCTTTTAATTCATTCTGAAATTTTTTTTTTTTGTAAGTCAGGAGAATGGTCCAAAAAGGTAGGCAGAACATCGACAAAATAGAGATGACAGGAAGAAATGGAACCAGTCAGAAACAAAGAGAGGGATAGAAAAGAGGGAAGTCCTGGTACAAAATTTTCCTGAAGGTGGGGATGCTATTTGTGCTGACCTCCCTCCCTCTGGTATCCCAACGGGGAAGGGAGGGGGGGGGGGGGGGTAGGTAGGTTGATGTCAGTCTTCATAGTTAACTTCACCTACCTTGTCATGTCAAGTCTTCATAGTTAACTTCACCTACCTTGTCATGTCAAGTCTTCATAGTTAACTTCACCTACCTTGTCATGTCAAGTCTTCATAGTTAAACTTCAGCTACCTTGTCATGTCAAGTCTTCATAGTTAACTTCACCTACCTTCTCAGAAGTATGAGCCACAAGAAAACGCTTGGTGATAGCCATTTCACTGACAGAACTAAAATGAGCAGCCCGTAAAACCTGTCAGGGTTTCTACCCACTGAAGTCTTTGAGACTTGCCATTATTTCACAGTGCTTTCCTTTCCTTTCTTTCTATCTTTCTTTAGTGTCACAAGAGTGAGGAAAACGAGTAACGCGTTGGTAGACAGACGTCACTCATTAATGACGTCATTTAGTTCTTTTTAGTTTTTCCATCTTTACGTTCAAGCTTTTCTTTTTTTTGTTTTTTGCACGTAGCTTTGTTAAAAATCATGTTAATCTGTGTTATGTGGTACAAACAGATTCTCTCGGCAGTGTTGACTTGTGTGTGTGTGTGTGTGTGTGTGTGTGTGTGTTGGCCTTCAATTCTAAATCTATGTCTCTTTACAAAAAGTGATAGATCTTGCCTGTTGTGTGTGTGTTGTGTGGTGTGTTGCTTCATTGGACTTGTTAGAAACTATTATACCTGGCAGTTAATTGGATTACTGCTATGTGATGACTGTGTAAGAATAAGTTGAGTGCAAGCGCTTTGATTTGTCTGTGCAAGATACAGCGCTATATAAACTCCATTTATTATTATTATTATTATTATTAACTGATTGATTGACTGACTGGCTGATTTACTTCTTCCTTGACTTCTTCAGGAGTCCTTGGGGGCACTTCATTCACTCCATTGCTTTTCAGGAACAGAGCATTTTGTCTTTTGGTTGACTCTTCTGAACAAGATCGCTGATGTGTCCAGAAGATATGTCCTTTATCAATGGCTTCCACAACATGGATTCCAGCTGCCTTGTTGCACGAACTGGAAGTCATTCCCAGTTTTGTTTCGGGTTTTCCTGGGTCTAAATTTGGGTACTCTAGCTTCCTAGACGTCATAGGTTTAGAGATTCTGCATATGGCAGTTATCCATATAAAAATCCAACTAGTTATCCATATTAAAAGAAAAGCAACTTCTTCATGCAGTGTGGTGGGCAAGTGAAACCAGGCGAGGCCCATGCTCTTCCAGGGAGCAGAGTGCATGCTGGATATGCTGGTGTCATCCATACCACCGACCATAGTGGCCTACTCTGCCACAAAGCGTGGAAGGGTTTCTGTCGTGTGCACACAATTCTGGGTGTGTTTGTTCAGAGGAATTTTGTTTATGATCTCACCTGTCGTCGCAAGACAGGAAGAATTCCCTCAAATGCACACGTTTGCAGAAGCTCGAACCCAAGTACTCGGTTACTATCATGAGTTTCATGCAATGACCGTCAGGCTCCTTGTAAAAATCTAAAGACTTCAAAACATCTCGTTTGCCATTCATTACACATCAAACCAAAGTGAGACTGTATGAAAGTGTAATATATGTCACATCAATTCACTACACTTGGGTATGTGTGTGTGTGTAACAACACAACTGTCATCACTTGTTTTCCCCTTTACATTCTCAAGTAGCACCTGATTGGCTAAAAATCGCATGCATTGTAACAATGTTAGCCTTTGTAAATTAACAACTAACCTCCAAAATAGTATCGACAAATTAGTTCGTTGGACACAACTCAATCATATGTGCCTAAATACACAAAAAACAAAATGCATGTGCATAACTACTAGACAGAAACGACAAAATGTATTAACACATTTGTTTTCTATTTCAGTTGCCGGACAAAGTGTGGAAATAGTCAATTCGCATCGTGTACTGGGTATCATTATTGACAATAACCTGTCATGGACTGACCACATTTCTCATATTTGCAAACGAATCTTTCAAAGAGTGTTCCAGCTATCAAAAATTAAACACTT
>CM054149.1:11964224-11979224 GCA_028751875.1 Rapana venosa
TTTAAAACAAAAAATTGTCATCCGTTCTTACCAGCATGAATGGCTTACTCTTCTACAAGGCAGTACGGGTTTTTTAACGTGTGCATAAGATGTTCTGCGTGCGTTTTACACACGAGGACCTCATTTGGTAGTGTCATCCAAAGTACTTTCAGGGGAGTGGGGTCATAACTCCCGGGGAAAACTCCCCTGGAATGGGTGTCTGGGTGGTGGCTTGAACCAAGAAAGGCTCTGTCAACTAGTCTGTCCCGCCGATCCCCCGTACTTCCCTTTTGACGGATTACGCAGAGATTGTGGGACAAGATTTCCATGCGTTCCCCCTCCTGTGGCTTGGCTTGACTTTAACTTAACTCCTTTAGGAGTTGTTGAGCCACTGCATTGAAAGCTACGGGTCATTAGTGTCTTGACTAAGCTGATTGTGGCGACCAAGCTTTCCCCTCACCGCCTTGTGATGCTGCAGACAGTATTGTGTGATTCCTGATGCCAACTTGTTTGGCTGTGACTACTTGACTACCGATTACTTTTTATCCCCCCCCCCCCCCCCCCCCCCCCCCCCCCCCCCCCCCCCCACTTCTCTTGGTTCTTGGTGGTTGAACAGTTTTCTCTGTTCAACCGACTCACAAGTGTGACCTTTTGTGTTCTCTCCCTCCCCAATGTTTGCCCTTCTCTCTCCACCCCCCCCCCCCCCCCCCCCCCCCTCCCCCCTAATCCACTCCACCACGCTTCCCAAGCTAGAATTTAAACGCCTTAAACTGGCATTTTTTAAACTGTTGCCAGTACACAGAATACCACATGGATAAAATTGGACGAGTTAGATAACCTAGATCTCATCGTAGACGAGTCTTTAGGATGATAAACTGGTCAATACGGAAGTCTGCTCTATTGTTGGCGGAAAGTGACAGTGTGTGTGTATTCTCGGGCTGCTACGATCCCGACAAGGCTGTTCTCACTTGGATGATTGGATCAAACTTAATCCAACGACTTATTTCCTTTACGAAAGTAAAGAGCTGTTCTGGTGTATTGACTTTGGCACAAGCGATGTGTTCCATCATTCTGTGTTTGATGGTGCTGGAGCTGACTGGATGGAGCTGTTCTGGTGTATTGACTTTGGCACAGGCGATGCTTCCCATCGTTCAGTTTTAGAAGGCGACATTGTGTTTTTTCTGAATTGACTTGTATTCCTCAATGTTGATGATTAAAAGAAGAAATTAAATTGAGGTCATTTAACACATTTTGTATGTTTTGCCTAACCTTTTTATACCTTTGTAGATTAATTCAACAGTTTAAAAAAACTGCATTCAAAAGTAATGATTGTTGAAGATGAATAGTAATATGTACTGGTTTAAAAATATTAAATTATTGATATTTGAGCTAATGAAGTAAATGGGCATTATGGTATACTTTGCAAACCATAATCCTTAATTCAATCTCTTTTAACTTAACATAAATTATCATTTTAGCTAATGAAGTAAACGGGCAGTACGGCATTACTTTGCAAATCGTAATGCTTCATCCAGTCTCTCTTAAAGTAACATGGTCAGGTGACTGGAGTCAAGTGGCAGTGTGCAGTGACAGCCATCATGAACTGGGGTCTGGTTTGGAACAGTGGTATGACTGTAGTGTGAAGAAAGGTATCGAATCTTTGCCGTCTTTGAGCTGTGAAAGGAAAAGATAGAATATATCTTTGGTTGCATATGAATTCTTATATTCAGCTTGATATCAAATCATTTTGAATTTAAGCTAATGGAGCAAAACATGAAATATGACGCATCTGGAAAAGTACTCGTGATATTTTTTCTGCCAAATTCATGAGATTTAAATTTTGGATTTGAGCTGATAAACCAAAAGAGGGAATGTGATACGACTTTTTCAGCTAATAAAGTGAAATTGAAATTATATCGATGTATGTCAGAGATAAGATGAAAATAAGGTAGTAGAGCTGTGAACATTTTCCCTGTTACTGATGACTTTTTAACTGGTTTCAGGAACTACAGGTCTGGAATCCAGTGTCAAAGAAGACACACCATCTGGCACCACAAGCACGTGACAAGGTAACATCACATTTCATCCATTCCTTTTTAATGCCCAGGCCAAAGCTTTGGGAGTTACTGATGGGAGCTAGGTGCCGAGGTCTAAACTAATCTGTTGTTAGATATTAACATGGTATGTCAAGATTGCCGTCAGCCATGACAAGCTCGTAGCATAACGCCCTGCATTCTCCGTTAAAGGAGAAAAGTCCTCTGAAGCTGGAGCATGGCTGCCTTTATGGCGAGGTACACAGAAAAGTGACGCACACGAAATTAGCAGGAAAATGTCGCCATCACTGTTTTTGTTGGTGTTGTTGTTGTTGTTGGGGGAGTAAGGGGGAAAGGATGTTCCCCAGCTACAGCTCCAGGTTTACCAGTGGTGAGATTTTGCGTATGCGACCGTTTTTGCCCTCGAAGGTAGCCGCATTTTGACTTCGGGGATGTTTGCTGGGTATGTTTGTGTTTCTGTAACCCACGGAACGCTTACAGAGATGATGGAATCTTTTAACATGTATATTTGATCTTCTGCATGTGGAATTAAAGCACTGGAAGGGTGTGCGCTTGAAATTAGTGCTTTTAATATTAACAACAACAACAACAATAATAATAATAATAATAATAATAAAATAAAATAATAATAAAAATAGTAATAATGATATATGGAATTTATACAGCGCTGAATTTTGTAAAGCAACAAATCAAAGCCCTTTTTTTTTTAATCGAGGATAATGGAATAAGCACTCATGTGCTTTTTTTACATCCAGTCCCCGTGTGTATGCGGTTTTGTAAATTTTGTCATCTGTTCCCATCGGCACACAATGGCCTACTCTTTCGAAAAGCGAAACAGGATTTAACGTGTGCGCAAGATGTTCTGCATGCGTTCGCACAGGCCTCGGTTTACAGTCTCATCCGAAGGACATTTCCTTTATTTTTTCTTCGATCAGATCCAAATGCTCATACCCTGATATACCCTACAGATGCACACAAGGTTGGCAATGATTTGTGACTAGTTTTAAATCTGGCTTTTTGGATTTTTTTTTTTTTTAGTCTGATTTAAGGAATGACAACTATTTGTTGTGCCCCACAGCTTTTAAAAACATTAATTTTTGTTTATGAATTGGACTAAATAGTTGTTGGAAAGTACTTGCCATAATGCCTGTTGATGCCCCAACCAATCCTTGTAGGACTGGCATTGGTATGTGTTGCTTTTATGAGTGGAAAATGATGTTACATTGATGATGGGTGCAGATGCTGAAGAAATTTCAGTAATCATTGGATTCAACCATTGCAATTTTTTTTATCAGTGTGTGTGTGTGTGGCGATGTGTGTGTGTGGTGGGCGGGGGAGGGGGGGGGGTGGAAGTGATAGCAACAGTAGTAGGTGGGAGTGTGTGTGTGTGTATGCGCGTGTTCGTGTGTGTGTGTGTGTGTGTGTGTGTGTGTTGTGTGTGTGTGTGTGTGTGTGTGTGTGTGTGTGTGTGTGTGTAAATGGGGTGACAGTAGTGAGAAGGGGACCTAGGCTTTGGTAGTAGACGTATTAAGGGAAAAGTGTTAAAAGGAGGGGCAAGATTACAGTTAGGATCAGCGGGGAGTGGAACAGAGAGCTACCCATAGTGGTAGCTTGTTCTCACATGGTTGAGTTTTGGACATAAGTTTAATATTCTGAGATGGGTTATTTTAGGTTTCGTATGGAAAGAACTCCGTGAAGTTCTGGGTTCAATCCCCCAGCGTAGCACTTTATTCCCAGATTGAAGGGAAAATCGAACTGAAAGTCAAAAGAACCCACGACAGTTTGAAAAAAATCGAAAAGACTATCCTGGCAAAATTGGCAGATTGAATTTTTCCAACTGTATCCCCGAAATTGGAATACAGCTACCTTAATGGAGGGGGGGGGGGGGGGGGGGGGGGGGGGGGGGGGGGGGGATGAGGGGGGACCGGTCACATACGCGAAAATCTCAGTGAACTGTGGAGCTTTAGCGGAGAAACAAACAAAAAAATGGATACAAGAAACGTGTTAGGGGAGGCACCGTGGTCGAGTGGTTTAGGCGGTCGACTCGTGATCCAGAGGTCGCGGGTTCGATCCCCGCTCGGCTCGGTGTTGTGTCCTTGGGAAAGACACTTTACTCCTATTTTCCTCACTCCACCCAGGTGTACAAGTGGGTACCAGCTCTGCTGGGGAAGTATCTGGCGACAGACTAGCGTCCTGTCACAGGGGTGGTGAAAAAACCATCAGTTCGCTTAACGCTACAGAAACCGGGATAAGCTCCGGATCTATGGTCCTTCTGGATCGAAAGAACATACTAAAGAAACGTGTTAGCAGCAGATAGGTCTGGTATTTGTTACTTCAAATGAAGTTCCACATCACTGTGTCTACAGCTACGTACCATCACTTGTATATTGCTGCTGTGTCCACATGCTCTCTAACAGACCTGCCTTGCCCACCAACACCCCTTGCCCATTTTTTTGCTAACTGTTCATACTAATACTCTGTGTGTGTGTGTGTGTGTGTGTAGGGAATAGAAAGGTAGTGAAGATACAGGCTAGGAAAGTGATAGAAAGCATGTTTGGGTCAGTGGGAAAGAAGAAAGAGGGCGACGGTGTGTGTGTGTGTGTGTGTGACTTAAGTTTACCTTACCTAAGTTCACATGACCTTAGGATGGACATTTTGTTTGCCATTGACCACTGGTATTTTTTTTCCTGAAGTTTGGAAAAGCATTTTTCTTTACGTGGATGTTGATGGAGTACCTGCTGAAAATGACATGGTTCTGTGGTGATCACAAGAATGGCCAGAGTTTTAAAGTTTATGTTTTAGTTTTTTTCTCGGAGTTTTTAAAAAAAATTATACAGCAGGCAAAATTATCCCAATTTACTGTTGTAGAGTTTACATTGTACGCTTGTGTAATGAAAGAATAAACAAATGATTACAATCTTTGTACATAGATTTGTAAATGACTGGCAGGAAAATAAAATACTGTGGTGTTAAGAGGTGTTAAAATGCATGTACGTGCACACCAGTCTTTGCACACACACAAAAATAATACTAAGACCAGTCATAGATGGAGAGGGGAGAATACTGACAGAGAATTTTTTCTGACCTATTTAAAAAAAAAAGAAATTGAATGCAAGAAGTACTATTGCCCAGCTTCGTCTTTTCCCCCAGTCTTAATCAAGAGGACACTCACTCTGTGATGGCAAATCTGTGTTCTGATCTTCCACTAAAAGAGAGTTGCAGAGGTTACTCCAACACACCTTCATGCTATATCATTAACTTTAAGTCTAGTAGCGGATTAAGTCTGCCTTCCAGCATTTTGTTTTGTTTTACTGGTATCAAATGTAGATTGAGAAGAAAAATGTAACCATGTGTAAAATGGTGTGGAATGTGCGTGGAGAAGGGCTTTAAAAAAATCAAATGTGAAATGACAAACCTGGTAATGTCATTGTCATTAACGTTGATGTTGGTGGCAAATCTGGGTATTAATCTTCTGCTGGAAGATTGATGCAGATTTTACACCAACATATTTTACCACACACAAAAAATATGTGAAAGACTAATGGTGTATGGTTTTAAGTAGAGTAGTAGATGAAGACTGAGTGTTTGCTTTTTTTTTTAAAGTGAGTCCAGTATTGTTTTGTTTTACTGGTATCAAGTGTAGATTGAGAAGAAAAATGTAACCATGCATAAAATGGTGTGGAAAGTGTGCGTGGAGAAGAGATTAAAAAAAAATCAAATGTGAAATGAATGACAAATCTGGTAATGTGATTGTCATTAATATTGATGTTGTGGTAAATCTGGCTATTGATCTTCTGCTGGAAGATTGATGCAGATTTTACACCAACATATTTTACACACCAAAAAATGTGAAAGACTAGTGGTGTATGATTTTAAGTAGAGTAGTGGATGAAGTATGAGTGTTTGGCTTTTAAAAAAAAAAAAGTAATGAGATCAAATGTAAACTGACAGGAAAATGCCATAGCTTGTACAATGGTGTGGAAAAGTGTATAATAAGTTTGTGAGTGTTTTTTATTTAGAAAAATCAAGTCATAAGCGATTGGCATTGATAATGTGAGAATTACTTGAGTTGATGTTGGTGGCAGATCTGTGAATTGATATTCTGCTGGAAGATTGATGGCAGATTTTACACCAACACATCTTAGAAAAATGTATGTGAAGAACTAATGGTATATAGTTTTAAATATTTTAGTCAAGTATGAGTGGTTTATTGATATGTGTTTTTTTTTTTTTTAAATGAGATTAAATGTGAATCAACAAGAAAAATGTCATAGCTTGTATAATGATGTGGAATGTCTCAGTAGTTTTTTTTAATCGTAATAAATGTAGATCAAGAAGAAAAGAGTAATCATGTGTATAATGGTGTAGAAAGTATGTGGGCAGAAGGGGTCTTTTTTTTAATGACATCAAATTAATGTGAAATGAATAAGGAACCTTGTAATGAGACTGCCATTGATATTAATGTTGATGTTGGTAGCAAATCTGGGTATTGATCATCTGCTGGAAGATTGATGCAGATTTTACACCAACACATTTTACAAAGTATGTGAAGGACTAATGGAATATGATTTTAAGTACAGTATTACATAAAGTATGAGTGGTTGGTGGGTTTTTTTGGTTTTTTTAAGTAATGAGATGAAATGTAAACTGACAAGTAACATGTCAGCTTGTATAATGGTGTGGAAAGTGTGTATGCTTTAATAAGTTTGTTTTAATGTTTAAAATCACGTCATATGTGATTAGCATTGATAATGTGATAAATCAAGTAGATGTTGGTGGTAGATCTGTGTATCGATCAATTGATGCTGATTTTACACTAACACATCTTACAAAATTGTATGTGAAAGCTGATGGTATAGAATCTTAAGTATTGTAGTAAAGTGTGTGTGTGTGTGTGTGTGTGTTGTGTGTGTGTGTGTGTTGTGTGTTTGTGTGTGTTTGTGTGTGTGTGTGTGTTGTGTGTTTTCTCTTTTTTTTTACATGAACATTTTTCCTTCTTATGTAATGAGATTAAATGTGAATCGACAAGAAAAATGTCATAGCTTGTATAATGGTGTGAAAAGTGCCAGTATTTGTTTGTTAATCATATCAAATGTACATTTAGAAGAAAAAAAATGTGTATAGTGATGTGGAAAGTGTGTGGGGAGAAGGGGTCTTTTCAAATCACATCAACTGTGAAATGAATGATAAACCTGGTAATGTGATTGTCATTGGTATCGATGTTTTTGATGTTGGAAAATCTGGGTATTGATCTTCTGCTGGAAGATTGGTGGCAGATTTTACACCAGTACATTTTACAAAAAAGAAAAATAGTGAATAGTATATGATTTTGTTGAGCATTTTCCATTTCATTAAATAGATTTAGAAATGTATTTAATTTTTTTTTGTTTTATAGCAACTTGGGTAAGAATACTTTTATAGTGTGTGTGTGTGTGTGTGTGTGTGTGTGTGTGTGTGTTTAATATTTTATTTCGAGGTTAATGGAATAAGCACTCATGCGCTTTTTACTTCCAGTCCCCGGGTGTATGCAATTTTGTAAGTTTTGTCATCCGTTCCCACCGGCACACAATAGGCTACTCTTTCGAAAAGCGGAACGTGTGCGCAAAATGTTCTGCGTGCTTTCGCACACGGGACCTCAGTTTATAGTTTCATCCGTGAACCGTAACTGTATGACAGTAATTGTCCACGCTCTCTCTCTCTCTCTCTCGCTCTCTCTGTCTGTGACGTATAATTGAGAATAACGTAACTCCTTACGTCATTGTAATAAACGCCCCCCCCCCCCCCCCCCCCCCAATTGGTTCTGTGATGATTTTATGGACTTTAAAAAGACGTTCTCCTTTCCTTTTTTTTTTTTTTTTTTTAGCGGGAAAACATTTCTCTTGTTTTGGGGTTATTGTTGGAGATATGGTTATTACAGTGCATTTGTTAGAGTCTGTTACAAATGTGGATTTTCAATATTGTCTATTTGTACTTAAGAATTATTTTGATAGTTGCATTTTTCTACCATTGTAGGGCCGTAAGTCACTTTCCATTTACTTGTCCACCCGTGTAAAACAAAAAACAAAAACGTGCTTTCACCCCTGTGCCTCGCGATCCATACTCCCCCCCCCCCCCCCCCCCCCTCCCTCCCTCTTTTGTTTGGTTTTTGTGTTATTTTATCGAATATCACAATTTGTCAAGAGACGTATGATGAAATCGAACACACATACCCCAAAAGTTTCAAATAGTGAGGCTTAGTTTTTGTGTTGCGTGCAACTTTTATATTTCATTGCAGACGAAGTTTCGACATACTTTTTCTAGCGGGCTATCTATCTATCGCATCCTGAGTTCATGGGAGTACGACTCCAAAAAAAAAGAAGACATTTTATCGAACACGGTTTTTCTTGGTCTATATGGCTGTTGTTGCATGGCTTCGCATAATGTCATCTTCCCCATATTGTCTCACTAAGATTGAGGGACACAGGCTATTTTAATAATAATAATAATAATGCCTAGAAAGCGAAAAGTCCGGGTTGGAAGAGTGCGGTGGTTCGATCCCCGTTTGGGCCAGAAAACTTTCTCCCATCCATTAAACCATGCGTGGTGGTCTGGGTGCTAGTCTTTCGGATGAGAGATAAACCGAGGTCCCGTGTGTTACTCATAATTATTTAGCGCACGTAAAAAGAACCCAAGGTAGATAGAGAGTTGTCTCTGGCAGTATTTTGTAAAACAAAAGCCACTCTGATAGGGAAACAGTTGCAGAAGGTGCAGCTGCTCTTGTGGCAACGCGCTCTCCCCGGGGAAAACAGCCTGAATTCCACGCAGAGAAATCTGCCGTGACTTAAAGGGGTTTAAGATAAAATAAAACAAAAATAAGTTGATAGCAATAGGCTAGGCCTATACAGAATTTGTATTGCACTCATTCTTGTAGGCTAAAAGAAACAAATCAGAGCGCTTGCATTCAAAACGCATGCAATGCTCACAAAATTTTAGACCTAGGCTAGGCTAGGCCTAACAGATTTTAATCCCACACACAGAGCTTAGGCTGGGTGATTGAGATAGCCTACACGCCAACCTACTACATCATTAAATGTAGGTAGGCCTACAGCTAGGGCCTATCTGTCTAACTTCTTTTCTTTTGGTGAATTCGATTAACGTCGGAACTACAATTCAGATCCCGACGAGCAACAAATTTCGGCATTCATTTTCGGAACGCCGAAGAAGAAGGATGACTGAAGTGGCTAATATAATTATGAATGTTTTAAAACATTAGCATAATGTGCGTACTTAAAATTTTTAAAATGTATTTATATAGGCAAATTTGTATTTTTACTTAAATTTCAGTGCAATCTTTAAAGTAAATGTAACATATTATTCTTTACAATTTCCTATAATCTTTTTGAAATTGCTTGCGATTTACATTTAAAATGACTTAAATAGCAGTTAGAATGTGTTTTTAAAAAGTTAATAAACTTTAGAGTTTAAAAAAAAGTAGGGGACAAATATTGTCCTACCTACTGATATGAGGATTTTTTTGTGTGGCTTTTAAGAAAAAAATGCAGCACTAACAAAAAGGGGTGGTGTATTTTTCACTCCACTGGCAAGAGTTTCTCCAGCCAAATGATGTCTCTTCAGAACGAAGGGAGATAACCTATTCGCTTCTTTGTGTGCAGTTGCAGATGTACTTGTGATAATTTTTTTTTTTCTTAAACGTCCCAGCGGATATTTCCAATTTTGGGGCAGATATTAATTAGTCGTAATGAGACGACAAAAGGGGTATTCACGCATATATGATACAAAATTAATGCCTAGTTATAATGTGACTTCAAGACTGCACTTGATGTTGCCGTGACTAAAAACAGCAGAGTCGTAACAATTATTACGCTCCCTAAAAAATCAGACAGCAATGTCAACCGAGTTAAACTGACAAACGTGTTTGAACACACTTCTATCGTTCTGTGTGGCTGTTGTCTATTTTCAATATTACGTTGTTGTTGTTGTTGTTGTTGTGTCAGGGACTTGTGAGAAATAAAGGGAAGAAACTTACTGCAAGTCAGAGCGAGGAAACACGACATGAAAAGCGTTTATCTTTCTTCGAATAATTGGGCTTGGGTGGAGGAGAGACTTGGAAACAACTGATCATTGGGATTGTTTTCTCTCTTCTGTTCGTTGTTGTTGTTGTTGTTGTTGTTGTTGTTGTTGTTGTTGTTGTTGTTGTTGTTGTTGCTGCTGCTGCGTTTGGGAATTTTTGTTTGTTTTCTGAAAACAGCTGATATTGCTGGGATAACAATTTGGTTACAAAAAATAATAATAATAAAATACTGTCTGTGCATTCAGAATGAGAGCAGGTGATGCACCATGCTTCACGAATATTGTGCTTTGAATAGGTTTTTATTATTATTATTATTATTATTATTATTATTATTATTATTATTATTTCCTTTAGGAGTGTATTCATTTATGCATCGATTTCTTCATATTCATTGCTTTGGTTGTGGTGGTGTTTTTTGTTGGGGTTTTTTGGGTTTGGGTTTGTTTTTTTGTTTGGGGGGTTTTGTTGTTGTTGTTTTATGGTTGTTTTTGTTACTGTTCCTCAGATAGAGCTCCGATGTTCACTAATGGTAAGATATTGCGTATGCGACCGTTTTTTGCACTCCATGAAGGTAGGTCTAGCAGCTTTCTGACTTCCAGAATCTGAATTTGATTTGTTCTGGGGAGAAAAAACAAATCAGACTGGCTTGTAAAAGTGCAGTCAGTTTACCACTGGCGTCTGATAAACTCAAGTCAAGTCAGTTGTCAGTAAAGACAAAACTGGTGGTTTTGCTGTGTGCGAGCCTACAGATAGTGTTCTTTAGGGGCTTGTTTGTTTTGTTTTGTTTTCGTTCCTCGGCTAGAGCTCCGAGGTTCACTAATGGTGAGATATTGCGTATGCGACCGTTTTTGCCCACCATTAAGGTAGCCCGGGTTCTGATTTCAGGGATTCTTGTTTTATTCTATGTACTCTTTCGAAAACAATGCGATAAGCATTCGTGTGCTTCCTTACATCCAGTCCCCGTGTACGTGTGGTTGAGTAAAAATGTTATCATCCAGTTCCCGTCGGCATGCAATGGCCTACTCTGAGCTCTTTGATTTGTTGCTTTACAAGATTCAGCGCTATATAAATTCCATACATTATTATTATTATTATTATTATTATTATTATTCTCCCAAAAGGCGGAACAGGTTTTTAGCATGTGCGAAAGACGTTCTGCGCGCGTTTACTCGCAGGATCTCGGTTTATAGTCTCACCTGAAGGGAATCTTCCTCAACCATCTAGAATGAAGCAGCACAACTCAAAACTAATAGCACAGAGCCTTCAGCAGTGGTGAGACGTTGGATGATCAGACTGAAGTCGCCCTCCCAAGAAAACCTCATTTGCTGTAGCTCGGACTAAAACATGACGGACGCTATTGCCAGAGTGGTTAAGCCCGTTCAACTTCCATCCCATGGGTCCATGAAGTCGCGGGTTCGAATCTCGGCGTCGGCGTCTGGGGAATATGCGGTGGAGATTTTTATTATTTCAAGTGCAGACCTGCCAGTGCCTTCATTCCATTCGTGTTTATGATACACATGAAAAATATCAAACATGCACGCTAGAGATCCCGTCAAAGTCCTTCGGATGAGACTATAAACCGAGGCCCCGTGTGCGAGCGAACGCATGCAGAACATCTTGCGCACACGTTAAATCCTGTTCCGCTTTTCGAAAGAGTAGGCCATCGTGTGCCGGTGGGAACAGATGACAAAATTTACAAAACCGCATACACACGGGGACTAGATTAAAAAAAAAAGCACATGAGTGCTTATTCCATTATCCTCGATTAAAAAAAAAAAAAGTCATCTGAGCGCTTTGATTTGTTGCTTTACAAGATTCAGCGCTATATAAATTCCATACATTATTATTATTATTATTATTATTATTATTATTCATGTCAACTTTTTGGGGTGTGTTGTGGAAACACGAACATACCCAGCATACATCCCCGAAGTCGGAATGCGGCTACCCTTAATGTGGGCAAAAACGCAAAATCCTCATAGCTTTAGCTGAGGAACAACAACAACAAAATATTTTTAAAAGAAAGAAAGCGGGCAGGGAGCGGAATGTGGTCATGTTGATCTGTTGTACATTACATGCACAAACCAGTGTGGACTGAATTTTCTCTGACCAAGGGTCCTGCGACGTGTCACCCTTGTGAATCATTGATATATATAACAAAATCGAGTGTGTCAGCCAACCCCTTCTTTGTTTTGGGGTGGTTTTTTTTTGTTCCCCCTGAGGCTCACCAGTGATGAGATTTTCGCATCTCGACGTTACCCCCCCCCCCCCCCCCCCCCCCCTTACCCCCCCCCCCCCCCCCCCCCCCCCCCCCCCCCCCCCCCCCCCCTCCACTCTAACCATTTAGGTAGCGGCATTCTGATTTCGGGGATAGCCAAAGATTTAGTACAGAAGGTGGTCTGGTCTCTTCCCCTCGGCAGAGTTTTGTGAACACAATTAACAGTAAGAAGCTTTGGGTCATGGGTTGTGGTAGAGAATTATATAGGTTATACAGCTCCCCTAACAGTAGCACTGAGAGCCATTGTTCTCCGAGACACAGCCAGTCTGTTTCCACGGAGTCTTATGACCCACGGGTAACAGTAGGCAGTTTTCAGCCATTGTCGGTGATAAATAATGCACAGTATACAACTCCCACAACAGTAGCACTTAGAGCCACTGTTTCACCGGACATAGCAACCCTACTGCTATGGCGTTTTGAAAGCACGAGTAACAGTAGGTGGTTTTTAGATTCTGATAGTGACAGATAATGCAGGTTATACTACTCCCGTAACAACAGTACTGAAAGCTGTCGTTTTCCGAGTCATAGCAACCCTACTTCTATGAAGTCTTGTGAACATGAATAACAGTAGACGGCTTTCAGCCATTGTTAGCGATAGATAATGCAGGATACGCATCTCCCACAACAGCAGCACGGAAAGCTTTTGTCTCCCGAGACATAGCAACCCTATTTCTATGAAGCCTTGGGAACACGGGGTAACAGTAGACGGTTTTTGGACATTGTGATAGATAATGCAGGATATACTACTCGCACAACAACAGTGCTGAAAGCCTCTGTCTCTGGAATTTCCACTCTACTTCTATCATTTTGGAATCTTACTTGTGAACAGCCAGTAAAATTAGGTGGTTTTTCAGACATTGTGATAGATAATGCAGAATATACAACTTTCACAACAACAGCACTGAGAGCCAATGACTCCCAAAACATAGCAACCCTACTGCTATCATATGGAGTCTTACTTGTGAACAATGAGGAACAGTAGGACGGTTTTCAGCCCTTGTTAGCATAGATAATGCAGAATATACTACTCCTATAACAGCACTGAAAGCTGTTGTCTTCAGTCACATACCAACCATATTTTTAGGGAGTCTTGTCAGCCCGAGTAAAAGTAAACGGTTTTCAAGACATTATTGTCGATAGATAAAGCACAATATACTACTTTCCACAACACAACAGCACTGAGAATCCTTCATTAAACACTACAGGCCTATTCTAGTACACAGTCATCCAGCAGAAGGTGACAGTTTTTGTAGAGCAAAGTACAAACTGACAGTAGACAGTACGCACACATGAGGGAAACCAACACTCGGTGTATGGCCACTAGTAACAAATAGAATTTTCCGTCATGCACATGGGGAGATAGGTCAGGGTCCAGTCTGCTGGCTGACCCTTGGTCCACTTGTTTTGTCAGTGTGCGTCACTGAGTCCACTCATCCCTAAAGAAGTGGACAGTCGGACAGTCTTGATTAAAATTGAACACTAACAGGGGGGAAAATTGGTCATCTTAACAAAAGTCAGAAAGATTTATCAGTTATGAGACAATTTTTAAAACAGTTATTATCTACGGCATCTTTTTTCTTAAAATCGGGAAATGTTGCACATCTGCAGAGATCATTAAAAATTTTACTCTTGGTTTTTATTTTTAACTTGGATTTTATTTTGGAAGGGGGGGGGGGGGGTATGCTTCTGTTTTTTTCTTTGGGGTTTTGTCTATGTGTGTGTGTGTGTGTGTGTGTAACAGAGACAAGCGAAACCATTGCTATACATTAAAGAAGGCCTACATTACATGGTAAACATTTTTAAAAAATGGTTAAAAATGATGGCTATTTGAGGTAACAGTTATAGTGTCTATTTTCTGCCTGCTAGGTCCATTCTCTTGCCTTTTTTTTTTTCTAGAAAGACTTAAAAGATAACAATTTTCTCCTGTGCCGAAGTCGGATGCGCTGGGCCAGACTTGTCAGGCGCTTAACGGCAGCGCGACACATTTTCGCTCATATAACGGACAACAATAGTTGCTGTCTGAGCGTTCGACGACGACGAAGAAGAAGTGATGAGTGGTGTACCTCAGTACCACCACAAGTCACCTAGCGTCTTCAGTTAGTCTCCCTTGTTTAACGCCGCTACCCCTGACCTTACAAAGAGGCGGCTCTGGCAGGTCTGCCTCTTAGTACAGGAAATTTCGAGGACTAGTTTATGAGTGTTTTTGGAATACATCCCCAAAGATTTTGAAGTTCTGCCAAAACTACAAACTCACCCACCCCCTCCCACTCACCCTCTCCGCCTCTACTCGCGCACACACACGCGCGCGCGCACACGCGCACACACACACGAACGCACATACATGTGCGCGCGCACACACACAACACACGAACAAACGAACGAACGAACGAACGAGCACACACACACACGCGCGCGCGTGCGCACGCAACACACACACACACACACACACACACACATTTTGCTCTTCGTTTGTGCTTATGTGTTCGTTTTTAACCAATGCAGTGCACTATTAACCAAAGTACAGGCCTGTTCATTTTTGTACTGCCTGATTCATACTGGCTTTAGTTTACTGGTGCGTGTCGACCTAAAAATGCGATGATGTCAACCTGTGCCAATGG